>JARLTB010000219.1:4707500-5907500 GCA_030141615.1 Unio pictorum | reverse complement strand
TGGTCCTGCTTACAAAAACTATGCATTGGCTGTGGATGTTGTCTTGATTATAATTGATGCCTCATGTTCTTCATTTTCCAACTGGGGTTTCTTTATTTGTATAGTCTGTTACTGCTTCAAGCCATTTTATCCAGAATATGACTATGGTCGTAATATCTCATTCTATCCTGCATAAACATTTGGTCATAGTATCCCATTTTATCCAGAATATGATGCAGTTTTATCATGATGTATTTAGAATTTTTTTCAGGAATCAGGCACTGTAGTTGAAATTGGAAACAGTATAAAATGTGTTAACGAAGTAGCATGTGTCAAAACAATTTTAAATAAATTTGAATGAACAAGTTTGTAGCATCATTCAATGAAGATACTTTTTTAAATAAGGAAGAGTAGAAAAGGAAGAGTGATTGATTAAAAAAATATATTTATTTCAGTTTCTATTCATTTAAGTCTAGTTTTTATTTCCGTTACTATTCATTGAATTTAAATATCTGTGCAGAATTGTAAAAAAAGTATTGGTGTCATTCCAGAACTGAATGTACAAGGCTTAATGCGGAAGTCAGACGATTACAGTGAGTACTGAAATAAAATACTTTAAACCTTCTCTTTTTTTTTTATTGATCTACTTTAATTCAACTGTAGATAAATTGTCTATTGCTAAAAATGATACACAAAAGAACATAGATCTAAAAATGTCATTTGCCTTGAGTGAAAAAACACCATATACAGTGGGGTGGATTAAAATCAGGTCACAACTGTCCTACTTGAAGAACTGACAATTACTGCTTAGTGGTCATGTTATAGTGATGTTTGAATTAGCCAATGATAATATAACTTGAAGAAATCTGAAAGTGAATCAGATCATTCAGCACACATTGATGCTCTTCAACCATACTGTTCAGTCTCCCAAACACAAAGATAGAAGACTTCATCTGATTGGCTGATCAAATTACTGATTATGATCATAAGTCGCCAGAATATTACTGTTATAGGGTCATTGTCAGATATTCACATTGGACAATTGAGATCTGATTTTAATCAGATTGCTGTCAGATTTTGCCAGTAACTGATAATATTAGTCTTCTCTTCAAATACTGACTGCGGGTTTCACTTCAGATTTATTACTTTATATTTGTAGTCTTCATAGTTTTATGTTTTCATTTGTTTTTGGACAATTCTGATAGAGATCGAATTTCGAATTTGTGTCCAGCGCACACAGACATGGTGAATCTGTGCAAAAGTAGGATAAGGTGGACATTTTAAATAAAGAGTCTTCTCCATATGAAAATTATGGGTCCATTAAGCAAAACAAAAAAAAAAGAACTCCGTTTTTTCACCTTCTGCTCATGTGCCAGCATACTAACTAACCAATGAAAATCATTTTCCTTAGCACGACTAGCCATTTGTCTAACGGAATATTGCTTGGAAATCGATGTATTAGGATGTATTCAGAAATGGTCCCCAAAGTTTGTTTCATGCGAAAACAGCAAAAACTTCCAGGGGTTAATGTGTTAAGGCCTGTGATGCAAATATATATTACATGCTTGAGAAATTAGATGTGGACATGAATGTCTGCAGTTTAGTCATCATAAATTATATAAAAAGGTATTTTTGATGGATGTAAAATTGTCAATTTGTTTTAAAATATAGGATTGTAATTTTGGTTGCTCAAGTTTTAACGATTGTAGATCAAAACAGGTCACAATAATAATATTCAAGGTATTAAATTTTGTGGGATTCATTTTCATGATATTGTTTAAAGATATCAAAACCACAAAAAGTAACCACCAAAAATTCATGCTATATTTACAGCCTAGCATTGGAGACAATGACATGCATATTTTACTAGAATGTAAAGCGAATAATTAATTATTTCAGAAATGAAATGACTCGAGTTAATGGAGAGAAAACAAAGATACAGTAAGTTTTGATTTTATTTTTATGCCCTTGACACAGTGGCATGTATTATTTGGATTGTACATTTATTGCTATATTAGTATGCTTGTTTTGTTTTTTGTCTGTGGACACCATTGGATAAAGTTTTTCAATCGCATAGTAACTTGGATCTAGTTTATAAATGTATACATGAAGGTACATAGCAACTTAGATCTAGTTCATAAATGTGTACATAAAGATACATATTAACTTGGATCTAGTTCATAAATGTGTACATAAAGATACATATTAACTTAGATCTAATTCATAAATGTGTACATGAAGATGAATAGTAACTTGAATCTAGTTCATTAATGTGTACATAAAAGATATATAGTAACTTGGATCTAGTTCATAAATGTGTACATGACGATGAATAGTAACCTGGATCTAGTTCATAAATGTGTACATGAAGATACATAGTAACTTGGATCTGGTTCATAAATGTGTACATTAAGATGAATAGTAACCTGGATTTAGTTCATTAATGTGTACATGAAGATGAATAGAACCTGGATCTAGTTCATTAATGTGTACATAAAAATGAATAGTAACATGCATCTAGTTCATAAATGTGTACATGAAGATACATAGTAACTTGCATCTACTTCATTAATGTGTACATGACAATGAATAGTAACTTGGATTTAGTTCATTAATGTGTACATAAAGATGAATAGTAACTTAGATCTAGTTCCAGTGATTAATCTACCAGTGTCCCGCGTCCAGCACGCACAAAAAATGGCTGGGACTCATTAGTTGTTCATATGTGCATTCCTTTGGACGCAAGAAATTTTAAAAGACCAACATCGTGCTTACTGTGAATTTTGTTTAAAAGGACTTTCTTTTCACAAACAAATATTATCTCTGCACCGGTCATGTGGTACTCACTCCTTAACAGTATACTATTATGGGATGTCATCAGTTCCCCTCATGTTTCTGGTTAAAATGTCGCTAAAGAAGATGATGAAAATTGACCCTAAGCAAAGGACATTGGATATTTTGTTTAATGATTCAAATTCCACTGATCAGCAGCATTTGGTTTCGTCATCTGATGTTCAGGATGCAAACTTGTGCTCAGCCTCCAGCATAATACATAAATTACCAAAAATTCAACAGTTTCAGCCGAAGTGGTTAAAAACGGCTTATAGCCAATTTGGCCCAACTTGGACCAAAAATAAGACAATTCAGCCGAACCAAAGACAATTCGGCCCAATTTTAAAATACAACTGACAAGTATTTATTTGTAACATATTTTGACAATTCTTATATAATATGTTTTATAATAAAATTTGGAACATTTTATGAACAAGTTAAATGTTTTCCGAAGTTATAATGGTTAGGAAAAACCGGAGAAAGAAAGGAGTATAGTAGAGCTGTACGCTTGGTCTCAAAAACTTAATTCTCAAGCAAAACAAGAGATATTCTTGTATTGAATGTATTTGTTACAGATAATAATACAGATAAAATGGTAGAAAATTGCATAATTAGTTATTTTGCGATAATTTGACATAAATTTAATTCAGAACATGATTCTGTTTTGCTGTTATTAAGTTGTCAAATTAATACCATTCTAATCATAACAGTTTCCGATTCAAAATATTAGCGCGAAAGTTTACAACGTGTATTCCTTTTTAGTCAATCCAAACATATAACGTATGTATCAGAGACATACGACAAGAGACTGTTCATTAAATATGTAATCGTTTTCACTCAGTTTTCCCTTTTGATATGTATATTAATGTATCTCAATGTGTTTGCAGAATCATTGTACTCATTACATTTGAGCGGGACTCATTATTTGAATATATGCGAGTCCTGTGAATCATTGGGGTGAAATTGTAGATTAATCACTGTAGTTCATAAATGTGTACATGAAGATACATAGTAACTTGGATCTAGTTCATAAATGTGTACATGAAGATGAATAGTAACTTGGATTTAGTTCATTAATGTGTACATAAAGATGAATAGTAACTTAAATCTAGTTCATAAATGTGTACATGAAGATACATAGTAACTTGCATCTAGTTCATAAATGTGTACATGAAGTTGAATAGTAACTTGGATCTAGTTCATAAATGTGTACATGAAGATACATAGTAACTTGGATATATTTCATAAATGTGTACATAAAGATGAATAGTAACCTGGATCTAGTTCATAAAGGTGTACATGAAGATACATAGTAACTTGCATCTAGTTCATAAATGTGTACATGACGATGAATAGTAACTTGGATCAAGTTCATTAATGTGTACATGAAGATACATAGTAACTTAGATCTAGTTCATAAATGTGTACATGAAGATATATAATACATAGGAACTGTGATCTAGCTAATCCATATAGACATAGAAATACAGAAAACTCCATTGTAGTTCTTCCATGTGGACATAACTATCGAACTCCAAGAAAACTAGTTATCCATATGGACATAAAGAAATAGAGAACTCTGATGTATTTTATCCATGTTGACAGAGATACAGAGAACTCTGATGTAGTTTATCGATGTTGACAGAGATACAGAGAACTGTGATCTAGCTTATCCTTGTGTGCATAGAGATATACAGAACTCTGATATAGTTTATCCATGTTGACAGAGATACAAGAACTTATAGTTGATCCATGTGGACATAGAGATATACAAAATGCTGACCTAGTTCATCAATGGGAACTCTGATCTAATTCATGTATACACAAAGATGTAGAGAACTCTGATATAGTTCATCTATATGTACAGAAATGTATATAAAACTCTGATAATTTAGTTCCTCCTTGTGAACATAAATATATTTGGAACTCTGGTCCAGGACGTCCATGTCAACATAAATATATAGAGAACTCTAATCTACTCATCCATGTGTACATAAAGGCAGAATGTTATGAAACTCATTTCATATATTTTAAACCTAAACACATGATTGGTTTAGGTCATGGATGTGTTAAATAATCACAGAACTCTGTACACCCATTGGTGGTAGGGTTATGAGAAGTTGATGATGTAAGATAAAGGAAAGCTTTATCCTGCTGTTGTTGTTTTTTAACTTCTGATTTACTAATAAATTTATGGTTTAATTTTAGTAATTTTCCATTTAAATATATCCAGGAAAGACACTTTTTATAAAATATATTTTGGTCCTCTGGTTACACAAAGTTCATATGAAGACATTACAGAAGTCTAAATTGCATATGCGAGTGTCTACATCACATAAAAGTTCCTTACCAGGGTTGGGTCCCAATTATATTTCACTGGAACATCTCATAGGAAAATAAATCTTTCTAATAGATTGAAATTCCAGTATACATGTAGTTGTTAGTCCAAGAATGCAATGGGATGGTGGGCAGTTGTAGGTAGCTTACATGTATGAATCAGAATGTGTGGAAAGTGTTTATTATGGACCAATATGTTCATTATGAGTTTTTTCAGTTTTGTTTCAGTGCTTTTAATGATTGTATTGATGAAGTGGATCTTGTTCTTTTTACAGGAATGATATAACTCGATTCAATGTGGATAAAGTTAAGATGCAGTAAGTATTGCTTGTAGGTTTTCTTGACATGTAGATTTACTTGTATTGTGTAGCCTGCCTGCTCTAGGAAATAATTTTTTTGTTTATTTGCTTGGTAAACACACTTTAATGAGAAACGTTTGTTATTTAGGTCCACATTTGAAGCATTGTTAGTAATAAAAGATAGTTTAAAAGTACACATATTTATGCATATTGGTCAGATAAAAGATAGTCTGAGAATACATATATTTATGCATACTAGTCAGGCAAAGGTAATCAGATAACATATTTGCAGATACTGGTTAAATAAAAGAGAGTCTGTTAATACATATATTTGTGCATACTGGTCAGACAAAGGTAGTCTGATAACACACATATTTGTTCAAAGGTATTTTGATAATATTTATCACAGATGCCAATCATTACACTTTTGGTATAAACATGCTTTTTTCCACTGATTATGTCTTATATTCACCTGTATATTAATTTTGCTTTTCCATACATTAAATAAAAGTTAAGCACTAGAAGTTCTTTGTAATTTTTATTGTCGTCTCTTTAATTCCAATCATCATAACAAAAATTGATAAGTTTCTTAAGAATAGTGTAAGAGTTAATTTGTCCATCATAATGCAACATTTTCTTTCCTAGTTTTCCATAGCAACTACATGACCCATTTCCAAGAAAACAAGGGTTTCTTTAATTTGAAACTTTGCCTTATAAATTCGTTATTTTTATAATGAACTTAGGTAGTGAACCAGTCTCTACTTATCAAATATTGGGAATAATGTGGCTACTCATTCTAAGTAAATACAGGTTTATTTGTTGTTACCATCAGTACACATGTTAACATTTCAAATCTGAATTTGGTCAGTCATATATCAGTATACTGGAACAGGCAAAAGCCAATTTATATTTTTTTTTAGCAGGGCCCCAAGTGGTTGAGTGGTCTAAAGCGCTCTCCGTTATGGATCACTGCCATCTCACCTCTGTCTGCATGGGTTCGAGTCTAAGATTCGGCTAATGTAGTTATGTGAAAAAGCTTGCCAGTAGCTTCTCGTGGGTCGGTGATTCTTTCCGGGGGTTTTCCCAGGTTCTTCCTCCACCAATAATACTGGCCGCCATGTATAGCCTATCGTGTGCTGAAAAATGGCATTAAACCCTGCAACAAAAACAACAACAACCAACTTATATTTTGACATTTTTCAAATACAGGCAAGAAGCTGATTCATACTTTGGAATTTTCTATTACAGGCAAGAAGGTGATTCATGTTTTGACATTTACCAATTACAGGCGGGAAGTCTCAGACCTGCCAACTCTTACGATTTTACCATCTTACGAAAATTACCCTTAAAATAAAAACTTACGGCATCAAAGCAAAAACTATGGGAAAATGATCATTGCAGAAAACGCCAGAAAATTTGTTCATCTGTGTTTCATTTGGATCGGGGTTTCATATTAGAAGTAGTGAAATTGGTCAGGAACCAGACTAACTTTATAGCAGCATATTCAACACTTTAAACTGCACCTATCTGTTCATGCAAAGCATCTGCGTGATCAAACTGCTGATCATAGATTTTTTTTTTTAAAAATACATCCGGCAAGGATGCATGTTTAAAACAAAAGGGAAGATAATCCTTTTGAAAAGTGTTAATAATGAAAACAGGAAAAATGAAAAGGAATGTTCAGATTCTTGTGAATAAATGCTCTAAGGGACACAATTCCGTTTATTGGACATCACATGCCAGTTTGAGTATGATTCATGGCGGGAAATATGATTGCCATTGTCATGTGAAATGAAAAAAGAATTTCCAAGAAATACCTCAAGTTGAGAGACAGCAACAAGCCATTGAGCTGCATATAGTTCGGAACTAAAATTTGCAGCTGGTGAATAAAGTCTACACATACTTTTACAAACCTTTCAGTTGAACATAATTTTTATTGTCACTGCTCGTTCTGAATACCGAACTTTTAATTAGGCTACATTTTCCAGCTTATAATAGCATTGTATGATATTTTGTTACACCATACTGACAACTGGTTAAACTTACGGTAAAAAAAGTGCCTTCCTGAGACGGGCATTTTTCAATTACAGGCAAGATTTTGATTAATATTGTGACATTTTTCAATTACAGGCAAGATTTCAACAAGCTAACAGCAGATAAGACCAAGTTGGAGTAAGTGTTCAGTACATGTACACTTTATTTGGTATACACACCCAGTAGTATTTAGAGCCTTGGTTTGTATTGTAACTGTCTTATGTTGTTTAGAGACTTGACAAGGTTTTGTGTTCAATCTTGCTGGCAAGGTTTGGGGTTCATCTTATGTTGGTTAGAATTGGACAAGTTTGTATTTAATCTTAATTATCTTGTTAGGGATAGAGCAAGATTTTTATCTTGTTTATAGATAGGGCAAAGTTTGTATTGGATCTTACCTTGTTTAGAGATCGGGCAAGATTTGTATTTGATCTTATCTTTCAAAACACAGCTGCACGGATCATCTTTAAAGTACCTCGATCAGAGCACACGTCACCACTGCTCTGTACCCTACACTGGCTATCAATTTGATACAGAATCAAACACAAAATTTGTTCTCTCTGCTTTGTTTCAATGACAGACTCCAGTCCAACATACCTATCCAGCCTCACCCATGTGTATACACCAGCTAGATCCTTACACTCTTCTTATGATAATAGTATACTCATTGTTCCCAAGGTGAAAACAAAGTCATATGGACAACGTTCGTTTGCACACCAGAGCCCGGCAATGTTGAACGAATTGCCCATTGAAATTAGACACAAAGACACAGTGGTCCCTTTTAAGAATGCTCTTAAGACTCATCTGTTTCGACTGCAGGGACAAACTTGGCGACCTAATCATGTTTTGTATCTTATATGTTTTCAGCATGTTTTTATGTTTTCCAATTTAATTGTTTTTGTCATTTGTTGTTCTGTAGTGTAGTCATATCATTATTGACGGTGTAAAGCGCTTAGAGCTTTGAAAGATTAGGCGCTATACAAAGTCCTCATTATTATTATTACCTTGTTCAGAGATAGGGCAAGGTTTGTGATTGATCTTATCTTGTTTAGAGATAGGGCAAGATTTGTGATTGATCTTATCTTGTTTAGAGATAGGGCAAGATTTGTGATTGATCTTATCTTGTTTAGAGATAGGGCAAGATTTGTGATTGATCTTATCTTGTTTAGAGATAGGGCAAAGTTTGTGATCTCAACTTGTTTAGAGATAGGGCAAGTTTTGTGATTGATCTTATCTTGTTTAGAGATAGGGCAAAGTTTGTGATTGATCTTATCTTGTGTAGAGATAGGGCAAAGTTTGTGATTGATCTTATCTTGTTTAGAGATAGTGCAAAATTTGTATTTGATCTTATCTTGTTCAGAGATAGGGCAAGGTTTTTGTGTTTGATCTTGTGTTGTTTATTCATTGTATGTAGGAGCCATTTCTACTGATAATGATATAAAAGTGTTGGAGAGAAAGAGAGTGAGTGCTTTGGTGTGTATTTAATTTATCAGATTATAGAGGAAACTAAATGACACTTTGTCATTTGGAAAGTAAAAGAAACACAAGATCTTTTAGTTAATCCTACATATAAGACCTGACGCTGATTTTTATGGTTTGGGCATCAGGGTCTTACTGCCTAACGAACAGAGCTGTATAGTATGTTTTGAACTCTACTGACAGGAGAATAAGAGGTGAAATTTTCATGATTATCACATACTTGGCAATAAATATCAACATTCATCCACATATTTAAGAGCTATTGATATACTTACTCATGATCGACTCAAAATCTGACACTATCAAATGAATGCATTTTTATGTTCCTTTGACACATTTCAATTGGTTGCAATCCAATGGTGACTGAGGAATGCCAAAGTAGGTTTCAACAAGGCCGTTTTATTTTAACGAAACGAAACTATCAAAGTATCAAGTATTTGAACAGCAAGCAACATTTAGTTTCGTTCAAGAAACATTTTCCGATTGGAACCTACTTGAACATACTGTAACAGAATTGTTACCGAGTGGTTGGTGGATTAAATGAACAACACAAACACAATATGTGAAAGATGATATAAATCTATGAAATAAATTATTAATGAAAAATAATGATGTATCAACACAATAACTCGTGCGTTCAACCCAAGATCACACTTCACAATCATTCACAATTTAAAAATAAATTAAATATTAATACAAAAAAAACAACGCAGATCTAAGGAACCTCCTGGACTACACAAATGTTTCATATAAAATTGAACCTTTACAAAAGTTACATTATCGCACGTATAAATTGCGATAACAAATACAAACATCAAATTACTTTATCGCATGTATGGATTGCGAAAACAAGTACAAACATCTACATGTATTAAATCAAGTTACTAACTGTTATTGAGATTCATGTAATCCCTTGGAATCCTACAGATTCAAAGTAACCACGTGTAAATATAACAATGTATTCAGTTGTAAACATAATTGAAACACACACATGCGTCTCGACCCTGTACAACCGTACGATTCAACAAGTGTTGAATCGCCGCACAGCTTCTCCGAATACCTAGGGTTGGCCCAATACTTTTATCGGCCGCTTGCCCTTCACGGATCCACTACAGTTATACGTACAGACAGCATACAGCATCTACTAGAACCACCGGTCCCAAACACTTAGATGCTACCCCGGACGTTTACACCTCTAGACAGCTCCGACACTTGGACATTTAGACTTCTAGATTTCCGGATATTTACACATCTCGACAGACGTAGACGGACAGACAATCTGACAGACAGACAGTCAGATACCTCAATTTGATCGCACAATCAAACAGCATAATCACGGTACAATCACGGCACAATCAATCACATTCAGCCCTTTTTGCTGGAGCAATCAATCACATTCAGCTACAATTCAGCTACATTCAGCTACAATTCAGTCACATTCAGCTACAATTCAGCCACATTCAGCTACAATAAAGAAACCAAACTAATAATAGTTGTTTCTAAAACAATCTAAAACTTAGATTACGCTATTGCATTTAAAGTGTAATAGTGACTAGTAATTCCAAATATTCAACGGTTTAAATCTGCATTGTAATAAAGGCATCATTACATGAAATGATAAACTGAATAAAATTCACAATAAAACGAAATATAAATTTAACACTCACCCCTTTGTCTGGAGAAAGAATGACGAGCTATCTCTCCTTTGACAAGATACTTTTGACTCGTAATAGTTTTAGAAATATTCTGCCTTATATGTCCCCAAATAGGTGAGCAGAATTCACGGCAAAATTCCCGTGCACCCCGTATTCTAATGTTCCTGACTTCAAGTGATTTGTATTCAGGCACATTCAAATCGCTACAAGTCAATTCCTTGAAAAACACTTATTCACCCCAGGTAACGCATGTACGACGAAACAAAAATAAATGGTGAAATTAGTTTATATTCAAGAAGAAATTAATTCAATTTTCGCCTAATTCTGTGACACAGTGGATAGCATAAAGGTAATCCTCTTAAACATGAAACATAACATAAATCTGTCTTTGTTTTGAAAGCATTCCCATGTTCGTGCTTTGGACAAGTGTCCTTCATTAACAAAACGAAAATCATTGGGATTGGATCAAGCTCATTATTGTGATCAGTGTCCTTCATAAAAAATCATTTTGGGGTTGACAATTCTCATTTTCAAGAATTTTACCATTGTCCTTCTTATATGTCCCCAAATAGGTGAGCAGAATTCACGGCAAAATTCCTGTGCACCCCATGATTATAATGTTCCTGACTTCAAGTGATTTGTAGTCGGGCACATGCAAATCGCTACACGTTGCTTACCTTGAAAAACACTTATTCACCCCAGGTAACGCATGTACGACGAAACAAAAAAAAATGGTGAAATTAGTTTGTGTTCAAGAAAAAATAAATTCAATTTTCGCCTAATTCTGTGACACATACTTCGGCATACCTCGACTACTGTTGCATTTCAACAAATTCAAATGTATGTCAACTGAACAAGAAAATGCATCCATCTGCAAGTGTCATATATTGATTCCACCAGGATAAAAACAGCACAGTAAGTATATTAATTAAACATAAATTAGTGGAAGAATGTCGATATAGGTTACCAAGTATGTGCGATAATCCTGAAACTTTGACTACTCATTCTGATGTCAACGACATTGGAACAGACTACACAAGGCCGTTATTTGGATCGTAAGACATAGCACTTAAACAAAATCAACATGTACTATGTCTTAGAGGTAGGACTAATCTTTTAGTAAGATCAGCCCAGAAAACTTTCCTGTACAGATACAACAAAAAACCATGGAAATAATAATGATAATGTTTCTTAATACATAAATTTATCAGGAACCAAGTTTGAGTGCTGAACCTGCCTTGAAAGTTCACCTGTCTGCGAAGACCACTTTTACATTTTCCCATGTGTGGCTGTTGTAGACTGGTTGGACAATATTAGGCAAATTTTCTATAGACAGAGAGCAAGTTTACCCACAATAAAACTAATTTTGTCAATGCAAGTACATTGGTGGTAGTAGTGGTGATAAAATGGTTGATAGTGGCAAGAAAGATGTTAAATATGATCATGATGACAGCTGAAAATGATGATAATAATTATGCTGATGACAATCAAACATCTGTAACTATTTATGACAGGTAACTTTAGCCCCTCTTATTGTTTTTAGGGCAGAGAAAGCAGAGCTTGCAATTGAGTTAGAGAAGAAAAATCAGGATATTGAGGACAAGAGCAAGACAATCAACCAGGTGAGTACTGCAAAGGATGCTTTGTCAAATTCTCAAGAACTTTAGTGAGACAATCAACCAGGTGAGTACTGCAAAGGATGCTTTGTCAAATTCTCAAGAACTTTAGTGAGACAATCAACCAGGTGAGTACTGCAAGGAAGCTTTGTCAAATTCTCAAGAACCTTAGTGAGATAATCAACCAGGTGAGTACTGCAAAGGATACTTTGTCAAATTCTCAAGGACTTGAGTAAGACAATCAACCAGGTGAGTACTGCAAAGGATGCTCACAAGGAGAAGAAAGGAAAGTAACATATCAATCAATGAGAATAAAAATTGTATGCAATTTTAGATGTTCATTTGATGGTGTTGGTGTTTGTTCCCGCAAATGAGTGGGTAAATCGTCAGTTGAGAAATTGTCATTGTAGAGAAACATTTGAAGTAGATGGGATTTCGCAAATAAAATTTGTGACACATTGATTATCAATTTTAGCTAAAGCGAATTGGCCGAAAATATAAGGAGCAGGCAGAACAGACGAACAAAGAATTGGAGGATTTGAAAAATAAAGCCGCCCAAGCTGAGGTTGAGGAAGCAAAAGTCCAGCAGTCATCAGGAGATGCCAGCGTGGAACAAATCCGTGAGCTTGAGCAAAAACTGCGAGAGTCGGAGTTAAGTCAGGAGCAGTTGAAACAAAAGGTCGAGGAGGCAGAGAAGAAACTGCAGGAGTTGCAGGATAAAATTGACAGTTTGCAATTGGGATTTAAAGAGGAAAAAGAAGAGATGCTAAAGGAGGTTGAGAAACTAAAGCACGATAAAGTAGAGCTTGAACAAGTAAGTAGGAGAAACATTTTAAAGCCTCAGAAATTTCAGGCTTGTGCCCTTAAATCACTCTAAGCTTTCTTACTGCTGTATAATTTTTTTTTACTGAGATCATGATTATGAAATGTCAATTTTGTTTAATTTTTTATTTCTTTTCAGTTTCACAACCTTGCATGGAAACTCATTGCATTGCCCTTGGAAACACCACAGTAACTGTCCCAAGCTGATTTGATGGTTGTATTTAAATCCACATCCTTTTGGTTGTGAGTCCATTCTTAGAATATTCTGAAACCAGAATGAAACTTTCAGAAATCAAGTACTTCACTAAATTATGTAGGCATGGAAATCATATTCATTTTATCTTCATTGGGACAAACCTTTACCAAGTCTTTCAAGGATCCCACGCTACCGGGAAATTTGGAAAAAAGTCAGGAGAGATGATAATTCTTTTCCTGACTATGAAAAGTCTTTGAATTTGGCAAATATAATGAAAGTCTGGAAAAACTTGGGAATTTTCTGCCACCACTTGATGCCCAAAACAATCACGTATTTGAGTTATAACTAAACTGGTTGTGAGTTAAATTTATGGAGTTCTAACCAGAATATTCAGAGGGTGCAGTATGGATCATTTGGTTGCTTGCACTAAACATGTATGCTAGGGAGGCCCATTGCCATGAGTAAAAACAGCATACAAAGCCCATTTCAGATTAAATTTTTATTTTTATGTGATGAAGTCCTTAAAAATAGAAAAAGCACTACAAACTATGCAGCATTATAAAACTCGTGTGAAAAAATCACAGCATTATTTATTGTATTTTTTTTTTTAAAGCGTCCTAAAAATGACATATTTCATTAAAAAAACAAATCAGGAATATGCAAAATTTAGCTTTTTCTCATGGTTTCAACAAAATTATTTCACTAATTGTCTCACCTTTGTAGGTTATCTTTACACAGAATCACATATGCACTCGTTGCTAAAGAACATACTACTTTTATGATGTACAGCGTTGCAAACAAATAATACAATATGGTCTTAAAAATGCCACATCAGGTTGTTTTTTTTGTGTCCATCCCCAGAAAATAGAAAGGCACTGTTAATCAGAGTAAACACTGTTTCAAAGTGATCTACAGCTTACCTAAATAATAAAACACCAAAAATATGTTTAAAAAATATATACATTTTCAATATAATTAAATTAAAAATTATGTTTTCTCACCATTTTAAGGGGAGATAATCATGCATTATTTTGTGAAATAATTTACAATTTTGTATTTTTCAAAAGCAAAAAGGTCATGAAATCTGATGGTGTCAGCTACAATCTTAGACATATGCATATATATGTTGAAAGGCAAACACTATTAATTTGAAAAATAAAGAAACTTTGCTAGAATATTAAAGATAAAAAAATACAATAAAAAAGAAAAACTGTCCAGATGGTCTTGCTTGACAGTGAGGCATAGGCTTCAGAGTTTTTGTCAGTATGGATAAGGCAAAGAAATTGTCCTGTTGTGAGATTCATAAAATAATCCATAGTTCCAGATAACACAGGTTGATCAAGTGTGAGCAAACTTTCCAAAGACTGAAATGCCAGTTTGGAATTGGATGATTCTAGTCTTCAAACCGAATATCACCTTCTAAAAACACTAGCTGTGCATACACATCTGAAAGATAATTTAAGACAAAAATTAATTCAACTCTTAGGAATTAATAAATATAAATTAGCATCAAAGATGTTTAAAGTATCATTTGAGTTTTATTGATTCATGAATGTCTGAAATTTATGTTGATATTCATGTTTTTTCAATGTCTAAACGGCTTTAACATTATTATTATTTTATTTTTATTCTTATTAGGAATAAATTAGGGACTAGTTGGGGACTAATGCCAAGTCCTTATACTTATTTTAATAACAAACGACCTAATTGGAAGGACATTTTCAATTTTGTTTATATCATACTCAATGAAAATTCATTAATAAACCAGTAATGCTTATTAACATGTATTATTGCCATGAATTTAGATAAAAGCAGAGGGGTGGGGGTCTGCAAAATGACATCAAACATTCAAATACTTAAATTGGTATATATGCCGGGTTTTCAGAGTATAAACTAATGAATAACTGATTATATTAATTATATTGACAGTAAATATAATAATGAAAGAGCACAAAATAGAAGAACCTTCGTTCAGATTGATTATTCATGGTTATGTCAATTTATTGTTAAACATGTAAAGCATTTTCCCGGTAAAGTTGCATCCTAAAATAAAGTTTAGAAACAACACGTTATTATTAACATACTATTGATGAGTTGTGCGAATTAATTCCATTGAATGAATGTTGAATTACATACTCAGTGAGAATGTGTAACGAAGCAACTTATTATTACTGATCTACCGTAGCTGAGCCATGGCGGCCATTTTACTCCGGGCGCCCGATTATTTTCAAATCTATAATTCTAAATTCGAAGTGCGGCATATTAATGCTTGCAAGAAACTTGATTTGGGACTCATTTAATGCAGAAAGAGTAGTTTTATCTATCAGACAGTGCACTCCTTAAAATATCCATACATACTGGAGTAAAAAGAAAAAAAACTTACCCATTTCTTTGTTCTTGCTTGTTTTTCGTAGTGCGAATACTGTGAGAAAGGTCATGACATCAGCTATACGTTAAACCTAATTTGTTTGGTTCAAACTAACACACCTCCATGCACAGAGCAAATCAAATTATCCGTTGCTTATCAATGCGAAACATCGATAGCGTGCATTAGCGGGTCACTGACCCGGCTTCAGTGGACAGTCGCAGTGACTGAAAACAAAACAGCTGAGTACCTATTTAAAATTCATCCTAATTACTTTATTTGTAAAGGGAAAATCATAAAATTTTCAAGAGATAAAGAATGGAAAGAAAGCAAGATAGTGGTGTTATTTTTTTAATTCTGGTTCATGGGCAACCCATCGAAATTGAAGATTAATTATTGGATTTCCACTGATCTGTCACTGATTACCTATTATGATAGCCGTGGGCCTCTCTATATATGCTTAATAAATCCAAGCACCCATTGGATTAGATTTGTCTAGTAGACTTTTATTTTCTAAGTCACCTCGATATCCGTATCTTGCCTTACATGGAAGGTATAAAAACCAGTCTAGCATCACAAGAGGCCACCATGGTAGTGGCAAAGTGTAGCTGCTTATAGGATGCCTTAGTAAACTTTAAACATTGCTTAATCGAGTGATACTTGCATGAAATTGATTTGAAAATCACTTATTTATTCAGAAATTGCGAGTATTAAAATCATTGTCTTTAATCCGCTGAAAGACAACATAAAATTATGGTATTGATGAAATGTGACCTGGTATTCACGATTTGCATTGCTAGTCACCTGAGTACACAATTCTAACTACCCACATTTTCAAGTGTTGTAAAGAAAAAGATATAAAAAAAAATTAAATTAAAGTCGTATACTGGTTGTAATAAAAGTACAAAAATGAAAAAACACTACATTTTCCATATTTATATATTCCAAGAACATCTTCTGGAGTTTTGTTGTATCACTTTACTACCACGTTTACATGTGCTATCTGCTTCATGACTCAGACTGGCCAGATAGCTTGCTTTTACAAAAAGTATCTGACTTTCATTTAATATAATTGAATTTATGTACATCAACATTAAAAAGGAGTTTGCTGTTGATATCAAGTGACTCTTGGACTTCTATTGTCATCGTTTGAGATTTGTAAAGTGACCAATTATGCAATACGCGAGTACAGGGTCAGGTGTCATATATGC
Organism: Unio pictorum; assembly: GCA_030141615.1. Taxonomy (NCBI): domain Eukaryota; kingdom Metazoa; phylum Mollusca; class Bivalvia; order Unionida; family Unionidae; genus Unio; species Unio pictorum. Next base: position 5,890,678 of record JARLTB010000219.1, on the reverse strand, counting down.
CATAGTTTCATCTTGTTTGTCAGCTGATTAAAGATATAATACTTGACATTTCTGAGAAAATTTGTCATTTTCCTATCGATTTCATGCAGGTACGTAGTTGATATAACGTAAGTTTAAATTTTCTAGGCTCGCTGGTAAGCAACTACCATATGTTGCTACAGCACGGTGGCGGCAACTTCCAAATTTTCTATATGCAGTTCAAGGACCCCACACCTCAACCTAAATGTACAAATATGAAAAATGGGGTGGGAATATTTGGAGGAACCCTGGACTGCTATTCGTTTTAAGCCAAATTTGAAGTCCAAATTGTTTCATGTCAGAGCTGAAATGAGAAAGTGCTGTCACTTGTTTTACAATGCTGTTGGCAATTTCTGCACACTTAATGTTTTCCGTCTCCAATATTGAAGCAAAATGTATACCGAATTCAACCAATTGACGAAAATAAAATACTTCAATGCTTGCTATTTGAAAAGAGGCAATTGTCACCAGAATATTCTGTTCAAAATAATATTAATTTTGAGCGCACCGGATTATACTCCTGTGTTTTCATGATGCACGATATGTCAGCCAATGCAGCACATAGCTTTGAAAAGATTTAATATTTATCCATCAGGCTATGGAAATGAAATACATTACTTTGGACTATTTCTGTCAGCATCTCAGTCAAATAATTAGACCAGGTTTATAGCTGGTTTTACATTCATCAACATAAGATTGCCAATAGATGTCACAATAGATTAAGCAAACTAAACAAATCTTATATATAATTTTTTTTAGTAATGTTCCACATTTTATAACAAAAAAAAGCTATTATGTTGAACAGAAATAACAATGTGTTTTAAATGTCTGGTTTATGGGGAAAAAATACCAGAAAATTTAGAAACAGATTATTCAGCGGGGAATTTCTTGAGAATCCCATTCTAGCGGCAAGTTGACATTTTGGATTCAGATAATTTTGTATGTGTGGAACAACTGCTGGCAAATTTGGAAACTTGGATTAAAATGTAGTTTTGTTTTAAGTTATGTATTTCCATTTTTTTTATATATAATGTATTTGTATGATTCTAAAGATATAAAATAAATAGGATTTTCTGGGTTTAACATTCAAAAAGGTCATGGAGTGTGTCTTTATGTTGACATTTAGAAATCACATTTTCATATGTGTTTAGGGTAGAAATGTGGGATATTTTTGTACACTATGATAAACACTTTCCTTAATTAAAGGTTGAGAGTTCTTTCTTGATATAAATTGGATTTTTTTACCAGAGCCAACACATGATCCAATGTTTACAGGAATGTCATATTGTTGTGTAGAATTACTCGATGTGCAGAATTGGCAGATATGTATTAAATGGGCTTGTGTATCAATAAAGGTTTGGGGACTGGTTTAACCAATTACAAGACAAGTTGATTTTGCAGAAAATTCAGTTCTCGTTTATAAATCAACCCTATTTAAACTGTTTTTAAATGATGGGTTTTTAACCATATCATCTTAAGAAGAATAGTTTATTTGAAAAATCTTGTTGGGGATTTTATTGGCACAGATAAATTCATTGTTAAACTCTTTTGTTATGGGACAAGATTCTAATTATTTGCATTTATTGTTTTTTATACTGTAATAGGAAATGTTAACTTTCTAAAAGATGCATATATATATATTGCTATATATATTGCTCTCTTTAGAAATAAAGGTTTGAAAGGAAACAAAACTAATTTATGGTCATTATGTTGTTCTTACTTGGCAGCATAATGCAGGTCAGCAAAATAAAGTTTGAATTTTTATTCTGTATATTGAAATGACTTTAAATGCCAATTTATAGGGATATAATCAAACTTATTTCAGGTGATGCACTTTGTAATTTTGTACATGATCATCTTTTCTGACTTCGATGTTTTAGAGAGTCTTGAATTTTGGAGAGTCTTGAAAAACAGACTTCTTTAGATTAGAAAATGCTTGTTGTATAATATAAAATGTTCTTTAAATCCATTCAGTAATGGTTGCATGTGAACCTTGAAAATTTCAGTTCATCCTGGAAATGACATGGAAATTTTGTCTTTAGATTAGTGTGTGAACCAAGGTCTTTACTGCATTAAAAATTCTGGTAATTTCGTACACAATTCTACTGCAGACTGCTGCTAAAGTGAAAGAGGAACTTACAGAGCTTGAGAAAAAACAGAATCAGTCTAAAGCTGTGCTGCAGACAGCCAGGACTAAGATCACTGGCATGAAGGATCAGATTGAAAAACTAACAGCAGAAAACACAGAATTAAAAGACAAAAATGCAGACCTGCAGGAAAGATTGTCCTCTGAACAGAAGTCTAGTGGTAAGAAAGATTACGTTTGCAAACCTTTGTATAAGATCTCATTTTGAGTACTGTTTAGGGGGCACTCACCAGTTACTATGTACTTTTCAGAGAGTGACGTATGCGAGGTGAAGTTGTTTGCATTTGTAATATACACAATGGAGATAATGTTGGTTTATCTCTATGCTACTTTGATGTAATGTGGCAGACACTTCTTTGGATACTGCACTTGTGGATATTGTACATGATCTAAGCACATGGTATAACAAAATGGATGCTCCCATGTGCTTGACAAATTAACCAAAATTAATCAAAAGTACACTAACTTTAGCAATTATTAAACTAGGGAAAAGGAATTTTGTTGCAGTAGGCAATAGTAGCTTCAGAAAGTGCAATGAACGAATTACAAAACATCTGAAAAGTAAAAAAAAGTTTTTTTTACATGAGCACATCTTAAGTTAGCCAAAGCTGTATACTCTAGAACCTAAAGTACACCCATCAATCATACATCAAAATAAAGGGAATTGAAAGTTCTTCTTCCAACACCTAAGATATACAAAGTCTGTGTTATATTACCAGTATAACCAGTGAAGAAATCCTGGAAAATTCTTTTTCTTTAAAATTCAAACCGTTGCAAAGTACAAAACTGTATAGCGCCACCTTAATGAGTTTTGACCCATCCAGATTACAATAGTTATTGGTACCATTGTAAGATTATTTATTTTTGGACTGGTCCAGATTACAGTGGTTATTGGTATCTTTTTTAAAAACACTTGACCAGTCCAGATTACACTAGTTATTGGTATCTTTGTAAAATCATTTGACCAGTCCTGATTACACTAATTATTGGTATCTTTGTAAAGACACTTGACCAGTCAGGATTACACTGGTTATTGGTATCGATGTAAAAACATTTGAACTGTCCAGATTACACTAGTTATTGGTATCTTTGTAAAGACACTTGACCAGTCCAGATTACACTAGTTATTGGTATCTTTGTAAAAACATTTGACCAGTCCTGATTACACTAATTATTGGTATCTTTGTAAAGACACTTTACCAGTCAGGATTATGGTAGTTATTGGTAGCTTTGAAAAATACTTGACCAGTCCAGATTACGTTAGTTATTGGTATCTTTACAAGTTTTGACTCATCTGGATTACAGTGGTTATTGGTATGTTTATAAGAAGTTTTTTCCTGTCCAGATTAGAGAATTTATCTTCATCTTATAACAGAATATGTCCATGTTTGCAATTATTGCTGATTTGATAATCAGCATGTGACATGTTGACAATTTTTGAACTTCAGTTCCTTCACAGAGCAAATCTTTCATCTGCTTTTCTTTTAGCTTAATAATTTTAAAGTCATTTGATATATATATTTAAAAAATGAAACTATATATTTGTAGGTTTATAACACTATATACACATACCGTATTTTCCCGCATATATCCCGCACACGCAGATAATCCGCACCCTCATATAGCCCACGGGTTTTGGGGTTTTATGTAAAAAATCGTTGGCATAACCCGCATCTTTGTATTACCCGCAACCATAGATATATTTATACAGCTACAATCGGAAATGAAATCAATTACAGGATCACGGGGGTTCGCTGATGTAGAGGATTGTCATGTAAGAAAACAAGTTAAGAGATTATAGTCAAACATTGACTGGAAGAGGCTGAACTCTACTTCACACTGAACAAGTACATATATTATATTTCTGGCTCCATCAAAAGGATTGTCAATTTGAGAACAAAGTGAATTCTGCCTGTACAAGTCAAGGGCTTATGGGGGTATGTACACTGAAAGAAAATGTATATGGTAAACAGGTACCCAGTGGCTTATTTTATTACTGGGGTTATCATCGGGTGGGTTTTCACTAAGACCTCTTGTGATGTCTAGTTCGTCCTAAAGGAAAAGGTGCTCAATTGACATCCATTATGGTCTCCATTAGAGCTGCCATCTAGAAAAGTGTGTTATTGGTATTCCTCCTGAACAGAAATTGATAGAAACATAGAGTATTTCCCTAAAGACTTCTTAAGATGTTAGTTGGTCTTAATTGAAAATGTTTCCATTTTGACCTATTATATTCACACCACAGTGACCATGTGGAAAATCTTGTTATTGCTGTTCCTGAATTAAGGGTCTTTTTATAAAGGGGCTTTCACTAAAAGATTTTTTTAATGTCTCAGTAGTCCTGAAGGAACAATGATTGCTGATATGACCTCCAATATGGCCTTCACAGCAGCCATCTGTATTTTGTATTGCTATTCCTTCTGGTTGGAAAGGCATTAACCTGGATAACATCTTTTGTCTAGTTGGTCCGAAATGCAAATTGTGCCTATATGTCACTACTTCTTCCAGATGGAACATAATATCGATGAACATTGGTATCCATCAGAAGACTTCTTATGATGTCTAGTTAGTCCTAAATGAAATTGGTACCGATCTGACGTCCATTATCTCTACTCTGTGTGTGGTTATCACTAGATGCATATCTCAATATTTGAATTTCAGTTCACTGATAATCATTGCTGAGTTTCATGCAACATTGTGTTGGTTTTTAGCAAACAGCAATATTCAACTTTACCCAATTTGTTTTTCATAATGTTAGAATCAGACTTATGCAAAGTAGTATGATCAATTTTTGAATGTTATATTTACCAGATACAAGAAATTTTATTTAACATAAGTGTTCTTAGTAAAATACATAAAACTCTAGCTCCATATGTTTTAATGACGTAACATTAGTATCTCACAATTCAGCAGAAGAATACACAGATAAAACACTTGTGTTGTAACAACACAAATATAGACGTTACAGTGCCAGTGGTGACAGACGATTAAAAGACTATCCAACAGCAGATGAAATATAGTAGAACTTCAAATTAAACCACATCACAGTAGTAGACAACATAGAATGCATCATTTTTTGTTTAAATGTATGAACATACCTAACATATCACTGAGAGGAGGAGACTGTTACGGCATCCTAGTGGTTAGAGCATCTGCCTCGGATGCAGGAGGTCATTGGTTCTATCCCTGGCCAAGTCATATCAAAAGATTTACAGATATGGTACTAACAGCTGCCTCGCTTGATGCTCAGCATAAAGAGGTTAGTGTTAGGACTGGTCAGCCTGGTGTCAGGATAATGTGACTGGGTAGGACATGATGCCCCAGTGCTAGACATCACTATGTAAACTGTCAAACACAAACATCATAATGATATGATTGAAAAATCATAAAAGCTAAATTAAAATCAAAGTCACACCCACACACACTTAGAGGAGTACATTTAATAATTTAAATACGAAAAAACGTGCACAGTGTCAATGAATACAGCTGATTAAAAAATGACTAGTATATCTCATGCACCTAAGGGTGTTCATTATGTAAGAAAGGTGACTTCTTTCATTTCCCTTGATACAGCCCTTTTTTTACTAGAAATTTAGAAAAATGAAAACTATGGTTTTAAGCAGAAACATTTCATTTCTGCATATGAGTAGATGGAGCATTCTCCATTTTTCTTAGTTATCATTCTGCAAACTTGTGCTAAATTTGACAGTAACTTTGATATTTACAGAAGAGACTGAATTGCGGATAAATGCCATAAAATTTCCATATGAGGCTCAGATTTCTCATCAAGAGCAAGAATTGAGTAAAGCCAGAGAGTTGGCAGAAGAACTTCGTAAAAATATTGAGAAACTGCAGAAGGAAAACAGTGAGCTCCAGGCAAAGGTACGAAGTTCCTTTTTGTTGGATTTTAACTTTATAAGAACTTGTAAGTTTGTCTTCGGGAAAAATGTAAAGCTTTGACATTTGAAACAGTTGCACACAATTGTAGTGAAACGATAGTTTAATAGGAGTAATACATTGTCTGCTCTTATGGCAGTGCTTTATCTTTTCCAGGCACTAGTATCAAGTCCTATGAGATTATTCTGTCCTCCAGTTTAATTGGAGGTCTAGAATAAAAATATCATCATCCCAGTCTGATACCTTGTCGGCATCTGAAAAATTCGTATTTCTTGCCTGTAGAATTCATGTATTTCTCATGTGTATCTTTGGTATTTTCATCATCCAAGTAATCTTTTGGCATTCCTGCTCTCGATCATATCCTTTTTTTGTGTTGAATTTGTCATTTTCTTCCCAGTCCTTGCATAATTTTCAGGTATCAGTGTCTTTTTTTCTTGACTGGTTGGGTTTTGAGTACTCTGTAGCAAAGCAGTGCTTCTTCGTTTTCATCCCTCACTTAGCAACCATTGTTAGGGTACTGCCTACCTGATTCTTGTTCTGGTTCATAGTTTATTTCTTCTATTGCCTTTCAGCATTCAGTGTGCCTCGTGGTGTGAGTAATTAGCTCATGAAAGCCTGCTTCGGATAATACACCTATTTAGCACACAAATGCTTGTCTTATTTGTTGCCTTTGTCTTTTGTCCTGATTAGATGTGGGTCTTAGTGAAAAGTGGCTCTGCCTATAGGGCCAGGTCATTAGAGGACCCCCACTGTTTCCAAGGGTGATGAGTCTATGGCACTTACTGAATTCAGTGAGTCTTATTATAAGGAAGCAGTCATTGGCTCTTTCTGGAGGATGGAAATTGTTTTCTTTCACAAGGGTTGGATCACTAATGTTATTAGTTATCAGTTCCAGCAATTGAGATATCCATGTTGCTAACAAGTAGTAGCATGTTCCACCTTCTCAATGCAAGGAAAACACAGTCTTCACTCAAGCAGACCTGTTTTTAACTCTGTTGGTCATAGAGCACAAGAACTTGTGCATTGACCTGTCATCTGTCCATTTGTCTGTTATTGTTACTTTGAAGATTGCCATGTATCTTTGCATACATATCTTTCCCAAGGTCTAGTTGGGATGAAATTCCTGAGGTCTAATTGAGATGAAATTCCTGATGTCTAATTGAGATGAAATTCTCGAGGTCTGGTTGAGATGAAATTCCCAAGGTCTAGATGAGATTAAATTTCTGATGTCAAATTGAGATGAAATTCCTGAGGTCTGGTTGAGATGAAATTCCTGAGGTCTGGTTGAGATGAAAGTTCCGAGGTCTAGTTGAGATGAAATTCCTGAGGTCTGGTTGAGATGAAAGTTCCGAGGTCTAGTTGAGATGAAGTGAGTGCTGCTCAGAGATATGGCCACCATATTGTCCATCTTTAAAATCATCTTGCTATTGCTACTTCTTAAGAATGGATAGCCATATCATCATGGTGTTTTCAGTAAAAAAAAAACTTACGGCACACAGTGTGGCCATCTCGAAAATATTGTTATCACTACTCCTTCTACATGGAAGGTCATATCAGTTTGCACATAAAGATTTCTTATGATGTCTACTTGGTCCGGACTGAAAATGGTGTCACACTGAACACAAATATATCCATCACATCTGCCATCATAAAAGTCTTGTTTCTGCCCATTCTGCCTGATTTGAAAGTCATAGTATCATGAGGTTTTCACCAACGACTTCTTTATGATGACTAGTTTGTCCTAAGTGAAAGTAATGTTTATTTGATCCTAAATTAAAATGGTACAGATCTGACATACAAAATGTGGCCATCTTGAAAATCTCTTTTTCACTACTCTTCTGAAATGTAGGGTTCTTATGGCCACCATAATGGCTGTCTTCTTGTTATCTCTACCTCTTGTTACAAATGGATACCTATATCAGTGTAGGGTTTTTACTTCTTAGGTGACAGTCATTGAAAGTCTCGTATCATCATCAGGCACTAAGCACCAGGTAGTGTGTGCTGATCACCGAGTGGGTGAGTGTTACCAATCTTCCTTTTTCCATCTCGGGTCAGGAAACATAAGTTTTTGGATCATCACTGGGTTTAAGCACTAGTACTTGGAAAGAGTTCTGTTTGATAAACATCACCACTTTCTCTGTTTCTGTTTAATCCATTTCTCTGTGTTCCTATTGAAAACACATGTGACTTGGTGCTCCCACCATCTGGTGATAAATCAACAATATCTCATTTTTCTACACTGGTATTATGGATTAACAGACCAAGCAGGCTTTTGATCATCTCTACATCTTTGGCCACATTATTAAAGGAAGGGAATGGGAATAACTACTTGCCTCCTGCATCAAGTTGACAATCTTTTTTTCCATAAAAAGAACAACTAGCTAATCCCATCACCCTCAGACAAGAAATCCTCCCCTCCAGTGAGGTAGATGAGGCAGAACTCTGATTCTGTCACATCCAGGGCCAGATAAATATTCAGGTGGACATGTTCAAACTAGGCAAACTGTCATTACAGAATGGTCTCAGCTCCAGTTTGAAGCAGAGACTGATTTTCATCCTCTAAGGATAGCTTCTTCTCGATAACAAACGTAAATAGTCTTCCTTTCTCTCCCTAAATGGTTTAAATGGTGTGAAATTCATGCCTTGTCTTTTGAAAATGGTGGCTTACAAATGTAATGGTAACTATGATTCGATCTGTCCTCTTTGCCAACCTGGATTTCTGGTCAAGAATCAGCTTTCTTTTGTAGCTCCTGTTACTACTGAAATTCAGTCTCTATCATATTGGTGCTAGGGATGATCAAGACAGACTTCATTGACCATTTAAAGCTGTATGTTTCTCTTGGCATCAAAAGAGAAAAGATACGGTCATAACCATCTTTTTCTTCTATTCAGTCTTCTAATGATGTTGAGTTTGTATGAAATGAAAAGGGTCTTGATGTTATGTTATCAACATGGCAACAACAGCAGCTAATTTGAAAATTGTACTGCTCAAGAATATCAAATACAGTTTCAACACTCAACATTTTATTTTAAAAAAAGAAATAGTATTATCATGAATTCCTGGAAATGTTGTCGATTTGTTATAGGGTTTAATGCCATTTTTCAGCACAAGACAGGCTATACATGGTGGCCAGTATAAATAGTAGAGTAAGAACCTGGGAAAACCCAGAAAGTATCAATGACCCACAAGAACATACTAGCAAGCTTTCTCAGATACCTACATTTGACCAAACCCAACACTTGAATCCATGCAGGCAGAGGTGAGATGGCAGTGATCTGTAACGGTGAGCGCTTTAGACCACATGGCCACTTGGAAATACATTCATGTTTATTCTAGACTTCCAATTACTAATATTTCTTTATGACATATCATATCATACATCACATGGATGGTGAATGATTTATTACTAACTGGGGGAGGGAATAATCTTCTTCAGCTTGTGCTTGGAAAAGAAATAACAATTCAAGAATAGCAGGTAAATATTGCATAATTAAATCATTTACTGTCCCTATGCTTGACATCACTATGAACTGCCACACTGCAAACATCGTAGCAATATGACTGAAACACACACACACACACACCTCTAACCATCTAGGTAGGTAGATAGAAAAACTTTCATCCTGATGGTGCACTACACTCAGTGAAAAGGAAATATGTCCCAGATTTCATACTTTCAACTTTGTAGATAGCTGCATATGAAAAATTTTTAAAAAAATAAATTGGCCAAATGGCTGTTTTCTTACCTTCAGGATGTGCGTTTAATATGTAAGCATGCCATTCACATGGCTGGCACACTTGGAAAATAATTATAGTGTAATCACTCATGTTTAGTAAATTTGGAATTTATCAACTTTTAGATTCAGCAGCTTCAAGTTCCAAAACTTGGCTCTTCTCAGCCACCTGTGCATGTATCAAGACCTGCAGCAGCTGCACCACCCGAGAGGGCAAGGTAAGTATGTAAATCAGAATTCATTTTGTCTGCATTAAATTAAATAAATCTGCTGCACTAGCTTAGGAGTCCATGAAAGTCACTCACTTTTTGTACCATGACAGTGAAGGTTTTTGAAACAAGTGATTTCTTTATATTTGATGTTTAATTTCTTTTCTTGTCAAATAATTATGGACATGTTTTTTAATATCAATTTGTCAGTAGCCAGTGGATTAGTTGATACCAATTTCTCAATGGCCAGTGTAGTAGTTGATAGGTTTGTCCCCTTAAGCGAATACCATGATCCGAGGTGTGCACAGACAACATGAAAATGCCAAAATATATGGTATATTTCCTCTAGTCTTCTCACAGAATAAGAGGCATAAATAGAAAGTCTTCATAGAATTCTGAATTTTTAGAAAAATTTAAATAATTAAATTATGTGACCTGTGTTGTTAATTGGCATTATCTTTTGCTACACTTGAATAGTTTCATTGCAGTAGCAGATTTATGTTGGTTAATCTAATGTATATTTTTGCTTCACTGGCAACTTATTGTAGCACCATTATAGCACTATTTGCGAAATTAGTGTATTATTGAATTTCTACTTTGCATTAAGACATTTGTATCTTTGTTACAGTGTTCCCCCACCTGAAGCCCCTAAAACGGCCAATATCAAACCCATTACATCTAGTCCTGCTGCCATAAAGCCCCAAACAGCTCCCATCCAGCCAGCCATAGCAGCTGCCAAGGCAACTGCCAGTATCCGACCAATGGCCATTGCCTCCACAACGGTGTCACCACTGGCAGTTTCCATGACAACTCCAACTGCCACTGTCATGCCAACAACAGTATCACTGCAGGATGTTACAGAAGGTAAAGATTGAACATTATAGCATCAAAAGATTTCTTGATTAAAATGAGGGGAAATTGAAGAGTTTGATCTTGACGGTGAATGATGTTCTCTTTATTTCCAGATGTTTTGTTTTTAAAAATATTTTCTTTTCTTTGATTATGTAACATTATTTAAACATAAACGGGTGATTTCATGTTAACACTTAATGTTAATGACAATTTTTGGGGAGGTTTGCAGTCATTTTGTTTTGTTGTTATTGTTGAGCTGTGGCATGTTGTGCATTTGGCAGAATAAAGCACAAAATTATATTAAAATATTTGTCTGCTATTCCCATCTGTAGAAATATAAATGTAATATCATGAAACAGAAGAGTATAAATGTTTCTCTTTCTGTTCCCTATGACCTAATTGTTATGAAAAAATGGATTGTAGATATAATAATAAGATAAACACCTGTATGCATCTTTCTATTGTGGCAGGTGACAGTTCTAGCGGTCCTGCCCAGCAGTTGTTCCCAGCCTCTGGGGCATCCAGACCCACCCAGCAAGTTCAAAGAGTCACACCACAGTCAGATTCAGTCAGTCAAGGTAGGGCTGTTTTGTATTTTTATTTTACCCACATTACCAGATGCCTGTAGAAACATGTTGCTGTGACAAGACGCATTGTTCCAACAAATATCACCTCATCAGAGGGGTAGTTTGGGAATTATATGGCAAAGACAGTTCATTCTGCAACTCATCCATTTACCATTCAGTCCTGATTACAGTAATGCATAATGCATTGAGTGCTTACGATACAATAATGGCTTGTTTATTAATAAAGCCCTAGCTGTGGATACCAAATTTAAGAAACTTTGCGAACAAATGCACTTAAGTGATTGCAACATTCTAAAACCCTCCACCAGATGAGATCGCTGTGACTTACTCATATATTAGTGACATATGTAGTAGGGGCATTGCTATTGACATACACGGACATCGGTATCCTTTGAAGGCTTTTCAGATTTCTTGCAACTGGAATTGTCATAAATTGGGTTAGATTTCAAGGACACTCATAATATAAATAAATAATAAAATATTTGTAGCAGTTTTGGGAAGGAAAACACTTGTCGTCAAGTTTGACCAAGAACTAGAGCACTGTAGCTTTTAACTTGATCTTGTATATTAGTCTCTGGTAGTAAGTAGTAAGAATATACTTACTACATAAATCCATTGCAGTTAATTTCATAGAAAAGTTAAATATTTTGATTTTTTACACGTGTTTTTATTTAGATTCTGAAGCTATCCAGGATTCTACAGCAAATACTGCAGACACAGTTGCCATGGAACCACAACCTTCCTCCTCAGTACTGACTGTGCCACCCAGCCGAGAGACTTTGGGGGCCAAACGTCAAAGAGATGACACAGAAAGGTGGGTGAAAGAGCTGATTTATTTTTGTACAGGATTTCAGAGATGCCAGCAATTCCATTTTTGAGCCAAAGCATTCTTATTTTAATTTGAAATTGCCTCATTATGATTAGTTCCATCAGTGTAATTTTCCAGTCAGATAATATTTATATAGGTGAACTGTCACTTTAACATTGATATATTTAGATCAAAGAAAGCCTTATAATGTCTGGTTGAAATTCTTTGGAAAGATTACATGAGCAAGTATTTGACAGGAGCAATAAAAAAAATATTGACCAACCAGAAGTTGTTTGAGCATCATGACCCAATTCAACTAAGAAAATTCAAGAGAGAATGAATGCAGTTGATTTGGAGTATATCTTGAAAACAGATTGTTCTGTTGACTTCTTTTAAGCTAGATTATTAATTTGCAAATGAGCATTCATCCTCCAGCTTCAACTTATCTTACATCTAGGACGACTTTTTGTGACCATTTGTGACTTGCAAAGAACAAAAACAAAATGATACTTTAATAAGTGATTCAAATTAGCACAGTTTAAATTAAAAGACATATTATATAATATTGGTTTTTAATCAGTAAGTTTTTCGTTTGCACGTTGATGTAGCAACCACCAGAACAATACTTTGTAGCCAAATTTAGTCATGTGTATAATAATTTTTTTCAGTTTGGAAGAAGAAATGTCACAGAAAAGGACAAGAGTGTCTGAGGTAATCATCTTGTTTCCTTAATATTTAAACACCTGCCATAAGGTAGGGCCTATTGTGTTGTACATCCATATGTTACCAAGTTCATTTACATGAAACTTTCATGTCCTACAACATCTGCATCTTCAAAAGAAGAAGAATGGTTTATGCACAAAAATATGAGTTTGTCACCATCAACAGAAGATAAATGGTTTTGGCCATCAAGTTTTACCAAACGTTATGGATGGCTTGCACATGGAGTAAGAAAATATCCTATCAATTTCAGGCTCAAGGGTCAACTCAAGGGTCATGGTCATTCCGAAAGAAAAGAAAAATGGCTTCCACACGTTGACTTGAGAATTTTATCATCAGTCTTTATGGATGGCTTTCATGCGGGGAAGGAAGAATGCTATTGATTTTACAGTTAAAATTTAAAGGTCAAGATCACTGACAATAAAAATTAGTTTCTACACAATGACAGTAGTTCTTCATCATAAACCTGGATCAAATTTTGTGGATGGCTTATACATGGGAAAGGAAAATGCTTATTTTTTTGGGAGGGCTCAAATAAAAAGCAAGATCACTGTCATTAAAAACGAAAAATTATTGCTGCACAATAACATTAGTTCTACATCATTGACCCTGGACCAGAGTTGTGAATGGATTGTATTAAGGGTAAGGAAGAAGCTTATCACTTTTGTAGTTCAAAGGTCAAGGTAACTGAATTTAAAAACCATTTTCTGTACAACAAATATCAGTTATCTTTATAGCTTTGATGCAGACAAATAATGGAACATTCATGGTATTTTGGGGGAAGGGGAGTAGTTGTAATGTCTGCTGTGAGTTTGTAAATTTATATCTTGAAAAGTAAATCCCTTAAGCAGGGATTTACAAATGTAAAAATGTTTATTCATTCAACAATACTGATGCTTCGTTTGAGGAAGTGATTGGGGTTTTTTTCTTCTTCAGATCATGGTTAAAATTATAAATAGGTTATAGTTGTATGGTTTTATCCCAGCACATGATAGGCTATATATGACAGCCAGTATATCTGATAGAAGAAGAATCCAGGAAAACTGGGAAGAACCGCAGACCCAAGGGAAGCTACTGGAAAGCTTTCTCATGTAGTTGTTATTGTTGTTGTAGTGTTTAACGCCATTTTTTCTAAACAAGATATGCTATGCATGGTGGCCAGTATTAATGGTGGAAAAATGCTGGAAAACCTCGGAAATAACTACTGACCAATGAGTATCTACCAGTAAGCTTTCTCACACACCCACATTGACTGAATCTGAGACTCAAACCTATGCAGACAGAGGTGAGATTGCAGTGATCCATAACGCTGAGCGCTTTAGACCACTCGGTGGCCCCCTTTCTTATGTAACTACATTGGTAAAGCCCAAGACTTTTAACCAAGACGGACTGAAGTGATTGGTAAAGGCATGCACCTTAGAACACTCATCCACCTGGGGCCCCAAGTTGTAAGTAGGGAGAAGAGTGTAGACCTTGTTTTCTGGTGGACTTTGATCATGACCCACCTCAATAAAACTTTACTCAAATATGCAAATGTTATTTCAAACATGGAAGTTAACATAGTCAAGCTTTCTGATTGGTTATAATATTTCCAGTAAGATTTTGAATAAAGTTGAATGGCAAAGGCACCAGGCACCATTTTCTGACATTTTTGCACAAATTGAAATTTTCCATTATCTTAGTGGTATTTTTGTGAGAGAGATATAAAACAAAGGATGAAATAACTCCTTAGAAGAAAGTTTTTTTTTACCCAGGTATCCTTTTATTCTTGAAAAACTAAATTCTGCAGATTTTAAGAAATTAATTTTTCATCAGTGGTAAAACTACTAATTTCAGGCAAATGCAGTTGACAAAATGAATTTATACTCCCCTTGAAATTCAAAATAGAGCAGAATGATCAGTCCACATTTCCATTGGAATAAGTTTACTGTCAGTCTTGATTCGACCTGTGTCAGCTATCCCAGGCTCTTTTGTTAATTTCATTTATTTATAGAATACTATGTTCAGTTTCATTGTTAAGTATAAATGTACAAAATTGTATTATTATTGCTTCTGAATAAATTTACTAGTGTTAATCATAGTACAAATAAGCACATACCAACTTCAGTAAGTAACAAAATATAGGTATACTGTATGCATATTTTCCATGTTTTGCAGTATTTCATGCCAAGTTGAAACACTGGCTCTAGAAAATAGTCTATTTTCAGTAAAGATGACTTTTGGGAGACAATAGCATTACAAAGGAAATAATTTCTTGTTATAATTGAGATCTAAAACCTGAACACTTTGCTCATAGTTTTTTGCTAAAAATGTCTTAAGTGAAAGATATTTGCAGCCTCTGTTTATGAACCGGTACAGGAATATAAGTTGGTTTAAATGATTGGTGTCTGCCTAGTCACATTGTTATAAAGGGTAATGAAGGGGCAGGTAAAGTAGTCTGAGTTACCCTGTAGTCGCCTGTTTCTGAATGGAAGCTACCATGTACTGTCTTCAACTGTTTTATAGATTGGCATCTTCTGTATAACCTGCAAAATATGTGGAATGGGAAGAAAAAAAATAAAGTTTGAAACCTAAAACCCATCATTAGAGAGTGACATCCTTCATATAAAACAAATCATAGATGTGATATTGTGCTGATCACCGGACTTGTGCCTATCTCTTGAATTGTGAACTTTAAACAGAGTACATACCCTGCCACTATCCATTGAGCAGTAGAACAACTTCCACATTGTGAGATGAAGTTTATTGTGAATGTCATTATGGAACTTTATGATATTGTACCACCTTAGAAAATCCTTCCACCCTGAGGAAAAGCAGTTATGAGCTCCATTTAGAAACTTAATGATCTTGTACCACCATTAAAATGTGTAGACATATTGCCTAATTATGGTTTATTTAAAAGAAAATCACCCATATTTTTTTTTTTGGGGGGGGGATATCTTATATCTTATATATTTTTTCCATCTTTTACATAATTTTTACATCTTTACCCATTATTATTATACTTGATGTTTGTATTTATTTGAAAGGTTTATGATCTTACATTTTTTAGGTAGTTCTTTATATTCATATTCATATTTTCAGAATTTTACATTTAATTGGTACCATAGTGCCAGTATTTAGCTTTTAAATGCAACACTTGCATACATATCATGTGACATTTATTGGACATGAGTCAGATATTAATTTGTCTAGTCATCAACAAAACAGACAACTCATAATACCATCTTTTACATTTCAGACTGTTGCTGCATCAGTTACTACCCCGCTGGGACAAGAAATCAAACAGAGAGCAGAGACTATTGAAGACACAGGTTAATTTTCAATAGCAGTATAGTATTTGATAACAGTACTTAAGATTTGAATCAAGTCAATAGCAGTATAGTATTTGATAACAGTACTTGAGATTTGAATCAAGTCAATAGCAGTATAGTGTTTGATAACAGAACTTGAGATCTGAATCAAGACAATAGCAGTATAGTGTTTGATAACAGAACTTGAGATTTGAATCAAGTCAATAGCAGTATAGTGTTTGATAACAGTACTTGAGATTTGAATCAAGTCAATAGTAGTATAGTGTTTGATAACAGTACTTGAGATTTGAATCAAGTCAATAGCAGTATAATGTTTGATAACAGTACTTGAGATTTGAATCAAGTTAATTTTAAATAGCAGTATAGTGTTTGATAACAGTACTTGAGATTTGAATCAAGTTAATTTTCAATAGCAGTATAGTGCTTGATAACAGTACTTGAGATTTGAATCAAGTTAATTTTCAATAGCAGTATAGTGTTTGATAACAGTACTTGAGATTTGAATCAAGTTAATTTTCAATAGCAGTATGTTTGATAACAGCACTTGAGATTTGAATCAAGTTAATTTTCAATAGCAGTATAGTGTTTGATAACAGTACTTGAGATTTGAATCAAGTCAATAGCAGTATAGTGTTTGATAACAGTACTTGAGATTTGAATCAAGTCAATAGCAGTATAGTGTTTGATAACAGTACTTGAGATTTGAATCGAAGTCAATAGCAGTATAGTGTTTGATAACAGTACTTGAGATTTGAATCAAGTTAATTTTCAATAGCAGTATAATGTTTGATAACAGTACTTTAGATTTGAATCAAGTTAATTTTCAATAGCAGTATAGTGTTTGATAACAGTACTTGAGATTTGAATCAAGTCAATAGCAGTATAGTGTTTGATAACAGTACTTGAGATTTGAATCAAGTCAGTAGCAGTACAGTGTTTGATAACAGTACTTGAGATTTGAATCAAGTCAATAGCAGTATAGTGTTTGATAACAGTACTTGAGATTTGAATCAAGTCAATAGCAGTATAGTGTTTGATAACAGTACTTGAGATTTGAATCAAGTTAATTTTCAATAGCAGTATAATGTTTGATAACAGTACTTGAGATTTGAATCAAGTTAATTTTCAATAGCAGTATAGTGTTTGATAACAGAACTTGAGATCTGAATCAAGTCAATAGCAGTATAGTGTTTGATAACAGTACTTGAGATCTGAATCAAGTCAATAGCAGTATAGTGTTTGATAACAGAACTTGAGATTTGAATCAAGTCAATAGCAGTATAGTGTTTGATAACAGTACTTGAGATTTGAATCAAGTCAATAGCAGTATAGTGTTTGATAACAGTACTTGAGATTTGAATCAAGTCAATAGCAGTATAGTGTTTGATAACAGTACTTGAGATTTGAACTAAGTCCAGCTCTTACATGAGCACTTCATACAAAGAGTACTATCAAATAAAATTCTCAGAAAGAGCTTGAATGTCTCTGGTCTGTAATTTTTTTGTTATTTCTGACATGTGATCAAACTATGTTTTCTTTCTAGCTTTAATGGTCAAGAGCTTATGCAGCCTTTTGGCTTTCAAAGTCCAGTGGCACAAGTTTGTTATTGTTACTAAACAATCTAAACTACTGGGAGGATTATCTCAAAATGTAACAGATTTACTAATTCCAAGATCTAAATGAAAATGGTATCACTCAGACAACTAATATGGCCTCAAGGGCAGCCATCTTGAAAATCTTTTCTTAATTCCTGCTGAATCAATGGTTGTATTGACATAGGGTTTTCACTAGAAGATTATTTTATGATGTCTAGTTGGTCCATAATGAAAATGGTGCCATACAGACATCTGAGATGGGCACAGTGGCCATCATGAAAATTTTGTCAAAAGACAATGTATGATCATGGCAGTATGGGGTTTTCACTTGAGAACTTCTTATGATACCTAGTTGGTCCTAAATGGTTGCACTTGGACAACAAGTATATCCATCATAGTAGCTATATTCAAAATCAGGACTCCTGAGCTGAGTGAATTGATGGTCATATTGACAAGGGATTTTCACCCAAAACACATCTTACAATTTCTTGTCGTTCCTAAATGAAAATGGTGCCCAGCAGCATCCATTATGGCTGACATGATGGCCATCTTGAAAATCTTGTCACTACTCCTGAATGGATCAGTCATATCAACAAGGTGTTTTCACTAGATAAATTTCATAAGGTCTTCTTGGTCCTAAAATAGAAATGGTGCCAATTGGATGCTATTGTCTTGACTTGAGCTTGAAAATCTTGTACTCCTGAATATATGGTCAAATCGGTTTGGGAATTTCCTTAAATGATTTTTGTGATGTCTAGTTGGTCATAAATGAAAATGGTGCCTCTCTCACCTCCATTATGGTCACCAGCAAGGCTGTCTTGAAATTGTGACCTGGTATTGAGCAAGTTTACTTGAAATGCTACAATACCAGTCAGTTTTGATTTAAAAGTTTAGCAGGCATTGTTCGAAACAATGACATGTATTGTCATATATCAGTACATATTTGAAGCAAGTCTTAGAGAACTTTTGTGCAAAGATCCTCTGTCTAGAATAATAGAATTTTACATTGGTGTAGGTTAATAACATTCTACCTGAAGGTCTAAATTTGGCATCAGATATGAATCATTTTTTAAATATAATTATTTGTCATAATGTGAAAAAAATGAATTATTACAAAAATAACTTTAAAAGAATGACACTTGTAACTTAAAAGTGGACCTGAGAAGTTATAAATGTAAACAGGTTGATCAAAGTCAAACATCCTGTCCTTTGGAGACTGACATCAATCACTGCGTGTTTGGAGATGGAAATATGTTGCAGTTGTTGCTTGTTTTGACATCACTGTGAAAGAATGATCCAGTTATGCTAGTCACCAGGGAGTATTTATATTTGTTGGTTACTGTGATGTTTTTCATATATTGAGTGTCAATAAAACTAGTCTTTTGATGTAAGTTAGACAAATTAATTAATATTTTACTCAGGAAAACACAATCAAATAATTTAGCAATGTGAGAATAAATTGTCTTGTGCCGCCACTGTCCTCTATAGACATGCTTCATCAAATGTTTCTTATTTATTGGACTGTCCTTGTGCTTTTCTTCATTGCAAAAGTAACCTGCTTTGTATCTTGTGTGTGTAAACATGCAAAGACATGAATCACTTTTCAGAGAGTAATTTCAGTGGCAGTAGCAAGAATCAAGTTGTGCGTTAAGTTCTGTTATAGTTTTCACGAGTCAAATACAGGGATACTTCAATACATGGATACAGATAAATACTGGGCTCAAAAGAATTACACAGAAATTAAGTTCTGTTATCAATTGCATGAGTCAAATATAGGGATACTTCATTACATGAGTACAGATAAACACTGGGCTCAAAAGAATTATACAAAAATTAAACGTGAATTGGAAGCTTTTCAGAAAAATTGCAGTCAGAGTAAGATGAAGAAAATTTCACTTTAAATTTCATACTGATTTTTTAGAGTTTACATTGTTGGACTTTTTACTATTTCAATTCATGTTATGAAAACTTGGTTTTAAAAAAAATCAGAATTTCTATTGCTAACAAAAGATTACTTTAGGAAATTCTGATGTCTTTAATTTTAGGAGATGAAGAAAACACATTAGTTTTTGGTCAGGATGCTGTGGAAACAGTTGACCAAGGTAATGTACAGGATTTTTACTTATTCTGAAAATTACAATAATGAGTGATATTTGTCAATCTTGTCTTTTGCTAGATGGCAGGCAGGTTCTTTGTTTTCCAAAAGCTTTACTCATTATTGATGCTTTTGAAATGGGGAACCAGATAACTGAAGCACACATGTGCCATCTGCAACATTGTCGTGAGGTTGAGTGCTACATCATAAGAAAACTGTATGAAATCATGTTTAAAGCTTGCTTAAAAGTTATTGCAAATTCTCTTTCAGATTGATTGATTGTATAGTATGGCACATCAGCACTGTTAGGCTATTATCACCATTCACCAAAATCACCAAAGTTATATGTAGGATTATTCAAAAGAGATAAAAAAAAAAAAATCATAACAAACAGTTAAAAGCAAAACAATTAGTAAGGGTAATATATTAAGCTTCCCGATCAACATGGAATTTTGATGGTGTTTGTTAATGAAGATTTAGATTTGACAATATATACATTTCATAAATATACTCAAGGTGATAGTATAAAAGTTTTAGAATAAATCTTTACTGCTTTCAGAAGAGATGTGTATCAAAAAGTTCCTTCTTGTCATGCACACTAGTACTAATCGCGCATAGGTTTTAGGTCAAAGCAGTCCATCGCCAAGTGTTTTTTGTGTTTACCACTAATGAAAGCTGCAGTAGCCTTTTTCTCATCCTTTGATCCATCAGTATAAATTCTTGTGTAGTTTTTAAATTCGTTGAGGACCTCATGATAAGAGTCATGGAAAAAAGAAGGGTTTGTATCACACAAAAATTCCATTGTGTTCCATTAAAAGTACTTTTGGTTGCTTCAAGAGTACAAACATGCAAAGCTGAAATTCGCGCAAACTTTATTTATAATTTGCTATTTGTATGTGGTTCATTTTCTGAAAATTTGTACCTTTTATTCTTGCTTATTACGAAGAAATTTATGACAAACCGATCATCTCTCCCAATCGATCTTGATAGAACAACGCACTTCCCTCCCCTTCACAAATAGCAGATGTGATGTCATTTGAGACATTGTGCACACACAGGCATTGTTGATAATGAATAATGAAGAACTCGCCCTGGGAGAAGGTTCATACGTAGTAATTCTGAGATATCCCGA
Source organism: Unio pictorum (assembly GCA_030141615.1). Classification (NCBI taxonomy): domain Eukaryota; kingdom Metazoa; phylum Mollusca; class Bivalvia; order Unionida; family Unionidae; genus Unio; species Unio pictorum. The sequence continues at coordinate 5,869,570 of JARLTB010000219.1, read as the reverse complement.
CATGGTTGTTAAGGCTTTATTTATTGTTGTTTTTCTTCTACTTATTAACTTATTAAATCTTAAAATTTGCAATTTTTCAACTTTTTCATTTGATCAACTCTTTTTCCGTACTTAATGAAAATGAAATGGTGTCTGTCCCTTTTGTTCTGCACTTCAAATCATTAAATACGATTTAATTGGAAAAATAGAGCTGGTGTAAGCATGATGTGACGTCTGCAGTTTTATGTATGAAAAGGCTCCAACCTAATAACCAGTCATACTGAGACGACTTTATGGCATGGACCTCTAATACCCGAAATCGACTGAATTGGTGCTAATCATCAATAAGCCAATAAGCCAAAGGGTCATAGTATCATCTCTGTAACAGAACAATTTAATTTAATTTTTCATTGAGATTTGCTAACCATTAACGAATGACACTTGAACTCATTGACTCTGGACTCTGGAAATGCTGTCACTACTGAGTTCAGCATCATTTAGTTTAATTCTTCTTCTTTGTTAGTGTTCGTAATTTTAGTATTTCTCAATAAAACAAACTATTTAAAGTTGAAAGAGAAGTTTTACAAATATTTCACTACTAAATTGCAAAGTAATCAGGTTTATGTTATTTTACTGTATATAACAACACCATGATCACACGTACTAATGGGATTTTGTTACCTTACTGTCTATAACAACACCATGATCACACGTACTAATGGGATTTTGTTACCTTACTGTATATAACAACACCATGATCACACGTACTAATGGGATTTTGTTACCTTACTGTATATAACAACACCATGATCACACGTACTAATGGGATTTTGTTACCTTACTGTATATAACAACACCATGATCACACGTACTAATGGGATTTTGTTACCTTACTGTATATAACAACACCATGATCACACATACTAATGGGATTTTGTTACCTTACTGTATATAACAACACCATGATCACACGTACTAATGGGATTTTGTTACCTTAAATGCATATTTGACTGCTCTACTTACTTGTGACATAATGAGAAAATCATCTTTAACAACAAATTTAAATGTCACGTTTAGATCTGGATAAAACTGAATAATATTTCACATGGTCCGAATCAGCTTGGAAGTTTGGAGAATCAAGCAGATATCTGGATCAAATCAGTCAGCAATTTGTACCTAATCAGCCTGGTCTGAGTTTGAAAGAAATTACCACATTAATGAATAATGTTAGTATAATATTTGTATCAATTAAGAAACTTAACAGCAACATTTGTTTAAAAATTTTTATCATGGTGTTCAGTATGTGTTGTTATAAGAAATGTAACGAGATTATATGAACACACATACTTTCAATTATAAGTGAGTTGTTTTTCTATTATCGACATTACACAAACAAGATGAATGTAGCATATGATCTAGACAATTTATTCAACAAAACACAGACACTTAGATCGTTTTTTAACATATCTTCCTTGTTTTTCTTTTTGTTTTTTCTAACTGACTTCACTTCCAAAACCATCAGGAGTTGCATAGGTATAGAGTTCGTTTCCTTATACAATAGTGTCAATACCTGATAATAAGATACATCATTCGTGTATTCAAATAATGTGGTAACCACTATGTGGCAACATCTTTGTTACTAACAGTATAGTTCACAGGTACACATTTCCATCTTTCAAATAATTCATTTATTTCAAAGATAAATATTAAATAGGTTTTCTGGATGACAGGTTATGGGGTGACTTCTCCAACTATTTGGGGTGACTTTTCCAACCACTCTAGGGCAGCTTCTCCATATACACTGGAGCGAGTGCTCCCAGGGTGAGTTCACAATGAGACGAGTTCTCCCAGGGCGAGTTTTTAGATAATGCAGTCAAGCATTCTTTGAGTTGGCTGTGCTTGAATGTTTAAATTATGGTGACTGTCAGTGCTCACAATGATGTGGATGACATTCCCGAAGTAGAATATTCCATTAACAACCAACCTAACATGATAGATTCGTGTGACAAAGATGAACAGGACTCGTCAGATTCTAACAATGGCAATGCTCTCGGGTCTTTTGAGAAACATTTAAACTCGAAATGTCATTGGCACAACCTGGTATCTTTAGTTAGCATAAAGCCTTCTCTCTTTAATTTGATCTCCCATACAGATCTCCTTTTAGGGTCCTTTGGAAATGTGAAAAATTTAATCTTCTGTCCGGAACTGTTATTATTCACACAATTTAGAGTTGCGTATTGAACCATCTTGTTTCTACTAGACACTTTGCTGCTTAAACTGAATACAACTCTTATATGTTAACCATCTCAAATGATGTCACATCCTGTTTGTATGGAAGTGAGCTAACAAATTCACGGCAGGGTCTTTCCGTTTGATCTCTGAATACAGGACAGTATTTTTTATGAAATGTAAGTGCAAATGCAATAGATACACATAAAAAAAATGTGATAAAGGATGTACGTTCACTTCAGCGAAAGGTTTTCAAACAGTGATGTTTTAAATGCTCCCATAGCAAGTCTTATTTCTTGATTATGACTTGGATCAATTATTTTAAGATACGACTTTTTAGCTGAACCATAAACAATACAACCATAATCCAGTTTGGACTGAATGAACATTCTATATAAATTGAGGATGACTTTTTTATCAGCACCCCAGTGAGTGTGCGCTACTACTTTAAATAAATCCAGAGATTTAAAGCATTTAGCTTTTAAGCTATTTATGTGTGGAATGAAGGTCAGTTTTTGTCAATACCTAGAAATTTTGTTTCTTCAGCACATATTTTTTTTCTTCAGAATAAGGTACCAATATGTACATTTGATGGTCGCTGTAAGCTATGAATTTAAATATTGCATAAATATCTTTTACAGAAATGTCTTTTACATAAATGTCTTTTACATAAATGCTGTTAGATCAAAGTACCATTGAAATATAATTTTTGACAGAATCATGAAAAAGTTATTGTCACAAAAGTAAGTGAATTTTTGAGTATTCAGATTCAGTCTGCCAATTAATTTGACATTAATAAACTTGGCCATCTCTGATGGTATGATTCACAAATTTCCTTTAAAAAGAAAACTAATTATTTTCCTTTTTGGAATTATCAAGAATTGTCTAGTAATTATTTCAAAAATCGACTGCTGAACATGTCAACCTTAAAGATCTACTGCATACTGGACTAAAAAATGTATGGGATCAAATCTTACCATTGAAAAAAACAACCTTCATATATTGCAGGCCAGATCATGCTACTAATTTTTTAAAACATCTATAAAAATGTCTTAACAGGCAGACATGTAGGAACTTTAAGACTTCTAATACCAAATTTCAAGCCATGCAACTTCTTAAATAAGTTGCTAGAAATTGGTGTGCTCCCTTTTATAAATAGTTTTTCAGTTTTCAGATGGTAATTGTATAATGTTTTTGTTTTTTTACTTTTGGCAGGTAATAGTGAGTTTGAGGCAGAGTATGGAGGTGTACTGGAACTGCAGGAGGATTCCAGGTAAGGCAGTAGTTGCATGGGGGGGGGGTATACAGCATGGTAAAAAAAAATGTCAAAATTCTTTTGGGAGTGAACTGTCTTGCTGCAGATACAAGAACTACTTATCCAATGGAGGTAGACTGCATACTTTGGTGGAAGACAACAGTATTTACAGTAACAATCTGAATAAAATGGCATTCACAACAGTGCTGCTAAATCTTTGACATCGAGTATGTTTATCATTAGTCTGTTTTCAGCCATTGCTTAGCTTTTGGAAACGTTTTCTGTGACCATCATGGAAAGTTATTTGGTTTTGCATGAATATTTATCAATGTGTCCTAAAAAATGTATTCAAAAGGCCAAGATTTTCTCAGTGGTACATCATCAGAAAGCTGCTTAATTAAGTACATGTAAAAACACTCGTGTCTTACACAGTGTATGACTTCCACCCTGTGAATTCAGTTGTCGTACCATCTTTAGTTTATTATGTGAGTGCAGATCATATAATAAATTTGAACCACATATTTTGAGGATTTACCTTTTTTACTATTATTTTATATAAAATATAAGTATGATACCAATCCTTGATTATCATTGTATAATATCTTTTAGTGAGATTACCCAGCATGGTGATGTGTTGAGTGATCACTCACAGGAGAGTACAGAAGACCAATTTACATTGGAGGTAGGTTATATCTTTTCATAAATTTTTTTTTTTTTTAGTGTATTTCTTTATCTAATGCATTTATTAAGAAAGAAATAGAGAGTTGTTGGGATAAAAACAATCGGTTACACATAGACATGTGCCCTTGCATTTATCTACCATTGTATATACAATACAGTGGAATCTTTTTCAAAATGGGACTGATCCAAGTCTGTTAGCAGCTAAAGTCATCTTGAAAGTAGCTTTATCTCCCTCTTCTGTACATCATTATGATCATTTTTTTTCTTTCTACCTATCTAATTGACCTCTGCTGTTTATTTTCCTCCTGAAATCCACATTATAAATCTGCATTTTGTATATTGGTACAGGCATTAGGAACAGTAAAATGAACCATGAATTATTGCTTATTTTAGTTTCCTTCTTCCAATTATAATATATTATGAATACACTGATCGCTAATCTAATCCAGCCATTCCAAAAAAGACCCAGATATTCATCAGAAATTTTGAGAGACAGAAGTGCACAAGGTCATCTGCTTGCCTCATGGAAGTCAGACTAGAGTTGTCTTCCTTATTTAACACTCATCCATATAATAAAAATTCATCTTCCCATATATCAGGGGTCTCAAACAGGTGTCTAGCCAAGCCATATCCTGTGGCATGCAAAATGATTGGCATCACAAGGTGTCATGAGAGATAACAAGGGTGGTGCGGCCCATGGGCCATCACAAATGTCCTTATGCTGCTCTCAGGGTGTATTTAATTTCAAATCCCTGCCATAGATGAATTGTCAAAGAATGTTTTGGAATGTTTCAGACCCACTCTTTTCCCCATGCCACTAGACCATGCACAGTACTCATCTTTTATCATTGATTATTATGTTTCCGTGTCCAGGTACTCATTCACCATTATCATTACATGTGGTGAATTAGTATTGAACTCCAATCATTTCATATTTTATATTTGATTTTTATGCCAAGGAAAGGGTCCTCCACATCCTTATCCTGTCACTAAGGTTCCATCTCTAGAACCCACAGGTCATGGAGAGGAAAGGTTAACTCTTTGGTACCACTCATCTGTCTTAGATAGCTTAAAAGTCAACCAACTACTAAGCAGGTATATACAATAGTACTGTATTAGAATATGATGTGCCATGCCAGGAGCTTATGGGATCAGACTGTATGGAGACAAGGTTCATGGATGCCTGAGAGTTGATGCAACCTATTCAAAGTCCATTAGGGTTAGGTCAAAGGCCCATCTCATTTGGGAGGGGGGGGGGAATAACCGACCTAAAGTCAGTTGTGCATCCTTGCTCAACATCCACCCCCTCACCTCCAATAAGGTTAGCTAAGATCAGGTTCAATAAAATCTGAAGAGGGTTGTGCCTCCAGATCAGAAAAGCCTGATCAGTCATAGGTCTGTTAGCATGTCACTGATCATTGGAGCACATTCATGATGGGGTGGGGGTGGTGGGGATATGATTTGGGACAAGGCTTTCCCCTCACTAGGCTTTTTGAAAAACCCCATCAGCATATCCATGCTGAGGGTCAGTGAGGTGACATCCTTCCCACATATGGCCTTGGCCCAGTAGCAAGGTTGATCTGGCAGGGCATGGTTCTACATAACCCTCTCGCAAAGTGGAGGAAACCAGCAAGGAGGGATACAGGTCCTCTTCCTTCAGATGCGCCAGGAATTTGAGAGAAATCCTTCTTCTGAGTCTGCCACTGAGACAGCTCACTTTGCAGCATGTAAGGAATCCGGGTTGAAGCATTTCTTACCTCCAGGGCTCCATACCAGAGATACACAAGGTTGCCAAGTTATATCTTCCAGGAGTGAGAGCAGGATGAATATGTCCTGTCAGTCTTTCTGTACTCTCAGGGGTTTGACACAGAATAGGCTGAGGTGACACCCCCTTATTCCAGCCTGTCCACTGCCTCCTCCCACTTGTTGCCTGGTCTTTTGTGAGAACAAAATTTATCATCTTCTACCCCCAGATCAACTTTGTTGATTATGAGAAGGCAAAGTGACAGCATGGAGTGAGAGATACTCTGGAACTTATGCCACTACGGCATCCCAACCAAGCTGGTGAAACTGAGCAAGAATGCTTATAACGGAATGTCCTGCAGAGTCATTCATGCAGGACAACACACAGACAACTTCCTAGTGCATACTGCTATGAAATGAGGCTGCTTGCTATCACCTTTTCTTTTCCTTCTCTCCATTGACTTGATTATGAAGACGTCCACCAATAGGCAGAGAAATGGGATCCTTTCAGACATTGTGGAGTCAACATGAGAACCTGGACTTTGCTGATGACTTAGCGCTCTTGTCCCACAGTCATCAGCAAATGCAGGACATGAACGTGTTACTGGCAGTCACATGTCAGTAACGACCCAGTCAAACTTCATGGAAGTCAGCTAGACGAGGTGGAGTCCTTCATGTACCTGGGCAGCATTATCAACCAGCAGGGTGATACAGCTCAAGAACACCTGGAGCTCTAAAGAACTGTTCAACACCAACATGAAATCAATCTAACTATATCAGGCAGAGACCTGGAGAACTACCAAGTCAACCATAAAGTGAGTTCAGACCTTCATCAACAGCAGCCTAAGAAGAATTCTCCAGATCCTCTGGCCATCACCATCAGTAATGCTAACCTGTGGCAGAGAACCTCCCAACATCCAGTAGAGGATGAGATCAAGAAGAGTCTGTGGGGTAGGATAAAGAAAATTCATATGTAAGCTGCCTACCAACATTACCAGGCAGGCATTGAGGTGGAACCCTCAAGGCAAGCGAAGAAGGAGCTGACCACAAAACACCTGTCGCTGTGACCTTAAGGCAGATATCACCATGCTGGCTCACACCTGGAGTTGGCTCGAAGGCATGTCACAGGACAGACGTCTTTGGCAGTCTTTTGTGGATGGCCTATACCCTGGCAGGGTGACAGGCAAAACTGACCCCTGGATTCATGTTCCAAGCCCTCAGGCTCAAAAGGCACAGAAATTCTCTCAAGCTTGGAGACGTCATACAAGTTGTGGGATTTAGATCAAAGATGATCTCAAGATTTGACCCAAGAGACCGTTCATAGAAAAGGGCTTGTTTTGGTATAGTGAATCTTTATCAGCAGCACAACAAGCTACCTTTCAAGTCATTCAACAGTTTCATATACAATGTGGGTTACTCTGCTTCCACTTGATTAATACAGGTTCAGATGATTACCCAAACAATATCTGATCATAGCCCTGTGCTAAATATAGCCCATATTTCACAAGAACTTTACACTACTTCATTTACATTTGGAGGCTAGAGACTCTAGGGTAAAGGATGAGAAAGAGCATACACATCAACTCCAGTAGTTTCTGATGTTTGATAGGATTTGGTGTCAATCCCTTTTTCAAATTGGGGACCACTATGATCTGATTTCCACCTTGGTGCTAACCACTTATGTTGCCAAAAGAAGCCAAATGTCATGGTGAGCATTTTAATTTGGAAGGGCTGTGTTTGTAAGGTAGTGGGTGTTATACCGAATTTATTAGGATAGCCAAGTATTATCAAAGAAACATTTCATTCCAAACATTTTCTTTCAGGACCATTCAACTATTCCATCAATCACAGTCACAAATGAAGATTCGGTGACAGTCACATTACAGCCTCTACAACCCGAAGCATCACACACCTCACAGGTATACAGTCCCCTAGGGATACATGGTATCATGCATTCTCATAAATTCTTACATCAAGTAATCATAGGGTTTCCCAGATTAAATATATAAAAGTTGAGGAATAAATATTAAAGTGCTGATGACATTTATTTATCATCCTAGCAAGAAATGGCATTATACTGTATTGATTTGTATACAGTGCATACCCAATAGGATTATACTGTATTGATTTGTGTACTGTGCATACCACTGTGCATACCCAATAGGATTATGCTGTATTGATTTGTGTACAGTGCATACCCAATAGCAATATACTGTATTGTGTACAGTGCCTAGCCAACTGCATAAAGCACAGATCCAGCTAGACAGCAGTCAGCTATGTTCATCATACCATATATTTTTGCTTATAAGTAGAGTTAAACTGCAAGCAACAAGGATCCTGATTTGCTGTAGCATAATGCAGCTGAAGATCAGGGTCTGTGTTGTTCGTTATACTAATTACTACTGATGACTCCTTAGAAACTTCACACGCCCAGATTGGCCAGTACATTATGTGATGACAGATACGAGTTGGTGCAGGTTGCAGATGGAAACATCTTACAAGCAAGTATAAACAGTAAACCCATCTGTATGCAGCTAGACTGATAGTTGTGTATAGCATAGACCCAAACACATATAATATAGACCTCTATTTGTCTATAGCATCAACATAAGCATGGACTTGTATATGTGTATAGCATAGACCTATATTTGTGTACAGGAAATACCTAACTTAATACAGCATAGACCCAAAAATGTACACAGTATAGGCCTATATTTGTCATTTTCATAGTACTAACAGATCAGGATAAACACAGCTTTAGCTACCAGCTTAGGCTTTAGGCACAATATTCTCAAACATTTTGAGTGAGAACTCAAGCTCAAGGGCACGAGTTAAGTGTTCCCAAGCTACCTGAACTCGGGAGAAACGATTATTTTTTCTGACCGTGAAAAGTCCTTGGATTTTGCAAATACTGACAAAAGAAAACCCAGGGAATTGTCTTCCACAACTTGATGCTCCAAATAATTATGTAATTGAGTTGTAACTGAACTGATCATGGGTTTAATTTATCAAGTTCTAACCAAAATATTAGGAGGTTGCAGTATGGATTATTTGGGTGCTTTCCAGAAATATATTTGTTGAGACGATCCAAGCACTTAGTGGATAAGATTCGTATAGTAGTCATTTTGTTTCACTGACAGCTCAATATTCGTATCTTTTTATTATGTGGAAGGTATGAAAACCAGTTTAGCATCACAAGAGATCAACATTTTGGCATTAAAGCATAGCCGGTTAGTGGATGGGCTAGCAAATTTAAATGTTAAATCGAGTTATACCTGCATGAAATTTATATGAAAATAAATTTTTTTCCCTCAGAAATCGGAAGTATTAAAATTATTGTCTTTAATTTGCTGAAAACCGATAAAACTAATGTGCTGATAAAATTTGATCTGGTACTTTTGATTTCACAAGCACACAGAATCTCACAACTGTCATTTTTAAATATTGTAGAAGACATTTTTTTTAATGAAAGTCATACTTGTTATAATAAAAAATATAAAAATGAAAGAGCACAAAATTCTCTACATTTATTCTGAGACCAACTAATGGAGTTTTGTTGTATTACGTGATATGGATCATTCGAAACAATTAACCAGACTATTCTGCTTGATGAGTTAGACTCACCAAGTTTCTTCTTTTTGTTCTCAAAATAAATATGTTAAGAATTGTGTGTTCTTGCTGTTTTTTTATAAAAGGTATCAGACTTTTATTTAATATAATTCAAATTTTGTACAACAACATTAAAAAAAGAGTTCATTTTTGATGTCATGTGACTATTGCACTTCTGATGTCCTTGAGATTTGTGAAGTCATGTGACTATTAACGCAAATGGCGAGTACCGGGTCAGGTTTCATTTGTGCCAAGTTTCATCTAGTCTATCAGCTGATTAAAGACATTAACCATACACCATTCCCTTGATAACTCGCGCACATCGGGGTCCAAAAACATGGACCGCACTATAAGTGAGGTGCGAGTTATCGAGGGACCTATAATAACAAAAGGATCGATACAAAGGCAAAAGGGTGGGTGGGTGGCAGGTTTTTTTTATATAGCTTTTAATACTCAATTCATAAACGTGCTGTGATTAACTGTGAATAAATATCTCTTCATAATGGTGTAGTTTATTTTTTCCTCATAGAGTAACATTAATTTCAGGATAAATTACCGTATATAGATGAGTTAATCGAAAACAATTCCACGTGGTTTCCGTTCGATTGAAGGAGTCTGACGTTTTATCAATAAGGTACGGCGAAATCTCTGACAACATGAATTCCCCTCATCGGTAATACATATTTAAAAACGATATTACCGATAAGGGAAATTCATTTTGTCAGAGATTTCGCCGTAGTTGATTGATAAAATGTCAGACTCCTGTGGTTCGATTAACACGTGTACCGATTCACGCATTGTGTATTACGTCACTAATGTTTGTGCTGAATTGGATACATTCTTCTTTTATTGTTTGATTCAAATTAGACGTATTTGATCGACTCTTTTCGAGAAACAATGTCAATCGATCGATTCATATACAGTGTATATATTTGATTGTGGTAGAAAAAAAATTAAAAATTTGAAACAATGTAAATTAGAACACAATAATACAAATGCCCGTTGTGATACGATGGACAAATGACTCGACGTTTTGAAAAAATCAGTTAATTTTGTGTTACTCCCTGATTTCGCTGCCGTCGAGCAAAATCGTCACATGCTTGATTCCATGCACAAGACATAAGTGATAAAACAACACAAGTCTCTTTTAATGAATTATTTTAGTGCAACAAACACTTGGCCAAGTTTGTTGATCAAAACAAAGCCGGCAGGTAATTAGGTTCTCACAGAAGTACTCGTGGGTTTCGATGTGACGGTTGATTGACTCTTTTCATGTTTTCATAGAAAAGAATATGTTGCAATTATAATGTTTACATTGAAACGGAAATAAAGGATTATTATGTGGTTTTCACACAGCAAGATGTTTAATTGTTGTTTATTTCATTATCTGTTGCCACCTGTTAGCATTTACTGGACGTTTTCATTGATAGCTATTTCACCAGACTGTTTATTTACGGCGATTGATGACGGTGTATCAACAAATAAACCCGAACATAATATATATCTTTTTTAGATTTTGCAAATTTCACAATATGGAATCGATCTTTATGGGCATTAATCACCTTTTGTTATGATAAAACGAGAAAGGTATAAAGGTTTAATTTACCAATTCTTATCAGTTTTTTTTCACGTTCAGCATATTTTTAAAAAAAAAAATAAAATATATTTTATCTTTGGGTAAAAATCGGGATCCACACCAGACACCGCGTTATAAGCGGGTTCGCGAGTTATCAGGGCGCGAGTTATCGAGGGAGCGGTGTACTTGCCATTTTTGAGAAAATTAATAATTCTCCTTTTGATTCCATGCAGTTTAAATGTGCAAGGCAGGCTGGTGAGCTATCTTACTTTTGCAGCAAATTCCAGATTTTTTATATGTAATTGCTCTGAACCCACACTCCATCCTAAATGTCCAAATGTGAAAAATGGAGCTGGGGATTGGAATATTCTAAGGAAAACCAGATTAGAATTTTTTTAATTTAATCTCTTATCTGAACTTTGGTGCGAAACTATTACGCAGTGACATAGCATAAAACATTGGTTTCAGATTTTCAATAAAATGCAGGAAAAATGGGAAATTGTCGTGCCTTTTTTTTATATATTAAGAAATTATAAGAGCTCATGTACCAATACAGGTTTGGGGACTGGTTTATTAAAATACAAGAGGACAAGTTGATTTTACAGAAAATTCAGTCCTTGTTTATGCAACAATATATAATTTTGAAGGTCTTTCGTCAAAATTTAAATCAACCATTTTGTAAATGTCTTTAAATGATGGAACTTTCAAGCAAATCATCTTAAGGTGCTTAGATTGGTTGAAAACTCTTGTTTGAGATTTTATTGGCACACAAATTCAGGGTTAAACTTTTATAAACAAGATAATATTCTAATACTTTGCATTTATTGGTTTTTTTTCATACTGTGATAAGAAATGTTTGCTTTGTATATCATGTACATGCATTGCTCTCGAATTCTTAAGATTTAAATGTTTCAAAGGAAACAAAATAATTGATGCTAATTATGTTGTTTCTACAGAGCAACATCATGCAGGTCAGTAAAGTAAAGTTAGAATTTCTATTCTGTACATTGAAATGGCTTTAAATGCCACTTTATAGAAATACAGTCAGATTTGTAGCGTGTGACTCATTTGTGGTTTTGTACATAATCATCTTTTCTGTCATATATGTTTTGGTAAGTCTTGAAAGAGAAACATCTTCAGATTTGGAAAATGCATGATTATAATCTGAAATGTTCTTTTAATTCCATTCAGTAATAATTATTCATGAACCTTGAAAAATTAATTTCTTCCTGGAAAAGACCTGGGATTTTATATTTAGAAAAGCATGGGAACCATGGTTAGTGAGGAACCTTAGAAAATTAAGAAGGGGATGCTATCCCTGCTGAACATCATGAAAACTAGTGGATGATGAGTATAGTGGGCCTGGTCAATGTTAAAATGCTCATTTTATATAATCACATTGAAAAAAACAATCGTAATTGTTACGGCTATTGGATTTATTTATTTTTTAATTGTTAAACCCAAATTTATTATTTAGGATTTAATATTCATTAATTGGGAAATTGTTCTAGAAAGTTCAGCTTAATCACTTTCTGTAAATAGGCTGACTTAGATTGTAAACAAGTTTTGACCTTGGCTTACAGTGGTCTAGTTCCTGACCTTGCTTTGAACATTGTCAACAGGTCTTCAATTTCATTGGTTAATTTTAGGGACAACATTCTATTTTAGTTCTTAGGGGTAAGAAAAATCTAGAGTATGTTATTTTTAGTAAGGTAGTCTCTTTCTGTGACCTTCCATGACCTTCTATCAATTTCTAGAAAAGAGCATGATCACTTGTTTACTTCAGAAAAATAATATATATAGCTGTATTTTAGAAGCTGAGAGTAGTAGATCTTGGGCTTATTGTAAGTTATTGGTTGTGTATTATCTGTTTGAGTTTAATTATTTTGGACTTTGTGTCAATTCGTTGGAAAAGAAGAATTATTCTATTTATCTGGAAAAGGACATATGTTTCATAATTTCAATTGGATGATTAAAAACAAGAACTGCATAACATGACATTGTCAGCCATTTTGGATTATTACATTGTCAAGATTCAAACCTGGAACTATTAGAACATTTATTTATTAGGACTTGCAATTCCATTAGAGGATTATTTTGTGAATTCTATATTTATTGGATTTGATTCTCTAAAACTGTAAGTTTATTTATTTTATGAAAATAATTGTACTAAATAAATCATTGTTAAAGTTATACAAGCTTGTTAGTTTTCACTCTTTCTGTGTTGCTGCTTATTCGAGCCTAAGCACGTAACATAGAATTGGTGGCTATCGTCCGGGATTGAGATTGAGATTGAGATTGAAATAAATTGGAATTTAAATTTGAATTTCCCCTAGTTTTTGAAAAAATTTAAATCTTTAGTGAGACTAGCACGCTTGTATCAAAATGACATCTAAGGTAGAGATATTTCTTTCTAATCCTACCCAGGAGCAATTAGATCTTTTCAAAAAAGACGAGTTGGTTCAACTTGCCAGAAAATACGATCTTTCTGAAGTGAAGGCTTCTTTAACGAAACAAGATAACAAAAAGATTTTGGTCCAGTATTTGGTAGAACAGGATGTTTTTGAACAAAGTGCTTTGATTCCAGTCAGTAAGTCTACACCAGACTCTGACATTAAATTGAAGGAATTAGAATTAAAATTCAAGATGGAATTAGAGTTGAAAAAGCTAGAATTTCAGGAAAGGGAGAGAGAAAAGCAATTACAATATGAGAGAGAGGAGAAAGAGAAACAAATTGAATTACAAAAAGAGCAAATGCAGATTGATAGAGAGAGAGAGGAGAAAGAAAGACAATTACAATCTGAATTAGAGTTTAAGAAGCTGGAATTTCATGAAAGAGAGAAAGAAAGACAATTACAATTTGAAAAAGAGGAGAGAGAGAGACAGGAAAGGTTACAAGAAAAACAAATTGAACGAGAGAGAGAGAAGGAAGAAAGGGAATATCAGTGTAAAATGAAAGAATTAGAGCTGGCAAGTGAGAATCACCGTCATACTTCAAATCAGAATTTTGATTTAGCAGGGAATATTAGATTAGTGCCCCCTTTCAAAGAAAAAGAAGTAGACAAATATTTTATTCTTTTTGAAAAAGTTGCAGAAAATTTAAAGTGGCCAAGAGAGAATTGGACTCAGTTACTACAATGTGTAATTACTGGTAAGGCTAGTGAGATTTACACTTCACTGTCTGTTCAGCAAAGTGGTGATTATGACGTAGTTAAAGAATGCATTTTAAGAGGTTATGAGTTAGTTCCTGAAGCTTATAGGCAAAAATTTAGAAATTATAGAAAAGAAGCTGGACAAACTCATGTCGAATTTGCTAGACAAAAAGAGCAGTTGTTTGATAGATGGTGTTTAGCCAAGAAAGTCGAGCAAGATTATCAAAATCTCAAGCAAATTATATTAATTGAAGAGTTCAAAAACTGTGTCCATAATGATGTTAAAACTTATCTTGAGGAGCATCAGATTGAAACCTTGGAAAATGCTGCTCGAGCTGCTGACGAATATTCTTTGACACATAAAGTTCCTTTTGTTAACAAGACTTCTACTCAACAATTTTCTGGCAGAAAAGAATTTCCGCCTAATTCAAGCCCTTCTAAAACTCAAACTAACACAACTTTCAAAAATCAGACTTCAGAGAAGTTTGATTCTAGATCCTTGTCTCTTCCGACGTGTAACTTTTGCAAGAAAAAAGGACACGTTATTTCTGATTGCTATAAATTGAAAAATAGGCAACAGAATCAAGATAGACCAGTTCCAAATGCTCTTATTTACAAGAGGTCAAGGTCACAGTCATGTATTGAAAGCAATACATTTGTTGGGTCTAATAAATCCCAGTCTAATTGTGATATGGAGAATTATGAACCATTCATATCGAAGGGTTCTATATCACTCTTGGGTCAATCCCACCCCTATTAAAATTTTAAGGGACACAGGAGCTTCTCAGTCTTTTATTATCAGGTACTTTGCCTTTATCTGAGAAGTCTTCTTCTAATGAAAGTGTTCTTATTCAGGGGTTGGAGTGCTGCTTTGTTAATGTTCCTCTCCATTGTGTAAATTTGTCATCAGACTTTGTGTCAGGACCTGTGACAATCGGAACAGTCTCGGTTTTACCTGTTGAGGGAATAGATTTATTGCTAGGCAACGACTTAGCTGGGGACAAGGTTGTGGTTAATCCACTTGTAACTGACAAGCCTAATTTGGATCAGAAAGTTGATCCAATTGAAAAAGAAATCCCTGATATATTTCAAGCTTGTACAGTTACTAGAGCTATGGTAAAGAAAGCTCTTGAGAATGAAGTTGAAAAGGGCAGTATTCCCTTCGTTGACAAATGCATGGGTCAGGTTTATGTTATTGAGGGCAGCATTCCCTTACCTGATACCTGCGTGGGTCAGGCTTGTGTTGAAAAAGCCAGTATTCCTTTAACTGACCATTGTAATGTCAGGTTTTCAATGAGATCACGTTTACTCTTGGTTTAGATCAATCAGAAGGTATTGATCATAGTGATCATCTTTTAATAACTCATTCTCTTAATCAGGGTGATAAACGACAGTCACTTGTCGTTGAACAGGAAAAAGATCCTGAGATCTCCTGTTTGTTTCAAAGGGTCATAAATGAGACTGAAGTTACTGAAGTTCCTGTCTGTTATTTCATTAAAAATGGAATTCTTATGAGAAAATGGAGACCTCCCGAGGTACCTGTTGGTGATAAATGGTCAGTGAACTATCAAATAGTAGTTCCAAAACCTTACAGACAGGAAATATTTAATCTGGCCTATGAAACTCCTTTGGCTGGTCATTTAGGGATTAATAAAATGTATCACAAGATCTTGAATCACTTCTATTGGCCAGAAATCAAAAGTGATGTTGTCAAATATTGTAGATCTTGTCATGCTTGTCAAATGGTAGGAAAACCCAATCAGAAGATACGTAAGGCTCATCTGCAACCTATTCCTACGTTTGATGAAACATTCAGTGGAATTATGGTAGATTGTGTGGATTCCTTATCTAAGACCAAGTCAAGTAATCAATTAAAGTTAAAAATGAAGCTAAGGTTTGAAAGAAATACAAGGGAGAGAACTTTTGAGTCTGATAATGGAGTTGTGTTACTCTTATTCATTCTTCTTACTTTACTTCAAATTAGATATTACGGCCCTTACAAAGTTAGGAAGAAAATGAATTAGTTATATTATAGTATTAGTGCTCCTGGGATCTAAATTAATTATAGGAGTACCAGTGTATTGAAAGAAATAGCCATGTTAAATATGTAATTAATTTATTACCTGTCCTACTCGGTGAATGAATATCATCGGATTCTACTGATATAGGAGCGACGAATTGTTGGAATTCAGAAATTATAAAAAAATCTAGACCAGAAACTTTCACATTTGCAAGTGCAAGAAAGAAATGAACTGAAAGTTATTATTATATGAGCACTTATGTCCAGATATTCTTACCAGGACAAACAAAATTTTCATGACGTTGAAATTGAAAATTCCAAACAGCATCTATGCTGGACGAGTCCACTCAAACAGGAATATTTGAAAAAGGAAATTCAATATTTGCTGTAGAATGATTTTATGAAGCCCAGTAAAAGTGATTGGAGTTCACTATGCATATTTGTTCCTAAACCAGATAAAACTCTCCGTATGTGCACTGATTATAGGAAGGTGAACAGAGTGATAAAAACAGATTCATTCCCATTAACAAGAATTGACTATTCTATTGATAAAATTGGGAATGCCAAGTACGTCACCAAATTCTGACCTTCTGAAAGGATTTTGGCAGATTCCACTACGGAAAGAGCAAAGGAAAACTCAACATTGCGACTCCAAAAGGACTCTATCAATATAAAGAAAGTCCATTTCAACGTCTCACAAAAATGATTATCTCTGGTCTAGAGATTTGTGACGTCATCATCTACAACGACACCTGGAGAGAACATCTAGCAACAATTAGAAAATTCTTTGACAGACTCACTAATACGTGTCTGACTGTTAATTTATTTAAAAGTGAGTTCTGCCTTGCTAGAGTGTTTTTTTTTAGGACATTTAGTGGGACATGGACAAGTTAAAAGGTTGAGGCTATTTCTTGATAAAAAAAATTGTAAACACTCTTTCCCGTGTATAATTCATTATATTGTGTAATTTTTAATTTCAGATGTAAATTGGTTTGTGATAAAAAGAAAGTTTTATCATATAAACCTTTCTTTTTATTTTATGGGGGAAGGTGTTACGGCTATTGGATTTATTTATTTTTTAATTGTTAAACCCAAATTTATTATTTAGGATTTAATATTCATTAATTGGGAAATTGTTCTAGAAAGTTCAGCTTAATCACTTTCTGTAAATAGGCTGACTTAGATTGTAAACAAGTTTTGACCTTGGCTTACAGTGGTCTAGTTCCTGACCTTGCTTTGAACATTGTCAACAGGTCTTCAATTTCATTGGTTAATTTTAGGGACAACATTCTATTTTAGTTCTTAGGGGTAAGAAAAATCTAGAGTATGTTATTTTTAGTAAGGTAGTCTCTTTCTGTGACCTTCCATGACCTTCTATCAATTTCTAGAAAAGAGCATGATCACTTGTTTACTTCAGAAAAACAATATATATAGCTGTATTTTAGAAGCTGAGAGTAGTAGATCTTGGGCTTATTGTAAGTTATTGGTTGTGTATTATCTGTTTGAGTTTAATTATTTTGGACTTTGTGTCAATTCGTTGGAAAAGAAGAAGTATTCTATTTATCTGGAAAAGGACATATGTTTCATAATTTCAATTGGATGATTAAAAACAAGAACTGCATCACATGACATTGTCAGCCATTTTGGATTATTACATTGTCAAGATTCGAACCTGGAACTATTAGAACATTTATTTATTAGGACTTGCAATTCCATTAGAGGATTATTTTGTGAATTCTATATTTATTGGATTTGATTCTCTAAAACTGTAAGTTTATTTATTTTATGAAAATAATTGTACTAAATAAATCATTGTTAAAGTTATACAAGCTTGTTAGTTTTCACTCTTTCTGTGTTGCTGCTTATTCGAGCCTAAGCACGTAACATAATGCACAGATCAGATTTATGAAATAAACTCTGTCATGAGCGACCACCTGTTGAACACTACCGGCGACTGCAAAGTCTTGGCAAAATATGCTTTCAACACTGCTTTGAATGACCACATTGTAAAAACAAGGATAAATTCCACCGACCTTTATTTAATCCCTTTAACAGTGATCACTCATACCCCTTCTACAAACAAAAAAATAGGCTGGCTGAAATTTTGTTGGTATGCCATCCCTGCTGAACATCATAAAAACTAGTGGGCCCGTTTAATGTTGAAATACTCAATTTACAATCACATAAAAATAACACTGACTTGCTAACTCTTAGGATTTTGCCATAAGTATTATAATAATCACTACAGAAAAGTGATTGTTGGCAAAAATTCCGGATAATTGTTCAACCATGTTTTATTTGGTTCTGAGTTTCATCGTAGAACTAATGAAATTAGTAAGGGAACCAGACTAACTTTACAGCTGCACCCAGATGTTTTAAGCTGCACTTATTTGTTTATGTGATCAAACTGTCGATTATTAAATTGTTAGAAATGGCATTTTTTTGACAATAAATAACATTTTTACGACAAAATGTAAATATGCTTTTTAGAAAAGTGTTATTAATCAACACAAAAGAGTAAAATGGAGTAATCAGATTATTGTGAATTAAAAGCTGGAATTGGACACAATTACATTTATTGGACATCACATGCCAATTTGAGTATGTCTCATGGTGGGAGATATGATTGCGATTGTCATGTGAAATGGAATAGAATTTCCAAGAATTATAACAAGTTGAGAGATAGCAAAGCAGTTGAGCTGCATAGGGTTTGGAACTAGAGTTGGTGCAACTGTACTAGTAGTAAATAAAGTCTACACATACTTTTCAAACTTTTCATAATGCATAGTGTCGATGTGTCGACCTTTTAATTACGTTTTCCAGCTTTACAATAGCAGTTATTGATACTTTGTTACACCTTACTAAAAACTGGTCAATCTTGTAGAAAAAAAATTACTGCCTTGAGACAGACTCGTCAGTGTTGGCAGGTCTGATAACTGTCAATAAAGAGCTTTATCTAATAAAGATGTTTTGCTTTTTATATAAATTACATTTACAGTAAAAACTTTTATGAGCGACCTGCCTGTGAAAGTGAGTTTAATTTTTTTTTTTAAAGTAGGGGGTGGGGAGCCTGTTGTCTCAAAGAGTGAGATTAATCTTCTAAGCTTCAATTTTGGAGCAAGTTTTGTATATAATAAAAAGAACATTTTTTTTTTCTTCTTACATTACTACTTGATATATTTCATCTTGTGGTATAAAATAAACTTGTGTCTTAGCCACTCATTAAAATATCACATGATAAAATATGTCTGGTATTAATGTAGAAAAAGAAAATACCCTCAATCTTCTCCTATAATGGTTCAGTAAAAATTCTCTTATAAGTGGGCCAATAAATAAAGGTGTCTGCTCAGATTTCTTTATCAAAGACTAAGTTTGATGTCTGCAAAGTAATGCAGTTTCAGCTCACAAAATAATCATTTTGTTGCTACATGTTCAGCTTTATGGGGCACACACAGTCAAGCATCACATGCACTAAATAATCCACTTTTGTTGCTGTGCCGGAAACACCAAACCAAACCCCCTCCCCCCCCCCCCCCGAAAAAACAATTTTTTTCACCTTATAGTTATATATGGTACAAGTGTTAGGTACTTAGTTGTATAATTAAGGTACAATTAATACAGTTTAAAATCTCCATTGTAATCTAGGACTCTGTTGGGACCCAAGAGGCACCATCAGAATCGGTCAGCCATGAAGCTGTCATCAAATCAGTGTCATCCACCAGCACCCATCCTGGGATTGAAATACAGGAAGATGATGGGGATGAAGATGTTATTATTGTTGGCAGTGATGGGGTGAGTTTTATTTTACCACTTGTCTCATTTACTATGCACCTTAACATTAGTCCAAAGTAAAACCACTGATTATGTTATATACTGCCCAGTCTGAACATGTGTTTGTGAAGTCATGCAACTCCACCATGGATGGAAACTTTAAACCTATTGATGTGAGTTGTCATTAGATTGCAGTTAAAGAATTTAGATTCATTTCTTACAAGTGCAGCAAGCATGCAACACATCTAGCATTTTGAATTAAGCATGGGAATGCTGCAGAATACAGCTCACGCTTTGAAAGATAAGTAAATACTTCTTGTAGAAATTGTTTTCATTGTATTCCCTATAAATCTTTATTGACAATACACTTGATTGTCCTGTGAAGCTTGAAAAAACAAAAAGATTTAATACACAACCCCAATCTGGTGGCCTAGTGGTTAGAGCGTCCGCCCCAGAAGCGGGAGGTCGTAGGTTCGATCCCCTGCCGAGTCATACCAAAGACTTACAAAAATGGTACTAACAGCTGCCTCGCTTGACGCTCAGCATTAAGAGGTTAGTGTTAGGACTGGTCGGCCTGGTGTCAGGATAATGTGACTGGGTGAGACATCATGCTACATGTCTGCGGCATGATGTCTCAGTGCTAGACATCACTATAAACTGCCTCACTGCAGACATCGTAGCGATATGACTGAAAAATTGTTAAAGCTACGTTAAAAATCCTAATCAAACAAACAAACAAACATAGGCTAGAACTTCATATATTGGAAGAATTTATTTAGACATTTTAGAGTTTGAAGAACTGGTGTTCAGATTTCAGGGTTGTGGCAAATTTTCACTTGATTTCATTCCATTCTGTATTTTCACAAATTGTGACCGTATTATAAAAGGAATGAAAATCAAACTACATCAATAACTCACGCACAGCGGGTCCAGAAACATAAGACTACACTATAAGTGATGGCGTGAGTTATCAAGTGATCTCCATAACAATATAAAATTATGCTATCCTCGCTGGACATTGAGACAACTGCAAACTGGTCTATTTAATGGCTGAATACTCATTTTAAAATTGCATTGGAAATAAATGTCAATAAAGTTATTATAAAAGTTTCTTGTTTTTAGGGTAAAAATTACTTTTATTTTCAACATGCCCAACCACTGAGAGATTGTTAACATTCCAGCTGGTTTCAACAACCATCATGTGTACATGAAAAGATTTTGTATTACATCACTATTTGTTGTTGAATAGTCTGGTTCCGGGATCCATGTGCTCCCTGATTTACTCTATACTATAGTGGAATGCAACAGCAAGGAGAATGCTACTTAGGGAACCAGAATAGCTATTAGTTCACAATCAAACAAAATTCCTTATTTAAAAAACAGAACATTTAATTCATGAAACAGCTGTCATTGTTGAAAGTCAATTCGTTATTGTTCTACAAGTAAAATATTGATGATTTCATTGCATGTAGTAGTGAAAATTCTCATCTATGAGAAAATCTTTAAGTGAAAATTCAATAATTATAAATTGACCACAGACCCTGAAACTAGTTTCTTTTTAATAAAATGTATTTCTTCTAGGGATGTTAATATCGTTTTTTTTTCAAAACCGATTATCGTTTGTAGAAATCCGATTTTAAACCGATTATCGGTTTTTATTGGCCTTCATAAAAATATAATCTTATAATGCAAGTTACTGTATGCATTAACGTATATACACCGCTCCCTCGATAACTCGTGCACAACAGAGTTCAAAAGCATCGACCGCACTATAAGCGAGGGCGCGAGTTACCGAGGGACCTATAAATAAAAAAAAATAATAAAGAGATGGGAGATCGACAGAGAGAGGTGAAGGGCGGAGGGGTGCATTGTTGAATACTCGTTTTATAATCGTGCTGAAAATAGCTGAATAAATATTTCTTTATAAAGGTGTTGTTCGTTTTTCTTTGCAAATTACCTTTAATTTCTGGATAAAATATCTTGAAAAGATCATAAAACAAACATTATTCCACGAGGTATCGGTACTCTAAACGTGTATATCACTAAACGCATTGTGTATTACGTCACTGCTTTTTTTTTTCTTTTTTTTTTCTTTTTTTTTATGTGTTGATTTGGATACATTCAAGTTTTATTGTTTATTCAAAATGAATGAGATTTCTTTTATCAAAAAAGATAACATTCATATCGAAAAACGACAACGATAGATAGATAGATAGATAGATAGAGTAAATTGTAAAAAAAAATTTACAAAGATAAATCATATACCAACTATGAATTTAATGGGTCTAAACGTCAGACATGTAAAAAAAAAAAAACCATAAAAATAAATAAATCATCCGATAGAATAGACCAGCCTCATCACAATGATAAACTTGGTCGTCTGTATATCCATCACGGGTCAGTATCTCTCGGAGTTGGTTGGGATAACTAGATGCAGCCGCCTGATTTGCTGCGCGTATCTCTCCCGACAACAAATTTTGTTTTATTCCATGTCGGCGCTGGAATCTCCAAAGCCATCCATGGCTTGCCATGAAATCTGAATCAGTTTCCATAGTTTGGGCCATTTTTTCTGCCTGGGCCTTGAGAATTGTTCCTGAAATCGGAACACAACCAGGTGTACACATCATCATCTAAATCTGTGTCGTTTGCAGTGCGTTCCCGTTTCCGTTTAAATCCATCATCAGAATCAACTTCATGCAAATAATCCCGAAATTTCTGCTCATCCTTGAGCCAACCTCTGAGTGTTCACTCGGCAATTTTAAGTTCACTACAAACATTTGATCTTAATTCACCATTATGAACCCTCTGTATGACAGTAAGCTTTTCATTCACCGAGTACGACTTTCGCTTGATTCCCTTGCTCTCCATGATCACATTTACAAATGATTAGGATAAATTACTGATTAATGTATACTTTAATGACAATAAGTATATACTATTTGAAACCATGTTCGATTGGTCCAATTAATTTCATTGATGTTGATTGTTGAGACAAGATATTGACCACAAGAGTTTATGCATGTAGGATTTGCTTTCCTTTGAACTTTTGTATTAAACGTCTTTTACCTGATTTGATACAAAAGACCGACTTAACGTGATAAAACAAAGCAGGTCTATTTTAATTGATTTTTACAATGCAACAAACATTTCCCCAAGTCGTCGATCAAAACGCAGCCGCACTTAATTAGGTTCTCATAGATGTGCTCGTGGACATCGATGTGACGGTCAACTGAATCTTTTCATGTTTGAACTTTGAATATAAGAGAACATGCAACGATTATACTGCTTACACTGCAACACAATGAAAAAATTAAAACACTAATTTCCTCTGACAAGACATATTTAATTAGTATTCATTTCATTTAGTGTTGCCACCTGTTAGCATTTATTATAATTCATTGATCGCTGTTTCGCTGTATACATATGCAGTATTATTATTTACAGTGAACTGAGAACATACTTTTTTTGATAACATGTAACAAGATATATGATTCCTTATTAAAACCTGAAAATTTCACGATGTTGATTCTAACTTTTCGGGCACTAACCGCCACTTACGATAAAACGGGCGATATATTAAGGTTTCATTCACCAGTTCTGATCATGATTTTCTTCATTTGTTAAAAAAAAATCTTTTTAAAAAACGGGATCCACCCCGGACACCGCGTTATAAGCGGGTTCGCGAGTTATCAGGGCGCGAGTTATCGAGGGAGCGGTGTACGCGCAAGTTGACGCAACAGTGTCAACGCCGATTAATATATTTTCTACTTAGAGATTTAAATAAACATAATTTATACTGTATGTTTATAAAAAAATTTTTATTAACTATTAAACAGCACAATTAAAACATAAATTTAAGAGTTGCGATCCTGCTGGCAATAAAAAACAGGAAACATAAATAAAGTCAATAAACAAACCATAGATAAAAATTGTCCACAGATAATAAAAAAGTAAGTCAAACTAGTAAATCCAAATTAGTTTACATATCGAACAAGTCCTGGTTCTTATTCAAAAAAACTAACGACTCTGCATGTTCTGTAAGAAGCGGATTACGTTGATCGCTTATCAAACGTCCAGTGGCTGAAAATAATCTCTCTGATTGTACCGACGTCGCTGGAATACACAAGAATTTCCTGGCAAGACTGGCTGTTTTCGGAAACAGTTTCTCATTATGTTTCCACCACTCCAGTGCTGTTTCCGTTGAAGTCGTCGTCCATGGCGACTTGATATAATGTTCAAAGTCACAGTCATTCAATGCCTGCTGTGATGCACTATTACCCAGCAGAAACATAACTGACGCATGATTTGGTCGAGATCGTTTTGTTGGCGGTTCAGAGCTGGTTGCATCACCACTAGTCGAAGGCTGTTCAAGGTCAGTTGGCATCTGTCTGAGTAGATGACATCTTTAACATTGGAAGCACCATCATGGACACATGCAACAACTTTACCTTTTATAGCCCATTCTTCAGCCACAGTTCCCAGATGTTCAGCGATAATGGCTTGCGTGTGGCGGTCATTCATTGGAATTGTTGCAAGAATGGGTGTCTTCATAGTCCAGTCTGGATCAATGTAGCTGGCAGTGAAGCTCAGGTATGCTTCGTTGGTTACACTGGTCCATATGTCGGTGGTAACGGCAATATCCTTGACATTTTCTTCTAGATGTGTCTGCATTTTCGCCATTAGCGTCTTCTTCATTGTAGTCATTCGTGACATCATCGTCTGACGGCATGGAGGACGATATTGTGGCTCCACCAAAGCCATCAAATCACGGAAGGAATTGGATTCAACAATCGAAATTGGTAGCATGTTTTCAGCGACAAACTTAGCTACAGCAGCAGTAACTTTTTCTTGATGACTATCAGGACAGTTTGTTTGTGTTCCAATAAATGTTGTTATTCGCGGCTGAACATTTGAAGGAGCCGCAAATCCGGGATGTTTGCTACGCAAATGTGCATGCAATCCAGTAGTAGAACCACCGCTCCGACTTATTTATTGTGAACATAGTTTACAGCGAGCCATGCTTGATGAAATTTTTTCAAAGTTTTCCCATACATCAGATTTATTTATACGACCAGCCATATTTGTAAACTTGAAAAGACACAACCAGCAAAGACCAGTCCTCAACGACAGAAGCTGTAGCTATTAACAGTCTATTGTTGTCAATTTCGGACATCAAAGAACTTAGCGACCGGTCGGTCGACTAACTATTGACATCCTTCAACAATAAATGTATTCATTTACAAAGACGCTGCATGGAGCGCTCACAAATTTTAAACACACCTTCTTATCTGCTGGTCATATTGTATTAAAATGTAAACACTAAACAAATGCATGAATGAATTTTTTTCTGGCATTTTTTAAAATTTTCACTACAAAAATGGTAACAAAATATTGAATTCGATTTTCGTTTAACAACCCTAATTTCTTCAACAGATTATCAATTATTCTTTTAACTTTAAAAAAAAATAAGAATTATTTCATTGGTAGATATTTATGGTAGTGCTAGCTCAGGTAGATGTTAGTGATATTTCCATCAATCAAAGATTCGTTGCATACTGATATTTACAATGTACCAAGAAAGAGGTTTTGAATGAAATTTTAACTAAATGCATTACTTATGTTGATTCACATTTCACATTTCTAGATAATATCAGCTGTTTTTTATGATAAAATGAGCGATCTCAAGGTTTCAGTTACCAATTTTTATCACAATTTTCATCATTTTTAAAAATTGGGGTTACATTTTTTTGGTAATTTCTAGTGGAAAAAAATTAGATCCACAACTAACTTCACATTTTTAGCAGGTTTGTGAGTTATCATGACACAAGTTATTGAGGGAGTGGTGTACTGATTTTTCTCCATAGACATTGATTTTCTAATGTACAGTCTGCCATGCACATGCTTTTCATACAAAAGGGTGTGGTTTTTGAGCCTACTCATCAGGCCATGTTTTGTATTATTTAATGAATCAGTGCCTAATTTTAAGTACCCTGTTCAGTACTGTTGGAGTGGTACATTATACTTTTTGATGCACTAATAAGTGTGTAGCATGTGGTCCATTACTTTGAGGTAGGGACAGACTTTGACTGTATTTGGGAAGACATCTATTTGTAATGATTTTTCTAAGGCCCTGAATGGCAGAAAATAGACTTTAATCTTAATATGAATTTGTGGCCTTTTTTCAGGAATGAATTATTTCCTAGACATGTAGTCCCAGTTATAAGCTGTACAGTCTGGGAATTTGTAGTCAGATTGATTGGTATTTTTCCCCAGTACTTTATAACCAGGCACCATTTCTGATCACCCTAAAAAATCATCCATGATTTCCATTCTCTCATGAAATTTAATATAAACAAGTGAAGATTTGGGATGTTTACAATTTCAGGAGGAGGAAGAGGGAGGGTATGATGATGAAGGTGAGGACAATGATATCTACACAGCAGAGGTGATGGAAGATTATGAGGATGAGGAAGAGGATGATGGAAATGAAGAAGAGGAAGAAGATGAGGAAAGAGAGGAAGGAGATGAGGACATTCAGGATGAAGAATATCCAGAGGTTTTTAGATTTGTTTATATGTGTCATTTTATTTTTCTCCTGTTGTTAGTCTAAATTATTTGGCTATAACTAAGCTTCCATTATGCAGATTTCTTTGATAATCAGTGAACTTTGCAAGGCTATACAGATTAAAAATCTTTACTTGTTTGAATGGACTTTTTATAGGGAATAAATTGCATTTCATATTGTTTATCCGCCATGGCTCTTTTGGTATAAAGTTATAAAGAGTCATAAGAAGTACAAGAACCTGGTAATGAAAACAGCACATTTTGTAATGGAAAGCCTATTTCAATTGGACTGGTAGTTACATAAACTTTGTGTCCTGTAATGGGAAGTCTATTTCAGTTGGACTGGTAGTTACATAAACTTTGTCATGTAATGTAAAGTCTATTTCAGTTGGACTGGTAGTTATGTAAACTTTGTTTCATGTAATGGGAAGTCTATTTCAATTGGACTGGTAGTTACATAAACTTTGTGTCATGTAATGTACAGTCTATTTCAGTTGGACTGGTAGTTACATAAACTTTGTGTCATGTAATGGGAAGTCTATTTCAGTTGGACTGGTAGTTACATAAACTTTGTGTCATGTAATGTACAGTCTATTTCAGTTGGACTGGTAGTTATGTAAACTTTGTGTCATGTAATGGGAAGTCTATTTCAATTGGACTGGAGGTTATATAAGCTTTGGTTCATGTAATGTAAAGTCTATTTCAGTTGGACTGGAGGTTAAATAAAACTAATGTGATATAAATGAATGCCTATTTTGTGAGGCTGCTTCAACTTTTATGTTACTCAATAGAATGATGATTGTAACTTAACTTGAGGTTTTATAAACTATTTCATATAATAGAAAGCCTATTTGTAATGGAAAGCCTGTTGGTAATTGAGAGCCTATTGGTATTGGAAAGCCTGTTGGTAATTGAGAGCCTATTTGTAATGGAAAGCCTGTTGGTAATTGAGAGCCTGTTGGTAATGGAAACCCTATTCTTAATTGAGAGCCTATTGGTAATGGAAAGTGTGTGTGATTGGGTTTTTATCATAGGTTTTTCAGTCAATTTGCTATGATGTCTGCAGTGTAGTAGTTTATAGTGATGTCAAGCATGGAGGCATCATGCCATAGACATGTAGTATCATGTTCCACTCAGTCACATTATCCTGACACCAGGCCAACCAGACTTAACACTAACCACTTAATGCTGTGCACCATGTGAGGCAGCTGTTAGTACCATGTTTATAAGTCTTTGGTGTGACTTGGCCAGGGTTCAAACCTGTGATCTGTATCCAAGGTGGATGGTTGAACCAGTAATGGAAAGCGTATTGGTAATAGAGGGTCTATTGGTAATGTAATACTTTTAGACTTGAGGTTATGTAAATCTTAATGTAAATATAACTATGTTTTTTATATTGCTTTTAATTGTAATGTTTGCATGGTGTCCAGATTGTAGGAGATATGGAGGAGGAAAATGGAGATGACCAGATGCAGACTGGAGAACAGGAAGAAGATGATGATGATGTTGTCATTGTTGGTAGGTACACCTTGTTAATATTGCAGATTTTATTTTGTTATTATTGCAGAGTCATTTACGTGTAACATAAAAAAATAGTTCATAAATCTAGAGGTAATGTTGGGAACTTCATGTTTACAATACACAAAAACACTCAGTTCAAATATTTGTGCATGTCACTAATCCAAAATTCAAAACTACCAATATGGTAAGCATTGTTTATCCATTTCATAAAGCATTCGTTACACAACACTTGTATTTATAGTTATTTATATTTTATAATTTGACAATTTAAGGGTAAAATTTAATACTACCCACTGCAAAGTGATGTGTCCATCAGTGTTGATTACTGTGGGCGTTCACTAGCAAGTATATTGCTTCCATTTTTGTGCAAGTCCTAACAACCTGTATTTTTATTCATATTTGTGTTTTTGCTGTATAAACATTTGATGAAACAATTTCAATTTCATTTGGTTTTTATTCCATTTCCATACGTTTGATTTAATTCGTAAGTAGTGTATTATATTTCAAGTTTCATGTTCAACCTACATTTAAACCATTTTACCTTTTTGTGCTATTACCGAGTACAAAAAAGGTACATTGAAGAGTAAAATTTCATCCTGATGACTTCAATTATTTCTCTGTAAAAAATATATGCTTTCAACTCCTGAGAGAATACACTCACTATATTACATAAGATATGACTAACCGTAGCTGACATTTCTCAATTCCAAGTCTACCAGTTCATTGCCTATGTCTGTATCAGTAGACCATCAGAATTATATAAATCATTTGATTAAAAGGGTGTAGGCAGTGATCAATCTACAATTTCATCCCAAAGATTCACAGGACTCGCATATATTCAAATAATGTGTCCCGCTCAAATGTAATGAGTACAGTGATTCTGCAAACACATTGAGATACATTAATTTTATTTATTTATAATACAGAATTATTACAACTAGGTCATTATTGACTACAAGATCAACTCCTTCTTCACTTTACTTTAGTTCATAAATTTGCTGTCTTTCTTAGATCTCCAGGCCTGTAATACTGACTTGTAATCAAATGGCACAGTACACAGTTTTACAGTCATCAGTTTGTGCCGAGTCTCAATATTCAACCTGTTTCTAGCTTTAACCAGGATTCTGTTCTGGGCAGAAAACCCACGCTCGCATCCAGCAGTATGTACTGCTAAAGTTAGTGCAAGTGCTACTAACTTGAGCAAGTTTGGAAAATCCTCTCTGTGGTGGTGGTCAATTAAATGCCACAGTTTACACATCACACCTTGAGGGTACTTCTCAGCCCAAACTACTTTCTTAAGGAAAGCCCACTCTATTTTTGCCTTAACAGAGTCAATAACAGGTTTTGATGTTTTTCTTTCAATACTTCTGCTGCTTTCCCATTGTACAGTTTTTGCTTTTCCATAATATGTACACAGTCTGTCAATCTCTTCATCTCTGTAGGTATCCACTTCTGTTTTTGACATCATTCTGATCGGTCGCATAGCAAGAATACCAAAGCTTGTAAGTAAGTCATCTGCTGGAAATCTACACTGAATGTTCTCAACTAATGAGTCAGTGAAGAGTTTAGTGATTTTCTCCAGGCTGAAGTTGTTCTTTGTGATCTGATAATGCTCCTTAAATATATTGCCTTTCAGGTCTTCCTTGAACTTTTGCATGTATGGAGTGTCAAAGCTATATACCTTCTGCAGATTAGCAATGCACTCGTCAGTTTTCACCTTCACAAGGGCCACGTCTACATTTTCTTTCTGGAAGAACTGGCTGAGAATGGTTACAGGAGCCATTGCATCCATCATCATGTATGTTGTTGCTATAAAACTATCAGTCGCTATCTTTTTCTTCATTCCTTCAGCTTTATGGTCCTTGTGACTGGCTTCAGCCAGGTATGTAAGCAAGCTATCTAGAGTTCTCCATACAGCAGTCAGAGCACTAAAGTATGACAACAACCTCACTGAATGGAGCTCTTTATATACGATACATGGATCATGTAAAATCTCCTGTATGGCATGTAGTCGAGCCTCGCGTTGACTACTTCCCTTAAAATAGTAGAAAAGATCAGTCAGAACATGCTGATGCTTTTTTAATGATTCTATTTTCTCTGCTGTCTGGGAGGTACACAGTGCCAACCTGTGGGCAACACAGTGAACATTATGCATATGAGGATTTTCCCATCTCAGTATTGCAGCTGCTCCTTTTTCTTTGCCCATCATAGCAGATGCTCCATCTGACCCGAAACTCATTATTTTTGCTAATGGAACACCCCTTTCTGACATTTCTTTCATAATGGATTCAGCGATTCCTTTCCCAGTGGCATCTAAGTAGTCAACTTTGCACACATAATGACACTCTGAAATAAAGTCTTCACTCAATGTCTGAGCATACATGACCAGCCTTTTCCTGTTGGAAATGTCAGTGCTCTCATCTGCAAGTAAGGTTACCACAGGAGATTTCTTAATTGTAACAGTTACAGCATTGTTAGCAAACTCGGCTAATGACTCCAGCAGCTCACTGGCAGTCACTGAAGATTCATAATTGATATTACTCTTTCTGAGAACGTCAAGATCTTGAATTCCCAATTCATGTAAAAGATTCACAAAAGACTTAAATTTATTCAGTGGGATGTCTTCATCTGCCATCCATTTAACAACTTTCAGTAAGGCAGTTATGGCTTGTTTTGATCTGACGTGAGCTTTGCACTACATTTTTCAAAGTTAGTTCATAACTCTGGGGCTATTAGACATAATTTGTGGTCAGCAAAATCGGCATGTCTGGTTAATGTTGAATTTTGAAAATTTCTGTTCCTAGCAATCTTGTTCATACCATTTACCTTTTTTTTGTCTGTGCATATCTCACAAAACATAAAGTCCTTGTTTTTATTTGCACAGTTATTGTCATATCGTAGCCACAAGTACGTTTTTAACCACTTCGGTTGAAACTGTCAAATTTTTGGTAATTTATGTATTACGCTCGACGCTGAGCACACGTTTGCACCCTGAACACCAGATGAAGAAACCAAATGCTGCTGATCATTGGAATTTGAATCATTAAACAAAATATCCAATGTCCTCTGCTTAGGGTCAATTTTCATCATCTTCTTTCTTCTTTGGCGGCATTTTAACCGGAAACATGAGGGGAACTGATGACATCCCATAATAGTATACTATTAAGGAGTGAGTACCACATGACCGGTGCAGAGATAATATTTGCCTTGTGAAAAGAGAGGCCTGTTAAACAAAAATCTCAGTAAGCATGTTGTTGTTCCTTTAAAATTTCTTGCATCCAAAGGAATGTACATATGAACAACTAATGAGTCCCAGCCATTTTTTGTGCGTGCTGGACGCAGGACGCAGGGGTAGATTAATCACTGTGTAGGTTTGAATTCTACCATTGAATCAGCTTGGGTTGGCTACCATGGTGTGTCCTTGGGTAAACTCTTTACTTTGTACTATTGAATCTAGTTGTGTAAAAGTGCCATAAAACAGCAAATCATTAATCAACATTTCCCCGAAGGTGGCACTATGAAAATGAAATGTAGATGGACAATTTTTGTTTTTATCTTACTAAAATAATAACCAAATATGCTTTTTTACTCTTAAAACACTTCCTGATTTAATTGCTAGGAGCAAATTAAGCAATGACATCCAAAAATTATGAGAAATTAAGTAGTTCATTCAGGCTGGTTAGATGGTGGGAATCAAACATGCAAAGTTCTGATCACAAGTCAAATAATTAACCACATAACCGCTACACCTCCTTTAGAGTGGAATCTAAATAGCTTCCAAGTTGTCTCCAGGTATGGGATCCAGAGGGTATCTAAGTATTTATGCATGAATCCTTGCTGACTGCATATATTAACTCCCCATGTAAGTGTATCAGCTTAATGCTGTGAAATGTATGAATAGTATGGGCCCTGTACCCAGGGGCAGGCAGAGATCCGAGAAAATGCTGGTTATATCAGTGACACATCGATTTTTGCATAGAATGTGATCCATTATATATTATCTAGGAAAGAAGATACATGAAACCAACGTTAATAAACAGTGTAACAACTATGTTTGCAAATATTTTCTTTCCTGTCAATCTACGAACTGATATCTTATCAACCCAGCCGAACAACATCAGTCCCACTTGAGGCTCTAGTTAGTACAAACTTCAGTTATGAATGACAGCTCATAAATGTATTGTCAATGTGGAAAAGCTTCATATCCCATAATACTTTGCTAGGACCAAAATGGTGGATGAAATCCTAAACATAGATGCATTTAAGTATCTCATCTGGAAATATTTAGTCATTATACAGCTAGTGTGTAGAATTTGAAAAACGGTTATGATACATTTAAGTTACACCAGTACCTTGCCACATGTTTACAACATGACACTACAACACGGGCATGCAAAGAGAAATAGACAAGGTAGTCATCTGTAGTATGATAGATATTATATTGTCACTTATGTATCATAAATGTATGATACATATTATGGTATTATTGTATCACCAAAGCATCGCAACTATGCAGGCCATACTATTCTCAATGATCCTTTCATCATTCTCTGTTTTGACAGCAGAAGTCTACCTTGCATTGCCCTTGGTTGGCTGTGTATAGGTTTCTATAACAAATAATTTACACACAGCTGTGTGCAGAAATAAATCTTATTTTTATTCACCATTAACTTATCTCTTCTCATCATTACGGAGATGAATCTTATCTCATTTCTTCATTACAGAGATGAATCATACATCTTCTTTCATCATTACAGAGATAAATCTTATCTCTTTTCATCATTACAGATATGAATCTTATCTCTTTTCTTCATTATAGAGATAAATCTTATCTCCAGAGATGAATCATACCTCTTCTTTCATCATTACAGAGATAAATCTTATCTCTTCTTCTCAATAGAGATGAATCTTATCTCATTTCTTCATTACAAAGATAAATCTTTTCTCTTCTCATCAATACACAGATGAATCATATATTTTTTTTCATCATTACAGATGACAATGAAGCTCAGATGGAGGCACAAGAGACTGACACCACCCCCGCTAGACAGATTCTTCTCCCAACTCCGCCGGCAACTTTGATGAGTCAGCGCCCACACCAGGCAATTCCCATACAGCTGGAACGACAGATGTCAGCTGTCAGGTCACAACTGACACCATTTGTAATTGGGGTAAAGAAAATAGTGTTGTCTTAACCCATTTCGTTAAGGTTTTGATTTGACTTGTGCTTTATCTCTTCATTCAAGATTCAATTTCAGTCATATGTTTACTACTCTGTCTACTATTTCATGGAATCGTGAATTTAGCTATGTAAAGCATCCTTGTTTTTTGCTTTTCTATTTTAAAAATATAAAAAAGTAGAAGGTACAAAGATTGCCATGGAAAGATGACATTACTTTTAAAAAAAACTATGGTGACAATGGAATTTAATGTGCAGAAATCAAAATCACGTCATAGTACTGGAGTGGCAATTGATGGCAGTGATGTGATTGCAGACTTTGATGAAAATGAAGAACATGGGAGGGAGGGCAAATTGAAATAGTCTCGACTTCATTGTAATGAACTGAGGGTATCATAACTGATTATTTGGGTTTTTGATTCAGTTGTTGGCAATAATGAAGACTTTGAATGTTGTCAAGTTAGCAGCTTGAGATTTTCACCCATGCACTGAGGTTTGAAGGAGTAGGAATCAACATTGAGAAAGAGCTTTAAAATATGGTTGTTTTGATCCAATATTGAATCGAGAGCTTTGGCAATGCTTAGTTAACAGAAACAAACCTTTACACAGAACACGAGTGGAGGAATAACTCCCTCCATCTTCTGCACCAAATGGATGGTAGTTGATATTACAACAATGTATTCAATTATAGTTTTATGTTTATCTGTGTCTATTATGTCTCCCTTCCATGATCTACTATTGGAGGCAGAAGAAAAGGATGATAAAGACTAGTTTCAACAGCATCTGGCATAATATCTTAAACTCAAATCAGATATGGAACTGCTTACCTTCTTCACATTTTTGAATTCTATAAATCATGCAATGCTATTTTTAAAATATAGATGTGTGCATAATATTATTACATTTTACTACAGTCTTGGAAATGGACAACAAAACAATTATAAACTGCATTCAAAGATACATTTTAGCTGATGTCTCATTGTGAATAAATGTAATAAAATTATTGTAACTTTTCACATTCTTGATAGATTGTTGAAAAATTTATCACCATCTTAAATGGCATAAAATTCACCAAAATTTCATATGCATACAAATTGAAGATTATTATTATTATTATTATTATTATTAAATTATTTCAATTTGAAAATTGCACTGAAAGTAACTTTAATTTTGTTTTAAAACGTTTTCTAGTTTACTCGTACTAAATTTGCACTGTATTTTTCACATCAGAAAAATTTCAGTTAGAAATAGATGGCTTCAAAGAGAATGTCATGCTTTTTTAATTTAAAAAAAAAGGAAAATCATTTGAAAAACTTATTCCCTAAAGTCAGGTTGAGCCGCTGCATTCTCTCTTGCTGATACACCACTCACTGATATGAAGGAAAAAATTATCTCATCACAACTGCCAGTCTGATAAGCTCCAGTATAAAATGTTTTTATATTTATCAACAGATAATGATTATGTACTAAAGTTCTGAAATCTAAAATCACTCTTGTGAAGTGTATTTAACCAAATCACTCTGTTGTAGAGTGTTTGACTAAATCGTTTCTACGGATAGTATTTTACTAATTCACTCCCTTGGAGAGTGTTTAATTAAATTACTCCCTTGTAGGGTGCTAGACTAAATCACTCCCATGTAGGGTGTTTAATTAAATTACTCCCTTGTAGGGTGTTTGACTATATCACTTCCATGGAGGGTGTTTAATTAAATTACTCCCTTGTAGGGTGTTTGATTATATCACTCCCATGGATGGTGTTTAATTAAATTACTCCCTTGTAGGGTGTTTGATTATATCACTCCCATGGAGGGTGTTTAATTAAATTACTCTTAATCACTCCCTTGGAGAGTGTTTGGCTAAATCCCTCACATGAAGGGTGTTTAATTAAATTTCTCCCTTTTTGACTAAATCACTCTCTTTGGAGAATGTTTTACTAAATAACTCCCCTGGAAAGTGTTTTACTAAATCACTCCCTTGGAGGATTTTTTTAAAAACCAAATTACTTTCTTTACAGGGTGTTGAACTAAATCATTTCCTTAGAAAATTGTTTTTACTAAATCACTAAACTTGGAGAGTGTTTGACTAAATCACTCATTTGGAGACTGTTTTACTAAATCAACCCGTTGGAGGGTGTTTAACTAAATCACTTCCTTGGAGAGTTTTTTTTACTAAATAACTTTATGGGAAGGTGTTTGACTAAATCACTTCCTTTTAGGATTTTTTTTTTTTTTTTTAAATACCAAATTACTTTTCTTTACAGGGTGTTGAACTAAATAACTGCCTTGGAGAATGTTTAACTAAATAACTTCCGTGGATGCGTGTGTTCGAGTCTAAGATTCAGCAAATGTAGTTATGTGAGAAAGCTTGCCAGTAGCTTCTCGTGGGTCGGTGGTTCTTTCCGGGCTTTGTCAGGTTTCTTCCTCCACCATTAATACTGGCCGCCATGTATAGCCTATATTGTGCTGAAAAATGGCGTTAAACCATTTTTAAAAAAAAAATAATAATAACTTCCGTGGAGAGTTTTTTTTTGTACTAAATAACTTCATAGGAAATTGTTTGACTACATAACTCCTTTTTAGGGTGTTTGACTAAATCACTCCCATGGATGTGAGCTTTGCTTTCTTCAGACAGCTTCATTTCTTGTTTACAGCCACAGCCTACAGGTTTTGAGGACCTAGATGATTGCACAGTACCCAGCACTCCCACACTTTTTATCCCCAGGAGAGGAGATGGATTTGCAGAGGCTGTAAGGTAAGCTGTTACATTTGGACTGAGCAGTGTTCAATTCTTGGCAACAGAAATTTCTATCTGTCCTCATTCTAAATATCTATCCATTCACATTCTCCTTTCTTTGGTTTAACTTTCAAATTCCTGTAAATTCACATATTCCCTTATTGTATTTTCCATATCTTGCTATAGAAACTTCCATTTGTTTGTTCATTTGTAAAATGTACCAGGTGTAATCTGTAGAAACTGGCAAAAATATTTTACAGTTAAGATGCAGATTTATTTCATGTAAAGAAGTTAGTAAGATTCTGTTATCTAATATGGTGTCTTTTCATATATATATACTGTGTTTACTCAATCATGAGTCTATCTGCAAACTGCACAGTCCCAGATCTGCTAGTGCACTATGGCAGATCAGGATCTTTGTTTGGATTAATCAGTTAGAACAAGGTGCTTAGACCCTGATTTGCATGTGCATTATGTTACAGTAGCTCACAATCTTTGTTGTTTGCAGCTTGACTCAACTTATAAGCAAGTACAGTGGTCCCTGCTTATAAATCCACTCATTCTTCACGGGGAAAGTGGCCTTACCAGAGGTGGACTAAAATTTTTGTGAGAAGTATATGTAAAGTACGCAGTAAGAAAGCTACATATGTTAGAGCATTTAATATCTTCATTTAATGTCTTCATTTAAAAGTAACATTAATTATTTTAATAATCTTCTTATTATAATAATAAACTTATTTCAACTGAATATACATTAATAGTTCTTATTCTTGGTGTAAGTGTGATAATGCGAGCAGGTATTGTTGTCATGCATATTGCAAAACCATTCAAAAATCTACATAATTATCTTTCCCTTTGCTGAATAACCTCCTTATTGGTTATGACATTGTTTATTAGTCTTTTCAACATAAAATTATTTTATTCAAGTCTTTTATACATAAAATTGTTTAGTAAGTCCCTTCTCTCCACCTCACTCGATGTCGTAGAGTAAAATAACAGACTTTCTTCTAAACTAATACATCTCTTTATGTGATGACATGTTACTGTTTGGTAATGATTTATTCGGGTGTTGCTAACTGGTTGTGATTTAATTATGCAGATGAAACATTTGTCAATTGGATGAAATGCCTTCTTTGTAAATGAAGCAATAAATGTGTTGTCACATGTTTCGGTCTTTGTCTGGTACAAAGTTTTGTTCAAAGTTCTCTGTGTGTGTTAATGCACAAAATCTATTTTTAGCCTATGCTGACCCTGTTATAATCTTGACAATTATGTCCGGTTATCATCATCAAAGAGAAGAACTCAACAGATATGTGAACCCCAAAACTCGATCATAACATTGTTGAACCTATTTCATGTAAACATGGGCTGTTTTTTAGTCAACGTTTCTTTCAATAACGGAAACTTGACATTGAGAGACCTGTATTGACGATAATCTGATTACTTACCTTGCATCACAATATGAATTAGTTATTGACTCTAGATACATTTGGGGGGGGGGGGGAAAGTGGCTGCTTGTGTGGGGAACAGTTTACATTTTTAGACTATTTCAACGTGACCATGCTATAACATGATAGTTGGGAGCCAAAAACCTGACCTTGTTATAGTCTGAACCGTGTTATAAGCAACCAGGTCAGTTAGCTGAAGAAAATGATGCATGTACCCCAAAATATTTGCTGGGATGGGGGCAGTATACTGTTTATATATACAGCGGAACCTTGCTTTAACGCGATAATTGGGGTCCAAGAAATTGGATCGCATTAATAGCAGGTTGTGTTAATGTGGGTTTTTTTCAGCAAACACTGCATTGGCATATATACGTGTACTCTCTGCACCAGTCGATAGTAGGCAAAGTCAGAGATAGACTTGTTCATAATGAGGTTGATGAGCTACTGTACCAGTCCATAGGTCATGGCCTCAGTTTAGGTTGGGGTAAGCTGTATGCACCTTTCAGAAAAATTCAGTCAGATTCCTTACCAAGTTATTGTTTATGAAGTTGGATAAAAATCTATATATAACATTATATGTAACATGTAGATAGTTGACATGTGTGAATCATTTATGAAGGCAAGATATTGATGCACTGCTGTGATTCAGGAAAAGATGAGCAATCTGCAAAAAGAGCTTACCCCATCAAAACTAAATAATTAAATCCCTGAGTTAGAAATTTTGACTTTGTCAAGATCAGCAGAACAGTATCGACATTGGTCATTCTGCAGTGTACAATACCTGTTAACATAGTAACATCACCATGATTTGGGGCTGACATTAGTCATTCTGCAGTGTACAATACCTGTTGACATAGTAACATCACCATGATTTGGGGCCGACATTAGTCATTCTGCAGTGTACAATACCTGTTGACATAGTAACATCACCATGATTTGGGGCCGACATTAGTCATTCTGCAGTGTACAATACCTGTTGACATAGTAACATCACCATGATTTGGGGCTGACATTAGTCATTCTGCAGTGTACAATACCTGTTAACATAGTAACATCACCATGATTTGGGGCCGACATTAGTCATTCTGCAGTGTACAATACCTGTTGACATAGTAACATCACCATGATTTGGGACTGACATTAGTCATTCTACAGTGTACAATACCTGTTGACATAGTAACATCACCATGATTTGGGACTGACATTAGTCATTCTACAGTGTACAATACCTGTTGACATAGTAACATCACCATGATTTGGGGCTGACATTAGTCATTCTACAGTGTACAATACCTGTTGACATAGTAACATCACTTTGAGTTGGGGCCGATATTAGTCATTCTGCAGTGTACAATGTAAACTCTCATAACCACCCTCTCCCCCACTCCATCACTGTCTTGAAGGTAGGCAAGATATCCATCATAAATTTGAACAGATGTTATAATGGTCTATATCAATGCAAGTTAATTAGTTGATCTTTCATCAGTCTGGCTGATCTTGCTACCATTAAGAGGCCACATAGCTTATCTAAGTTTGATGTGACTTGCAATATAGGCTTATATAGTTAAGATAGTAGATGCATGTGATAACGAGTAAGATTGCTGAGCTTTTTATCATTTTGAAGTTTATATTTATGATTGGATTTTGATTGGAATATGGGTTTATATAATCATAATCATGATCATAGACAAGTGTGATGACGAGTGAAAAATGTACATACTATTCAGCTGATCATCATCCAGCATGCATTTTTTTCCGTTGATCAATATGTACTTGATGTCACTACCATATTTCTGATGCTGGTTTGATCAGACATGGAACATGAGCTTGCATGAAAATATCAAGATCTTTAATGAAATTAAATAATGAGCAGATTGTATGCATATTAACAAGAAGAACCTGCACCTGATTGGTTATAATCAGATTTTCAGCAAATTTTGTCATGAATGTATCAACTGAATCAGAAATGAGTTTGGTAATGGACAGTTGAAGAGATTTTGATCAGACTTGGAAATGGTTTATATCAGCAAGATCTTTCCACAAATTTGATGCAAAGTAATGAGGTGATGTTGCATCTGATTGGCTGGAAGCTATTTCTAATGAGGTGATGTTGCATCTGATTGGCTGGAAGCTATTTCTAATGAGGTGATGTTGCATCTGATTGGCTGGAGCTTATCAACATTTTAGCAGTTGTTTCTGATTTGGTGTGTGTGTGTGTGTGTGTGTGTGTGTAAGCTATGATTCATTTTGATATAGTCTTGTATCTGATTGGCAGAGATCAATACCACTCTAGACTTGAAACACTTTTTTCCCTCCTGCTTATATCATGGTCTTATAGAGGCTCTTGTGATAAGCAAGATCTGTACATGTTGATGAGATGATTTGAATCTGTGATAAGCAAGAATCTGTACATGTTGATGAGATGATTTGAATCTTATTGACTGAGCTTGTTTCCAAAGACAATATTTTCTCATATGATATTGATGATAAGGTTGGATAAGTTCATTTATGAGTGGGGTCTATGCATAATTATGCCTTTATATCCAAAAGTTACCAGGCTGTAGTAACACGGGTAAAATTGACACAGTATAAAGGTATTGGGCAGACATACTTGGGCCTCATATGCCATTTTGTATAAGTGACATGCATTTCAGAAGCACACAGATATGTTTGTTAATTGTCATCTATTGATTGATTGATTGCAGCTCCCCACATGTGAGCCAAAGGTTTACATTTGGTGCAGGAAATGAGCCCCATTCCAGCCAACTCAGCCTGGCACAGTTGGAGTCACAGGGAGGTAAGGATCTTCACATATTCATTTAATTATCTTCTCTGATCAATGCTGCTACAGGGAGCCATATAAGTGTACTATTACATCAAAGATTTTGCTATGTTCATTAGGGCCTGATTATGTTGGACCTGATTTCTGTTAGCAATTACAGCATGTTATTTTGAATATCTCTATCGAAAGTAAATCTTGCTGCAATTGTGCCCTATTTTCAAGCATAACCATACCATCTTACTGGATCAGAACCAGAATTTACATTACCTACTGTAGTTGCACCAATTTCCTTTTCCAGGATGCCAAGGAGTCCAAGGAAAATATTCTCTCTGACAAGTAGTTGTTGTAGGATCAGAATTGGAATGATCATGATTCCAGCCTGATTCCTTAGTCCGGTACAAACATGTAGAATATCTTCCACTTTTTCTGAAATTAAGGAGTTTTGCATTTTGCTTGGTGAAGTGGTGTTTATGTTAATTGTTATGCCTTGTTAGAACTGGTGTTAGGGTAAGTGTCACATACTATTTATGGTTCCCTGTTATATGTTTTAATCAATTTCTTTTCTTTTAGCACATTATTGTGTTTCGAAACCTGGGCAAGTGAGTGCACAAGGCCACTTAGGACACTCGCCCTCCTGTCTTTCAGATACTGATTTTAACATGGACACATATCATATTTATTACCTGTGGACAAATGAAGTGTGAAACTCAGCAGAAAAATGCAGCACTTACTTTGGGATGAAGACGATCTTTAATCCTCCTGTTCATCTCTGAATGACCACCTCTGTTTTCTCAGTTGGGACTAGATCACTTATGGTCTTAAGAAAGTTTACACCCCCAGTGGGCATGAGCCAGGTGCAGTTACAGTTGTTTGATCTCCAAAAGAGGCTCTTGATCCCAGATTGCTTGTTTTGAAGTTATCAGTCTCTGCTGCAAATCGTTGACAGGTCACCTGGCACCAGTTATCAGGCAGGGCTACTTTAACAACCAGATACCAGTTTTTGATTAACAAGGATCAGGTCTATTTCCCCACCCCCATGCATTTATTTAGGATACTGGTCAATTCCTATCAGCATAGGAGATTGGATTTTACTTGCCAATCTGCGGAAGGGGATCTGGATTAGCATCCACCCCACTCTTCAAAGTCCCCCAATGAATCCTATGGGATATCATTACGCAGTAGTGAGTTTTATTTTCCCACTATGGCATCATGTAGGTGTCATTCTCAGGTAGGTTGCTACTTTTCTCCAGAATCAATGAGGAATCATTGATCTCATTCTTAAAAGGAGGAAAGAGTAAGGTTGGTATCATTACCTTCCTTCACCCCCTTGAGCAGTTATGGGACAACCAGAATTCCCTTGATTGCCTCCCTCGTCAAAGAAAGAGTGTCCTTTTTTACCTCTGAAGCAAGGCGATTCTCTTTTATTAGAGTACCCTGCTCCTTTCTACATCTTAAATCAGATGGCAGAAGAGGATGTATGAACATTTGATAAGGTGCTAAATGAAATTTGCTGCCTTTTCCCCCTTAAATGTGTCTCATGTCTTCAAGGGTTCATAACACTAAAATTCTGTCCAGTCGGGAGAAGATTGATTTGTTACGCCCACTTGTTCAGATGTTCATTAGGAGAGATGATCTGTTTCTCTTCCCCTATCCCCCTTCTATTCCTAGACATCTGTATTTTATCTCACATTATAGGGTTTATTCTTCAGCTTGGCCACTTAAGAAACCATACCTGATGGGGATATCAGCTAGGGCTTTGTTTATTTTCCTTTTGAAATTTCTAAGAGTTAATGGGCCCAAATACAGGTGGCAATATGCCTCTTTTTGTCTGCTTCTTTCAGTCTTTTGAAAGGAGGAATTATTGTCTCCAGCAGCTCTTCAATGTTTTCTGGAGGCTTTGGCAAAAACATAAGGCATACTTTGTCCAAGTCTGTATTGTTTCTATACCTCTGCTCAGACAACCAATATGTCCATCTTGAAAATCTTGTTATCACTTCTCTTGAATGAAGGGCTGGTTATATCGATATTTTGCTTATACTAGATGACTTTTTTTAGAATTTCTAATGGATCCAAAATGAAAATGAATCGAGTCCAGTATGGCCACCATGGCAGCTGTCTTGAAAATCTTGTTATGGTGACTTCATCAGAACTGAAAGTTATGTCAACACTGGGTTTCCGTCTAATTTCTTATAATGTTTTTTGGTTCTAAATGAAAATGGTGCCAATCTGACATCCATAGCAGCTAATTTGAAAATATTGTTATTGCTGAAAAATATCAGATGGTTTCCAGAGTTTTTCCCAGTTATGTTATTTACGCTAAATTCATACAACTCATGCACTGGGAAAGCAGTATACAATTTTATTCAGCCATTCACCATTAAAGTGCTTGTGCAACAAAAGTCAGCAGGTAGAATATTGTAGTGATTGATGCAGTGTATTTTTCATAATTGTTCACACCTGTTTTCTTTTTGAATTTACTGGTATTGTTGTTAAACTAAATTTGATTTGCACATTGTGCCCTGTAACAAGCATGTCATAGTTTGAACCTTGCATCAGTGAAGTTTTACAAATGCATGTTTAATATATGGGCTATGTAGAAGACGTGAAATGGTTCATCTTTAAATTATGATTTTGTTTAGCAAATAGCAAAGTGATGAAGTCATTTTATTTTGTAAGCTAGGAAGTATATCAGAGCTGGGAAGTGTTAATGTAGATACCAGTGAGTGATTTTGAACCCAAAAATGGTGCTAAACACTAGTCAGATGGACAAAAATGGTCAACCCTTCATTGCAGTGGTATTTCAGAATTAAATCTTTTCAGTACAGGATAATATTCATACACAGGTATCAAGAAAATCATCTCAAAAACAGTCAACAGATTAATGCATATACAACTAGAAACAATATCTTTTCAAGATTTTGATATCAGTTGGGGTTTTAGAGAGTGGAGCAGGAATAATATGGATATTGAAGTGTTATGTAAATATTAAACAATAACTGTTTCCACCTCCCCTACATTTTTTCTACTCCCCTCATGTTTTTGTGACAATGAGGGAAATCCCCCCTTATGATAAAATCCTGGGAGCATCTCGGGGTTTCAGCAAATCCTGGGAGCATCTCGGGGTTTCAGCAATCAGCAGTTGTGGAGAAGCAGTCTAATCGTGAATTCCTGGAAATTCTTTTCAGCAAGTAGTTCCTTCATGGGACTCTTTGTATAAACAAGGCCAACTTAAACAGAAACAAAAGCAGCCCCAGTTCAAACTGCCCTTCCATAGATGCAAATGAGGAAGTCTTTGGAATCCCCCTTTATTAAGAAGAGAGTCAGTTAGTGCTAGGGTGTCACAACCTCTCCCACAGTCTTCCTCTATCCAGCATGTGTCCAGTCAACCCTTGTATCAGAGGAATCATGGGTGACGTCATTTCCACTTTGAAGAATAGGTACCGGCTTTATTTCTGAGACTATCTTGTCATGTTATGCACCTTTGTTACCTTTTACCACCATATTGGTTCATCTAAGGGAAGAGGTGTTGACCCTTCTACGAAATGTGGAATCAGAGGGAGGTAAACATCCAAAGTATAGATTCCTGGATCTCTTTGGTGTTGAAAAAAGGTGTGAAGCTTCTTCTTCTCTTTGATCTTTTTGCTGAATTTATTCAAGACGAACACTTCAAAATGGAGATCACCACACAAGTCATGAACACCAAAAGACCCTGCAACTGGGCTGTCTCCACAGGTCTTCAAGTTAAATACCTTCACATCTTTCCACCTCACAGGAAATAACCTCTAGCTTGTCTTGGCAATAAGGTACTTCAGTTTCAGGCTTTTCCTTTCAGTCTTTCCAGAGCCCTTCACAGGGTAAGGGGGTAATAGCGGCTTACTTGAAGTCTTTAGTATGTTACATATATCTATGTCTTGTATATTATTTTTACAGTATTTTTTTATTAAAGACATTTAGTTATAATATTGTTAATTCTAATCAATGAGTTGTGTACTTGAATAAGACGACACATATCATACAAAAAATAATACTTTCATTCATGACATTAAATTATGTGATTGGATAAAAACCTGAACAGCAGTTGTTGACTGAAAAACATAGCTGCCAACTGTCCCGTTTTTTCCGTATTTGTTCCGTATTTTGGACCTGAATACGGGTGTACGTTTTTTTTCGCAAAAAAAAATAATAATAAAATTTCTTTGGAATTGCCAGTTTAGAACGCGCTCTCGGTTCTATTT
This sequence comes from Unio pictorum, assembly GCA_030141615.1. NCBI lineage: Eukaryota > Metazoa > Mollusca > Bivalvia > Unionida > Unionidae > Unio > Unio pictorum. The sequence goes on along the minus strand of JARLTB010000219.1, from coordinate 5,825,093 downwards.
TGACAGAATATATCACATGTATATACAAATACAGTTCTACAATACGATTGGTTCATTCGAAATCGAGGCTACCAAGCCTGTCGTTAACCGCCATATTGGATTTCGCAATAGTTACCGCTGTTGCTGTATCTAGTCATCGTAATATTCAGCTTCTAATCATGATAAATTCGAAGGCAGAATATTCAGAATTTTCTCCAGAAGAAATAGAAGACGACTGGAAGGATATTTGTGCCGTCTTGTATAGATTTGTGAAACCATATAGTAAAGGAGAAAAACTGACGTTTTGTAATTGTATGTAACGTGATTTCGCTATTGGGTACGGAGGCGCCCATGAAATACAAGAGCTCGAAAAAGCTAATAAACATCAGCATCCTGCTTCATTACACACAACTCAGCCTGAACTTGCGACGTAGATAAATGAGAGAGAGAACCTTAATGTACATCGATCATACTATAATTTTTTAATTTCTTTTAGAAATAAACCTTCCTTTTTCAGTTGCTAATGTTGTTGACGATTTATTTTGCACAAGTTTTTCAGACATTAAAATCGCAAAAGATAATTCTTATGCTTGAACGAAAACATTTCAATAAGAAAATTACAGAATTGAGATAATAAATGAAAATTGGTACATTGGAATCAATGATTAAAAAAAAAATAAGGCATGGAAAGGGCTCCTATAAATAGCTTGTGTTGAGTGTGTTGCACTCTTGCACCTTTTGAATGAGCACCCATATGGAACACGCGCAACTCCAGAAGGTACAAATGTGCATCTTTGACATTAATTAATTGTGTAAGGCACTGTCCAACTTTACTGATGGTTGTATATGTTGTAAATATATACATATGTATTGAAATTTAAAAATCAGTATTTGGTCCTGAAAATCAGTATTTTTGTCACAAATAATCAGTATTTTTGCACTCGGGGGTTGGCAGCTATGGAAAAAGTATATCACAATTTTAATTGAATCACTGAAAACCTGGAATCGTTTTCTAGTAACTTTGTATTTAGCTACTGCATTGTTATAGACACAAGTTAAATTTCATTAGGATCATGGGTCATTCACTATTTAAAACCAGTCACTAAAGGAAGGCTGAGTTTGAATTCATCAGTCTCAAATAACATTCAAATGTGGCTTTTTTTAAATTCCTCTTCATCACAGGTCCCTCACATATGCCAACTGTCTTTTGTTCTTGGCGAGTTAGCAACTGGCTAATTCAGATTCAGTTTTCGGAGCATGAACTACTGTGTCCACACCTATTTTATTAAAGTTGGCTAACCATTCAATCTTTTGTTTTACACAGTCATATGTCAGAAGTGAAATTATTGTTTTGTCATAAACTTAATGATTATTATATGTTAGTGATGATTTAATCTATTGGATGAGTTAAAGTGAGTAGAATAATTGGGTGTGGAACCTAAATTTGAAAGAGAATAACATGTGCATACATGGTTTGATTTTGTTGAATTAGTGTACATAAAAAGTAATAATGATAATACAAACAACAATAATGGTATTAGGTGCATGATTTTTGTTCATAAACCAGTTTTGAAAGGTGAACCTGTATACATGTGTCACCTATGTCCAAAGGCCAGTTTAGCCTTATCAGTGGCTGATATTGACAGTTTTACTTATAAGCAATAAGCCATTTTCTACAATTGTGCACTGAAGATGCGTGCTTGTTCAAGTGCCATGGCCAAGCTTACAGCTCAAGAAAGATTCAAATGGTTTTTTTTTTTCACCTCTCATCATTGCCTGATGACCATTACTGTTTGCATCTGACAAACATCAGTTGAAATGTACTAATTCTAAGAACCAAGCTGATTACATTAAACATGCTTCACTGTATTACAGCTCTGCATTATGACTTGGAAATAGATTTATGTAGATCTGGGTAAGTATTTCAACTCTTGTCTAATTTGTATGCCAGTATCATTGTCACATTGATAAATAACAGTAGCTTATAACATCACTAGTTTTTCTTGTTTTTATCAGTATTGCATTTTATGATTCTGTTGCATAGAAATACTGATTGGTATTTTGAGCAAAATACTCCCAGACTATTTGTGTCAGCTGTCAGTATGTCCTTGGTTAAGGGCTTTACTCTATTGCCTTTGCACTAAATTACCTTTTTGTGTTGATGAAGGCATTAACCCAACAACATAAAAAGCCAATTTTTGGAGAAGACAAGAAAATAAAATCTGCTATAATTTTTTTCTGTAGGCATGGATGACACACGAATGGATTTATCTCAGCTTGAGGAGGGAACTGGCCGGAGTGTGCCTTCCACTCCACTGGCTACCACCGCTCCAGGTGAGTTCGTTTATTTTAACCTTATAACATTCCATCCCATTCTGCTGGCTACCTCAGCTTCAGATAATTTTATTATGCTTCTAAACCATTAGTAATCTCAGCTCAGGTAATTTTTTTCACAGTATCACTTTAATTAACTAGACAGTTATGTTGACATGAAGTTAATGCAAAAAACTTGAAAAGAGTATGAGTAATTATGTTGCTTAGAGGAAGACTGGCATAATCATTTTGCTTTTTTCCCCACCAAATTATGTCTTATGTTTACCATATATGGAATACACATTTTTGGTACCTTATAAATTTTAAAACCAATTTTTCCTGTTACTGCTGCTACACCAATTCAGCCCTCCCAAGTACTACTTTTCTTGATGCTAAAGGAGGGTAAAAGTTGTCTGCTAACCTATGTTGCGGTTGGGCAGTGATCTCCCTTTAAGTATAAGATTTTGTGGCAAATCCTGAAAACACGTCAGTTACTTCCTCCACCTATGCCAAGAAACACTCATTTTGAGACCTTACAAAAGCCAGAATCCACATGGGAGATATACTATTACAAGTTGGAGGATTTTTTCAATTCTAATGAAAGTATCTCCATCTGTATTTCCAACTTTTAGTGGTGCTCTACATTTTCATATTTTGCATAGAGTTAGAACTTTAAAGAAAAATAATTTCTCCAGGGTTCCTCACTGGTTATACTGGCATTTTAAGAAAGATCTTGCATATCTTCGTTCAAAATGTTTGTAAAATTCCCTTTATTTTGGTATATGATTATGGATGTTATATGGGTTAGAGAGTATGCAGCTTGGCTTTACTCCAGATGTGCACCTTTCAAAACACTGCTAGCTCCACTTGGTCATTTTCACTTCCTGGACTTCAGAGGTAAATTGTATTTATTTTTAGATTTAGTAGTTAATCAATTGCACTTTCAGAAGCTGGTATTTTCTAGTTGGGCAAAATTCAATTTTGCTATTTTAATAGGTGCTAAAGATAGATAGTGTACTTTAGATTATAATCTCTGGCTGATTTTCTTAGCACATGGGAGAAATCATTAGTTAGCAGCGTGCTTAGATCATGTATAATTTACATAAGTACAGTATGAAAAGAAATGTAAGCCACATTACATCAAAGTAGCATAGAGGTTAACCAACATTCCACGGTGCATGTATTAAATGCAAACAACTTCACCTTACATACAACACTCTCTCAAAGTGCATAATAACTGGTGAGTTCCCCCTTTTTATCCCAACAAAGTTCTGCCTTTACATTGTACTGACACTTTTTTATTGTCACACATTAGGTAGCTATTTTGCACGTGAAGCCTAATGACTTCATATTAAGTTTGGGCTATAATTGTTTTATGCACATGCAAGTCCATGGTTGTTTATAAAACCTACTAATATATGTCATGCCATTTCAAACAGGTACATGTTGGTGAGTTTCTATTCTGAGGCATTCATAGCATCTGGATGCCAATTCAATATTGAAAACATTAGGATTTCTTCAAATTGAAAACACAGATTCATTATAGTTTGGTAATGTATATAGATAACAGACCAGTTGATACTTTAACATAGCAAAATAGGCTTATTTGATGTAATTTGTGTATCTTATATGACTGAAAATTGTTAAAGGAAAGGGGATCTTTTAAATGTCAAAATATGTTAGGGAAAAATAGGACAATCGGTAGCGCTTTACATTTTTTAAAAGAAGATTATGAGGGTGATGTACATGTAATTAGTTTAAGCACACTGTTTTGATCATTGCTAAATGCGTTAACTTTAAAATTATTCAGCAAAAGTAAGGCAGGTAGACAAGCTGTGTGTATTAAATATCATTTTGATGTCAGTATGTGTTGCAGTTTATTTTGTTACTTATTCACATAGATTTTGCTCATATTCTCAGATTATGCTTGTTTGCCACTTATATTAGTAATAATTTGCACTTTTACCTGACTTGGGGTTGACATGTGTTTGGTCTGGCATGCATTCATGATAATTCCAAATTAGTCATGATAATTCCAAATTAGTCATTTAGTTTTACATTAGAACAAGACTCGGGGGGGGGGGGGAATATTGTCCAAGCACTGGGACAAGTAAGCTGCACATTATTAGTACATTTATTTGGAAAGAATATTGATTTCTTCATCAAATTTATGCTGCTTTTTTTTACTCAAGAGAGCATGGTGGATTTTATACAAGATCTTTTATTAGAAGTTTATCAATTGATATGAATAATTTCTGTTTTGTGGACTAGGGAAACTTATTTGCCACAACAACAAAAAACATTGATTTTATTTCAATAAATTTAGAAATTATACCTTGACTGATAAAGTTGAAATGTAAGTTAGGGGATATTACCCTATACTGTTTAAATTATGTGATAAGATTTTACATTACTCAGTAATCAGTATCATTAATGCAAGATGGGTTTATAAAACATTGTGTCAGTAATTTAATTGCAATCTTTTCAGAGTAACATAAAATTTGTATTCTTTCAGTTAGCATCTCCATATCAGAACCCCTGGACCTGCTGGTCAGCCAGTCACATACCATTGTCACTTCCACTGAGGCTCAAGAAGGAGATCCTACACAGGTGTCTCTTGAAGGGGAACCAGAAACAGGGGAGAACCAACAAGATGAATCCTCAGAACAGCAGCACCAGCCAGAGGCAGATAATAGGTATTAGGAATTTTGTTGCTGCTCGTGATTTTTGTTGTTGTATAAATCTGAAGTCACTTGCTGTTGCTGAAATATCAGAGCTGATAAAACTAACAGCCAGGTTAAGAGAAACAGTAGGGCCACATTCAACAAAGTCTGCAGAACAATATAATAAACACATCCATCCCATAATATATCTTTGGTGAGAATTTTTGAATTCTTGAAAACATTTCAACTTAATATTGAGATCATAAAAGAGCTTTCTCTGTTGTGAATTTATTGAAGTGGTATCCCATGATTGACTATATCCCAAACTTTAATTTCCCAGATTACTTGTCCCACTAACTGCAATTTTAACTTTTTAACAACAACTTGTTGAAACTTGGACCTGCAAGGAGACCTAACAGCTGTTTGGTTTCTAATATATGATTGACAGGTTTATTTTCCCAGGTTGCCAGTTTTCCTGTCTTAAGTTTCCCAGTGTTGAATCTTAATTTTTGTTCATTGTCTTCCAAATCTTGACCCTTTGTTCCTCCTGGGCACACTTCTTCATCAGGACGAAATTGAAAAATAGGCCTACAACTGGCCAAACAAGCTCATAAAAAATATAGTATGGCATTGAATATCCATTTTAAGACAAATGTATCTGCCAATGAAAACACTCAAGGATTTTAGCCTTTATTTACAGGACTTGTGCTTTCTGATTCACTTTCCTTCTGACTTTGCCAAATATTGTTTGATTTCAACCATGTTTGGTATGTAGCTTAATAGTGACAACACATTAAATTAAATTTCCAGCTTTCCACTTGATCATCTTAAAGAGTTGTAGCCCCTGAGTGTGTTTTGTTCCTGCATCATAACTTAAGAAAGGGATGTTGGATTCCAGCCAAATTTATCATGCACCTTTATATTAACAAGTTGAATTTCAATCCTTCCACATTATCACATCGGCTAGTTATGTCCTTTGATTATTCATTTGCATAAATTAGGTTCTACTGTTTTAAACCTTAAATTTGAATGAGTAGTGCCTTTGGTGATGCTCTCGTTTTCAATAGTTCTTGATGCTTATGGGAGTAGATTTCAAATTTTCTGGTGTCAATGAAGATTTCGTTAGAAAATATGATCTTTTAAATGCCTAATGTAAGAGTGATGGTTAAGTAAACACCAGTGGTATGTTTCTTGATAGTTTTAGTTTTATTATTTCTTGTCATACTTCCTTTCTTGTGGAGAAAAAAAGCAAATTTCAGTATCATTCACAACTCTGCTTTTATTAAATATTGTCAGAGAGCAGGAGTTTTCAGGGGAGCAGGGAGCAGAATCATCTGGATTAGAGCAAGAAACAGGGGAGACAACTGCTACAGGTTAGAACATGTATTTCATGCCGTTGGAAATATATAATCATGTCAACAATTTACATTCCAATTACTGAAATATTTTAACACCTTAAAAATTTACTAATTTTTGTGTGGTATCAGTTTTCTTGAATTTAGTAAGTCACAAATTCAAAGACTCAAGGATCTGTGGTTGTATATATACCAATCCCCAGATTTATGTACCAAAGAAAATGTCATTTTATGCAAAATCGTAAACAGTGATTGCCACAAAGATAAATTAATTCAGTCTGTGTAACAGTCTATGTAACTTGCAATACATGTCACTTTATGTGTAACTCACAGTATATGTAACTTTCCATGTAGCTAACAGTTTGTGTAACTATAAATGTAATTCACAACATGTGTAACTTTGTGTAAATCACAGAATGTATAACTTTCATAATATCTATATATCAGTTCAAAATTAAAACTAAAAAAGAGACTACCCTCACTTTGTATACATTATTTAAGCTCGTGACTAGAGATAAACTTAGTAAAGCATTTGTATTGTTCTTAAATACATGTGCTAGTTTTATTCGGTTCTTTTCAGCAGCAGTTGTACTGCATAGAGACATCCCTATTGCATTTATCTTGGCCCCTTAATATTTTCTTACTCTATGTTAAAGTTGTCTTTGAAAAACCCATTGTTACATGATTGTCATAAGTTGTATGCTGATTGACACAATTAAATTTTTGTCCCCCAAAAAATCAGTTGCAAAAATGTATTGAAGTGCAGGAGCTACACACTTTAATATGCATACACATGGGTATTGCAGATGTTTACCTGCTGGTATGGTTTTAGCAAATTTTGGAATATTGACTAGTTTAGTTTTACATCAGAAAAGTTCTCTGACAAATGGGATGTATTAGCATTGTGACCAGTCATTAGTTTTAGTTGGTGATCTTATAAAAGTGACCGCTCCAATTGAGACCTGAAATAATGCTGATGTTAAACTTTATGCTGAAGTAAAGATAAATCGTTGTATGGGTCTGTTGCAGAAGAGAAAAGTGAGGGAGCAGCAGAAAGTTCATATGGGGACCAAGGGACACAGAAGGAAGAATCAGATGGGTCCTCCACCTCTCAACAAGATAAACAAGATGCTGCAGGCACGTGTTTGACTTTCTTAAATGACTTATGTTAGATTACCATGCACTAGATCTGTGTGAGCTTATCGTATTGCAGTGTATATATTACAACTTGTGTCATTGTTTAAGTAGAAAAAAGTAAGATTGAATGCATTTTTGCTCAAAATTACTTTTGAATGTTATTTTGTTTGTAGTCAATAATCATTAATTAGGACTCTGTTATATTTCTTAAAACCATTTTAAACCACAAGATTAGTCAGCATCAAATAAAATTCTTGCGTCAGAACCAGGACATAAGATCAGTAGTTTTCAACATGTTGACCTTTTAGATTGGCTTCTAAATCATCAATATTTTTAGACATAAATTTTACACATTTTATGGAAATTGGAAACAAAGCAAACACTTTTTTTGTGGTAAAATGTATTCTTTTGATATGATAGTAATAAAACAAGTTTTGAACATGAATCAGATTCTGATGGAAAATATTACATTATTAATTAATTTCATACATGTTCTTCATTAATGAGTTGGGGTATTTTAAATTAAGTGAGAAATGAAAAGTTGGGTATCTGAGTTCACTGCAAAGATTTTAAAATCCACAAAAGTATTTTTAGCTTCCATCACAAGTTCACTACCTGACAACTACTGATTACATTCATTGCATTTTTTTAAAAAGTTTCATACTTAATAATTGTCTGGTCTAGATTTTACATTGAATTACTCTCTATTTAAAAAAATTATTCTCACCTCATCAGAATTGGGATACACCAATAACAGAGCAACCACACTAAATCTGCAAAGTCGTTCTAACTTAAGTTTTTCTATAGCTGGGTTTTTAAGGTTGCCGACTCATCTCCAGTATGCATCAAAGCTTAGTTCACCATGAGGAATTACTGTATGAACTTAGAGTTACAAAGAGTCAGCCTCTTTCTTGTCTTGGCTGATCTAGAAATATGTTGGGACATTTCACCACTGCAAATAAATCAATAATAAATAGATAGACTTGAAATAAAAAATAGAGTATTTATGATTTTATAGATAATTTATCACATGTTAAAACTAATTATCTTGTGATATATTTTTTAACTGACATATTTTGTCAAGGACTTGAACTTATGTTCATGAAACATGAAGTAGTTTGTACATTACAAAATATGAATACCTTTATTAGAGGAGACCTCCTTTGAGTCTGGATTAGGATATATCATGGCTTGTAGAACTTCAGCATGAAATGAAAAGTTGTCCTAGTCCTGACAGTTCTCTCGTTTTCATGAAATTTAAAACCAAATAATATCTGTTGAAATTCAAGAACATTTATTAAAGAGAAAAATATCTTATGTACAGTAATTATAATATGGTGCAATGTAGTTCCTACCATAGGGAGGCTGGTATCTTATATGCAGTAATTATTAGGGCATAACCGATTAGCATTTTTCTACCGATTTCCGATTCCAGATTTTGGGCATGAAATTTTTCCGATTCCGGATACGATTTGATTAATCGGAAATGCTAAATCCGTATTTTTTTTTTCTAAAAAAATATCATCTTCCGTTTTCGTGTTTTTGGTATCTGTATCTAGTTTTGCCATGTCTAGCATGTTACTTAGTACTTTATCATATCCGGCTTCATTTCCGGTTTTCACCCGTCGGTTCAAATAGATTGTCTCAGAGCGTGGTTGTGTTGACCATATTGGACTTTTCTGACTTCTTATTTAACTTTATTAACGCACTATCGAATGACACGCAGTGTTAGACACGGTGCTATAGAAATTCAACTTTATTATTTTTATTATCCGAATCGGTCATTCCTGCCTTGTCCGACTCCTATTAATCGGAAGTTCATACTATCCAGTGGAATCCGATTTCCAGATCAAAAGTCGGTTATCCCCTAGTAATTATCATAAGGAAGCTGGTATCTTATGTGCAGTAATAATCATTAGGAGGCTGGTATCTTATGTGCAGTATCATAAGGAGGCAGGTATCTTATGTGCAGTAATTATCATAAGGAGGCTGGTATCTTATGTGCAGTAATTATCATAAGGAGGCTGGTATCTTATGTGCAGTAATTACTATAAGGAGGCTGGTATCTTATGTGCAGTAATTATCATAAGGAGGTCAGTTTCAGTAGTCATCATTAGGAGGCTGACATGTTGCATGCAGAAATGTGTTTTATTTACCCATTTATTTCAATCAAGCCTGTATTTATAGAAATAAGCCTTCCTAAAGAAGTTGTTAGTAATATTTGTAGCTAGATCTTCATTACTGCTAAGGAAATTCCTGGCTCTCTGGCTAGCACCAAATATACTGTCACCATGTTGTGTAGATTTTTTTTGTAGGAATCTAAACTTTACTTTTGTAATATTCAGTTCATTGGTGATTGACTTTAGTTGAACAAACTTTCTTGTATGCTTTCTTATTATAGTGGGGATTTTATACCTGTCGATGTCCAATTAATGATTCACAAACTTAAAAAGATGTTATATATGTGTTGAATTCCTTGAAGAGATTGTGGTTGTATTTGGTCTTCCTAGAATTTATCCTTCCTGTCTTCATTATTTTCACAGCACCTCTGGAGTCGACCAAGTTTTTTTCACATTCTTTATGACTTTCAGTAATAAATATAAATTTTAAGCATATTTATTTATATTTATTGAGCTAATGCTTCTGAAATATTTTTGCATCTAGAAAGCTAACATGTTAAATTTATTTTCTTAAAATATATTAACATAACATTAACAAGTTTTAAAAGATTGCATAAAAGCATGGTTCAGGAAATTAAAAAGCATTTTAGTTGTGCCCATTTTGCGTTTTGGAAAAGCAAGGACTTTGGTTGAAATACACAGAAATATTTGATAATGCACAAGAACTTCTCACTCCTACACATATTTTCATCTTTTCTGTCCTTATTTGACACAAAACTTCTCACTCCTACACATATTTTCAACTTTTCTGTCCTTATTTGACACAAAACTTCTCACTCCTACACATATTTTCATCTTTTCTGTCCTTGTTTGACACAAAACTTCTCACTCCTACACATATTTTCATCTTTTCTGTCCAAGTGTCTGGGGCGTGGATGTGAATGATGGTGTGTTGTCTTTGTGTGGAAACATAACTTTACCAGTGCTTGTTCCAAAAGAATCATTGTTCCTAATAGTGTCTGCATATTATTGCTCTTATTTAATGGTGTCTGTATATCATTGCTCCTATGTAATCGTGTCTGCATATTATTGCTCTTATGTAATGGTGTCGGTATATCATTGCTCCTATGTAATGATGTCTGCATATCATTGCTCTTATGTAATGGTGTCTGCATACCGTTGCTCTTATGTAATGATGTCTGTATATCATTTTTCTTTCTAATGGTGTCTGCATATCATTGCTCTTATGTAATGGTGTCTTCATACCATTGCTCTTATGTAATGGTGTCTGCATATCATTGTTCCTATGTAATGGTGTCTGCATATCATTGTTCCTATGTAATGGTGTCTGCATATCATTGATCTTATGTAATGGTGTCTTCATACCATTGCTCTTATGTAATAGTTAATAGTGCCTGCATATCATTTTTCCTATGTAATGGTGTCTGCACATCATTGTTCCTGTGTAATAGTGCCAGCATATAATTTTTCCAATGTAATGGTGTCTGCCTATCATTGCTCTTATGTAATGGTGTCTGTATATCATTGTTCCTATGTAATGATGCCTGCATAACATTTTTCCTATGTAATGGTGTCTGCATGTCATTGCTCTTATGTAATGTTGTTTGCATATCATTGTTCCTATGTAATGGTGCCTGCATATCATTTTTCCTATGTAAAGGTGTCTGCATATCATTGCTCTTATGTAATGGTATCTGCATATCATTGCTTCTATGTAATGGTGTCTGCATATCATTGCTTCTATGTGATGGTGTGTGTAATGGTGTTTGCATGTCATTGCTCCCATGTACTGGTATCTGCATGTCTTTTTATATCATTTCTTCCTCCATATTCTGTTGTAAATACCATTGTGCCTGAAACAAAACTCGGGACCTTGATACACACTTAACCTTAGACTTTCAAACATTTTTTAACTTTTGTAATATTTCTTAGATTGGTTTTTAGGACTTGGAGAAAGCTCATTTTGAATTTTTTCATAAATTGACCCCAAAAGATAAGAGCTGTCCTTAAATATTCATTGTATAACATCTTGAAAAACACAATACCAATTAAAGAAGAGAACCCCATGGATCAGCATGTGCTAATATGTGTATTGCTATTGTTTAAAGTCACTAACTTTGGACATCTGAAGATGGAGGTGGGGATATTCCACTATGGTATTTACTGAGAAATACAGTTTAAAGGTGACACTCTGTATTTTGCATTGGGTTAGATTTTTAAAAGAAATAGAATTGAAAGGTTCTCAAACTGGTTATACTGGTTGTTTAACAAAGGTTATGTATATATTGGCATTGTTAAAAAGCCAATAACTTTTTTTACATTTTATATATTTGGTAATTAATACTTTGCACTTTCAGAAGCTAGCATTGTGTAGTCTGGCAAAATTAATTACCCCTATTTATAACTACCAAAGATTGTGTTCTTTAGACTGATTTTTCTTTGGTAGCATTCATTTCAATTAGATGTTTACTTAAAGCAGGCAATGTTTCTACAAGCACAATATCCAAAGGAAAATCAGCCACTGTGCATGAAAGTAACAGGTATTCTGATATTCTCTCCATTGTGTATATTGGAAATGCAAAAAAGTACACCTTACACCTGTTACTCTTTCAGAAGTTCATATTAGTAGAGTGCACCCAAGTGATAAGGCCTTGAACAAAGTCCTTTCAAGTAATTGAGTTTTATGTTCCAGTAATCTTTAGAGTTCACTTGAACATGAAACTTTGTATGCTTTGCCATCAGTCAAGTCCTGTCACAGCACAGCTGTTAAGAATTTTGTTTTAAGTCGGCAACATTTAAAAGTTTTTGTGGAGTGAATTCAAGTTTAGTAAAAGACTACATTGAAAAAGCCTAGGTCAAAGGTGACCATTTTATGGAATTATAGCCCTTGTTTAACTTTGAATTTTACCTTTAAATTGCATCCTATTAATATATTATATCATATTTGAATTTTACCCTTAAATTGCATGCTATTAATGGGAATATCATATTATATTTTAACTCTACCCTTAAATTGTATCCTATTAGTGGGAGTCTATCTATCCCTTAGTCTTGCCGACCATTGGGGCACCACTGATGACCTGACGACCAGCTTCCTCCATTCCAATCTGTTCTCTGATACTCTCACTGTGTCACTCAGCTTCAGACCTGTCCACTCTGAGATGTTATCCTCCCATCTTTTCCTCTGTCTTCCTCTCCTTCACCCTCCCTGCACAGTACCTTGCATGATTGTCTTAGCAAGCCCTGTTGATCGTGTGATATGTCCATACCATTTCATTTTTCGCTTTTTCACAATGGTCAATAGCTCTTCATAGGGCCCAATGGCTTGCTTAATTCTGTTTCCCACTTCCTCATTCATGACATGATCTCTATATGTAATGCCAAGCAACCTTCGAAAGCATCTCATTTCAACAGCTTGTATCCTCCTTTCGAGATCCACTGTGAGGGTCCATGACTCACAGGCATATAGGAATACAGATGCAACCAAGGAGCGCATCAGTCTAATTTTTGAGCTGACTTTCTGTCTTTCCAAACTGTCTTCAGCCATGCCATTGCTGTTATTGTCAGCACAATCCTGGACAATATTTCAGGTTTCGATCCCTCGTCTGCCACTATGGCTCCTAAGTACTTGAATCTATTAACTGTTTCCAGTTTTTGGCCACTAATCATGATGTCAGTGCTGATGCCATTGGTGTTGTTGGTCATCAATATGGTCTTCTCTGCACTGATTTCCATACCAAAAGCAGTAGCTATCCTGTCCAGTTTTTCCACCAACTGAGCTAGCTCCTCCTCATTTCCTGCAAGGCCATCAATGTCATCAGCAAAGCGCAGATTCGTTATTATTCTGCCTCCAATACTGACAGTTCCTTCATGGTCTTCCAGTGCATCTGTCATGATTCTTTCAAAGAAGATGTTGAAGAGAGTAGGTGAAAGCAAGCAGCCCTGTCTGACTCCCACAGTTGTCCTAAACCAATATCCTATTTGACCGTTGAAGCATACTGCGCTGGTGGCCTTAATGTAAAAGCTTTCTGTGACTTTGATCAGGTTAGCATTGATGTTGTACAGCTTCATGGTGGACCAAAGGGCTGCATGCCATACCCTGTCAAACGCCTTCTTAAAATCAATAAAAACATGATAAAGGTCTTGTTGGTGCTGGAGGTATTTCTCACATAGTATTCTCAGGTTGAAAATCTGTTCAGTTGTGCTTCTCCCTGGTCTGAAGCCTGCCTGTTCTTCAGCTATGATTTCCTCAGTCCGCAGCTTCAGTCTGTTTAATATAATTTTTAGCATGACTTTGCTTGGGTGGCATATAAGACTGATCATACGATAGTTCTGACATTGATGCAAATTTGCCTTTTTTCGGGAGAGTTACTATGAGTGACTGAGTCCATGGTGTTGGCCATTCCCCTCTCTGCCAGATCTTGTTGCAGATTGTTAGTAGGGCGCTTATCATGGCTTCACCCCCTTCTTGGACTAGTTCTGCAGGGATGTTGCCTACTCCTGCTGCCTTCCCTTTTTTCAATGCTTTCACTGCAGTCAATACTTCTTCTCGTAAGATGGGGTAGTTTTCAGTGTTGGTCACTGATGGGGTGTTGAGTATGTCTGGGTCCCCTGTAGGTCTGTGGTTGTACAGGTCTGAGCAGTATTCTGTCCATCTCTTAAGAATGTCTTGTTCTTCTGTAAGACATTTCCCTCCCTTATCTTGAATGATGGAGGAGCATCCTTGTTTTACACTGATCAGTCTTTCACCAATTGGTATGCTTTTTTGCTATTATTTTTTCTTTAGATTGTTTTCTATATTTTTACACTGGTCTTCAATCCATGTCTCCCTTGCCTTTCTCATGCTGTTCTTGATAACCTGGTTGATTTCCCTGTATTGTTTTGCTCCTTCTACTTCAGACTTCTTCTTTAGCTCTCGACGCTTGTCACACAAATCAAGTATGTCAGTTGTAACCCAAGGTTTCTTTGGTCGTCGATGTTTGCCAAGGATCTCACTGGTTGTTTGGGTCACTGCTGTGTTAAATGTGTCAATCATTGTGTCTATAACTGTGTTCTCAGCACTAAGAAGTAACAGTGGTGAAAATTTTCCTCCTATCCTTGCCTGGAAGGCTTCCAAGACCTCTGGGCCTGTTAGCTTGTCAAGGTTGAACTTGATTCTTGTGGGGCCCTCTGTCGACTTTTTTTAGACGTAGTCGGAGGATCTTCATCACTAAGTCATGGTCACTTCCAATGTCTGCTCCTGGGAAACTTCTTGTCTTGGCAATGTTTATGTTGGTGTGGAAACATCTCTTCTCCATGATATAATCAATCATGTTATGGTGTTCTCCATTTGGGCTATGCCAGGTCCACCTTCTGGATGCTTTGTGGGACCAAATGTGTTCATCAGCTTCAGATCATTGAAGCTGGCAAATTCCAGGAGCCTTAAGCCTCTGTCATTGGTCTCTGCATTGCAGTAGCGCCCACATGTGCCTTTCCAGTTATCAATGGCATCCTCTCCTATTTTGGCATTCCAGTCTCCTTGCACCACAAGAATGTCTTTCTTGGGGGTCTGGTCCAGGACTTCTTGCAGTTGGTCGTAGAAATCCTCTAATTCTTCATCATCATGGTCTGTAGTTGGAGCGTAAGCTTGCACAATGGTGATATTGAGTGGTATTGCCCTCAAGCATATGATAAGCCTGCTGGAGACTGGCCGAGAACACATGGCAGTGTTCATGGTGTCTTTGTGGATGAGAAATCTGACACCATGTTCATGTTTATCATCTCTGCCAGAGTAGTATAGTTTATGGCCATCCTGTGTTGATGTTTCCCCAAGGTTCTTCCATTGTACTTCGCACAGTCCCAGGATGGTCCAATGGTATCTGTTCATTTCGTGTGTCAGTTCCTCTACCTTTCCAGGCGTTCTTAATGTTCTGATGTTCCTTGTACCAATGCTGATGATGTTTCTGATTCGGAGTTTTGGTGGTGATCGTGCACCAGTAGCACACTTAACACCTCTGCCCTGGTGCAAGACAAAAGGCGCGGTCCTTGTTCCAGGCGACGACTGATCCGGTATGGGTGGAGGTAAAGTTGTCATTGCATGTTGTGTCTTGGGCAATGAACCTGGTGGAGCCCATCCTCCAAACTCCACGTTACTAGTGACTCACCTTGGTCCAGGACACATGGCCGCTGAGTCCTTCTTGGGACTCCTCCGCCTTGGGCGGTGACCTTATTGAGAAAGTTCATATGCCCAATCAGGTACTGTGTTAGCACCCTAGCCTTTGGTTATCCAAAACCTAACCTGCAAGGCAGCAGGAGACTCGTGGCGGGTGGGGTCGTCTATATCCCGTGCAACTTTTACCCTTAAATTGCATGCTATTAATGTGGATATCATATTATATTTGAAATTTACCCTTAAAATTGCTTCCTATTAATGTGAATATTATATCATATTTGAACTCTACCCTTGAATTGCTTCTTGGTGGGAGTATCATTTCATGTGGACACATTTCTTAATTTTCTTTTCTTTGATTTTACAGGTAAGCCTAAGATCCAGCCTATTGTGTGGGAGAGTTCTGCCTTGTCCCCAGGTCTGCCTCACCAGAGCCACTCTCATGCCCCCTTCCAGAACCAGGGACAGAGGATCATGCCAATGATCAGCCGAAATCTGGCAAGGGGAAGCTACCTGCGAGGCCATGGGCCCGTTCCGCCTCGCAGACCTATGCGAGGCAGTCGTGGTGGAATGTACAGACGACCTCCCATGTATTAATATGAAGACACAGAGAATTTGGATCCTGCCATTATCGTCATGTTAATCATCATCTTCTATCATTACTCTGACATTCATAATTCTCACACTTGAAAATAAGGATTTATGTGCATTAGAACAGAAGGCTTGGAGTCAAGACATGTTTGCTTGTTAATGTATGGCTTCATGTTTTGCTTGTTAATGTATGGCTTCATGTTTTGCTTGTTGCATGCATTATTGGTAAATATGCCTTAAAAATAAAACATTGAATTGGTGTAAGTTATCTTTAAAGCCAGAGTTATATTTTGCTGCATCGTGCGAATGTGAATGGATGACAGATTTACAAACAAAATCATTTGATTATGTCATGTATTGGAGGCAGCAATCCAGCAATTTAAATGAAGTGTCCATAGTTATTTAACTTAACAAAACATCTAATGTCTGTGTCCACACTGCCATATTAAACATTTTCACTTTATGTTCATCAGAAAGGGTCACCTAATCCTTTTTTCTAGCCTTCACATTCATGGGATGCTGAAGCTAGAGATTACATCTAATCTCTGCCACACATTATGAAAAATATAAAATTAAAGTATTAAAATAAAATTAGATAGTACCTTGTTTATTAAGTTACCTAGCTTCTTGTATATGTAAATGTGTAGAATATATGACAGAAAGAATGGGGGAAAAAATGCAGTGGTATGTGGGAGAAAGAAATGGTTTGATTAGTTTTATGATGGAGAGAAAATAAAATCATTAATCTGTGTTAGAAAGAAAGGAAAAAATATTATATATTAGGACACGCAAGCAAAGAGACTGAAAAATAGATGTTATGCATGTAATTGAGATTGATAATTGGATTAAAGTCTTAACATTGCACAAGATTAATCTAGTTGTTTCTTATATTTCCATATCTGAATTATAAATCTGATTTTTTGCATTAATGAGACCAAACAGAATTGAAAAGAATGGTTCCTTGTATTTCTATATGATATGTAAAAAATGCAGGATAAAAACTACCACTGTACTATCAAGTATATGATCCATATAAATGTAGTTTTCTTGCATATTTTTATGGTTATTGAATAACATGTTTTTATAATCAGTGCCAGAGATAGTTTAACTTCAGGACAAACATTTGTAACCACCTGTGTGATTATGTGTCATATAGTAAATACAAGTTATGATTGCTTCTGAAATTTCTTAACTCTTAAAAAATTGCTTCTGAAATTTTTTAAGTCTTAAAGAAAGCATCATAGATGTTGTCATATTTCCTTATGTCTTCTTTGTTATAATTACATTTATTCATTTCCATAAAACCCATATTTATACATTCATTTGAACCAGATGTTTGCATTGTGATAATCATTACTGCTATATAACATTACATCAAGATATTTGTGGCAATTCACTTTTCCTTTGCTTGTTTAATGGAGTGTTACTGGTAACAGTCATGAGGCAATTATTTAAATAGTCAGTCATTAAGTTAATTGCATTCTCAAACTGGCTCCGTTGATTCCATTGTTAACTTTTTCATTTGTCGTGATGTAATCTCTATAGTATAAAACACCCATTAGCTATCAGACTGCACCATAATCCTTTTTAATGAAGATTAATATTTATATTCAAAATTTGTCCAAGTACAGTTTGTGATTATATGCAGCAAGTACATGGGGTACAATACTCTTTTTGTCAGGTGCAAAAGCATGCCTAGTGTTTGGCTGTGCCATAAATATGAATAGACAGTAAGTTGTGTATACATGAAGATGTGAAAGGAATGGAATTTGTTATGCAGGGGATCTCTTAGAGCAGTACATTTAAAGTGAATGTTGTTTTTTTTTTTTAAATTTCCAGGTCGTGTATAAACATATGTCCATGAACATTCTGTAAAAATGAATCATAAATGTAAAATCTTTTTAAAAAGCTTGGTTGGTTAATAAAAGTGAAAACTACGTTTGTGAGCCTTCTGATTTTAATATTGAACAATCTGTCTCTGGCAATGAGGTATCCTAACTGGGTTATTCAAAAAGAATCATGTGCCAGATAAACTCTAGTTCAGGGTGTTTTATAATTTTTAGTGAATTTATACCTTCTCCAACAATAATTAAGCAACCTAGTCTTCACAATACTTGGATGACCATAGGCAAACTATCCGAATTTATTTTTAGTAACACTTTACAAATTTGTTGTAAATTTATGTTTTGTACTTTACAGATGAAAGGCAATTTCAGAACTTAAAAAAACTATTATCCACACATGAAGTTAATATGCTGCGCAAGTTTCAGCTTCCAGATGAGTAGAACCTTACTGTTCACAAGCTCCTAAGATAATGAAATCTCCAAAGCAATCAATTCCTAGATGACTGGAGTCTTTTAAAAACCTGGTTCAAAAGTTTAAAGCTGTGTAGTCACAAATAACAACAAGGGCAGTAATGCTTTACTGTTAAAAGTTTCTTCATTGTTTTTTAATTCAAACTTACAAGAATAACATAAAAGAAATTAAAAGTGCAGGTATTTCATTTATTATTGAAACAAAAACTTCTTTTCATCACCTATCATTCTATAGGTCAGATAAAAAATGTGTGGTTGAGGTTGCATTAAACAAAATTAGGATCAATAGATAGATGGAACATTTTTGTTTTAGGTTCTGATGGATTTAAATTAAGCCTAAACTAGAAAATGAACATCATTTGCATGGTGAATTTAACTTCAATCATAGGTACAGTCCATTGTTAATTTTTTTTTTCTCTTGAAATTTCCCTCCCCAAAAAATGTATGGTTGACATGAAAAAATAGAGTTTGTCAGGTAACTAGAACCACATTTGTATTTGGTCTTACACAGATCTATTCTTTATAGAACTAGCCACATATTCTTCTGTCCGAAAAGATAACCAAGTTGGGAGGTATAAGTATGTTTGCCTCCAAGTATCTTTTAGAAAATCAAAGGTATTTGACTTGCATTTGGAAAGATACGTGGACATTCTGAATGGTTGGAATAGTCTTGGAACATCTGAAGAAGAAAATTTTAGCTAAAGCTCTTCCCTGCTATCAGAAAACGCCAATTTCCAGAATGACCAAGATGGGCCTATAAAATAACACCCATCAGTGACTTTGGTAGCCCTAGGAACAGCTACTGAAAAAACATTTACATTTTAAGTGCTTTTCATAGGAAAATATATGGGAAGATATAGAATTATGTGCCACTCATAAGTAATATTTTAATAATTTCAAGACAGAATACTCAGTACACTTTACACTGAATTTTACAGCAAATTTTGTATACATGAAGACCAGAATGAAACATCACAACAAGCAGTTTCCTAATACAAACCCAGCTATTTATCACACTCCTGGTGCAAGAAAAATATTTACAAAAAAATAAGAAGCTCATCTATCTAGAAAATGCAAAATATCCTCCTTCAGATTTCATCAAATATTTTGCATGAACTTCATCACAAATGATTCTCAGTATTACAAATATTTTCTATTTCTGTTTATCCTTTGCAAAGCAAACATTTTTAATTTAAGATATTTGGAGAAATCATGCTTAAAGCGATAACTGTACAAGATTACATTTATCAGCTTGACAGTACCAAAACAAGACTTGTACACATATTCTTGGACACAATATAAAATTATTACATTTGAATACTGATAACACTGATGTGGATAGTGTCTTGTGATTCATTCAAAAAGTCCATTCATTTCACAATCCACATTTTAAGCTAGAATCTTGGAACGTTCCCTCTCGATTCCGGTTAAAGTTAGATTTCTGTCTAATTTGGTGGCAGGGCGAGTGACAAGTCTTTTGCGGATATCCATGCTTCGATTATCAAGGTTGAGGGAGTTTATCTTCAGGGCCAGATCAGTGTTGATTCTATGCAGATTGTTCTGAAGACCATCCAGGGCATGCCTGTAACAAAACAACAATCAAAGTAATGCATGCTTACTGTTGAGGGATAATCTATCATAGTTACAGAAGGCTGTTTGTTTCAATCCTATTTTAACTTCATGAAATCTGATTATATGTCGTACCTGCTACATTCTCACAGGGAAGGGGCTTGAAAAGCTTGACTTAAGAATAGGGGTAAATGTGCAATATCCAAAGTGACGAGATTTTTTTTTTACATTTGAGCCTTTAGAAAGTTACTGGATACTGAAATACAAAGAAAGAAAATAAATTGTTTCCTTTCAAGTATTTAATAGTTTGTGTTGGTCTTTGCACTCATTAAAGACTGGCTGGTATTGATGTTCAAACTTGTTATATTTTTAATCGGCAAATCTTTCTCTAAGTTTATTGCTATGAGAGAGTGTCAAACCATCAGGGTGGTGTTGCTATGTCGACAAATGTACATTCTAAAATAACTATAAAGGTGAATTTGGTGTTTACACATTGTACTGTGTACAGATAATGTTCCCCCTTTCCTACTGTGCAAGTCAAACTCCTTGGAGTTTATATTTTGCCTGCTTTGCAGATGGCTTATCATTCCTGAATTGTTGATGCATTTCAACATTTTGATTAAAAACTTAATCACCCTTGTACCCTATTTGATGTGTTGCATTTAATATAAGGAGTCAGATCCAACTTTAAAGAAATGTTGCCACTGATCACAAACTTGCCAATATTCTTTAATAAAGATGGTTTAAAATTCTCATTCCACTTAAGGCACCTCGCCTATGCAGACTAGCCTAATGGACTCTGCAGACTAGCCTAATGGACTCTATGCAGACTAGCCTAATGGATTTTTCTACAGCAGTATACAAAGGACTTAACATGGCATAACCTTAGTTATTTTCAGCCAGTTAAATTTATGGTTGCTGATCTCAAACTGTGTTACCTTACAATTGTTTCTGTGATAATAAGATTTATAAACTGGCTTGAGGACTGTTCATACTGACTACATGATAGAGACATCCACACTGGTGGTCAATCAATATCATTTTCTCACTCCGAGATTACAGAACAAATATTTTGTTAAAACACAGCCATGTTGATGTATGGGGTGGGAATCAAAAATTGTTTTTCATATTATACATGGCAGGCATGGCATGTGTGCAATTTTTATTTAGTTTGAATGAAATTGACAAGATGTATTGAGTTTGTTAGGTCAAATGCAAGCTAATACAAATGAGACAACATGCCACTTCACAGATATGTTTTAGCTGGACTTCAGATATTTTCTGGAATGCATGTTGAGTCTTTATATCGATATTGATACAAATGAACCTGACCAATTAATTCACTTGATAAACCAGAATTTGCAGTACAGTTACACATCAGGCTCAACTTTAGAGGCACCTTAGCTTTACAGTTTCAAGGCACTTTACTTACTTGGCTTGCCGTAATTTCTCCTCCAGTGCTCTCTTTGTTGCCTCCAGCTGCTTAACCTCATCTGTCAGGCCATACTGTGGAGCATCACGGCACAACTCTACATTTGGACGGTATGTTCTGTTCTCTAGGCGAGTTTGAGCAAGTTTTGTTGGGTTGATCTTTGCACGAATTGCCTCTTCAATTCCACGGATATCATTCTCCATCTCTGCAATCTCTTCTTCAGTCTGAAAGAGATGAAATAATATCCTTTTACTAAATGTAATATACATTCTTGCAGCAAATAGATGTGGCCCTAAAAGTTGTGTTGCAGAACATGAGAATCAGTGGACAGATTCACTCAATGTGTCGGATGTTCCAGCAATCCCTGAAATTTATTCAAACTTGCTGATGCAGACTGCACTGATAATTTGGTGTTAATTTCTCAACTTAAGTCTGCACTCCAGCTCAAAATAGCCTTTATTATAACTCTTATGTTAAATATTTACAAAATTAGCTATACATTTTTAACAGACTTTTATATAAATGTATTGCTGACTGTCTTGTAATCAGATTAACAACCCCAAGCAGAGTTTTGTCAATATGGTATATATATGAGCCAAATTCCTACATTTTGCAGGAAATTAGTCAGAAGCATAATCCTGACAAGCATGCCGATAGTCTGAACATTGATTATCGAATTGAAAAGAAAATATTCCACTTCTTGTCTAAAAGACTACTGTAGGTGGTCGTGTTATAAGCATGTTAAACTGCCAACAATAAAGATACTGATCTGTTGTAGTATAATGTGCCTGCATATCAGGGTCTATGTTGTTTTTATACTGATTATTCCTAACAATCTAGATCTAGATATGTCAGTGCATTATGTGACAGCAGATCAGGGTCTGTGCAGTTGAGCTCATCTTATAAGTGAGTATAGGTTTTTGCTTTTATTAGTAGTGTACTGTGAGGTTGAAAGATACTATACCCCACCCCACCTAAACAAAACATTCCCTAATTTGCATCATCATTTCAGCTATCCTGTTCACAATCGGGGACCAAACACTGCTTATTCCCAATGCACTACAAAGGTTTTGACCACACCAGATGTAATAACTATCATATCAACAGTATATATATATATCCCAAAATTACTTTTTAAACATCATACCAAAGCTTTCAAACATCCAGACAACCATAAATGGAGTAATTGTTCTGTTTTTATTTCCAATTATGATTCTTTTGGATGCTTGATCAAAGTTGTATCAAGTAAATTAGTTCTTTGTGATTACGCTAATTCGTGATTCCATAATACATGTCAAAGTTCATCACAATATCCATTGAAATGGATAATAATTATTATTTATTTTAATTAGAAACATGTCACAGGTAACACTTTCTGTGACAAGGTATAGCAACTGACAGCATCTACATTATTTGGATTCAATGCCCAAGTTTTTGAACGTTGCAGGACATGCATTATACCCTGATACAGTGAATTTTCCACTAATTATCTCACCTCTCTGATGTTAAAAAAGTTTTTGTGCTAGTGTTGGTATGAGTGGAAGCAATTTTACATTTAAAAGCATAAAGATATGTAAAGCCTCACTGCATCTCAGAAGGTTTATTGAAATGAATAAAATTAGATGATAGATAACTTGTTAACCCAAAATTTTCTTTCAGTGAAACCATCATATAAAAAATTTATAATTAAATTGAATCTGTAAATGAAAGCATAACAGATAATTTTTCAAAGGAAATCGAGTAATATTCTGCTCACAAAGCTGCATGTTAAAAAAGTTATTTGTCAATTAGAACAATTTAGTGCTACATATCCGACATGCTGCCTTCTGTAATAGCATTAATAAAATTGGTAAAAGACACAATCAGACATGCTGCCGTCTGTTAAAGCAATAAAAACAATGGGTGAAAGACAAACGTTTGACACCAATCAATTATTAAATGCACTGGAATCAAAAAGGGGACTTAATTGTGGGTAAATTCAGTTACAGATTAGTGACTAGTCAATGTAGTTGCTTATGCATGAATTACACTAAGTGTGGTCATAATGACTGTCACTAGAAGATTACTCAAAATGTGTGACTAATACCAAATAAATTCTGTCTCTAAAGTTGATGTTATGAATAATTTAAAGAAAAGAAATATGACCATCTGTGAATGTTATTAACTTAATATACTACCTCTGCTTTGATATAGACAAGAATGTTTTTTTTTTTATTATTGTTGATTGTCTTTTATGCCTTGTCAAATGGGCCAACATTTCATTGGTTAAGACCATTATAGTCCAAATATTTTCAAAGCATTTTCTTCATGATACTTAATGTTTAGAATATTTGCTAGAGACTACTACATGCTTCATAGAGGTGAGCTATGTCATCAGTAATTACATACTTGTTGAATGTTGTCAAGCACTAACTGGGTGCTGTTCAGGAGGAACCAAAACGTTTTTGACTACATATACATGTAATGCCTTACAGTGTTTGTCATGTACATTGAAGTATAGCAAAAGGTGCATGGGCTCACAAGTTTTCCCAGTTGCATATGATTGTCACCAGCAAAATCCAATAATACAAACATAATAATTAATAATTATGTGCAGTTTAAGGGCTGGTATATGTAACATTATCATCTTTGCTGGAGACAAGGCAATTCAAATAAATTCGCCTTGCAAAGTTATTGGAGACTTACATTCTTCTTCTGCCATTCAAGTTCATCTTTGGCTCTCTCAAACTCATGGATCCTCTTTCTAAATGCATACTCTGTGGCTAACCTCTGTGCCTCCAGATCATTTTCTGTCTGCTGAAGGGTGTGGTGGATTGCTTCACGCAGCCGTGTTGATGCCTTCATCTCTGCCTCAGCGCGCTCTTTGTTGTAACGACTGAAGTCTTCCCATTGCATTGGTGTGGTGCTCCTGTAAGAAGTAGGTAACAATAGTTTCCAATATATGCTTTTTGAGCAGCCTCCAATGGTAAGACAGTCAATGAAATTAATTCAGGAAGGAAGTATTTATATTTATTGCATATGTTTGTGCAAAATTATCAGGTTTTTTAAAATTAGTGCTGAATCTGTCAAATTTCATCCTGTGTTTGGTCCAGTCTTTAAAAAGGGGAAACTGTTAAGCTGCAATTTGATAATACGAATCATAATTGACTCAAACTCAGCCGTCAAGTTTTTCACATTTTGCTCTCATATTCAGAGAGGGGAATGGGTATATTTAGTGTTTAGCTACTACTGTACACATAGTCTAATTAAGCTTTTAATTAGCTGGAGAAAGTTTGTTGACATAGTGATATTACTTCCTAAGATAGAGCTATTACTTCAAAGTCTAAATTATGCTGCAATTCTATCCATCAAAATCATTCCCTATTTAATTTTTCTTATCTGAAATTTGTGGTTCTAAATGTGTCTAGGGATTTCTTTCAGTTGAACCAGTTTTGCAAAGAGAGCAATAATTATAACAACGTATATGTATGTATGAACATGCACAAGAACATTCACAATTGATAAAAAGAAAGGAGAATAACTTGTTGAAAAAAAAAACAATATAATGATAGAACAATATGTTCACCTGATGAATAAAATATCTCTCAAGTCAAAACAATTCCTTAAAAGCTTTAAGACTTGTGCACATGCAATAATGAGTATATATAGTAGTTATATTTTACACCAAAGTGAGGTATATCTGGAAAATCTCCTCAGAGAATGATAAGAACGACATTCACATTCAAGTGAGATTAGTGGTGAACAATTAAATTATCAAAAATGGTGTCTGCAGTTACCTCCTAAAATGGTATAACTGGAAAAATAAAGTGAAGTGTTGTGTCAAAATTCACATCATGTCAATAATGTTGACCAAGATTCAAAGTGATTTCTCAAAAGGTCTGAAACTAGTGATGTCCATAAGAATAATCTTAAACACACACACACACACTGACACCAGAATGGGCATATCTTTGGAAACATTAGAACATGTAAAGAAAACCACATAAGCATTTTGAAATCCTATCAATATCATCTACCAAGTTTCAACACAGCACAACACTACAAAGTTATAGTAGTTAAACAGTTCTTGACATAAATACATATGTTCATGACAGATCGGCAGATAAGGTGAATGCTATCCATAATGGGAGAAAAGAAAAGAAGGGATGGAAGAGGTTCAATTAAACTTGGGAACAGATTTAATGGTCAGTATGTTTTTCCATGTACAATCATAGATCTCTTGACTTAAATGTCAATAAAGTAGGAATATGTTGAAATCTTACCCCTTTGGAACTCTAAGAGAGTCTGGCTTGTAGCTGATGTTGGGGGACCTGTCAGTAAGATTGTACTGATCAATATCAATGCCCAAGGCAATATTTTTGTCTTGAAGGTCAGCTTGTAGCTGCTGCCTTGCTTCCTGTAGTAGGCATAGCTGTTCAAATGACTCGCTAATCTTCTGCTGCAACTGCTTCTTGATGCCCTCGATCACCTCTACTTCCTGATGTGAATAATAGAGTAATGATTAAATCAAGGAAATGAAAGTTGTCTGTCAGATATTAGTGTAGATCTTATTGATTACTGTAGTTTACAGAGTATAATGCATGCATCTAAATTTGTAAGCAAGATTTTAAAAACTACTTTGATGTTATGATGTATGTGTGACATAAAATATTTTTGAGATCTTTTTTCTTTGTTACTGCTATTTAGAACTAAGTTTACATTTATGATATTGGACCAACCATTTCATTTGTGTTTGTGGGGAGGATTTGAGATAATATAAATAGTACAACTCTTCTCGAAAAATCAGAGCAAGAACATTTTTATCAAGCAATTTGGTGACCAGACATTTTGGTCTTACAAAAAATCTTTAGCATACTCATGCACTTCACCCATCTTCCCATAATGTTTTAGTCAGTCTCTTAGTTATCCTGCTAATTAAAAAATAACTCTTCACATAATTTATTTTCAAGAGAAAAGCATAACCTCTAAAAGACAGACAGGATTATTTCATAATATATTATATACTGACCTTTAATACAATGTTTATATTTATTGCTGTGAATAACAAAGAGCACAAGCCATATGGCCAGTATATTCAAGTTCAGCTGCAAGCACTCCCATTTTTGTGCAAGATTCATTTTTTAAATTCTTTATGCAAAATAATTAAGCAACTATGTCCTTTCACAGAAAAATTCTATTTTAACATAATATTAATAAATTTAACTTCAAATTTAACTTGTATTTTGCTATAAAATCCTTCAAAGCTGATGGTTCACATTCCTCTGGAATTTTCCCTCCTAACATAATAGGTTGCATTTATTGAGATCTGGGAATGATTTTTAGTAAAAGGATATCTAAAAAGTGCAAAGCTTTCACTATGATCAATATTAATGATAGCTAGTCTTGGACATGAAATTTTTTTATAATGGCCTAACTGTACAATGTCACACTGAAAGGAATTTCTCATACAATAGCAATCTCTGCTTTCCTTGGAGATTAGAGACTTAAAAGGTGTATTTGTGAAAGATGTCCTCTCTTAGTTTTAGATCCTTACTTTGTGCAGCTGGTTCTCTGGTTCATCTTGCACCAAATCTATGGAGTGCCTTCCCTCCCGTGTTGTAAGACATTCAAGGGCTACATCAGTGGGCAAATTTTTAGCCTCCAGAGCCTGTTCTGTTAATTCCTTAGCTTCAGATAAATCAGCAATTTCTTTGTCTATATCTGCTAGGGTTTTCTCTAGAATTTCTTTCCATTTACGAATGGCATCTACTCGATCAGCTAGACGAACATTGTTGGAATGTTGGTCCCACTTAGTCTGGCTGTCTGTTTCATTTCTCAAAAAGCGACCCTCTTGTCTGACTTGATGAGAGGCTTCTCTTTGTCGTTCAGCATTTGTAGAAATGGTATAATTACTAGTAAACCAGTCTGGAGGCTGGAACCGTGTGGTTGGTTTCACTTCTGTAGCCATTGCTTGCTGAAAACAATTACTGTAATGTTATTTTTAATGCTGTAGTACAAATGAAATGGCACATGCATTAGGATTAATTAGTAACTTATGACAACAACAACAATGTTACTCCAGTAACCCAACCTAGTCATGGTCCTGACCCTGTAACTTTGTATCATGGAGGCAACAAAAATGAAAACAGATCATTATCAACTATGCCCTATTTTCACATCTGTACTAGTAACTTTAGATTGAAATTTGAAGCAATAACTAACATGAGCTGGATAACAAAAAAAATGTAATAAATATATGAGTACTTATCTTTCTGAGCTGTTTCTTTCCAACAGTACCAGATTTTTTTTTTTTTTTTTGCCTTACATAGTTTAACTGCACATTGAATAAGCCTTTAAACTTCATGACTAGTGTGGCAGTTTTTATTTGTGTGTTCTGGGTGAGCGTATTTAAACATGAGTTGAGATTAAATCTGATAGGGATGTATTTCAATAAAAAAAAAAGAACAGCATGATCTATGTATGGTATCACAATACAGTTCTAAAACAGCAGATTGAGTACTGTCTCTTTAAATAATTTTATCTTCAAAACACAACAGTATGAGTTATATTTTATATAAAAGAGATATGAAGGAAACCTGTACAAATAAATACAATTAACTATACAGGAAACAAAGTTTGAAACAATAATTTACAATTAAATGAACAATAACTATGATTATATAAAGAAGTATATTATAAATATAGAAATCCGGTACAATGGTCACGCTGCGGTATATTTGTCATCAACTTGCAATTCTTGCCTTCTATATTAAGCAATTTCTCTCGTCAGGAATTGTTTTTAGATAAATAAAAGCTCTGTGTATATTAACGTATTTGTATATTTAAACTCTAACTGCTTACCTTTTTAATGTTGCCCAAATAAACTACCTACACCTACCCAAGTTTCTATCGTTCTGCCTCAACCCGTTGCTATCTAAACACGGTAATATATCATATTTCTAACACGTATAATGATTGGATCAGAAGCAAGACGGTAACCAATAAAAGAATGGGTTAGAGTAACTATCACATAAGTTACAACCTATTTGTTTGTCGTCAAGGTAATATGTGACTGTTTGTAAGAGGGCGCTCCAGTCTATCTTTCACGCTCGGACAATCAATCGGCAATTTCCGTTAAGTTCTTTAATAGCATTGAAAGTATTTGCAGGAATAGTCTGGTTCCCTGCTTTTCACAATCCTTGCGTTGCACTCCGCTATATTAGTATAAAAAGCAGGGAACCAGACTAAAATCTTTAACGCAAACATGCCATGGCTGATAAATCTTAGGCCAAATTTTTAATGTATGCACTACCACGCACAAAATGTGTTTATTGGCTATAATCAATATGTACTGTCAGCTATCCAAACAGATAGTAAATTTAAATATTTATAATTCCTGAAGGAAAACATATCCGTGAAACTGAGAGCACATGTGTTTGAAAATCCCAATACGTATATGGTCCATGCTTGTAGGTGGAGGAGGTCTCTGGAAGAAAAAAAATCGCCTTCAGCTCTGTCATTTCATCTACAATGATCCAAAAGGCAAAGTTCACTTTGCCTTGAATTGATTTCATGGCATTCCCTCCAAATCATTTTGTTTCAAGACAGTGAGTTTATAACTAAATTCTAATGTCGATTTTTGTGTAAATTGTTCATTCGAACAGAAAGATGGTATGATACGTTGCTTTATGTTCAGTTGTTGTGCTAATGAATACCAGAAATAAAATCTTCACACAAGAACCCTCAAAGAAAAAAGTGGAAATTTATTTTTTGCTACCTAATATCTAGTAAATTATAGTTTAGTGGACATTTCAATGTCCATTACTAATTCAATTAGCCATTTATCCAAAATTGCATCATATAAACAGCTGAAATGTTAAAGTCTGTTAATGGAAGATGCTGCAGATTTTCTACTGTCATATATTTTCGAGGCTGACATTTTTATACAATAACTGTGAAGGATTAAAATAAGAATCATTTTCATTTTATATATTTTCAATAATGATCCATTGTCATTTTAATCACCTGACATGAAAATGTACAAACATAATTATAAAATGTGTTTGAGCTTCTCTATTTTCGCCAACAGTGTAT
Source organism: Unio pictorum (assembly GCA_030141615.1). NCBI lineage: Eukaryota > Metazoa > Mollusca > Bivalvia > Unionida > Unionidae > Unio > Unio pictorum. The sequence goes on along the minus strand of JARLTB010000219.1, from coordinate 5,795,377 downwards.
ATTCTGGCTGGAGAAGTCATTACGTCCATATGTTATGGTCCAGCTTGAATCATGATTTATATTGATTAAATGCACATACAAACTTTGCCAAGCTTTTGTTTGATCAAAATAATTTCTGGTAAGAAAAACAATAAAATTACTGTTTCGATCAAGCAATTCATTTAACAAATATGGGGTGGACAGAGGGAAAAAATCTGGCAACTACGATTTACTAACTTTCCTTTAGGATATCTCTAAATAAAATTGGTGGAACCGCCAGGTCTTCCTGATTACTATAGCAGAATCACCCATGCACTACCACCCTTGTTTGTATGTAATAGGGTGAATATATTTCAAAAAACCTTAGTTTACACACCTCCCTATTCGTTGTATAGTCACTACATATCCCGTGTTGGAACGTATATAAAAAAGTGAATTGTAAATCACATGCATGTCTTTGATAGTGCTCGATAGTACTCGAAATGTATGTGTTGGATGGTATATAACAAATTATTTTTGGATAGTATATAAAATTTGTGTTTGATAGTAATTAAAACGTGTGTGTTGAATAATATATAAAAGTATATGTTGGATAGTACTTAAACATGTTAACATTAGCATTCTCGATTATCCCGTACACTTCCCACGGGTTAAAAACCCTTTAGTTACCAAAGTGGTGCTGTGATGTTAAATTCCCGTTAGTTGTCAATTTCAACCATAAATATTCACATGTTAAACACCCGTTAGTCGCACAGGGTCGCTTTTGTCACTAGGAAGTCACCCTATCCTACCGCCATTGATCAATTTATTTATTTATTTATTTTATTTATTTATTTATTTATTTATGATAGTGTTGCAATTCAGATATATTGGCCTAGTTATGAATATTTTCTACATATTTGTAAAAATAATAGTTAAATGAAATACATCTGCTTCCTTCATTGTGAAAACTTAAAAGTTATTTTTTTTTTTTTAAATCAAAATGTGATCAATCTCTCTCTCTCTCTCTCTCTCTCTCTCTCTCTCTCACACACACACACACACACACTGTCTGCGAAAACAGTAATAACTAAAATTAGGCAAACTTGCCCAATCGCTTTTGCTATAATATTTCATGTGGTATGAATCAATACGGCATTTGTCCCAATCAGTCCGAAAATTTGGCAAGACGCAGTCAGCATTCGTTGTTCAGTGTGTTCATCTGATGATATTCGTCAGTATGTACATTGCAAGCACTAAGTATATGTAGTTGTAATCGTTGAAGCAGACACGCTAAAAAATAAATTTGAACATTTAGACCAACTTGAATTCTGGAAGCAAGTTAAACAAAATACTACGACAACAGACTAACAATATGCACTGATGTGAACCATGTCCATAATAACATATGCAAGATGTGTGGAAAAACAACATTTTGAAGGTTTTTAGTAGTGTTGTTCCGATTATCGATTATAATTAATCATCAGTTGGTTGAGCAAACCAATTAGATAATCGATTGTGAACTCCATAATCGATTGTGTGTAAAGGGAGAATACTTTTTAGGTGTATGCGAAGCACAAAGGTTAGTAAAGCTCCCAGCCACTAAAGCTGACCTGAAATTTATTAATTCCCTTCACAACTACAAATATGAAACCTTATGATTCATTACTAGGAACATATAGTCCTTATTACATGGTCAAATTGTTAAATGTTGTTGAGTTAATAAATTAACATTTTGTTGATTTGCTTCAGTTAAATTGCAACATCTTTTGTAGTATTTATAAACAATGACAAACAAGAAAAACATGTCCTTCTATACTTTAAATTATAGACATATCACATGTGAATGAAAGAATTTTGGGGGATTGTAGCAGTATTTCAGTTACATATGACTGATCAACCATAAAAAGTTGCATTTATTTAACAAAGTTGTAGAACAAAAGTAACACACAATGTAATATTATTGTCAGGTTAAAGTATATGTGTAATTAAAAGAGATTACTCCTGTACATTTATAAACATATTGAACTCTTGATCAAAGATAGAACTGTTTAATAAAAATTAAAATTTGCTCTTAGTAATCGATTATAATCGATGATCAGTTGGTTAAAAGGAACCGATTATCGATTATGAATTTTTAACCGATTCCCATCACTAGTTTGTAGTGTTAAAAACAATTCAAATAAGTAGCATGTTCTTTCAGCATATATGACTGTCACGAGGGGGATGTGTGACCTCCTACTACTTGTGTTTTTTTTAAAAAATATTATTTGTTATCTAGGAGATTATCAACTACGATGTTTCTGACTTGATCGAATAAACAATTAATTGAAGAAAACAGAATAGAACAAAACGAGCCCCATCCCCGTATGTAAAATAAAACAATTTGATCAATTACGAAACAAAGTTAAATTGATCAAGATATTAAATTGATTCACGTTCTCTTAGAAACAGAGTTATAGCATCTATGTGGAATTCAGTTAGCCTTATGTTACACCGATATAACAAATTTCATCATATAATAGAGATATTGATCAAACTCACATTGCCGACATGCCAGCATCACCTGGTTCCTTCCGGTCTTTAAAAAAAATCACTGTTGATGATAAGTCCTTCTCTCTCTCTCTCTCTCTCTCTCTCTCTCTCTCTCTCTCTCTCTCTCTCTCTCTCTCTCTCTCTCTCTCTCTCGCGGTCCTATTAACTTGTACTGCACCATACATTTTCTGAATCTAGGGATGTATTTAATACTTTTAACGAGAAAAAAAATGTATAGCGGAATGGTTATACCTGACTAAAGGCAACATTAAGGCTATTAGCAACTGTCTGTTGGCATGTTATTCTTTTTGGGAATTTCACTGCCTTATTAAGACTGTTGCGAGAATAGTACAAGGGAGAAACATTATTTCAAATCCATAAGTTTGAATCTCTCTCTCTCTCTCTCTCTCTCTCTCTCTCTCTCTCTCTCTCTCTCTCGTTAGGCTTTTATTCTACTGGGATCAAATCATATTTCCACTCTTTCACTCAGATATCGTCTATCGTAATTAAACAAAACTAAGCAAAGGTCACTTCGCAGGTAAACCCTTTGCTTCTAAACTCAAGGAAAACTTTATGCATGAATTTAAAATTATTAAATTTAACACATAATTACAAACTTACATCAATAAACTTGTAGTATGCAATTGAGACTGTCTAGCTCTTACAATACAACTTTTCGTGTCTTCCTTTCCAACACACATTCCTTTGACAAACTAACGGGTAATGTGTATTTACTAAACTCTGGCTTGCCTCAACAGCTGAGACTGTCTAACCTCTCGAGAGAAATTTACTTAAAACATTGAATTTCATTTAGGAAACACGCCTCCTCGTTTAACTTAGCCAATTAGGACTACTTTCTGTAACCGCCAAACTTGTAACACTCATCTCAGAATCAAAACAATAATTTTTAGTCCTTTATTAATAAATATTCCGGAAAAGATCATTTTCACATGTTTCCAATGGCCCAATATGTTTGCTTGTCTCAATCTTGTCATTCCCTACACTTAACCCTACATTTACATCTCTGTCAGACCATTATCAAATGGACTCTACTTAAAAACAGAGCAGATCGCATCCCTCCCAGAGATTTTTGCGAGTCTAGCTCATAGTCAGTCTTAATGGTTACGAGTCATTCCGACTATGACAGAATTACTGCGAAATTATCTCAACAAAATGTGCACCTTTACAAATGCCCTTTCCACTCGTATTAAACAAGTCGCATTATCTAGATTCAACTTGCCAGAGCTAAACAAAGAGTGAGCAAATGTCAAGGGTAAGATTTTTTGAATATGCAGAAAATTTTAAATATTCAGATAGATACATGTCTTCTTGACGAGTTTATTTATTTGTGTGTTTGTAAATACTTTAATTTCAGTGATTTCACAAAAGTTACACTTACTACTGAAAAGTAAATTTTTAACCTGACGGACAAAATAATGATACCTAAACCTCTTACCACAGTTATTTAAAAAATAGTTCCATGTATTATACTACAACGACATTTGGTTTAAAAAGCAATATCGAAAGGACTTATGTATCTATGCCTTTAAGGAAACCGTCATCGATTATGTCAAACATGGCAGCCCTGTATTTGCATGTTTCTTAGACGCTTGTAAAATATTTTAAAGGTTAAGAGTCATTGGAAGCTCTTTTAAAAGTTAAAATACCTATCAACATAGTTCATAATCTATTTCACTGGTATTAAAAACAGTTGTAATATGTGAGTTGAGGAAGTGTAGCGTAAAATATGTGGTGAGGCAGGAAGGTGTTTTTTTTTCACCTTTGTTATTTAATATATACATATTCGAGTTAGATTGCAACCAGGATGAGTGTCAAGCGGTGTTTCAGTTGACACTAAAAATATGTCATTTCTGAACAATTTTAGTTTTGCTGATAATATGCCATTGATAAGCCCTTCTATCACAGGTTTAAAGAAATTATTAACGATATGTGAACAATATATCATCTATAATACAAAATACCTGTATGCATAATCGTTTAGTCAACTTCTTGCAAATTACCATCTTATCCACCTGTACATCTTAACAGCCATGCTCTTTCATTTGTAAACAGTTATACTCATTTTGGTCATAGTCTAAAATCCAATCAGTCAGATCATGAAGATGTGATGGTACTATACAGATTTCTATCTACTCTAACAAACATACTTTTACGTCATTTTAGAAATTATTATTTAAATATCAAAATTAGATTACTTAAATCATATTGCTGCACAAACCGTGGAAAACTTTAGTTAATGTATTAAAAGCAAACAAGTTATTGATTATAATAATAGTTTTAGTTTTCTAATAAGCTTTCCAAGATGGAAGAGTGCCTCTACCATGCTTGTAAACAACAATGTATTAAATATTTGAAGAAATATTGAGAAAGTATATGTTGTCAATAATTACAGGAATATCTTAAAACCTGCCTCATATATGTCAACTTGTGACACTGCTTTAAATTCTCGTACACTATATGGAAGAAATTGCTCTTTAAATGTCTTACATAATTTCATCCTTAACCATGCTAACAAGGTCTATCGCTGTAGATGTGTCTACATATTTATATACACTATATATTTGATCTGATATGTTTACAATATATTTTATTTATATTCGTATTTTAATTTAGATATATGGTCTGAAACAAAGATATATTGTCGTCTTAACATTTCTTCTTAGTAGAAATACCGTTTTAGTTTAGGTAAAAGAACACATATTTAGCAAGCCATGTGTTCTTCTTCATAGTACCAGTCCATTGTTATAGTTACATGAGTAATTTCCCTTATCGTTGGGATAAGTAATATTGTAAAAATTGACAGCATAATTTTTTGAAGGAGAAATAGTAAACAAAAAAGCCAAATCTTTATCTGACTACACTCCTTCATTCTTCAACATTAGGTTTCCTACTTTGTGTTTAAAAATTTAATTTTATTTACTTTGGTTAAAAATAAATTACAACATTGGATATTAACAAGTAGGAATCTCCCTTGTTGTGACGTTTACTTCCGCGGAATAAAAACTTACCAAAGTTCATTCCAACTTGGCATACAAGAAACGTTATTATTTATTTATTTTACAAAAAAAAAAGAAAGTAATCATGAGTTAAGTTATTTTGACTAATTTCATCGTCAGGTTTATGACAATTTGTTTGTTTACATTTTGTACATTGTTATCGTTAACTACTTGTTATCATGAAGCCTAAGAACGGTACAACAGGGGATTCGATGATGACTCTATTGGGGGACGTATCATCTGGCAGTGAAGTAGAATGGTTAAACTTACCGCCAGTCAAAGGAAAGAAACCCAGAAAGTGAGATATCGATAAATTATTTAACCAAAATTTCTCTCTCTCTCTCTCTCTCTCTCTCTCTCTCTCTCTCTCTCTTGTACACATGTGAAGGAATGCTCTTTGTACAAGTTAAAAGCAGGATAAAATAAAACACAGTGTTCATGCTAAGACATCGGATAAGACACCAATGTGGACCTTAAATGTATAAACTATAAACGAAAGGCGCTATAATGGCTGTAGCTAGGACGCAGTTTTAAAGACGAATTCCTGTGTGGAAAAAGAAGTACTTATGTGCAACTATGGTGCCGTATGTTACCCTATATCTGTTGACCTGGCCTCTGGTTGATGCTTTGAAGGGAATAAAGTGCCCTGTTATTGTTATTTCAACCTGTTGGTGAATGATTCATTACATCATGATGATCTTGCTTTGTTGACATCAGGTTCTCAGGTCTTCTCACTGAAGGTCCTTCAACATAGCTGTAATACTACGGGTTCATATGTAGTTGCTGTGACAAAATCTTGCTGCCTACTTTTGGACTATTTCTAGTTTGGTTGCATTTGTATGATACTTTAGAAGTGTATTTGAGTGTCATGTACCAACAAGCCTTGATGTGTTATGGACAGAATGACAGCTTTCTTTGAAGAAAAGATGTCATCTGATTGGCTTTTTGATTTCTCTCAAACTTGTAAACACTTCATATATCAACATAGTAAAAAAACTTACTCATGCTTGATGCAGTGCAGCATTTGGAATAAAAGAGAAATTATTGAATACATGGTCACACTAGGGCTTGAGAATTCGCCGTCTTCAGAATTTGCTAGGGCTTGAGAATTTGCTGTCTTCATGGAGTTGCAATTGCTCAGTTTGTAGATCTGGAGACTCATAATTTAAAGGTTGCAGTTCAGTAACTGGGTCAGCTGTCTCTGTGTGCCTTTTATGGAAATAGTGACTTTTCTTTACTTAGCATGATATTGCCTATAATATAGTAGAAATGCGGCTAAAACAATAAAAGCAAAAGTGATTCAAGTATGACCTGCAATTTAAAAAAAAACTAAAAAACAGCACAATGTTTGCCCTGTTTACTGTTTAGTCAATATCCCTCTTCATTACTTGTGAAGCTCCCTGATATCTTGTCAATTCCTAGATTGTCAGCGGAGAACAATTTAATGTGCAGTTTTAGTTTCTGGATAATTTTAATCTTGTTAAAAGATGTTTCATTTCTCTGGGTAGCACAATGTATCACAGGGTTTATTCAAAGCCGTTTTGTTGATTCAGATTGTCATGAAGCTTTTTGCAGTCCTTCTTCTTGTACATCACACAGTCATCTGCAAAGAAGCATGCCTTTAACCTGATTCACATGGCAGATTGTTAATAAATTGCAATAATAGGCTAGGGCCCAGGGTGCAATTTTGGTGACATCACTCACCACACTCTAAAGTTGCAGTCCATGCAATGCAATTGGATCTCTTATTTCTTATACCACTGTAATTTAGCTTGGCTGGAATGCATTAATGTGGTACTTTGTAAAGACTTTATTGAAGTTAATGATTGCAATGTCCTGTAGTTTGCCTCTGTTAAGAAAAGAGATGAAGATAGCTGATGTGTATCAAGGTAATCAGTTGAGTCTCACAGCTGTGCCATGTTCAGAATCCATGCTCAATGAGTAAAGGTAATGAGTTGAGCATCACAGCTGTGCTATGTTCAGAATCAGTGAGTAGAAGTAATGAGTTGAGCACCATAGAAGCTATGCCAGGCTCTGAATCCATGCTTGGTACTGCATTGCAAATTATGAAATATTGTCAAGTAAATATTAATAGCATTGTTCCACAATATAAATGAGTGTGTCATAATTTTTTTGTTGTTGTTGTTTTCATTATTATTATTATTATTATTATTATTATTATTATTATTATTATTATTATTATTATTATTATTATTATCTTTTTGTTGTCATAAATGAATTGTAATTAATATTTTCTTAGTATAAAAACGCTTATGAATGCCCTGTGCACTCCATACAAAAATTACTTGTCAACTTTGAACAAAGAACAAGTGTTGGAGGAAACCAGGAGTATCACATGTAAACATTAAATTGATGGAGGGTACACATTGCAGTTTATGACATAGGCTAAACCATCTTTGTATTTCCATCAGTGTAATTTTTTTTGTTACAAAATACTGCAGGTTCCTTCTGGATTTCATTCATCTTGTATCAATTAAGCAACATGGTATGCAAGATTCTGAGTATTCATCTTAGATCTCAAAACCTTCGTATAAAATATTTGCTGTTCTTAGGAATACTACTTCATATAATTAGACAGACATTAGGGACTACCATTGTCCTCATAAACGTTTATATACAGTACAGTGCTGTAGTTACATCTTTGTGTCAGGTGATTGAATCATTATATACAGTGCTTTTGCAATATTGCTGATGAAGAAAGTAATTTGCAAGACCTCCTGATAGTGTTAAAGAAAATGCATGTGAAAGGTGTAACAATTACAGCAAAAAAGAATCTAATTTTGTTTTGAAAAGTTAGAATCAGGCCCTCAGTGATGGGACTAATTTCCTAGAGAAACAACATCACTAGACATTATATATATATATATATATATTAGTGTTGTTTCGATTATTGATTAGAATCGATCATCAGTTGGTTGAGCAAATCAACAAGATAATCGATTGTGAAACTCCATAATCAATTGTGTGCAAAGGGAGAATACTTTTATGTGTATGCAAAGCACAAAGGTTAGTAAAACTCCCAGCCACTAAAGTTGACCTGAAATTTATTATTCCCTTCACTACAAATAAAAAAACTTATGATTCATAATTAGGAATATATAGTTATTATTACATGGTCAAGATGGTAAATTGTTGAGTTAATAAATTTAAACACATTTTGTTGATTTGTTTCAGTTAAATTGCAACATCTTTTATAGTATTTATAAACAATGACAAACAAGAAAATCATGTCCTTCTTTACTTTAAATTATAGACACATCACATATGAATGAAAGAATTTCGGGGGATTGTAGCAGTATTTCAGTTACATATGACTGATCAGCCATAAAAAGTTGCGTTCATTTAACAAAGTTATAGAACAAAAGTAACACACAATGTAATATTATTGTCAAGTTAAAGAATACATGTCATTAAAAAAGAGATTACTCCTGTACATTTATAAACATATTGAACTCTTGATCAAAGATAATTTTTATTTGCTCTTAGTAACCAATTATAATCGATGATCAGTTGGTTAAGGGGAACCGATTATCGATTATGAATTTCTGTCCGATTCCCATCACTAATATATATATATATATATATATATATATATATATATATATATATATATATATGAACAGAGTGTAAACAAGTCCTTTTAGCTAATGCATTAAAGCTATTGGAAATCACTTGACTTTAGAGACCAAATTTTATTATATGCACATATATTGTTAATTAGTGTTAAACCCTCTTCTGAAGACCACCTGTTAGAAGGGTGGTCTCTCAAGACAGACTTTTGCTGGAAGACTTTATATGTGGAAAAATGATTTTTAAGTAATTGTTGTTGATCAGCTAAAAGTCATAGCATTAATAATAGTAACAACCCTATAAATTGTTGCTATTTCAGTCAAACCTGGTACATCAAACACCTGCATATAGCAGCCACCTATTCAAAGTAACTGCCATTTATATTCCTCCTAAAATTTGAAATATATATCACCATTGTATACTGTTTAACATGACTTGTGACAGCCTAGTTTTCATCATGTGAACCCTCATGTATTGTTGTTGTTGTATTATTATTATTATGAGTATTATCATTATTTTCACTCACAGAAAACCCAGTAAACGTAGCAGTTCGGTAGAAAAAGGATGTTCTTTGTGTACATTTTTCAAGATCCTGTTTACGTTGGTCCTAGTAGCAGCTCTTTGTATACTAAGTGTGTCTTTCTTCTGGCTCTCCACGCAACTTTGGAAATTACAAGATGATCTCAAACGAAGTAAGTAAAGTAGCAGATATCAAGCTTTCAAAAAAATATTGGATTCATCTATTTTAATTTCAATTCATAATTTCTTATGAACAGAGGGTGATGTATTTCACATAATGTAAAACCTTAAGACCAGCTGAGCATACAGTATGACCCTGTATGCATCATATATTCATGAACAATTGCTATGTATTATAAACTCTTCACATAAATCAATGGACTAGTTTTGACCATATATGGTAGAAACCATCCTGCCATGAAAGGTTTTAAATTTATACAGACAGTGCCAATCTGCCATAAAATATGCTGCCTCCATTGCTAAAATTAGAACAACCTTTTAACAACTTCAGATTATGCTGGACCCCTATAAAAATATGGCCACTGCCTTTAAATGACCTTTCTCAAAAACTGCATTTCAGAATATGATTCAGTTTGACAGCAAGCATCTTGACACTAGGATCTTTCAAATTTATGCAAATTATACTAATCCACCTTTCAATATGGCTGCTATTACTAAAAATAGGATAACTCACCAATTCTCCTTCAAAAATGCTATTTTTCAACTTCCTCTCAAAATATGAGACCAGTTTTAATCCAGCTTGACAGAAACCATCCTGGCATAACGGGTCTTTTAGGTTCATACAAATTATGTTTAGCTGCAATCGTTTGTACAAGTGACACTTAACTGACATATGATATGACCATTGTTACTGAAAATATAGCATCATTTAAATGACTACTTCTGAAAAACATAACTTGGTCATATTTAACAAAAAACATCTGGACTTGAGGATGTTTCACTTCAGTACAAATGATTGCAATCCATGATCACTTATGGCTGCCATTATTGAAAATGACATTTTTTGAAAGTGACTTCTTCTCCCAAACATCTGAATAGAATTTGACCACACTTGACAGAAAACATCCTGGGAGGAACATCATCAGTCTCTTGACCTAGTGTGGTCGTTGAGGTACTGTGCTGCTGAACATCTGACCAGTTTCCTCCACTTGTCTTGATCTTGTGCCAATGCCTGTGTCTCCAACTCTCTGCAAAACTTTTCCTGGTCTGTGATGTTGTTAGTCCACTTTTTCTCTGTCTACCTCTCTTTCTGCCACCCTAGACACTGCTCTGTAGTACTGTTGTGGATAGAATGTTGGCTATAGTGACATGACCATACCTTTAGCTTTCTCTTTTTGACAGTGGTGAGAAAGGCTTCATAATGGCCTACTTTGTACCTGATGGTGTTACACGCTTCTTCATTTGTGATATGGTCCATGAAAGAGATGCCATGGATGGTTCTGTAGCATCTCATTTCAAGTGCCTGGATTTTTGTCTCTCCAGCTGGGTCTTAGCTTTGACATAGCTGCTGTTGTTTGTGTTGCTTGTAACAAAATTTCTGCTCTTGATCCCTCTTCAGTGATTATGGAACCCAGATATTTGAACTGGCTCACTGTTTCCAGTTCCTGTCTCTGACTTTAATCTTTGACCCATGTTGTACTTCTTTATTGTGGCCCACAATGCCTCATTCCACACTCTCTCAAATGTGGTATCTCCACCTGGTATGAAACACCTTTTACAGTTATACAAATAATGCTGATCAGTACAGAAAAATAGAAAACATTTAAATGACTTCTTCTGACCAAAAAAAAAACTTTCAGCAGAAGTTTAACAAAATTGACAGAAATCTTCCTGGCTTAAAGGACTTTCACTTATTTTTTTTTTACAGCTGATACTGGTCCAGCATAAAATTTTGTTGTACTAAAAATAGAAAAAATAGAAAAAGTGTTACATGAAGATGCAGAAACTAGAGTAACCTTGTTAGATTGTTCAAACATAAGCAGTCAAAAGCATGGAAGAAATTCCAACAAAATCATCTTAGATTTCATGGTCAGATGCTCTTGCATTTGCCTTTTTTTGATGATATTAGCTAGGTGAGTGATTTGATACCCACATGGGTATCTTGTATTTATTGACCAGAAATAAGTGACCGTTCATTAATATTAATACATGTAATATTCTTGAACTTAACTTTTTCCAGTTTTGGAAAGTTTGTTTTGAAGGCTGATTTAAGATCTTTTCTTCTTTATGGGAGTGTCAATTCCATTATTGGCATGACATGAGAGTGTTTATTTTCTATGTAGTAGCCACTTTCATGGATTGTAAATGTGTTCAGATAAGATTACATAATGATTATAACAACCAACAAAAGATGGGTGATGCTGTCTGGTACTGAAAAAGATTTATTTATATCTGATCTAATAAGTGCTGCATACCCTTTAAGATGACAATTTCCAGATAGCTGAGATAATTTATTTACCTCAAAATACATTTATTGCTCAAAACTTATGGTAAATGGTTATGTTATTACTATCTTCACATTTTTCTCTGTCAGTTCTTCAAGTAGAATGACTTTGCTGCTGTTTTGTACGGCAATGGCAATTTATGTTAGGAGCAACCATTGGGGTGGGGCTTGTGCTTAGGAATTCTTGTTTTTAGTTTCTGGCTTACCGATAGCTTGAAATAAATATTATTGCTCTTCTTTATGATTCCCCGCCCCACTCGTTATATCTATTGTATATTATTTTGAATGGAAAGAAAATAAAATATCCTGGCTCAAAGGAAAACAACAGTATCCCCACCTTACTGAAAAGTAAATAGTCAGTACCTGATACTGTATGAATTAGCTATGTGTATGTTAATTGTTGTGTAAGTTGTCATCTTGACACTGTAATTAAAGTAGATTGAGTATTATACATTATAACTGACACCCTGTACAAAACATAGTGATGACATTCAATGGTTGATAAAATGGGCAGTGTTGACATTGAAGCCTACAGTTTACTAGCTACACTGTCAATATAATTGGCAGAGTTGACATTCAAGCCTACAGTTTACTAGCTACACTGTCGATATAATTGGCAGAGTTGACATTCAAGCCTACAGTTTACTAGCTACACTGTCAATATAATTGGCAGAGTTGACATTCAAGCCTACAGTTTACTAGCTACACTGTCGATATAATTGGCAGAGTTGACATTCAAGCCTACAGTTTACTAGCTACACTGTTGATATAATTGGCAGAGTTGACATTCAAGCCTACAGTTTACTAGCTACACTGTCGATATAATTGGCAGAAGAAATCTGTGTGGAATGCCAACATCTGGGCAAGATATTTATCAGAAAGGGACAGTAAACATGAAAGAAACACATGCAATCAACAGATAAGATAAAATTAAGTTAATTAATGAAATTTTTAAAAAATTTAACCAGCAGTAAGAGCTCTTCTTAAAATCTTAGGAACACATGCATTTAACACTTCATATAAACTAGTAAGTAATTTGAAAATTATCAATTTTTTTAAAAAAAATCTTTAATTATTTCAAAAGTTGGTTTTCTATAGAATATCTTACACAAATATCCATTTTTGGTCACCATGTTTGCATAAATGACACATGTCAAACAAAATAATTAAAGGTTAATAAGTATATTTATTTTTTAATATTCTAATTATTTTCCTATGAAAAATGAAACATAATTTAATAATAATGAATGAAAACATAATTTAATATCATTTAATTCATAATAGATTACTTGGGAATTTACTTACTGATATACCAGAACTATGGTAATATTCAACTGGAAAAAATACTGAAGTAAATCATTGTACCAGTAATACTGTACATTTCTAATATGCAGTATATATGTGTTTTTCATCTTGTGTGTGTGTGATCTGAATGGTTTATTTTTATTCGAGATGAAAAACACATGTATATACTGCATATATGCTTGCATATTGCAGCTGTAGAGATTGTTTGGTATTATCATTGCATTGAAAAATCACAATACATTTCTGTAAAATTGACAAATTTAACTTGTCTGTGAGAGATTTCAACTTGCCCCAAAGTATGACATAAAATATCATACCATTTTTCTGTATACATTTCCAGTTAAAGTTCACTTTTTATGCAGATTTGAGTATCAAATCCAATAAGAAAACAATGTAAAACTTTTTATGCAGATTTGAGTATCAAATCCAATAAGAAAACAATGTAAAACTTTTTATGCAGATTTGAGTATCAAATCCAATAAGAAAACAATGTAAAACTTTTTATGCAGATTTGAGTATCAAATCCAATAAGAAAACAATGTAAAACTTTTTATGCAGATTTGAGTATCAAATCCAATAAGAAAACAATGTAAAACTTTTTATGCAGATTTGAGTATCAAATCCAATAAGAAAACAATGTAAAACTTTTTATGCAGATTTGAGTATCAAATCCAATAAGAAAACAATGTAAAACAGATTCCCATACTGAAATATTCTAATATCAGTTTATTCATTCATGGCATTTTTCTGTAGAGTATTAAGTCCTCTCGTATGTCATCTAGTTTTCACCCTGGCAACAAGCATCTAAACAATATTTGACCTGCTGACTTGTAAGAGTGATTTTAGAACATGTATATTAATCCATTTGATGATTTGCTGCCCAGTAAGTATATAATTGTCTATATTTTGAACAATATATAATATACACCACTTGTGAGTGCAAGATTTCCAAGTGGCTAATTGTTAGAGGTAATTGTGTTTGCCACACCACCATCCCAACATGCTCACCAAAGAATGTCACAAATTATGTTGTTAGCCATTATCACTTTGTCCACTTGAAACTGGTGACACAAGTGAAAATAATCTTTCACAAACTGAGAAAATGTGAGATTGACCTTGGGATTGAATGCAAGATGGATATGACAGATTTTGAAAGTACAATATATTTATGAAATGAAGGATTGATAGATGAAAGAAACTGGGGGCAATGTAAACATAACAGCATGTAAACAGAACACAGCTTTCACTTCCGGATCATCACCAAGGCCTTATTACTCAATGTGCACTGTCGCCAAAATACACACTGACAGCCACTGTCTGAGCTCATATTCTCAAGAATAAACAATTACCTTTGCTTTGTTTTTATGGTTTAACGACATTTTTCAGCACACAATAGGCTATACATGGCGGCCAGTAATAATGCTGGAGGAAGAACCCAGAAAACCCCAGAAAGAACCACTGACCTACGAGAAGCTACTGGCAAGCTTTCTCACATACACATTGGCTGAATCTGAGACTTGAACCCACGCAGACAGAGGTGAGATGGCAGTGATCCGTAATGGACAGCGCTTTAGACCACTCAGCCACTCGGGGGCCCCAAAAACAATTACCTTTAAATCCCTACCAAAAATGCATCAATATAACTCTTCTATCGCCATCAAAATGAGAGAGGAAAAATTGTTCTAAAAATAGACCAGAACTACATTCATGGAGACTGAACTGGAAATATTAATTGTGATGCGATTCTAGTTATGTAATTTTAGAAAACAGTATGTGCATTGTTATACTCTCGTTAAGAGGGCCTCAAGGGAGATTACTCCCTGACTTATGAGTCACCCTCTATAAATAAAGCATTATTGTTTTTTATTATTATTATTATTATTATTATTATTATTATTATTATTATTATTATTATTATTATTATTGGAAGGAAATGAACCTAATGCCTAAACAATCAGAATACTAGTATATTGTATAATTCAGAGTCATTTAACTGTACTAAATTATAATTTAATTGTATGTAATGAGTGCTTTTATTAATGTTATAAACTGTGTTACATTGCTCATTATTTTATATGCTGTATTGAGACTGTAATAACTTTCATAATGAGAAAAAAAAACAGTTTATGCAACTACCCTATATTGCTATAGTGTGGATTTGGCTACTTGAATGTTTTGTATAGTTAACATGATCAGACTTCACATCTCAGATGTTCAAATAATAGGTTGGGAAAGACAGACAACTCAGACGATATGGGAAGTAACTTCTTGCATGATCAATACTAGACTAAAAGAATTTTTTTCTTGATAATGTTGTTCCACATATACTGCCATTATATGGTTTGGTTCAATGTTTTCAAAGTAACATTCAGTGCAGAGACAAATAATCCCTTCTTGAATGACAAAAATCCAGTGAATTATCAAATTCTGCTTAATGTTATAGTCATTTCAGATTATTCTGCAAACTGTCTCAATGTTTCACTGAAACAAATTTTCAAGCAAACAGCAATGGCTTCAGATCTATCAATGACATAGATTACATATGTATTTTTGATTTATTTCCTTGCCATCTCCTGAACTTCTATCAGTTCAATGTTTACTTATTATCTCTTTGTATATTAAATTTTCAATGTTGTGTTCAATTACTGTTGTTACTCGCCAGCTTTTGCTGAAATATGGGTGTTGATATATTTGTCTTTGTCTCATTGTATTTCTGGCTGACTTTGTCTTTGGAACATGATGTTAATGACATAAATTTTTATTCATTGTTAGCTACATTTTGTATTAACACATTAACCCCTAGCGACGACTTTACGGGGTATGAGGTAGTAGCCTACTTCCATGGTCTGTAGCTTCAAGGTCATACATGATACACTAAAGTGGGTGGTATCATTGAAAAGTAGACAGATGTAGCTTTACAATGATAGCAAGTAATCTGGACATTTTAATTGCATTACAAAATACAGAGGGAAAAACCGAAGTTTTTGGACCCGTTTTTTTCATCCAAAAATCGCCCATGGTCGGATTCCGAATTTATGTCCAGATTTTAGACTTTATGACCTCAGATCTACGGAAGACCGGTCTGAGACGCACACAGACAGGTGAACCTGTGCAAAAAGTTGGATAAGGTGGACATTTTGAATAAATAGTCTTCTACATACGAAAATTATGGGTCCGTTAAGCAAAAAAAAAAAAAATAAAAAGAGTCCGATTTTTGCCCTTCTGCTCATGCGCCAGCAAACTAACCAATGAAAAACATTTCCTGTATCATTAGCAACCATTTGTCTAACGGATGATTGATTGGAAATCGATGTATTACGATGAATTCCGAAATAGTCCCCAAAATGTGTTTCCTACTCGCATTTCATGCGAAAACAGCAAAAACCTCCAGGGGTTAATGTGTTAAAAACAACATCAACAACAAAACGAACAAAACAGAACTGAAATATGGCTGATGCTGGTGGCAATGCCATTGATTTTCAAGAGAAAATCCTGCATTGTTGATGCTGTGAATCTGTGTAATGATTTTGGAGATATCATGCCAATTATTTTGAAGTTATTTTCATTTCCTTTTTTACTGTTGTAAGTCTGCATAAGTGTTTTATGTTGTACTTGATATTACACCATTTGATTTATTAACCTTGCCAGTAGATTTTAATTTGATCTAAATGGTGTGTATGTGTGTGATCTGAATGGTTTATTTTTTATTCAAGAGAAAAAAAACACTTATTTAGACTGTTCAGTGTAAATTTGCAAGTTCTCTTTATTTGGGGTATTTTTTTTTCTTTCTGGGACTACTTTGAATTATGATAAGGATTTCTTGACAACACCATGCTGACAAATCATGATTCTTAGCGGACCATTACATTTCTGGTTTTGACATTTATAAAGGAATTTTTCATTAATTTGGACATTGTTAGAACTTTATCAGAATTATTCTGGATTCACTTCATACTACTGTAAGTTCCTCATATAACTTTGATGATTCAATTATTTTTTAATTTTTGCAAAACGTGTTGGCTTTGCTTCTCTCTGTTACTTAGTTTATGCCTTTAGAGCCGTAACAGAAATTACAGTACAAGATAGGAGACAACTTCACAACAGCACTTAAGCTATAACAGGACTAACTGCTGTATAAAATGCCTGATGATAAGAAACAAAAGATTTAGAAGAATAATAAAAATAATGATCAGTTATTACCCCTTTGTTTGGTAAAAAAAATACTCATTATTTTAGCACTGATATTGGCTGTAAATGCAATACAGGCAATAAAATCACATTCCTTTACATATCTTTAATCTATGAATGAGTTGTTTATTATTATTATTATTATTATTATTATTATTATTATTATTATTATTATTATTGTTATTGTTGATTTTGTTGGTGTTGTTGTTGTTAATTAAAGGAATATTTAGCATAGTTATTTCTGGTTTATTTGCTAATTGAAATTGTTTAAAAATTCAGTCTCATTGAATACGATGTGGAGATGGGATTAGTAAATATTATAATCTTGACTTTGAGTAATATTGTAAAACATGAGCAAATTCAGTTTACAACAAATTTAACACATGTCTAATCAGAGTCAGTGTCCTAAATTCTCAAGTGATAACACACCTGAGAAATTAAAACTCTGCTTTTATTTTGACATCGTCAGGTATAATAAAAAAAATGTTTTTCTAAGTTATACATTCAAATTTTCAAATGAGCAAAATCAGCAGCCTACCCCCATTTATTAAGTAGTTGAATGCGACAAGGAGAAAAATCTCTAGATCTAGTACAACCTTTAAACTATTATGTCATGTATTTATTTATATTTTTAACTTTTTTCAATGTTTGCTGTGCAAGTCACTTCTGATTCTTTTAAAGTATGTTTCATTAACAAAAATAAAATTCAGTTAATTTCCTGAAAAGTAGTTAAGTATTGCGACCCTATTCAAAATACCAATTGATTCTTTCATGTTTGTAAGCTGGCAGCATATGGGATCAGTTTTGTACATCTCTTTGCATGGATGCATCTGACTTCCATGTTTGATATATAGATAAACAAATAGTGTTAATCCTTTTAGTACTTTATTTATGAGAGAGAGAGAGAGAGAGAGAGAGAGAGAGAGAGAGAGAGAGAGAGAGAGAGAGAGAGAGCATTCAATCAGTAACTCTTTGTGATGCCCCCACCCCCAACACACAAAATTACTTGTTTTATCCACTGCTCTGATACTGCTTGATTTGAAGGAGGATATATTACTATTTATTTCATACTAGCAAGTACCTGCGTTGCAATGCCACTCAAAGAAAGAAAGTGTTTGTGTTTTAATAGACTATTTGACTGGTTTCTGGAAAGCATCTCAGATTATTTAGTGGTATTTATGGAGCCCACAATAAGTGGTTACCTTACTGAAGGCGTTTGAGGTATCGCTACCGATTATGAATTTCATACAGCTATTGATTTACGTCATAGTTTCAGCCAATCCAGACCGTGTTTGATCACGTGACGTATCTAAGGCGCCTACAGTTCACACCAAACACACGCGATTTTAGGTATCGCTACCGATTATGAATTTCATACAGCTGTTGCCCTTGCACTTTAAATGTCGGCATGTATTTCTTGCGCACGATATTTGTTGCACCGAACGATGTCATTTGGAAACATGAATTGTACTTCCCTATGTTTGCCAAGAAATGTTTCGATTGGCTTGTGTCACCTGATACCAACGTTGATAATGGTTCGGGTGGTGAATGTAATTCTGGCAATTTCACTTTTTCACCCGCGCAGCACATTCCTGGTGTTTCATTCTTAAATTTGAGGGCATTGCAATGCACCCATAATTTATCTATTTTTCCAATAAGCACACTTGGGTGAAGACTGTTACCATAATTAGCATTGTAATGGAATGCACTAAGATTTAAATCAGCATGCATTGTTTGTCTGGATTGAGCAGTGCGAACTCGAACGGTTTGCAATCTTGCTTCCTGTTGCTCATCTGTTTCAGATGATCGGATTTGAGCAGTGTGAACTCGAACGGTTTCCAATCTTGCTTTCCGTTGCTCATCTGTTTCTGAAGCTTGTGATGCCTTTATCTTTTGTGCTTGAGGTGTAGATCGACCAATAGCTTTTCGTTTAGGTGGCATAATTGATTTGACAGCTAAGGTAATGCTTTGTAACGACTATTGCAAATTCACACCGCGATTATTTGACGTAACCAAGGCGCGAACTAAACGTAACTAAGTAAACATGACGTGTCTAAGGCACCTACAGTTCACACCGAGCACACGCAAAATTAGGTATCGCTACCAATTATGAATTTCATACAGCTGTTGATTGACGTCATCATAGTTTCAGCCAATCCAGACCGTGTTCGATCACATGACGTAATTAAGGCGCCTACTGTTCGATCACGTGACGTACAAATTCACACCGCGATTGTTTGACGTAACCAAGGCGCTAACCAAACGTAACTAAGTAAACATGATGTATCTAAGGCGCCTGCCGCTCACACCGAAGACACGCAAAATTAGGTATTGCTACAGACCGTGTTCGATCACGTGACGTATTTAAGGTGCCTACTGTTCGATCACGTGACGTATCTAAGGCGCCTACTGTTCGATCACGTGACGTATCTAAAGGCGCCTACTGTTTGATCACGTGATGTATCTAAAGGCACCTACAGTTCACAGCGAACACACGGTAAATGTCGCAAAAACACATTTGTTAATTGTTACAATTTTAATGGTTGTACTAATTCAGAAACCTTCGCGGGCGGGCGCAGAACAACTCACCAAAGTTTTATCGCAATCGGATGAATGGTATAGGAACGCATACGACACAAACAAACAAACAAACAAACAAACAAACATTCATTTTTATATATATAAATTGTTAATGACGGCAGGAGGTTGTACATTATCACATGAACTAGTATGAGAGCATCAACATCCAATCACTGTTGGGCCTTAGACCAACAGTTTCTTTTGTCATTTGACAGTATCACGCGTTGACTAGTTATGTTTCTCAATGCACACGTGCTTGGTTTATGCTCCATTGCTGACAGGGATATGATGGTCACATTTCATACACAAGGTGTTAAAAAAATGTTGCTCTCAGTTACTTCTTGCACGCTCTTCTCATAATGTCTAAACGACTAAAATACAGTAAGGATGAAACCGCAATAGCAAATCTGACTTAGAATTTATCGTTAGTAGGAATTGCATACATAATATCTAAATCTATATATAGTAATTGTTACTGCAAGTACATGTAGTTGGATGGGAGTCTTCAGATTTTCAGATATTGAAATTGAAAATCTTAGATAAGAAGTGATCATTCTGTTAGGCTAAGAGCCAGCTCTCATAATCTGAACACAGAACACTAGATTTGTCAGATGATTAAATCTGGTACAGAAGATGATCAGCTTTTCTAGTACCACATTCTTAGCCGTTCATAGTTTTAGCTTTGGCCTCAGATGCGGGAGGTTGCAGGTTACAACAATAAAATAACAAAGTGCTCTTCAAAAATAACATTCATAGATATATAGACTTGAATTTATATTGAAATATCAAATATGGTACATCACCACAACACAGACTACCATAGGCACATCATCACATTCAGTGTTGAATATAATTTGGATTTCCACTAAAGTTTATTCAGAACCATAATCTTTGGGAATTGTTTAATTTTGTTAATTACTTGGTATTTAATTCGCAATATCGTTGAGTTTTTTTGTTACACATTCACTTTGTAGTATAGAGAAATAATTATTTGTTGAATTTTATAAAGTTTGTTGCTTCATGCTCTATTTTATCAACTATTTGCAATACGTTTATATGTAGGATGGAAAAAAATAGAGCATTCAACTTAAAAGCTCGTATGTGTAGGTGTGTTTGTGTTTATATATATATATATATATATATATATATATATATATATATATATATATATATATATATATATATATATATATAACCCTTGAACTCCCATATCTGAGACGGATGCTCTAACCACTAGGTCAGCACTGCAGTCTTAGTTATAATTAGACGTTTTGTTACTAAAATTATAAAATGGCATGTGGAATAGATAAGGTAGGCCCAGTATATTTATAGTGGAATTCTAATAACCTAGACCCAGACCCAAATAAACATGATTACTTCTATTAATAATGATCATGATATTTAACACAAACTCATAGAAAACTATTTGTCTGTGTATTAGTTGTTTACATAACTGTTTTTAAGAAATCAATGATTCAGATCAATTAGAAAATAAACTTTGTTTTTGACAAGGATAAGTCCAGCATACAAGGCAAATGAAATCACACACACACACACACACACACACACACACACACACACACACACACACACACACACACAAATGATGACTAAAAGTAATAAATATAAGGGAATGATTATTATATTAATAGCTTAGGTTTCTGTCATATGTTTAACTTGTAAATTGTGGTTACATTGCTAAAAATATGCAATCTAAAACTGAATTGATATATAAATTATTCAGTGTCAATGAAAATTATTTTTAATAGGAATTATTACAACAATAACAATACATTTTTGTGGGTATCACCTGTGATGTGATATTTATTTGGCGTATGTCTGTGCAAAAATTATATTATTTATAATTCAATGTAGTTGGATTGTTATATAAATAAACTGTACTGACATTAATTGTTTATCCGGGATATAATATCAAAGATAGTTTTCTCGATGTCCATGATCCAAGTTTAATCAACGCTCGTTCCAATAAATATTTACACCCAAGTCTCTTTTGAACTAGGGTTAATTATTTCCTGATTGATTTTATGACGTGATTAAAACCCAACTTATAATCTGCAATGTAAATAAGTGGTATCTTTATGTTTCTGTAAAGTTACTGAATCCGTTTTACCTAAAATTTTGAAGCTGGATCAATCAAGCAGGATAAATGTTGATTATAAACCGTCCAAAAAGATGAAGAAGCGTCGCGAGTTGGACGCTCTTGTCGGAAACGCGAAAATTCGGAGGAAAAGCAACAGTGGACATGAACTTCTCCGCTCAAATAATGGCGAATCTGAGTCGTCAGATATAGACGAGTGTTCAGTGTCATCTTCGAGGTCATACAGATCAATGTAAGAAAAAAATAATAATATGAAATGGGTAACGTAATAGCGAGCGAAGCTATAGACTGTTCATTGGTGTTTTGGTATGCTCAACGTAAGCTAGGGCAGTTTTGTATATCCAAATAATTTGTAATGGTCGCTCATTTGACATATGTGAAAACTCAGTCATTTTCCTTGATGAAAGTGTAGAGTTTAAGACCTTCGAAGCAGTGACAGTGGTATTATGTGCCTTATCGATCTTTTTAACATAAAACGGAAGCTTCAATATAAATAATTTAATTAACTTGTGTCCTGCAAAGGCTTTTTTCTTCAGATATTGATGAAATATACAGCTTAAGAAGTACTAAATGAACATAGTGAAATTTTATGTTGTTGGCCACTAATGTTTCTGAGTTAGTCATTTTAAATGAGATTCTCAGGTAGTTATCCAAGTTCATCGCTATTTAGAGGAAAAAAGCTTTGTTGATCTCTGTTAGTGATAGATAAGAAGGTAGTTTTGTTTAACTTTTTAGAAGTGAAAGTACTAAGACATTTCAACCAGTTTCAAAATTTAATAGATATATATTTAAATTAAATTTTCTTGTAAACTTTTAAGGATGTCTTTGAGCATCGCTATGCAGATACCAGTACAGGATGCATATACATTTTTCTTATTTTTGTTAATACTAATTTATAAACTACAGTCTTTCTGCAAATGTCACACACACACACACACACACACACACACACACACACACAGAGACAGAGTTTGTGTTGGATAGTTTGATCTTTTTTATATAAACCAAAATTGCATATTCTGGCTGGAGAAATAATATGAACAGTATATTCATTGTCATAATTTACCATATGTATTCTTTGGAACATTAAAGTATTGTTATTTTTAGAAACATTATCTCGTTTCTATCTGTGTGTGTGTGTATATGTATATATATATATATATATATATATATATATATATATATTATATATGTTTATGGTAACTAATTTTAAATTAAGTCACTTTCATGTATATTACACATGTTTAAAGGGTTCAATCTAGGATTCATGTACATGAGGCCAAGGTTCCCTTGATATTTTCTAACTGGTCCAAATCAAGTTTTGATTGTCCAATATTTTTGCAGTTTTTAATATGGAATATATATGAACACTCTTTCTTTTTTCATTTGAGCTGAGTTCATGACCTGTGCACTTGCATCATTTAGTTTAAGTATCTATAAATCATGTGAACAACAGAAAAAAATAGATGTTTATGATTCATTGAGCTTGCATGAAAAAGATGCATCAAGTATATGATAATTTAGGCATCCATGATGATGTAAAAAGCCTCACCCAGATAATTTAAGCATCCTTGATGCTGTAAAAAGCCTCACCCATTTTTGACATTTTTCTGGTCATTGGCATATTTCTTATTTAGATAAGTAAGTTGACATTCAAAAATGTTGATGACCAAAAACTTTTTCTTGATTGTTTTCAATCTTTCCATCTATATAAGCTTCTTATGGTATAATTATGCTGATATCCATGTATGTATGTATTTATGTATGTATGCACTTATGTATGTATGCATTTATGTATGTATTCATTTATGTATGAATGTATGTGGAGGGGGGGGGCACAATCAAAATTTGTTAAATAATGTTTTTAAAAAGGAAATTTTATGACTTCACATATTTTTTTCTTTCATTGGTAAGATCTAAGTCATGTGGTCAGACCATTTTAGGACGATGGTGTGTTCAGAATCATTGTATAATGAGGCACATTTTAATGGGGGAGAGATGTGTATGGGAAAAAAAAGCATTTTCGTTGCATAGATATATTGTAGCTGAATCTGACCTCCTTAACACATTAACCCCTGGAGGATTTTGCTGTTTTCGCATGAAATGCAAGTAGGAAACACATTTTGGAGACTATTTCTGAATACATTATAATCCATCGATTTCCAAGCAATATTCTGTTAGACAAATGGCTAGTCATGCTAAAGAAAATGTTTTTCATCTGTTAGTTTGCTGGCGCATGAGCAGAAGTACAAAAATTGGAGATGTTTATTTGGTTTTTTTTTCTTTCTTTTTTTCTTTTTTTTCTTAACGGACCCATAATTTTCATATGGAGAAGACTATTCACACAGGTTCACCTGTCTGTGCGTTTCAGACCAGTCTGCTGTAGATCTGAGGCCATAAAGTCTAAAATCTGGACACAAATTTGGAATCCGACCATGGGCGATTTTTGGATTAAAAAAAACAGGTCCAAAAACTTTTTTTTTCCCTCTGTATTTTGTAGTGCAACTAAAATATCCAGATTATTTGCCATCAATGTAGAGCTACATCTATTTACCTTTCTATCATACCACCCACTTTAGAGGATCATGTATGACCTTGATGCTACAGACCTTGGACGTAGGTTACTACCTCATGCCCCGTAAAGTCATCGCTAGGGGTTAATGTTTTTATGAAATGGATCTAGGCAAAATAAAAGAAACATTTAACTGGTGGATTTTTTTTAGTGTGAATTGCATATGCCAACTAAAATGGCCTAATGAGGTTGTTAAAGTCCTTCCCTTGAAAGTTATAAATACTCTTTCATTGAACTAGTCATGTTGTCAATAATGGCAGTGATCATGTATCCTCACTTTGATGTGAGTTGTTTGTCCATAAATAAACTTGCATATATCAAGACAATTCCTAATGGCAGTTTCTTGTAGCTAAAGTTACATGAGTCAATTAATACCTTTCAGCTTATTTTCTCATTTTAGCAAAGCTTCTTACTATTTTCTCATAGAATATTATAATGTTATGGCTCATTGCAATAAAGAACTCTGGGGAGGAAAGTGCTATATCCAATGTATTTTGGCAATAAAGACACTGCTGGATTTCAGTGCCCTATTGGGATGGATGAGAACCCTGATAATCACATAATTTATATCTTGCTAATTGTAAAATATAATGTATCTTTGCATAATATTTATTTTTAAAAAGTCAGAGATGCAGATTTGATGTAATATTGTCATAGCAAGTCGTGTTATTACCATTGTCTTAGCAAGTCGTGCTATTACTGTTGTCATACCAAGTCACACTATTACTATTGACATACCAAGTCACACTATTACCATTGTCTTGGCAAGCCATGATATTACCATAGTCAAGCAAGTCACTATGTTACCATTGTCTTGGCAAGTCATGCTTTTACCATTGTCATAGCAAGCCATGATATTACCATTGGCTTAGTAAGCCATGCTTTTACCATTGTCATAGCAACCATGCTTTTGCCATTGTCATAGCAATCATGCTTTTGCCATTGTCATAGTAACCATGCTTTTGCCATTGTCATAGCAAGCCAAGCTTTTACCATTGTCATAACAAGCCATGCTTTTACCATTGTCATAGCGACTATGCTTTTGCCATTGTCATAGCAAGGATGCTTTTGCTATTGTCATAGCAAGCCATGCTTTTACTGATGACTTTGCACTCAATTGATTAGTGCTGTATTAAATATAAAGGTGCTGTATAAGACAGTGTAACCAATCAAGCTAAAAGATCAGTCTCTGTTAGGCAGATGCTCATCTACATAATGCAGAGGCATGCAAAATATCAGCCAGTTAATTGATACTGCAACATTTAAATGCATTGACCATATTTTAGTTGATCATCAGTTGTTATTTTGTTATTTTAGTGCCAGTACAGAACTAGATTGAACCCTTTTATTGTATATATAATGTTATTTATAATGTCATTTTGGACATTACACTACATTGTAGCCTTAGGGGGAATCATCTTTAAGAAGCTCCAGTTCAACTCAGCTACTTATATAAATTGGGTTTAAAAAAGGTTTTATGTAGAAACATAAATTGTCGTGTGGGAAATAATAACATTTCAGTGATCTTTGACTTACATTTATATAGAAGTTTCTATCCATTTTGCTTTGTTCAATCAAAAATATCTGGTTTTATGCTTGATTCTCAATGTCTTGAATGCTGGGTGAGTGGCTGTTGCTGTGATTTGTTTTAGACGCAGTTCTGGTTCTATTTGTACTACCTGCATCACTGTACTGGGGTTCTCGCTGCTTGTTGCCTGTATCCTCGTATGCGGTGGGCTGACCTGGATGCATATAGAGTTAAAAAAGAATCTTGAGTCTCTCAGAAGCGACCTAAGAGCAGGTAGCCCTCTTAATTGGTTAATTGTAGTTATGTTTGAGTTATTTGTAGTTATGTTAATTGTAGTTATGTTTGAGTGTATCTCAGTACCAAGAAATCTTTAGTTAATTATTAGTTTTTTAACTGCTAAGTTGAGTTGTGGAATTAAAAGGATTGTTGATTGATGAACATTAAGTGCCTGATAGCTCGTGTGATTTTTTTTTTATTTTCATTTAAAAATCATCTTGTTATATCACAACCCAAAAATGTATTGCTAAGTTCAAATTCAAATTTATTGAATGCTATCATTTTGTTAATGGTGCTAAATAAATACATTACAAGATTATCACAATATGATGGTTAAATTCAGCTGATACTTTTTGGAGAATACATCTAATAAATACATTATCAACAACCCTGTTAGCAGTTTAGATTTTTTTTTAATACAAGTTTCATGCATTTTTGTATCTGTTGTTACTTTATTCAGTTTTTTTATTATAAAAATGAGTATGTTTTTATTCCGTTATTTTCTGTACAATTGTTTACACCTTCAGTTCAGCACAAAGCATGATGTAGTCACATTAGTTATGTAGTCAATGACATTAGTGCCCGTGTTTTCTGGTGCAGCTTTAGGTGCATTTTTTTTATACTGAACAATTTTGTACGGGATATTGCAAAGTGCAAATGATCTTGGTATATATTACACCATAGAAGTAATGTTGACCTGAGTGTAATACATCTTCACACTTAAGGTTAGATTTAAATCTTTGTTCTTGCTATCTCATATAAGGTTAAGGGGAATGGATCCTTATAAAATTTACCTGAATATAATCCTGAAGCATTATCTTTCAGATGTATCAATTATATAATTAACTGAAGCAAAGATTTTAAAAACTGTCTTTCCAGCAAAGTTTCTGAAGAAAAACAATTGTTTTAAGCTTTCCTGCACAAGACAAAATACTACACAACATTCTGTATGAAAGACCAATAGACTAATAAGATATAGAGCAGTTTATAAGATAAGATTTATTTAAAGTATTAGGAATATAATTATAGGCATTCTGTACTGATGATTTCAGCAGTGTCATTTTTGAGAATTTGCTTTAACATACCTTTATATAATGTTTATTCAGTTTAATCATTTTATCATCAATCACTATGGAAGATCATAATTTAAAAGTTCAGAGAAATGCATATGATATTATCAGTGTAAAGTATAAACCTGATTGAATGTTGCATGCAGTGATATGATAGTGTAGTCACAGCATGTTCATACTACTCTGCATTGTATCAATTAGACCTGATGTCCTCTTGATGTAATCCAGTTATGTACCTTTCTGCCATTTTGAAAGTCCATAGCAAACAATAATTTTCATGATGTGAAAAGTTTTGTGATGATGAATAAAATGCAGTGCATTTTAATAATAATAATAATAACAATAATAATACTACTACTAATAAAATAAATAAATAAATAACACCTATATAATAATAATAATTAATAATAATAATTATAATTATAATAATAATAACAACAACAATACTACTACTACTACTACTACTAATAATAATAATAATAATAATAATAACAGTAAAAATAATAATAAATCAATAAATAAATATAATATAATAATAATAATAATAATAATAATAATAATAATAATAATACTGGATACTTTATTGGATGAGGGTAACTGGTTAAACTATAGTCAAACAACATATTAGATCAACATTTACTATTTTATATGAGATTTGTAAATACACCTGCATGACCATGTTGGCATACACTACATGCTTTATTTCTTTTCATCTCAATAGTTTGTTTGATTTAGAAGAGGTCTTTTTGGTTTTATTTCTAGTTAATTATGTGCTTGTCATATTTTATTTATGTGTAACTTGTTTAGTGAATTACACATTGTGTATTCTGATGATGGGCCAGTTGTCCTGTTTTTATGTGAGTTTGTAAGAGAACATTGCAACCTACTTCTTTCTATAGCTTATTTCACACGTCTTGATTCTAATTTTGGTCATAACTCTAATCTATTTGTTTGTCCATTCTTCCATCCATCCATCCATTATATTCACATAATGCAGCCATAATAGGATTCTTTCGTTTGTTTAATTTGTTTCTTCAGTTAAACAATGTTCAACAATTTCTGTAGAATTTAAGTCTTTAATAGAGATTTTAGCACTTGTACGCATGTGAATTACTAGCTCAAAGAAGGAAATGCTTCATTGAAAGTAATTGACCATCAAGTACATTAGCCATTGTTAATATCCAACCCTTCCAAGTCAAAAATCCATTTTCCAAATCCATTGGCTTATTTTACCTATAAATTGCTAAATCATTATGATGCAGAACTCTGATATGAGTAGTTTCCCCTTTTATGGATTGCTGGTTTGTGTCTCAATAGCATGTGCATTTTTTATGTGTCTTAAATGCTCATTATTTTTGTGTTTTATGAAAACAAAAGTTTGTCTCATCACCATGATAGAGAGGCCTGTGTGAACTAGCCCAAGAGAACACCATATAACTTTTACACCCAGGTATTGGCTGTGGTGTGATTAGTCCCTAGATATTCTGATTCAGTGGAGAATGTTAATTGTTTAGAAAATTATATTTCTCCAAGAAAACTTACTATTAAACCTCCCAGATATTGTTGCAATTGCTAGTATCCTAATTTTGGTGTATTATTTAGCATAAGCTAGTAAATAACCGATTGATGGGTAATTTTCATCTTTTCCGGATTGTTGGGGTGATGGGGTAGAGGAACTTTCTTTCTAATGCAATTGTTATCAGGTAAATATTCCTAAATAAAGATTATTTCATAAAATGTTTTCCACTATCTTGTTTGATCTCCGATTGCTATTCATGCATGGATAGATCCTGTTTTATCAGATGTCATGTAGTAAATCGCTACATTCAGTTCTGATAGAACTGCTCCTGTGGCCTAGTGGTTAGATCGTTCACTGCAAGAGGTCGTGGGTTCAATCCCCGACCAAGTCATACCAAAGACTTACAGTTCTGATTGTAGGTTATTGTGTGTTAAGTCAAACATCAAACAATTAATCCAGTTTTCTGCCATTTTGAAAGTTCCTAGTAAAACAATTGTAAAACAATCAACTACCAATCAAAACTAGCTGTGGATTATTCACTGCATGACATACCAGAAATCTTGGCATCCAAACTGGATTAAATAGTGTTACATATATTTGATTTAAGTCATTTATTTTTGTTTTAATTGTTTGTCAGATTCAAATTTGACATTTTAAGTTTAAGATTCATTCATTGGGAGATATTTTTTTTAAAAGTGGGATGACCTGTACTTTACAAATAAACACCAGATGTTGACCTCATTTCTGACCTAGTTTCAGAGTTGTAAACAAGCTTTTAAAATGATTGGTTGATTCCAAGGACATTATGGAGCTCTGTTATAAACATCTTTCTATTTTTAGCTCTTGAGAGTAAAAATAACTGATTCTCATCTGGGTCATACGGTGTGCACAAGATTTTTTTAAACGTAAATTTGTTATAAATATTCTAGAAGATCATGTGACCCCTTCCTTGTTTACGTAAAAACAGGTATATAAATTATGTTTTGGAGCGAACTATTTAGTAGAATCTGGGCTGTTAGAATACTAAGTTGTGTTATTTCGAGTTATATTAAATTACCTTGTACTGGAAATTATTTAAATTCATTTGGATCAAGAGGATTTATTTTGTTATTTATCTAGAAAACAATTGTGCTCGATGAAATTCTTAAGACCAGAACTGACTTCATCACGTGACATCGTCTTCCATCTTGAATGCTTCACTAAGATTCGAACTGGGAATTATTAGGACATTTTATTACCAGGACTTTTGCAATTTCACTAGTGGATTATATTTTGAATTATTTTTGGATTAATTTTGGAATTGATTCTCAAAACCATAAGTTTATTTTTCTTTTCTGGAAAATATTTGTGCTCAATAAATTGTTTATTAAGTTTTTACAAGCTTGTTATTTTCACTCTTTCTATGTTACTGTTTATTTGAGCCTAAGCACGTAACAATAGATACAATGCAACAGAAAAACTACACACAAACATGGTCATTAAATGCTATGTAAAGAACGTAAATTATACATGGGTCGCAAGTTTGAAATGTCTCCTTTTACACACACACACTTGTGTGTGTATATAATATGCTAATAATTCATTCATTAAAAGAAACCTTTCTCAGTAAGGCACAGAGATCCTTTCTCCATTGCATGGTAAAGACCTTAATGTGTTAAAAAGTGCCACCAAAACCATCCAATCATGAAAGTACAATATCTTTGAGGTTTATTTTAAGCGGAAGGAAGATAAGCATGCTTCAATATACTCAGTCCATTGTTGCTGGAAAACTTCCTTATCCAGCAGATTTGTTTTATTTCATGAAAATCCTATTTAGGACATACATTTTTTTCCAGTTACATATACATTACATTGTTGTTAAGGATAAGAGTAGAGTCTGACATCTAATGTGACTGTGTTACCATCTATTCATCTGTCTATATAGCGGATAAGCTTGGGGATAGTAACACTGTGGTAATTAGAGAGTTGGGCGATCAACTACAAGAGTTGGCCAAAGATGTGAAGGGACTGAAGTCTGGTGAACAAAGTCTGGAGCAAGTCTTCAAAAGTTTGACATCATTCTCACAAAAGGTAAGGCTAACTGACTGGCAGTCCAATCTTAGAGTACATATGATTGATATATACAGTATGCTCACCTGATTTTTTGATTCCCCGTGCATCATGGTGGTTATGGAAAAAGAATAAGAAGGTTTAAGCAAAACACCTCCACCATTTCTCTGTGTCTTGACAGAGTTGCCATTGTGTCTTGTGGAGAATAGCTCTGCACACCACCATTTTTCCTTGAGCTGCATTCAATGGCCACCATAGAATGGACATGGTCTGGAAAAAAATGGGCATTATTCATTGTTTATGACTTCTGCAAACATGCACAAAAGAAGTTCAGAGAGAGAGAAGGACGGGGGGTAGGCACCAACTTTATCAACATCATTATATTGCTAGTGATCAATTTGCTTCCTGTATTGAACTGAGAGATAAAATGTGATCATTCTATTAATTTTTAACATTACTTCCTTTGAAACAAATATAATATATAATTTAAAATGCTAAATCAAATTTTAAATGGTAGTTATATAATGACAGTGCCTCACAGTCTGTATTAATACTATAGACACAATGACTCTTTTTTTTTTCTTCTTCCAAATACTATATCATTAGAATTCTTGTTAACATAATGTACGATTTCTTCAAATGTCCAATCACATCAGTATAGAGGGTAACTAAAATTTCAGGAAGCATAGTTCTGGCAATTACTGTATAAACCTGCAAAAACAAACATTAGTGATTAAAAAGCATTATTGAGATTTCTTATCTTTATTTTAACTTTATCTGTACTTTTTTGCATTAGGTAGGAGTTTGTTTCTTGTCGGAAAGAGTTGCATAGTCATCCTAGATATGTGTAGGTTTAGAGGTACACTTTTCAAAGATAAATGATCATTTGGAAATTAATAATCAAGCACAACAAAATCCATCTACACAGACTGTGTTCTCTGCCATTGTGTTAATTTCATGTGCAACTGTTGACCTAAAACTGCATCAGGAGCTCTAAAGCAGTTTTACTTTCTTTGCCATTATGTTTACAATGTACTCGGGGATAAGTCAATCATGATATATGATCACAGGCTTTTCCATTGTTTAATTCTTGTAAAAGAAAAAAAAAATCAGTGATAGAATGAAAAACTTGTGAATTAATCAATCAGCTGTTTTAGATATTTACATTTATCTGATTTTTTTTTGTTGCTTTCCAATCATTTCATCAGTCATATTACCTAAGTAAATATTTTTTTATAACTTGTCCCAAAATTTAGATCTCTTACAAAAAGAAGTATTTTTGTTCAAAGAGCTTACTATTTTACTGTCAGTGTTTCATACATACACAGTTCTCATGAACAGGGAACACTGTAGTAAAAACACATTACTATATCTGTTCAGCTCAGCCAGCTGAGTACCACAGTAGACAAGCTGGGTGAAGGACTGAAGGCTGCCCCTGAACTCAAACAGATTCCAGACAAGCTCCTGACAGTCTCATCTGTAAGTATATAGATTTATTACACAGAAATCCATCAGGTAGCAGGCCTTGTTATCTCAATACTCTTTAGCTAGCTAGAATATAATTTCTAATAAAAAGATATGATATGGTAAAGTTCTGTTTGTGTGAGGTTCAGTCTGCGTGTATTTCATGATTGCTTAAAGCCACAAATTTGAAGACTACTCTTGAGCAATGTTCTGTCTGTGAAAATAAGACAACCTGTATACCAATCCATGAGCTGAAACACCAATAGAGTGTAATTCTTTTTACCACAATACAAAAGTTAATGAATTCACAGTAATTTTTTCAATGGTATCTAATACATTTTAAGATATTCTGCTCTCATAAAATTATAAATTTTCAATAAATTTTTTTTTGTAACAGATTTTTTATTAAAAAAATTATTTTGCATAGATATTTGAGTTTGAAATGGCATGTGCACTCAGGTGGAAAGGTGTTGCAACCAAATGTACATGCTTTTACCTTGTATTATGCATGAGACTGTTCAAGCCAGATATTTGTTTGCATATTCATTTATTTCTTTATTATGAGTTATGCAAAAACATATTTGTTTTGTGCAAATCACTTATTCAAATGATGCATATTTACTCCTTTCTGAATTTAGTAAAAATGTTGGTTTTCATCTTATTCAGAATGTTTGCACATAGACATAAAATAAAAGTTTAGAAATATAATTTTTATATTTCATATTTATAATGTATACATTTTTTTTGGCAGCCTTGATATGAAGCATAAGAATTTATTATGTCCATCTGTTCCACATTTCAGTTCTACACCACCTACCATTATTAAATTAATGACTAGCTTGCATTTCAGATTATCATGAAACCCATTTACATTTGGGCTAGAAATTAAAGGTAAAGGTCTAGTTAACATAGACTGTAAAAACAAAACACAATATTTCCACACAATAACTCCACTTGTGTACTAGAATCATTAAGCTAAAATTTATAAATGGCTTGTGCTTGAGATACAGAATGAAATTCACCTTTTGATTCTGGAGCCAAAAAGTTTCAAGGTAACAGTTACTTTTAAAATGACAAGTGGTTTACACATAACAATTTTTGTTTATTGTCACCTGCTTTGACCAAACTTTGTGAATGGCTTGAATTTTAGACAAGATACCAGTTCATTCTGGGGTCAGAAGGTCAAAATTGTAAGGTTGCACAGACTGGAAGAAGGATAAATAATCTCTGTACAGCTGCCTTTGTTTTGTTCCATATGCCTTGACTAAACTTTGTTGATAGCTTGCATTTTAAATGAGATCACCTGTTTGTTGTTGGGGGTAAAATGGTCTAACATAAAGGTCACTCGGAAACTGTGCATTTCATATGAAGCATTTTTGTTGATCAAAGTTGTTGGATAGCTTGCATTGAAGACAGCTTAGAGGCCTATTGCTGTTGAGATCACAAGTTCAAGGCTAAGGTAATTGTGGCTTAAAGAAAAATGGATCAGCATAATAAATAATGTGTTCCAGGTTAACTTCCTTGACCAAGCCTTGTGTATGACTTGTAATTAGAGCAAAAAATTAACAGTAGGGTCAAAGGTGAAGGTCATGATAAATCTAATAAGAAAATAATGGTTTTAGCATAGTTCAGAACCACGTACCTTGATTGAGACGAATTGGTAAATCATTTTCAGAGTCAGCCATGTCATCCAGTATGGATGACAGGGGGTGACTATAATGTAATGTTCATGTAACTCTTGTTCAATTTTGCAGTCTGTGGCAGCCCTTGGCAGTGATGTGACTGGCATGAAAGAGAGTATAGTCAGCCATGATAAATCATTGAAGGATGTGACATCGCAGCTGAGTCAGTTGACAGAACGTGTTGACAAGTTAGGAAAGGTCTGAATGATAAAAGTCATTATAGAGCATTTAACTGAATTGTCACTCTCTAAATGAAGTGATCAGGGGCTTATATCTGTATAGAGCTATGTTTCAGATCATAAACTTGTGTAATAGAGAATGAATTCTTTTAATTTCCATAGAACAATCTTTTTTTTTTGGCCATTAAATTTATGATATTTATCAAGGATGAAATTCAAAGAAAATACCCAAACAAACATGAGCAAATTTAATTGCAGTAATACTTATGAGGTTTGGGAGTAAGCTGAAATTCAACATATCTGTAGGGCCAAGAAGGGTGTCGCCTCCTTCTTTTCTGGTTTAGGTGTAGGGAAGTGGCCTGTTTCAGTGAGAGATTTGTCCAAAGTTATAAAATCACCATCATCCACTTGGGAAGATCTCTGATGGAGGGCTTTGATGCACTTCACAGGATAGGGAATTCACCGGTCCGAAATAGTGAGCCGTCTTCCTGACACAAGGGAAGTGCAATTGTTGTTTCACTCTAGTAGAACTCAAAGTAAGTTCTTGTTCATTGGAATGAAGTTTCCCTGACAGAGGCTCGCCAATAATGTCTACATCATGATCTGACCAGTCATTGTCAAGTGATGTATCAGGTTACAGTGACATTCTGTTACTATGCACTAAGCATAGCTGCGAACCCTCACGATTTTTCAGTGATTCACAAATTCACGCCAGGGCCCCAAGTGGTCTAAAGCGCTCTCTGTTACGGATCACTGCCATCTCACCTCTGTCTGCGTGGGTTCGAGTCTAAGATTCATCTAATGTTGTTATGTGAGACAGTTTGCCAGTAGCTTCTCATGGGTCCGTGGTTTTTTGGGGGGTTTTCCCGGGTTCTTTCTCCACCATTAATACTGGCCGCCATGTTTAGCCTATCGTGTGCTGAAAAATGGCGTTAAACACTTCAACAACAACAAATTTACGCCACATGCCAAAAATCACAAATTCCCTAATTCTCAATTATTTAAAATATTTAATAAAATAACTGATTTCCATTTAAGGGATAGTCGTGATATTGGCAGTTGCCAAAACGGTCCGATACTATTCGCAGTATTAGTGAACTATAATTAATTTTTACTGTTGGCCCGGTAGCAAGTATTTTAGCGTATTTTAATCTACATATATAAGAATAGTTTTACAACTGCTTTTAAGCGAAACTGGGGCCTAACCAGAATTTTGTTATGCTCATGTGACGCCAATGCTGATTTGAATTACTATTTTACAACTATTCTTGGAAATGTATTCACCACAATGAAAAAATAAATATAGTCTGAGTTTCCTCTCACCCTTGTTACCACATTTTTACTTTGGAAATTTGTTTATTGTCATATCACGTGACTATATGACCTTATTGACCATGTAGGTTGTGAGATTTGTATTCAGTAGTCATGTGACTCTGACTGAAAATAGCCAGATCCAAGTCAGATTTCAACAACAACGTACTTTCGTCTCTCCTGTCAGCGGAATAATGACATGGCGAATGCTATGCTCACGATTTTTAAGAAAATAAATAATATTGCTTTTGATTTCATAGAGGTATATCTCTCTGAAAGGTCGTTCAAGTTTGCTGGGCCAGCTAGTAAGAGGTTACCCCATGCCGACACCATTTGGTATTGGCAAATTCCAACTTTTCGATAAGAAAGGGACTCAGACCCTACACCCAAACATAAATGTCCAAATACAAGAACTGATGTGGCATGGGTCAGAGTAAAATTGGAATAGTTAAAAGAAATATATTGCACAAAAAGTAAAGTTTAATTTGGAATATACCAAACATTTGCCATGCATTATTTGTTCCGACAAATATTCGCGAACTCTTGGATCACTTCACAAATTTGTGTCAAAATTCACTAATTTTTATCACCATTTGCACGAATTGGGAGCTTGGAGGGTTGGCAGGTATAACTAAGTCACAGGTCACCAGACATTAGGTAGTGGTCACCAGTGTCTAGAGATGGTCATATAAATGTTTATGGGGGCCCAGAGTAGGGCTGTCAACAGGTACCTGGGTACTCGGGTACCCGACTGTAGCGAAAAACCCAGGTATTGAAAATTAATGACAAGTACCCATTCACAAAATTAAGTTGTCCACAACACTATCAAAATATCATATATCATCAGCAGCACACTGGTCTGAGCAGTCCGAGTTTCCTCTGACCCTTGCCACCCCATTTTTGATATTTGGACATTCTTGTTTGGGGTGTTGAGTCAGAGAGCATTTCCTATCAAAAAGTTGGAATTCGCCGACACCATTTGATGTCGGCATGGGTAGCAGCTTACATGTTGGCCCAGTAAACTTAAACGATCTTTCATCGAGATATACCAGCATGAAATCAATAGGAATATGATTTATTTTCTCAAAAATCGTGATCATAGCATTTGTTATGCCTTTAATCTGCTGACAGACGAGATGAAATTACATCATTGCTGAAATTTGTCCCTGATCTGGCTAATTGCATTTCTAGTCACGTGACTACAGAAATCTGTCAACCTAGGTCATACAGTCACGTGATATCGACAATAAACAAATTTCCAAATGTTGTACATATAATTTGGACATATTATATAGTAACCACATCAATAAATATAGTCTGTTCTCTCCTCACTAAGCCATACAGATGCTATAAATAGAATTCGTGGGAAAGTAGAACAAGGTTTGCTATGAATAGAACATGTTACTGTAAGAAAGTACAAGTCCACGGAGAAGAGTACTCTTATAGTGTAGTTACGTAAAGCTGTCTTTTCTAAAATACGGTCTGTGGGATTAATGGAATGTCAATATAAACGTGATTTTTGGAAGGTGGATATACCGAAAAAGCGTTATCCATATACATTTACGCATAACGCATAATTTAGTGGGAAAAAAATTTGTTGCTCAAGGGTTGTACATGTATTTCATGTTCTAACGAGTACCTGGGTTCCCGTTAAACAGCGCAACGGGTACCCGGGTAAGTTTTCCGTGGTTTTTGACAGCCCTAGCCCTGAGTGGTCTAAAGTGCTATCCAGATATTGATCGCTGCCATCTCACCTCAGTCTGCGTGGGTTCGAGTCTAAGATTCAGCTAATGTAGTTATGTGAGAAAGCTTGCCAGTAGCTTCTCGTGGGTCTGTGGTTCTTTCCGGGGCTTTTCCCGGGTTCTTCCTACACCAATAAAACTGGCCGCCATGTATAGCCTATCGTGTGCTGAAAAATGGCGTTAAACCCTAAAACAAACAAATAAATATTTGTCAAGGGGTACAAGGCACCAAGCAGTAGGCAGAGATGATAGTGTGATTTCACATATGACATTCTTAGAGGTTCTGTCCATGGGCAGCAAGCATCAGGATAATGGACACAACCTTTGACCTCTTAATGAATGGAAGGGGATTGGACTGCCACTTGCTGCTTCCAGTACAATAGGGAATCACCAATCCCTTTCTCCATGGATACAGGATCAACAGGTTAGTCTCC
The DNA here is from genome assembly GCA_030141615.1 of Unio pictorum. Taxonomy (NCBI): domain Eukaryota; kingdom Metazoa; phylum Mollusca; class Bivalvia; order Unionida; family Unionidae; genus Unio; species Unio pictorum. Next base: position 5,757,275 of record JARLTB010000219.1, on the reverse strand, counting down.
TAAATATTCATGTCTTGATCCAGGAAGAAAGAAAGGATCCAGACTCTTTAATTTGGTGGATGCAGATGAGTTACCAGAAGAACCCATAACGACAATCTGTTGGATTTACCTACTTAATCCCACCTAACACATCAAGTAATTGGAGGAAGTTTGTGGACTTTGGATAAAGCGTTGAGATTTACAACCTACGTTCCCCAGAGGCTCTCCATGTTGGGTGATAACTCCAGGGAATGCCACTGAAAAAGGGATCTTAAGTCTTGGTTGAGAGTTCCTTGTGCACAGCATTCCTTAAATCCTCCACCTCACACCCGACTTACGTTAAATGATCTATCCATCAGGACCAGTTTTTGAGCAAGGTTACCAGATGCATCGCTCGGGTTAGGAAGCAATTAATCTCCATGGTTTATGGTGTCAGTGGAATAAGTTTCTGTAATTGGTGCAGTAGTAAATGTGTCGATCCTATTAGCCCCCGCCCCAAGTAATTGCCATTGCATAGTATCTTCTTTTTCAATGGAAAAAACAGATTGCTTTGTATCTACCTTCAAAAACTTTATAACAGTCAACATCCTCTCCCTTGCTCCTGTGAGAAGTGAAATTCAGCCTTGTCAGTGAAAAAAGGCTGTTGAATTTTCATTGGTAACCATGATTCAGTCTCTCATCTTTGCCAAACCAATGTTTTCTTGTCAACAGTTAGCTACCAGTTGAAATTGCAAGTCGTGTTCATGTGTGTGCTTGGGGTGATAGGGATAGACTCAGTTGGAGCTTTAAGTTTCAGTATATATAAATCAAAAGAATAAAGAATGGTTTGTTATCATGTTTTTATGTAAATTAAAGACATTTCTGATTTATCAGCAGCCACTATCTAGAGGTGGATTGTTTGGACTATTAAAGTAATTATCAATTTTTAATTGAGAGATCTCTCGCGTTTATGAAACTCAAAGCCCACAAGGTCAGGGCTATTACTGCTCTTAAGCCTTTTCAAATCATTCCTTTTGGATGATATCATAAAAACTGCCTTCAGTCATTCTCACTCCATTTTCTCATCATGCTACCTTTGATCATTAAACCACTAGAGTCAGTTTTATTCTTTGGCTCCAGTTGTATCTGCCCAACAAGTTGTTAGGCCACCATCTAGTTAGCTGAAGAATATTCTATCTAGTAAATCCAAAAAGCAAAAATAGTGTTGTTCAGAACATGCTATGTTCCCACCACAGCAGCCATGATGGGTTTTTCACTTTTTATAATGTCTTATTGGTTCCGAATAAAATGGTGCTGATATAAAAAATTATCAATATGGCTGCCATGTCAGTCTTGTTAAACATTTTGCTGTCACTACTACTTCTAAATAAATGGTTATATAGGCTTGGTATTTTTACTTAAAAACTTCTTGTGATGTCTAGTTGGTCCACAGTGAAAAAGCTGGTTATCTGTAATTTACTACGGACACCAAAGCAGCCATCTCTTGCTATTGCTATTCTTCCTGAACAGTAAGTAGTATCAACTTGTGGTTTTCACAAGATGGCTTCATGTGATATCTAGTTGGTCCTGTAAAAAAATGGTGCTGACTGGACATTAAAATAAGGCCATCATGTTGCCCATCATGATAACCTACTTATAATGTTTCCTCTTGAATGGGGGGAGGGGGGTTGTCTGAAAGACTTCTATAATGCCTAGTTGGTCCTCAGAGTAAATGGTTCTGCTTGGAACTTCCTGTATGGCAAATTTTGTTATGGCTACTCCTTCTAAACAGCAAGTCATAGGATGGTGTTTTACCAGATGACCTCTTATAATGTTTATTTGGTTGTAAATTAAATTCCCCCCTCCCCCGGACATAAAGTAAGAGCGCCAGAATGGCCATCTTGAAAATTTTATCACTGCTTCAATAGTTATATCAACATGGGGATTTCATGAAAAGACTTCTTATTAAATTTAGTTTGCACTGATTACAATTGTGCGAATCTGACAGTCAAAAGACCACCACAGCAGCCATCTTGAAAATCTTGTTAGTGCTACTTCTGAATGAAATGTCTGTCTTATCTCCCATCCAATAGTACTACCACAACTACCAGTGTTGAAAGTTATATTGCTACTCCTATATGGAAAGTCATATCAAAATTGGCTTTTCACCAGAAAACTTCTTATGATTTATTGATGATAATAAACAAACAATGGTTCCAATATGACATCCGTTATGGCCACCATAGCAGCCGTTTTGAAAATCTTGTTTATTGCAACTGTTCCTAAATGAAAAGTCATATCGGCATGGGTTTTCACCAGAAGACTAATTATGATATCTGGTTGGTGCTGAATGAATAGTGCTGATCTGATTTCAAATACAGATGCTACAAGAATACTTTGAAAATCCTTTCACTAATTTTCCTGCACGAATGATCAAAACAACATTGGGTTTTCACCATAAGTCTTCTAATGGAGTATGGTTTGTCTGAAATGAAAATTGTGCCAATTGCTTGTCCAGTATGACTCGAACAGTACCTTATTTTAAATTCTTATAATGCTTCAACACTCAGCATTTGAAATGAAGAAATGTTATTAGTTTGAATTTCTTTACATTTTCTTGGAAAGTAGAATGTTAGTTTCTTTGAGGGACTCTTGTTTATTGTACTAATTGGGTAGGGACTAATGGCATTAAACTCTGGTCTCGTATCAGGAAAAGCTATACCAGTGCCATAATGACTGGTAAGTAAGTATTACATAATTAAAATTAGTTTTACCCACCCACCCAAAAAATTGGGAGAGCTTGATTGTATGGTGTGAAAGAGGCCTATTAATTTTTTAAAGGTAATAACATTGTAACTCAATACAACTGAACTAATCTCTGAATACTTTTATAATGACAGCTTGGCAACCAACCTACAGATCACGTTGATGTAGATAGTGATAACAATCAACATTTAGATGGGCAAGGACCTTTCATGTCACCAGAACAAGCAGACTTAATATCTGTAAGTATTTGCTGACTGCTTTTCTCATTGGTCTTGACTATCCATGCATTGATGATGGGTAGTACTATTAAGACTATTGTGCATTGAATATTGGTAATACTATTAAGACTATGCATGCATTCAATTTGGATAGTACTATTAAGACTATGCATGCATTGAAAATGGGTAGTACTATTAAGACTATGAATGCATTGAAGATGGGTAGTACTATTAAGACTATACATGTATTGAAGATGGGTAGTACTGTTAAGATTATGTATGCATTGAAGATGAGTAGTACTGTTAAGACTATGCATGTATTGAATATGGATAGTACTATTAAGACTGCATGCATTGAATATGAGTAGTACTATTAACACAATGCATGTATTGAATGTAAATAGTACTGTTAAGACTATGCATGCATTGAAGATGGTAGTACTATTAAGACTATGAATACATTGAAGATGTATAATACTATTAAGACTATGCATGCATTGAAGATGGGTAGTACTGTTAAAATTATGTGTGTATTGAATGTGGATAGTACTATTAAAACTATGCATGTGTTGAAAATGGGTAGTACTGTTAAGACTATAAATGTATTGAATGTGGATTGTACTATTTAGACTATGCATGTGTTGAAAATGGATAGTACTATTAAGACTATGCATGTATTGAAGATGGGTAGTACTATTAAGACTATGCATGTATTGAAGATGGATAGTACTATTAAGACTATGCATGTATTGAAGATGGGTAGTACTATTTAGACTATGAATGTATTGAATATGGGTAGTACTATTTAGACTGCATGTATTGAATGTGGATAGTACTATTAAGACTATGCATGCATTGAAAATGGGTAGTACTATTAAGACCTAACACATATTGAATGTGGATAGTACTATTAAGACTATGCATGTATTGAAAGTGGATAGTACTATTAAGACTGTATTCATTGAATATGGGTAGTACTATTAAGACCTAACACATATTGAATGTGGATAGTACTATTAAGACTATGCATGCATTGAATATTGGTAGTACTATTAAGACCTAACACATATTGAATGTGGATAGTACTATTAAGACTATGCATGTATTGAAAGTGGATAGTACTATTAAGACTGTATTCATTGAATATGGGTAGTACTATTAAGACCTAACACATATTGAATGTGGATAGTACTATTAAGACTATGCATGCATTGAATATGGGTAGTACTATTAAGACCTAACACATATTGAATGTGGATAGTACTATTAAGACTATGCATGTATTGAAAGTGGATAGTACTATTAAGACTGTATTCATTGAATATGGGTAGTACTATTAAGACCTAACACATATTGAATGTGGATAGTACTATTAAGACTATGCATGCATTGAATATGGGTAGTACTATTAAGACCTAACACATATTGAATGTGGATAGTACTATTAAGACTATGCATGTATTGAAAGTGGATAGTACTATTAAGACTGTATTCATTGAATATGGGTAGTACCATTAAGAGTAAGCATGCATTGAATGTGGATTGTAATATTAGGACTATGCATGCATTGAAAATGTATAGTACTATTAAGACTATGCATGCATTTAATTTGGATCGTACTATTAAGACTATACATGCATTGAAGATGGGTAGTACTGTTAAGACTGTGAATGCATTGAAGATGATAATACTATGAATGCATTGAATTTAGATAGTACTATTAAGAGATAGCATGCACTGAATATGGGTAGTACTGTTAAGACTGCATGTATTGAATGTGGAAAGTACTATTAAGACTATGCATGTATTGAAGATGGGTAGTACTATTAAGACTATGCATGTATTGAATGTGGATAGTACTATTAAGACCTAACACATATTGAATGTGGATAGTACTATTAAGACTATGCATGCTTAGTGAGAATTTTTTAATATTCTTGACAAATACAACCTAAAATCCAAAATATATGTACTGTGGATGCCAATAGATATTTTAACTGCATATGAAATTAAAGTTAGAAGTTAGATTATTTTAGATAAAATAATGTCAGTGTTTTAAAGTTGACAGCACATTTTATATCATTGAATAACAGATAAGTTAGCCACAGATAACTCAAATTTACCAGTATAGTAGATTCTTACAGGGATGCACATTTCACATGTAATTGATAAAGTTAGATCATTTTATTTGGGTTTGGCAAACTCTAGTACCAAAAATTGAAATATTTCATCATGATTAATAAATTTCTATGCAAAAAATACAGATGTAAGATTCTGTTTAGTGAACAATGCATTGGATGATTTTATTTGATGATGTGTTTGAAAAAATCTAGTAATATTTTATTACATTTGGATATCTTGTATGATTCACCTTTACCTTGTCCAACATGATCATATGATATTACACATTTCTATTGTTGAGAATTAGAGATTGATTTATGAAATGGTGTATCACTTATATGGTGTTAGAGTAATAAATGATATATTAAATCATATTCTGTTTGCAATTCCAGAAGCTTCAGTTGCTGCCAAATCAATTCAGCCAGCTGAATGACACAGTGTTTGGGAAGCTGGCAGATGTTCAGCTAATTCTCAAGGATGATCAGGTATGTATACAGGACTTACAATTCCATGCAGTGTCAAAAGAAAGTATATTCCTGGAAATTTTGCAGTTTTTTTTACATAGTCAAATTTATGGTTCACAGAAATGCTGTTGCTGTTGAAGGTATTTTAAAAATGTGAAGAATATACATTGCTGGGGCTTTTTTCATAAAGACTTCTGTTTGGCACAGATCAGCAGAACACAAGTTAATAGCTTGGAAAGGTAAATTGCCACAGTCAGGGCATGCATATTTTTTTCAGTAATGCAAGAACTTTACATCAGAGACTTATGACCGAAGGCCTGGAGAACCTTTATATGATGTTAATTTATCTTGAATATAGTTCATCTGACATGTATTTTGAATTACATGCTCTTCAATATTTACTTAATATACTTTTTTGCAAAGGCAAGCGATGTTTATTTGTGAATGTGTAGGGAGCACAGTTAAAAATAAGAAAAACTCAGTGATATATCTTCTTGACATGGTCATTTGTCCACTATGTTGAAAATTCCTGCAAGAGGACAGGCTGCTTTCCACTGCTTGCATAAAGCAGGTGGTTGCTACATGCAGGCAAACAGTTTGGATCAGTTTTGAGGAGACTCAAAACTGATGGTTGCTGCAAAGGGCTAAATAGAATAAGGAAGTATTCAGTTGGTCATTTTATTTAGCTGTATATCTCACTAGACATTCAAGTGGTAAATGATTTGTTTTAAATTATGGTGAAATAATGGTGATTTAATTTCAATATAAAGGTGTTTCAGCTGTATAAATCGTTTATGAATAAGAACAAGGTACAGTTTTGTTGACATGGCAAAATGTTTTTAGAGTAACTTCAGTTCAGTTCCAGCTGATATTGGCATCCTGGCTATAAATAGTTTTATGAATAGGAACAATGTATTTTTCTGTCATATATATTTTGATGACATTGGATCATTTTTATGCACAGGATAGACTCAGCAGTTTGGAAAATATGGCTGTGATCTTGAAGAACAACTTCAGTTCTGTTTTTGCTGATCACAACAACCTGACTGGTTCACAGTTTGATATGGTTAGAAAGTCTGGTTTTCCAGCAGATCCAATTTCACAGATAATGTCTCTTTTGAAACAGATGGAAATGCTGATGAGACAGGTACTCTTATTTTTCATTTTCAATCCTGTTACATAATCGCAGTCATTTATAATTATTATTTAGTGCCAGAAAAGTAGAATTTAATTCAATCTTGGTTGTTAGTGAACGTGGTTGTAGGACCCAGTTATGATCCTTCATCCATAAAGCTTCCTCCTTCATCAGTTCACAAAAGTTATTTACCGCTTGTTTTCTTTTCTCAAAATCCAATTGAACAGACTGCACATAATATTACGGGTGGCATTCAGACATCTAGACCTTTCAGATGTGTGCTGTTGATGCCTATTTATCCAATATGGCCGATGTGGCTAAAATTATGAAAACCTTTATAAAATCTCTAAATAAAAATTATTCAGCAGAACATGACCAGTTTTTTCAGAAAGCATGCTGGCATGAAAGTGTTTCAGATTTTATTTCAAATGATGGTGTGTTGCCATCAAATTTGGCCACCATTATTAAAAATAGAAACACCTTTATGAAACAATTTTAAAAAAAAAAACCTCATCAGAATTTAACCAAATTTAATTGAATTCATTCAAGCATTAATCTTTCCATTTTGTGCAAAATGATGTGCAGTCAAATGTGGCTGCCATTACTGAAAAAGAAAAATCAATAAACAGCAATTGATTGATGTCGCTAGGACAAAGCACTAAAATATCTGCTCAATAAACCTAAGTGTAGATTTTTTATCATATTGGAACCTTGGCTAGCAAAGATGTGTCTGTACAGATTTCTCACTGCTGTTATTAATCTCCTAAAGGAGGAGATAAAGATAGATGGCTTTAAAGTGTAGGTTACAAGCAAGACATAACAGTGCCCAGTCCATACAGTAAAGCATAAAAATGAAGAATAAAATGGTGCCCTGACCATTTAGTAAAGTATAAGAATGGAGAAATAAACCTTGGAAATGTTTAAATACTTAGCATTTCTGTATTTAGAGAGCCCATATAATTTTTATTCATGCTAAATTTGTAGTGTAAACTTGGAAATGAGGTGATAATGCAGTTAGATAACTAATGAATTTAAAGCAGTAGAATAATGGCAAAAATGCATGCAAATGATATCATGTTGTTGCAGTAGCAGCATGCAAATCTAAATGCAATTTTGTTATGCTGTATATGGCAAAGTAATGTGATCAAAGATGGAAACATTTTACTTGACTTCTACGCTTGAAAATATGATCATACATATATATTGGAATGTGAGACAAATGAAAAACTGGGAAAGAATTTTGTTATGGCGAGGACTGACCCCCACCCAACCCCAAAATATACCCAGAACACTTGTTTTAACATAAGGACTCACCCCCACCCAACCCCAAAATATACCCAGAACACTTGTTTTAACATAAGGACTCACCCCCACCCAACCCCAAAATGTATCCAGAACACTTGATATAACATTACATAGAATCCACCAGCAATAAAGGAAATACCCTTAATAGCTGATGAAAATTTTGTCACATTTTTTACCAGATAATGAAAGGGGAGGTTTATTTAATTTCATCATTTAAAGAAAAAAAAACTTTTTCCTTATAATAATCTTTGGTTTTAGTACACAGTAGATGAGAGTGTGCAGGATAAAGGAAGTAGTCACTGCTTCCATTTGGCAGCTGTTTAGTATATGAAGGCAAACAGTATAGACAACTCTGAGGGGACTAAAACATGGTGCATGATTACCATGAACAGGTAGTTGTAATAAGGTGATGGTCAGTTGGCTGTTTGTTTCTTAAATATCCCACAAGAATTTCAAGTGTTAAATGATTTGTTTTCATTGTTTTGTAAAATGAGTAGTTTAATTTCAACTGTATGTTATTTAAATCTTGGAACCTATAAATAGTTTTATGAATAAGAGCAATCTATTATATATTATGCTGACATTTCATCATTTTTGTAGAATGAGTCCAGTTCAGCAGATCACATCAACCGAACTGGTTCACAGTTTGATAGGGATAGAATGTCAAGTTACCTAACAGATCTACAGTCACAGATGTTGTCTGTTGCCAAGGAGATGGATGGGATATTGAGAAAGGTACAATTGTTTTTCATTTTATATCTTGCCACATATCACAGAAATTCAGATTTCTTTTTAATGCCAGAAAAGTAAAATTTGCCAGTCAATGATCAGAATTATGTATGCAAGGCTGGAGATAGTTGTTTGGTTTTTTTTTTTTTGTATACAAGCAATATATATTTATTAAAGTTTCATAGTATTAATGAGGCTTGTCTGAACTTGATGTGACACATGGGTTTTGATTTGTGTTTCTAACATTTGAGTTAGGGCTCATCAGTAATTGGTGACCTTTCTGAATTCCGTTATTTACAGGCATTGAGCTATAAAATATGTCCAAGTCACATGCATGAAATGAAGGAGAGTTTTGATTTTCTTTCTAAAGGGCTTTGTCCAGCAATATCTAGCCAGCTTGTAAAGATTTCAAGTTTTATTTCATATTGAAATACATTCCAGTTGGATTGTTGGTAGTTCATTGGATTCATAATCCAAGGGTCATGTGCTTAAAACCCATCCAAACAAGTTCAGACAGGCAGTCTTGATGTGTCCTTGGAAGGTGCTTAATACCCATTTCTATAGTACGATATAGCCAAATAGAGTGCTAAAAGTGTCATAAAAATGAACATGCCCAACCAACCAACATACCACTGGATTGTTTAATAAATTAAAACCATGCAGGCTTTCTAATTAAAAGGGAATCCATAGTAGCTGTCAAAAAAATTCTTTAAAGGCAGTAGCGAGAATTTTTTTATCTTACTGCAATATATATGCTATATATAGACATTATTTTCTTTCATTGACTGATATGATGGTGTCAGTGGGTTATCAGCATATATGCCAACCATTATGCTTTTTTCATACAAGTAGATTAAAAATAAAACTTTAAAGTCATGTCATTTTAATTATCTCTTCAGTCCCACACATCATATAAATTTGAAAATATTGTATAAAAGAGTATACTGCTGCATACAAATATTGCAAGAGTACATTTTTAGGAAGCTCAGGTGGCACAAGACCCCCTACATGTCAGAGCCTGGCCTTCAGTCCTGTAAATTTGGAGCATGAGTTTTTATTGGATAAAATGTATCAATCCTTTACAACCTTGTCTGAAGACATCCAGCATCGTCTAAGCAGTTGAACCAGCCATCTCAGTCAATGCATCATACTGAAAGATCTGTCCATTTCGCTATGCACCATCTTAGACCATTACAGAGATCTTCATGATAGATATGTCTGTCCTAATATGCTGTGGCTATATACAATTACACTTTTGGGGTCTCCATTTTGCCAGGTCTTTATCTTCATCTCACTTCAATTAAGGAGATCTTGATGATAGATTAGTCCATCCTAACATGCCATTGCTACATACAGTTACTCTTTCTGAGATTTAGTGATAGAGCTGTCTTTTTTGCCAGGTCTATGGCTTCATCTCTCATTGATTATGGAGATTTTAATGATAGATTAGTCCATCCTAACATACCTGTTGCTACATACAGTTACTGTTTTAGAGATTTAGTGTTAGGTCTATCTTTTTTGCCAGGTCTATGGCTTCATTTCTCTTTGATTTTGGAGAATTTATTGATAGATTTGTCCATCCTAATGAAGATTTTAATGATAGATTTGTCCATTAACATGTCTGAACTACTTTCCATAAAGTGAATTTGAAGAAAAAAAACTAATTTGTCACCAGATTGAAATGGCTTCAGAACATGTTACCATGTCTTTGATGTTAGATTTGGCCTCCTTGGCAATTTCTGACTGAAAAGGAAAAATTGGCCACCCAACATACCGGGGAGTTGATTGCCAAAAATTGCTCAGGTCATTAACAGAGCAGCCCACCATACAAATCGCCTCTGCCAATCTTTATCTGCTACATTGTGATGTGTGTTTGTGTTCCACATCACAAAATATAAAAAATCCGCATCACGCTCTAATTTTAAGGTATAGTCCATTTGGCTTGCCATTGCTGTTGGGGGGAAAATTTAAGCAAATTCAAAGGCAGGCATCTCAAGGACTACCCCTCCAATATTGCTGCTCCAAACAGATTCTTGTTCTAAAAACCATCCATCCTTGCCACAATGGAGGGATGATAGGCGAGCTAAGCAAAGCGATCTATTATGTCCCAAGTGCCATAATGATTTCAACCTTATGCTAGCAGAAAACAGTCATAGAGGTACCATTACAGGGAAGGTTAGAAACACATTTTTTCCACCTCCATGTCTCCAGTCTCGGACTTTATATTACCAACACCTGTAGACAGCAATTCTAGTCACATTGAATGTATATATTGATAGAAAATAAATGGATGATCCAAGTTGTTTTGGCGGGCTTCAGATTTAGTTTTTCCTTCCAACTCTTGCTTCCCCATAACCAAAGTGCTCTCAGATCATGAGAATAATGAAATTTGTTCTGCAGGAGACGAGTCATTCATCAACAAACAGGTGATTGGAAATTGTATAGAGACCACAATCTCCAGGGTTCCTTTCAGGGCTGTTCTGTAACAATAAGACCAACAACAAGCTCAGGTTGAACATAGAATTAGGTCACCTCAGTGAACTAATTCATCCACTGACGTTCAAGATGGAAATTGCGAGATCTGTAGATCTCTCCAGCCAAAGGGACCAGTATGCCATCAACCTTATGTCATGTCCCTATTCACTTGGTGTTACTAAAGCTTCATCAGTTTGGTTACTGTGACAAAGTTTACCAAATTCAAGTCTTTTTATTCAGTCTAAATATCAACTCTTACATCTTTACCAAATTATGTATTACATCATCACCATGTTCTGGTTGACTTCCTCCATGACAATAGGGACATATCTGGATGATCTGCTCCAAATATATATGGTAAATGATATTCTCCTTAGAGGCAGAGTTGCTCTTGTCCATTTAAATCATCATTGTTTTCTTGTGAATTGAAGGAAAATGTAACCCTCACCCATCCCAGTGTTTTTGTAGTACTGGTTATGGAGGTTATTACCAGCCTCAGTCATGTTTGTCTCCCTCATGTCTGAATCATATGGATTGTCAAACTCAGGGTCAATTCCAACAGGACAGAGATTGCATTGAGAGAGTTCTTGCAATACCTCTGTTAATTTTATTTTTCGTTTTTCAGTAGCTATGCTTGATTTTAAGGTAAAGTATCAGTGGAGTTCAAAGGTTTTCTTGTATTTTCAGATCATTGCTTTGGAGGAAAATGGCACAGCAGAATCCGGTATGGTTAAATTAGAGCAGCACACAATTAATGAGATCATGGAAAACCTTGATAATATCACAGAAGTGGTGGCCATATTGAAAGAAGAGCACCAAAGAGTATGTATGAGGAATACAGGCTTCTTTCTTTTATAATTTCAGTAGTACCCATATCTATATTTCAATTATTCTGTCTAAAATTTATCTGTTTGGTATCACTATTCTTTTCCTGATCTGCAAAGTATTTCATTAAACAAGATTAATAATAATGTTATACAATCATTCTTGTTAACTTCAATCACAGTAGTGAATGTACTGTTTATTGTACTGTGTACCAGTATTTTCTTGATTTCATGGTTGCTAAGAACCATGAACTTGTAGACACAGTCAACAATGAAAAATGGAAGAACACATTTTTAAAGTCTATTTACTTTCACCTGACAGACCTTTGTGTGAACTCAATTACAGAATACAGAACTTTATGTTTATGCACCACCAGATAATATCTTTGACTCGCTGAGGGAATGTGATTTTTTTAAACAAAGTTTGACCTTACATTTAGAGGATTTAGTACTTTTTACTTATATCATATTTTTGTGCACAAATACCTACCTACTTGCATACATACATATGCTTGCACACACACAAACACACACATCATACACACACACACACACACACACACATACATATATATATATATATATATATATATATATATATATATATATATATATATACTGTTTTACTGTAGAAAATATTACTTTTTAAACAAAAACAATCTTATATATATACTGTTTTTTACTGTAGAAAATATTACTTTTTAAACAAAAACAATCTCGTTCACATTATCCTAATAAAAAAGATTTCACTATGAGTCAAATATATTTTTGTTGCTTTTTGGATGAATTAGGACAGCTTTTATTAACAGTGTTACAAATTTATTAAGTGTGAATATATTTTACAAAGTAGAATTATGTTCACAATTTGTTTTTGAAGAACATAAACGTAATTACAGGTACATTATATTTTTTTTTCAGTTACTGGCAGGAGGGAACAAAGTTGTTTCCCCTGAACCTGGAGACCTTCCAGCTGGATTTGTCACCCTTACCATGTTTCAGACGTTTGGAGAGGGAATAGCATCAGAATTTGATGTAAGATCAAATATACAGAGCATGCATTAATTGCCAGCTGTAAATATAATTTAAATTTAAATTTTAAATAAGTGTATGTAAAAGCAGGTTTCTGGAAATAACCATATATAAAGATGGTTATATATAGTTTATTGACTTGATTAACATCTTTATCCACTATTGAGAATAAATATGCTTGTGTGTTGTCTAGTGCTTATAAATTTGAACATTTATGAAAATTTAATATTTAAAGGACCATAATTTGCATATGCAGCACGGTATAAATTCTTCTTATAGATGGACCATGTAGATGCATGTATGCATAGACTGTGTGGAAAATAATTCTTCCTATTTCTTTTTCTTTTTTCAGGGTGTTAACATGACACTTGTCAAACTTCACCGAGACATTGATGATATATTGGTTTCTTTTACTCGACATACAAATCAGATTGTCAACCTGACAGCTCAGGTGGAAGGACTTTTTCAGTATGTTCACAGGATAGAAACCAGTAAGATATTAGATAAGATATAATCTAACATAAAATTCACCTATGTATTTCATATTTTGTCACATTGATACTTAATAATGGATACAGATAACTCCACACACAAAACTATTACACAGACACTGCTAAGTTCATATCTTGGCATTACCTCCTTTACATATTTTGTCAGTTGCATCCTCAGATCATTGACACATGTAAAAAAAAAATAAAAATTATAATGTCCATACAACTCGGCTGATAGCAAATCTGAGTGGGTTTTGATCTTGCCACCTTAGCAGAAAATAAAGAGATTTAGGGTTCCAGTAAGCGTTCTATGATAAGAAGAGACAGTTTTCATTGAGTTTATACTTTAAAATTGGCTCTCATGGTGACAGAGAACATTTATTCCCATGAATTGCCAGTAATTTTATAGATCTTATGTACCCATTTTCACTGTGAATATACACTATGTAAATATAATTTTCACTACATATTACTCATATACATGTTAACAATTCAGACACAGCAGTTTCTTTTCAGTGTTAACTTTGATTTTTTTTCTCAATCGCGGACTCATAAATTCTATCAACCAAACAGTTCAGGTGGAAGGACTTTGGCAATATAAACAGTGATGCTAGGAAATCTCAGTTATGGAATGGTTGTCACAGACTGTTGCTTGTTTCATATTTTGTTAGAATGATCATCATCCAATACAAAATTGTCACGATTAATCCATTACTACAATTTATTTCCTTCTGCATCTTAGTTGATAGATTTTATGTCATTGATGACAAGCTCAGAGTTCATGATGGTGGAAAAACTTGAGTCTGAGGAATTGGCTTGCATAGCATTGACATGTATATATAAAGCATAGAGTCATAGCATTGACATCTGTATATAAAGTAGAGTCATAGCATTGACATGTATATGTATAAAGCATAGAGTCATAGCATTGACATGTATATATAAAGCATAGAGTCATAGCATTGACATCTGTATATAAAGTAGTCATAGTATTGACATGTATCTATCAAGCATATGGTCATAGCATTGACATGTATATATAAAGTAGAGAGTCATAGCATTGACATCTGTATATAAAGCATATGGTCATACCATTGACATGTATATATAAAGTAGAGAGTCATAGCAATGACATGTATATTTATAAAGCATAGAGTTATAGCATTGACATGTATATGTATAAAGCATAGAGTCATACTATCAGAAATTACTCTTACTGGTTTATTTGTATAATACACATACCTTAAGATCATTGCATTCTATCCTTCCTAGTTTCAACTGCTGATTGCTATACCTTCAGTCTTATCAGATGTTGATACGAGACCTGTTGATTTTTTTGCTCAAAATTTGACATAGAATTGCACAGTATATGTATTCCCTAGGCTTGCATCAGATACCAGCAGGGCCACAAGTGACTACAGTGCAAAGCGTTACTCTACCAAATGAAGCCGAACCAAAAGAGCCTACAACAAGAGTGACCACTTCATACAAAGATGAAAAGCAAGAATCCACTACAGACAGGAAGATGATAAAAAGTAACTGCAAGTGTTATTCATACCATCATTGCTACATTATCGTAATGGCAATGGAAAATCTTGATTGTTTAAAGAATTTCTAAATGGATAATCACAGTAAAACTGGTTTAGTACATTTAAGCAATATATGATTTTTTGTATATTTCATTACTGATAATTCATTGGAGATCTACATCATAACTCTCAATATTTAATTTTCTAGTAGCGATGTTGCTTATTATACTTAAGAAAAAATATCTAAGTTACAAAGGAAAACATGCATTGAATTTTAATGTATACATTTGTAAAGCAACACAAGTAGGAAGTGTTGACTGACATGTTTACATCACCACCACTCATTAAAGAAGACAAAAAGAAAGTTGATTAATGTTTTAATTCATTACAGAATTCAATGCATTTAAACTGAGGATTACGGACCTGCCAGCCCTTAAGATTTAACTTTGTCTTGTTGAACCACCCTTAAATTATGAAGGAATAATAGCACAAACAAAGACGTGAAAATACAATTATTATTATAATGTCGTTATTGATTGGTCTGGGTTTGATCCGGATCTGGTGTTTTATATTGAATTGAGTTGTAGATTAATTAAGTTGTAAATTTTGGAGTTTGTGGTCAGGGAACCATTTGAATTTTACAGGAGTATATAAGATGCATTTGCCTGAATCTTAGATTGTTCTTCATGCAAAATGTTTTCATGAAGAATCTGTTGCATTTTCTGTAAATGTTATCAACAAAAAAGAAACCTATTGAAAGGGATAATGAACCTTTTCATGAAGTTTAGACAATCCTCATAGAAGTATGAAAAGAATATTAAGATTTTTGGGATAAAAAAGCATGAAAGGCAACAATTATATTGTATCATCTCAATTTGGATGTCTCTTGGCAGGAAAGATAATTGCAATTGGTTTGTGAAATTAAAAAAACATCAAGCTCAAAAACCGCACTATATTACCACTATGCTGCTTCATACATACCAAACTTAGCATGTGGGTATATTTCACATTGTCTGAGACAAAGTCCATGATTTTCTGTTGAAAATACTAAGTTCAAGGTCATAGGATGTGACAGAAATTTTACTATACTTACTAATATTTTGAGAACCTGTTACATTACATATAAAAAATAGTAATGTTCCCAACGTTGTTCTGTTGAAATTTTTAAAGAATATTGGAGATCATTTAAATTTTCAACAGTTCAAAAGGACAAAACAAAGAGGCTTAAATTGAATTCATAAAATGCTCATCATCATAAACATGTAATATGCATGTGTTATCATCAGAAGATGTCTGGTCCAACATTTTAGAAAGCAGCTCAAGGTCCGTGAAAGACAAGCATGCTCAGAATCATCAGTGACAGATTTTAAACCACCAACCCACTTCAGAATTGTTGATGAGTTTTATGAGGGATGTATAGATGCCACATTCACCTACCAGTGATGATACCAAAAACAGCACTGATGGCAAATGTGGCAACAAATTCAGTTGACATTATGACAAGCAGTTCTAATCAAGCATTTGAATTATAAATGATATGCTTATTATAACTTCATCTCCTGTTCATGAAGTTTGAAACCTTGAAGCCAGATTTGTGGAATTAACATTTAATTTTATCAGCCTGGCCCAGCCCACGAGTCATGTGTCATCCTCCATATATCATGCCAGCTGTTGACCAACCAGTCCAGCTGTATGGACAGTCAGTGTAATTCTTTAGTGGTCATGTCATCTTGATCAGGAGAGCCAGCTGATCTGGTTTTCTTACCCAGACAGCATCTTAGACCCAGCAGACCTACAGACTCCAGGTTAGCCACCCAGTTGCTCATTGGGACCAACCATGATACATGGTGATCTGGCATTATTTTTGGAGTCATCCAATCCTTGACAGGATATGTCTGCTTTCAACATGGCTGCTCCTCCATGCTATAAAGTGGCGAGATAATGCAACATGAAAGTTACTGTCTTTACTCACAAGTTGAGTCAAACTGCAAACAAAATTGATCCTGACCTGCCATAGTATAATGCACCTGCAGATCCTGATCTTATTACTCCTAACACACTACGCAGACTTATATCTGCTTGAGCATTATGTGATGGCAGATCTGGGTGTTTGCAGTTGGACTTAAAAGCATGTATAGATGGTTACTTAGGAACATTATGTCCATTTCTTCCCAGCTTGACATGACATCTTTGGCAGTCTTCCATTCAGCTGAAAAAATCAGCCTGTGGTTCAATAAGCCATATCACCAAATTAGTTAATAGATCTACACTCCGCATAGTGATGAACACCATTATGGCCTCTTCTGAGATGGATTCGTTTTGAAGAGATGCATTCCAGCATTCATCTTTTGTCAGACCACATCATGTCATGACCTCGTGCTCTTCCTCCCTTTCATTTCTTCCCTTTTGTTTGTGGATCATATTGAAGAGGACAGAAGGCAAGCAGCATAAAAATTACATTTCAGGGCAAGCCTCTGCCTCTGCCCATCAGTATTGGGGAATGTGTCAGTGAAAAGGCGGTTGTTCCTGACAGACCACAGGAGCAACTCTTAGCAATAGCAGCATTTTCATGATGAAGCGATTTATATGTGGTAATATACCCCAAATTTTAGGCAACCAAGCAAGAGAGAGAGAGAAAATAAGGTTTCTCCTCCCCCAGACCTCCTGCCATCCATCAGTGACTTGAGATCCCTTATGACAAACCTCAATCATGATGGAACTCCTGACTGATCCAATGAAGGAGAACATTTTAAAGGAGATAAAGTTTTTTATTTTAAAATGGACAGTGGAGAGAACTTTACATAGGGTTTCGACTAGTGTTGTTCCGATTATCGATTATAATCGATCATCATTTGGTTGAGCAATCCGATAAGATAATCAATTGTGAAACTCTATAATCAATTGTGTGTAAAGGGAGACAACTTTTTAGATGCATGCAAAACACAAAGTTTATTAAAACTCCCAGCCACTAAAGTTGACCTGAAATTTATTAATCGTTTCACAGCTACAAATAAAAAGTCTTACGATTCATTATTAGGAACATATAGTCATTATTACATGTTCAAGTTGTTAAATTGTTGAGTTAATAAAATTTTCAGCACATTTTGTTGATTTGTTTAAGTTAAATTGCAACATCTTTTGTAGTATTTATAAACAATTACAAACAAGAAAATCATGTCCTTCTATACTTTAAATTATAGACACATCACATATGAATGAAAGAATTTTGGGGGATTGTAGAAGTATTTCAGTTACATATGACTGATCAGCCATAAAAAGTTGCATTCATTTAACAAAGTTGTAGAACAAAAGTAACACAATGTATTTTTGTAATATTATTGTCAGGTTAAAGTATACATGTCATTAAAATAGATTATTCCTGTATATTTATAAACATATTGAATTCTTGATCAAAGATATAGCTGTGTAAAAAAAAAAATTGCTCTTAGTAACCAATTATAATCGATGATCATTTGGTTAAGGGGAACCGATTATCGATTATGAATTTCTGACCGATTCCCATCACTAGTTTCTTTTTGGAGACATAATCTGACATCAAGATGAGACCAGTGATAGATTTAACAGACTTAGTAAACTTATTTTAGCCCCCAAAATTCAAAATGAAGACAACAAGGCCTTACCATCTTTCAGTTTGACAGAATATCCTTAGAAATGGTGCTGTACCTGGGCAACATGCTACAAAATTATTTGTTAAGTTTAGTTTTGGTTCATATAATGAATAACCTTCTTGTTGCTCATTCACAATTTAGGACAGATAATCATGTAGAGAAGTTAGACCTCATCCCTTCTCAGCATTTGATCCTTCTAGGTTCAAGTTGTTAACCTCTGTCAGTATGGAGTGTATTCACAGTAGACTCACCGGAAGTATCATTCATGTGCCAGAGAATACATTGGTCAAGATCTATCAAAGTGACAGATTTTCATTTTGGAATATTCTCTGCAGCAGCAGACCTGTTACACTTCAAATGTACCCTCTACCTATGCCCATTCAGGTACCTGATCATTTAGATGATCTTGTTACAGTCAAGATTCTCTAATGGCAAAATAGGGATTGAATTCAGTCTCATGGAAATGAATGTCATTCATAACACCAACATTTCTTGGGTAGAATGCATCTATGAAAGATTATCTAATGTCAGATAACTTAATCATAGTGCTTTTATTGTGATCAGGTAATGTATTTTTGATGGAGAAAGTAGTTTTTAGTAATTTATATTTCTCCAATACAATTTAACCTGATCACATTATTAAAAATCCCTCCTACTATTGCCAGCAATGCAAGCATCCTGTTTAAGATTTCACTAAGGTTAAAACTGGTTGCGTCTATAATACCAGTGGCCACATAGCGGGTATATAGAGCAGTTAACCTGTAAGAAATACTCACCCTTCATGTCTATGCTATATAGCTTGAAAGATGTTTTCTCATCTCAGTGAGGATTGGATTTGGAGCTAGCAGAGAGGAATCCTAATCTTAATGTGATCAAATAACTAGAGAAACATAATTTACTAAAATAATTGTTTTGGCATAATTTTATTAGTTCTGCATTACTTGCCTGACTTAACTGTACTGGAGGTAATAAAAAAAAACCTGTTAATTGCATGGCCAAATGATTAAAGGTCAATGTCACTGACTGTAAGAAGCAAAATGCTTTCTGGACCAAGAACATATCACTACAACACAGACCAGGATCAATCCTTTGTGATTGGCTTTCACTTAGATAAGAAAAGCCTATTGATTGTGTGATTGAAAGCTCAAATGTTGTCACAGTAACTGCAACAAGAAAAATTGGTTTTGCATAAAACGTTTTGTTTTAGATTACATACATTGACCAAAATTTGTAGAGGGCTTACGATTAATATATGGAAAAGGCCTGTTGAGTTTGATGTCAGAGATAATTGCCATTGTGCCTTGAAGGTTAATGGGTTTTGCACAGTACCTTTTATTTTGAAGTAAATTCTTTATCCAGACATTTTGGGATGTATTGCACTTAAATAATGGGGTCATAAGGTCAAAGGTCACTGTTTTGTTAAGTCTTATAATGTAATGGTTTCTGTACAGCAAGTTTGGTTTTTTGTATGGATTGCATTTAGGGTACTAAAGAAATCAATATCTTTTGGGGTCAGAAGATCAAAAGTCACTGTCACGTTAAGTCTTATAATAGTGTAAAAATGGTTTCTGCATAGCAGGTGCACACCTTGACCATATTCATGGTTAATAATGCATTTCTAGTGTGTATATGGAGGACTATAAACTCATTAACCCCAGGAGATTCTTGTCATTTTCATGTGAAACGGTGGTAGGAAATGCATTATTTGGGTTAGTTTTGAATACATCCAAATACATCTGATTCCAAGAGATTTTC
This sequence comes from Unio pictorum, assembly GCA_030141615.1. Lineage (NCBI taxonomy): Eukaryota > Metazoa > Mollusca > Bivalvia > Unionida > Unionidae > Unio > Unio pictorum. Next base: position 5,736,847 of record JARLTB010000219.1, on the reverse strand, counting down.
ATTTAGCCAGATTCCTAGTTGTATTAAAGCTGTTGTTTTGGATTGGTTATTTCGCTCATGCATGCACAGAAGGGTAAAATTTTCGTCTTTCTTGTAATTGCTTATTGAACCAGTTATTTTCATGTTCTGGCCAATATTTTCTTTAAATCTCAAATTTATTCTTCTTTTCCCAAAACTTGACCTGTCAGTGTGCAGTTTGAATATGTGTGCTTTATATAGCATGCCAAAAAGTCGCAATCCATACACAAACTACAGTTTCAAAAATTACTTATGTACAGGTGTACTTTGTGGTGCTGGTAGAAATTCATTATTTGGTATAATTGTAGAACCACATCTGTCTTTCTTTCAGTAATACCACACTTTGGTATTTCTTAAATGATGTTCATGCTACAGCGCTCAGAACTAGGGTACAGCTTCATGATATGTAATCTTGGCACATGGGTTTATGGGTTTGTTGTATAATGTGCCATTCACCTTACATAGTTGTTTTTAAAGTTTGATTGAAACAAGCTGACCATCTTATTTTTTTTTAAATCAGTCAAGTATCTTATCTATTTTATTGTTTATGATATTTACAGCATCTCCTTTGATGGTGTCACCTACAGTTAAAGAAAGTCCTGACCAATCAAATAGAACCTTACCTATTCTTCATATTCAACTGATAACTAAAGAAAAGGGTAAGTTCTTCAGTCACCAGTATTGGATTAATAGTGTGTACTTTATTTTCTTGGCAACTTTGTACATAGAGATAGGGGATCTATTTAGTAGTAGTAGTGTTTAATGCCATTTTTCAGCACACAATAGGCTATACATGGCGGCCAGTATTAATGGTGGAGGAAGAATCCAGGAAAACCCCGAAAAGAACCACCAACTCAACGAGAAGCTACTGGCAAGCTTTCTCACATATACACATTGGCCAAATCTGAGACTCGAACCTACACAGACAAAGGTGAGATGGCAGTGATCCATAATGGAGAGTGCTTTTAACCACTCAGACGCTCTGGGCTCCACATCTCTTATATTGATTTTAGGAAGATTGTTTATATAAAAGCAAATATTGTATTCCATAGGCTTCATATGGGGTTACCTCCCTTGGTTTAATCATTCCACTGCCACAGTACAGTAAGCTTAGTGGTACAATGCCATCTTGAGAATATAGTATGTCTAAACTTCATCTTATCAAATTTAGACTGTATTATCTGTGATCTTTTCTCTTGTTTTGTTTGTTTGCAGAATGTGAAATCTTACAGAAAGCATGTAAGGAATGCTTTGTTGTTATTTTCAATTTAACATCATTTCTGAGCACAAGATAGGCTATAAATGCCAGCCAGTATATTTGGTGGAGCAAGAACTTGGAAAACACCAGAAAGATCCACTAACCCACTGGCAGCTTTTCTCACATACCCACATAGTCCTACAATGTAAGACATAGCACATTATTTTATTTTTATTTTAGTGCTATGTCCTACTAAGTAACAGGCTTATATAGCGTGTTCTGATGTCAGTTGAAATCGGAATTAGTAGTCAAAGTTTCAGGAATATCTCGCACACTTGGCAGTCCAATATCAAAACTCTTCCACAAATTGATATGTAATATACTTACTGTGCTGTGGTGGAATCAAAATCTGACACTAGTAAATGGATGCATTTTCGAGTTCTGTTGATATACATTTAAATTCATTGATATGTGACAGTAATTGAGGTGTGCTGAAGTAGGTTCATGTTGAGGATATGTTTCTTGAAAGAAACAAAATGTTGCTTACTATTCCAATAGGCATATATATTTTTATTTGATTTGTTAAATAATAATTCATCAACTTAACCCAATTTTGGAATTCCTGGCTTTTCGTCGCTGAAATGTTGGCCAGCAAAACTTAAAAACAGGTTAATTTCTTTTGTGAGAATTTGAATTTATTAGAGAAAAGACATCAGAGTAAGTTAATCCTGACTAAAAGTCAGATGATAATCAAATTAGAAATAGTCCATGCAAAATGAGCTCTACTGTTAGAGTAAATTGACATCTCAGATACTGGTAATTGGATTTGAAAATAGAATTATCATATATCTTTGTGTGTAAGTCAGGCAGAATTTTCAAACAACATAGACCCAGATATGCCATCACATGATGCAATGGGAGATCAAGGTTCTGTGTTGTTTGTTGATTTGATTACTACTAAAAAACTGCATAGATCCACATATACTGGCACACAATGCAATGGCATGTAAGCATCTGTGTAGTTTGAATTGACTTCCAGATATGATTGTACTAGCATATATTGCTGTAATTATAATATTTAGCATCATTAATTTTGGTGTTCGATTAGTACATGTGACATAATTGATAAAGCAAAATGTTTGAGAAATAATTCAGCTGAATAAATCTTGGATTCAGATCTCTAGATCAGATTTTAATGAACTGAGTATTCAAAACTAATTGCATTTTTCTGAAGCATCAGTGGGGTATTTTGTTATCACCATGCAACACAATTCATTCATCGAAGAAGAAATCAATTTTTTCTAGTAAAATGTTTTTCTTCAGAAATACTTATCTAATCATAATACACATACACCCTCCTAGCAATTTGAGGAAAACCGATTCATTATGCAGAGAGCATTGTAAGGTACAAGGTGTCACGTGCTACAAACAAAAACATCGCTGACACGTGTTCGATACTTCTTAAAAATAGTTTTCTCCATCCATCTGCGATACTGGCACGTTTCTGGTTGTTGATCACAGAATCAGTATGTTTAGAATAAATTGTGCATTATATTTATTTTTAAAATATTAAGCGGCTATTTTATAAAATGTTTTAAATTATATGTACAACAACTTTGTTTATTGTTGATAGCACGTGACAATATGACCTGATGTCATTGACATGTAGGTTGCGAGATTTGTGCAGTCACGTGACTAAAAATACAAATGGCCAGATCCAGGTCAAATTTCAGCAATGATGTACTTTCATCTCGTCTGTCAGATTGAAGACATAACGAATGTTATGTTCGTGATTTTTTAGAAAATAAATCATATTCCTATTGATTTCAATCAGGAATATCTCAATGAAAGATCGTTTAAATTTGCTTGGCAGGCAAGTAATTGGCTACCCCATGCCGACACCAGACAGTGTCAGCGAATTCCAACTTTTTGATAGGGAATGCGCTCTGACCCTACACCCCAACATGAATGTTCAAATATCAAAAAAATGGGGTAGAAAGGGTCAGAGGAAACTCAGACTAACACCCTCCCTGCAGTTATGTCCATAGGGAACTTGCAATCCACTCCAGTAATAACTAGGATAATCTTATACTGTGCCGCCATGTCTTTTAGTTAAGGGGGGATCACTTTGCCTGACCACCAAATAGGTTGGCAGATAACTTTTAGCTCCGTTTAGCTAAAAGTAGTATCTGTGAGGGTTGGATTCGCAAATTAGTAGTAGTTCTCTTAACGTATTATGACTGAGTAAGTAATTTGTAAGAAACACATTTTACTAGGGTAAAAAAATTCTCCCAACATTTTCCTGGGTTCTACCTCATCCTGTTATACTGGTTGCCAATGTATAACCTATTGTGTGCTACAAAATGTTGTTAAACCCACAGCAACAACAAAAGTGTTATTGTAACTCTCACAAAATATATAATATTCTGACAGAAAGAAGAAAACTGGTTTCTGCATAATAACATTGGATCCACCTCATGAGGGGGACCAAACTTTGCAGATGTCTTGTATATGGGTAGAAACAAAGGTTCATGAGGTCAAAGATGAATGTCAATGTAAATGAAAGAAGGAAAACTAACTTTGGTTCTACATTACAGCCTTTGACTAAATTTTGTGGAGGATTAACACATAGTGTAAAGAACAGCCTATTGATTTTAGGATTAGGTGGTCAAAGACTAATGGAGTTGAAAAATTAAAAATGCTTTCTGAACAGAAGTTTCAGTTCTTGACTGTTTACATTCACCAGAGTTTATGGATGGCTTACAATTAGTGTAAGATAAAAGTCAATTTGGTATCAAAAGGTCAAAGGACAAGTTTAGTGTGACTAAAAGAAGAAAACTTGTTCTTGCATAATAACTTTTGTTCTGTACCAGGTATTTTTGCTTAAGCTTGTGGAGTGTTATGCTTTTGAGGTATGTAAAAGGCCTTTTAGTTTTAGAGATAAATTGTCAAAGGTCTGAGTCAATCTGACAATCTGACTCAGAAAGAGAATGGGTTTAGCACTACCGTTCTGGAATTCCTTGACCAAACCTTGTGGATGATTACATTTAGGGTACTCAATTAAGTTGTAAATTTTGGAGTTTGTGGTCATTTGTCTAGATGATGAAAAGTCTAATTAGAAAATAATGGTTTCTACCGATTAAGTAAAGTACAAGACCACATTGCTGTAATGAGGACCCATCTCGAGGACTATGGAACAAGGGGTGGGTGTATAATATACTGCTCATTGTTCCAGCTGTCATTAGAGTGGAGCTGATATTTCATATATGATTGTAACTGGTTTGTAGCAAATCTATTGAATTAGATTTGCCTCAGTGTAGACTTGTCCATGTTGAAAGTAAGTGCAACTTGAGACATTAGTGATTTATTGCTTAAAATTAAAATGTTTTGCCTACTTTGAATGCATTAAAATGGTTTCTTGTTTATTGATCAAAGATACAAATGTAAAATATGCAGATATACTACTCATAATGAGCTTTAATCCTCATATTGTGAAAAATGTTTTTTTTGTAAATTTCCTGAAATTTTTAATTTAGAACCAATATTGTTAAAATTTTAATGTACCAGTAAGCTTGGCGTATAAAGAGAAATACCTTATTTGTAAAATTGCACAAGGGAGTGTTGGTGGACTGATTTGAAGAATTCTTTACAAGCATTCTCCATCACTTTTGAAGGTTATTTAAATAATGACCATTAAATGTTTGAAAAATCTTAAACCAATAAATCTAAAGTAATGGTTCATAGTTTATTAGGATTTGTGATTGCAGACAATCTGAATGAAGTGGTTATGGGTGATCTTTATTCAGTATGCTATTTATACATATGTGACACACTTCTGTAGTCTCTAGACCAATAAAGATCTTGGTATCCGCAGATCTTGAGATCAAATTCTTAAATTGGGATGAGGATGGAACAGGATTGGTCCGTTACGACAGTTTACAAAATCACCTTGGACCATTCACTCCAGATGAAACAGAACTGAAATTGTTTGACTTTAACCATGACGGACTTTACAGTTTGGATGAATTTAAAGTTGCTTTAGGATATGCACAACCACCAGGTAAGATCTTGTGTTTTTAGTTCACCTTGCCATTAAAGCAAATTAGCTCATAGTGTGGTCTTTTGTTCTTCTTGTGTCATCTGTTTTCCATTCACAGTTGACATTTACAGCATTCAAAAACCAGTTTACTGAATTTGACCAAAGTTTGTCTCACAGCAGCCCGGCATAGAGGATTTTCAAACTGATTCAAATGATGCTGATCCAACAACAAATGTGGTTAACCATTAATAAACAGACAGACCTTTAAACAACTTCTTAAAAAGAAATCACATTTATCAAGAGTTGGCTGAAATTTGATGAAAATCATCCTGGCATAAATGTCTTTCATGTTTGCTGCCAATATATCATCAAATATGACCACCATTACTAAACAGAAAAACCTTCAAATCAGATCCACTCAAAATACATTCATTGGAATTTGACCAAATTTTACTGAGAGCACCTTTTAAATCTGTGCAAATGTTACTAATCTACATTCATATTTGGCCACACGTACTAAACATACTTCTCCCGAAACCATTCAGTGGAACTTTAGTAAATTTGTCAGTTTTCATATTAAAGCAAAGCAAATAACCTATCGTGAGAAATATTCAGAATCAAGATTTGGGGTTACACAGAGATCTACTCAATGTAATAAAAAGTTTAAAACAGATTAAAACAATTTTAAAATAGGGAATGAATAATTTGTATTAATGCAAGTTATATAAATTTGCAAAATAATATACCTTTTCAATAAGTGGAAGAATCTGTAACATAAGTTGAAGATACATGAAATAAATAACACATTAGTGCTGTGAATAAAATAAAATGTAGGTAAGATTGGTTTGGAAAAGAAAGGAGCGTATACAGTCTAGGGAATAAATTTATTGTATTGTGTCATTTGGCCTTACTCATTGCCCACCTACTTGGAATGAATATGCTGAATTGTGCTTTTTAAGCAAAATAACTTTAGGCAAGCTTAGCTCAACCAAACCAGATGCACACCAATAATTTTCAGCAAGACATTTTACTCATTTCCAAACAAAAGCCAAAGCTACTAAACACATTTAAATGTTATTGCCTCATTAAAAGTGCCTGAAAGATATGCTGCTTTTATTGATGTGACATACTTATGCATTATTTTTTTTATTGATGTGACATGTTTATGCATTATTTCTTTATTGATGTGACATGTTTATGCATTATTTTTTTATTGATGTGACATATTTATGCATTATTTTTTTTATTGATGTGACATATTTATGCATTATTTTTTTTTATTGATGTGACATATTTATGCATTATTTTTTGGTATTTGTTATGTTTGGTGCCATTAGTCACAAATTATTTAAAATTTATGTTTTGTACTTTTAGCTTGTAACACTTCCAAATTTAATAGATGTGAGAAAAGAAAGTTTTGGCCTAAAATAAAATATCGTGAGAAGTTGAACATATCTGGGCTGATCCACTGTTGGGAATCAAACCCACATCCTTCTGGTCACAGGTGCAGTGCCAAACTCACTGTGCCACTACAGCTACCTTGAGTTGGGATCTCAGTTGTTTCCAAGTAATGATACCAGTAGGGTAACATTATATACATGCCAACTGCATGTGTTTACATTCTGTGTGGTGCCAACTATGTGTATATGTAAGTTCGGGGGAAACAGTGATCAATTTCCATGTTATGAACAAGTGGCTTGTCCCCAAGGGCCAGTGATGGTTGTATAAATTATGGTCTTTTCATGCCAAGAGATGGTAAATTGTATTTTCTGATGTTTTGTCATGAAAATGTATTACTTTTTTCTGTCTGAAACGCACACAAATATTTCAGTCAGTAACCAAACAACAATCAGAAGAATAACAAATGCAGGCACAAACAAACCCACATACGTGATATCAGGCTATTATTTAACTTGTCCTGTAGGGGCCCCAAGTGGCCAAGTGGTCTAAAGCGCTCTCCGTTACAGATCACTGCTATCTCACCTCTGTCTGCACAGGTTCGAGTCTTAGATTCGGCAAATGTAGTTATGTGAGAAAGCTTGCCAGTAACTTGTCGTGGGTTGGTGGTTCTTACTGGGAGTTTTTCCGGGTTCTTCCTCCACCAATAATACTGGCCGCCATATATAGCCTATAGTGTCTTTAAAAATGGCGTTAAACCCTACAACAACAACAACTTGTTCTGTAAGTGAATAGTAATCACTTTTTACTAGTACATTGAATAAGGAAAACCGACATTACTTGCCTTGTTTCGGTAAAATGCAAAAATATTTAAAACCAATTTAATCATGAGGCAAAATAATCCACCAGATTTTACTTTCCTATACAACTGATCTAAGAAAAGATGAAAGGTAGCACCACCATTGAAAAACAAGGTAACAGCTAAGTCTCCAAAGTTTTATTTCCATTCCCCAGTTTCAGTATAGTTTCTGTTTACAAGCTAACATGTCACTTGCCCAGGTGAGTGATATCAGGGTCACTTTAATCTTTGCAAAACTTAAAATTAAGATTGTACAGATTTGGATCCAGGATTTTTTTATATACCAGTCATAAATCAATGCATATTATGCTGTGATGTTACCTGGCTTTGTTGCTGGCTTGCTCTTGGTGTAAGGAATAACCCTATGGATTTCAGGTTCTAAAACTTAAGGAATAACCCTATGGATTTCAGGCTCTAAAACTTAAGGAATAACCCTATGGATTTCAGACTCGAAAACTTAAAGAGTAAATTCATTGTAACTAAAAGTAGATAAATGTTTTCTGCATAATAATTCAAGTTCCATCTACATTTACCAAACATTGTGGATAACTTGCACATAGGGTAAATAAGAACCCTACAGATTTCACAATCAACAGTTTAAAAGTCAAGGTCTATAACTGAAAGAACAAAATGTTATTGGGGGCCCCGGGTGGCCGAGTTTTCTAAAGCGCTTTCCGTTACGGATCACTGCCATCTCACCTCTGTCCGCGAGGGTTTGAGTCTAAGATTTGGCTAATGTAATGTGAGAAAGCTTGCCAGTAGCTTCTCGTGGGTTGGTGGTTCTTTCCGGGGTTTTCCGGGTTCTTCCTCCACCAATAATACTGGCCGCCATGCATAGCCTATCGTGTGCTGAAAAATGGCATTAAACCCTACAACAACAAAAGGTTTTTGTACGTTGTTTTACACCATGTACAGTTGTTAAACTTTGTGGTTATCTTGTGCTTGGGGTAAAAAAGAACTTATTACGGTCATGGTCACTGTGAATGAAAGAATAAGACTGATTTCTGTACAATAATTCTAGTTCTCTGGCTTGCACTTGGGATAAGAAAGAAGCCAATTTAAGGTTAAAGATTCAAGATCATTATGACTGAAATAGGAACATTGATTGCCACACGTTAAAGGTTACTAAATTTTGTCACTGGATAGCAGTTTTGTTGGGAAAGAAACCTATTGATTTTGGACTCAAACCAGCTGAGATAAAGTTCAATTTTGCTAAAAGAAAAAAAAATGGTTTTCATGAAATAACATCATTTTTACATCACACACCTCAAGCAAATTTATTAATGGCTTTCACTTGGATGAGTAAGAAGTCTATTGACTTTAATTTCAAAAGGTTAAAGCTCAGTGTGACTGTGACTGAAAGAAAAAAAAAGAGTTTCTGCACAATAGTATCATTTCAGCATTCAGACCTGAAACAGCTTGAATTTTGGGTAAAGAAGAAGTTTATACATTTGGGGATCAAAGGTCATAGTTACTGTGAGTGAAGCACAAAAAAAGGGTTTCTGCTCAAAAATTTTCTTTATCTATATAAGATGTCATACATTCATAGTACTCTTTTTTAAAAAAAATACAGCTCTGGTTTTTTGAAAAGAGTGCTTTCATTTGGTGATTATGGCAAATTTAATTTTTCACTGACTAGTGTTGGTAATGGGAACGGGCAACTGAAACACATGAGCCTTACCTATAGATACATCGCTGCCGTAAGCATGGGCCCTTTTTATGAGATTTGAGAGAATTAAGTGTATTATATAGAGGTATATGTATATTTTCTCATTATATCATATTGATACATCTTTTTCACCCTGTTGCTAAATCATACAAGTTCATTTCCATTTTACTCAGCCTTAGAGGTATGGAAGGATTTATGGAAGTACCTATGTCTCATCACGCCATGTCTGTCCTGTCCCATCCCCATCCCATCCCTCCATGTATCCATCATGTCTGTCCTGTCCCATCCCATCCCATCCCTCCATGTAACCATCATGTCTATCCTGTCCCATCCCTCTATGTATCCATCATGTCTCTCATTTGTTATGTGTCTAGGCTTTTACAAAAAGTAACAAGAAGAGAATGAAAACAACAATCTTTGTAAAATTTAACAAAATAATTTATGGTTTTATGAATCAAATTTTTTTAAAAATCCATGAATGAAAAAATAGAAGTCCTATTATTAAAAAGACCTAAATGAAACTGAGTTTGAATCCCAATGAAATCCAAAATGGAAGATGATGAAGTCTGTTGTAACCTGTGAAGAGCTGCAATGTCAACAGTCTCCTATTGAATCACAGACAAAATTATTCAGGTGTTTAAATTCTGTATAAATTTTGATGAATGTCCCTGTCCAAGCACTAGTATTTCCAGGGAAAAGAATTACTTGAAATATAAAATAATTTGAAATAAAAAATAGTTAGCCCAAAACTGGTCACAACATAAAACACCTGGTTGTCTCAAGTGTTAAGGTACTTATGATAATACCCTCTCAAAGCATTAGCAATAAGTCTAACTAAAACAAAAAACAAAAAACAAATTCCTTGATGGCTGTCAAACATTTATCCTTCTGGGAAAACCAGAAGTTTGTAACAGTAAACCCGTATGACCTTGATGCTATTTTATGGATCTTACTCTGAGAAAGAATTTTAAACCTATCACTGGTTCTGAATCAAGGTCAGGAATTAGGCCAGCATTAGATACAATGTCTCTATAACATTGTTTTAGTTCAAAAATATAAAAAAAACGGCCAGAACTGAACAATATCAAATTCAGTTTTAAAAGGTTTTATTATAGAGCATGTAATTAAAAAATTAAAAATCTAAAACTTACAAACAAACAAGTAAATTAAATCAAATATAAATTATATATAACACCTGTCCCATCCCATCCATGTATCCATCCTATCTGCCCTATCCCATCCATGTATCCATCATGTCAGTCCTGTCTCATCTCATCCATGTATCCATCGTACCTGTCCTGTGTCATCTCATCCATGTATGCATCATGTCTGTCCTATCACATTCCATCCATGTATCCATCATGTCAGTCCTGTCTCATCTCGTCCATGTATCCATCATGTCAGTCCTGTCTCATCTCATCCATGTATCCATCATACCTGTCCTGTGTCATCTCATCCATGTATAATAATAATAATAATAATAATAATAATAATAATAATAATCAGGACTTTGTATAGCGCCTAATCTTACGAAGATCTAAGCGCTTTACACCATCAGTAATGATATGACTACACTACAGAACAAAAAATGACAAAAAAAAATGAAATTGGAAAACAAAAAAACATGAAGAAAACATATAAGATACAAAACATGATTAGGTTGCTAAGTTTGTCCCTGCAGTCGAAAAAGGTTAGTCTTAAGAGCACTCTGAAAAGGGACCACTGTGTCTTTGTGTCTAATTTCAATGGGCAATTTGTTCCACATCGCCGGGCCATGGTGTGCAAATGAATGTTGTCCATATGACTTTGTTTTCACCTTGGGAACAATGAGTATACGATTATCAGAAGAAGCGCGTAAGGATCTAGCTGGTGTATACACATGGGTGAGGCTGGATAGGTATGTTGGACTGGAGTCTGTCATTGAAACATAGCACATAGAACAATTTTTGTGTTTGATTCTGTATCGAATTGATAGCCAATGTAGGGTACAGAGCAGTGGTGAGGTGTGCTCTGATCGAGGTACTCTTAAGATGATCCGTGCAGCTGTGTTTTGAACTTTTTGAAGTTTCTGGAGTAAATATTGTGACAAACCAGACAGAATTGAGTTACAATAGTCCAGTCTTGAAAGTACTAATGAACACACAGGTGTTTTAGTGGCATCAACTGAAAGATATTTACGAATGGAACTGATGCGTCTCAATTCAAGATATGCAGCCTTGCATATGTTCATGACATGTTGGTGCAATGTGAGAGTACTGTCTAGAGTAACGCCTAGGTTCCGTACTGACTTTGAGAATTTAATGTTGGTGTTGCTGATATTTATTGTCTGAGGTAAAGGATGTGAATGAGAAAGTCTTTGTGTTGTGATCAGAATAGCCTCAGTTTTATCATCATTCATCTGCAGTTTGTTACATGTCATCCATGATTTCACATCCGAAATGCACTTCTCTACTCCATGGATGGTAGCATCAACTTCATTTGGGTGGCTAGACTTGTATATTTGGGTGTCATCAGCATACAATTGGTGTGACACTGGGTGATGATCTATGACACTTGAGAGCGGCTGAGTATACAGAATGAAGAGAACAGGTCCAAGAACAGATCCTTGTGGAACACCACAACATACTTCAACTGGGCTGGAGTGTATTCCATTTGCAGATATAATTTGTGTCCTGTTAACTAATTAGGACTTGAACCACTGTAAGGCTATATTCTGAATGCCATATACATGCTGGAGACGGTGAAGTAATATATCATGGTCTGTTGTGTCAAATGCTGCAGATAAATCCAGGAGAGTGAGGACTGTAATCTTTCCACTATCCAAAGCAGAGAGAATGTCACTAAAAACTTTCAGAAGAGTAGTTTCCATACTGTGGCAAGGGTGATATGCAGACTGTACATTGCTAAAAAGACTGTTTGAATTCAAGTGAGATACAAGTTAAGTTAGAACAACCTTTTCAAAGATTTTTTTATATGAATGGGAGATTAGAAACTGGGTGGTAGTTCTTTAAATTGTTATGGTCCAGTGTTGGTTTCTTCAGCAGTGGCTTTACGATGGCAGTTTTGAAAAGTGATGGGAATTCCCCTGATGAGAGATAACATCAGTTAGTGAAGGCAATATTGGGTCTAAGCACTCAAGCAGCAGTGATGTTGGAATTGGATCAAGTTCCATGTCTCCTGTTTCATCTCATACATGTATCCATCATGTCAGTCCTATCCCATCCCATTCATGTATCCATCATGTAAATCCTGTCTCATCTCATCCATGTATCCATCAAGTCAGTCCTATCCATCCCGCATCAATTTATCCATTATGTCAGTCCTATCACATCCCATCCATGCATCCAACATGTCCTGTCTCATCTCATCCATGTATCCATCATGTCTATCCTGTCTTTTTAATGTATCCATCATGACTGTCCTGTCTCATCTAATCCATGTATCCATCATGTCTGTCTTTTGTCATCTCATCCATGTATCCATCATATCTGTCCTATCAAATCCATGTAAACATCATGTCTGTCCTATCTCATCTCATCCATGTATCCATCATGTCTGTCCTATCCCATCCCATCCATGTATCCATCAATCCTGTCCTGTCTGATCTCATCCATGTATCCATCATGTTTGTCCTATCCAATCCCATCCATGTCTCATCTCATCCATGTATCCATCACAAATGTTGTTTTTATTCAGTATCAAATGGTAGACTTCTTGATCAGAAAGTTTAATTTGAGGCTTTATATTAAGATCTTGACCTGCCTTGATTTTTGCCATTTTGATGGAGTTCTGGTCCACTTTAAGACTTTACAAATTTTAATCATTACAATTTGAACCAAACCAACTGCAGTTAATTCATATTGTCAGGGACATCAGTGTCATATGGATACATCGCAAGTTTATACATTGTCATTGATATGTACAGACATTGACAGACGATTTTTAATGTTCTTGCATCAGATTGTAAGTATATTGCACCTTTGCTTAATTTTATTTCAGAAAACATCAATTAAAGGAATCATTCCATATCTTAGATGGAAGAGGGGGAGACATATCTATCATCTGGAGTCCAATTGTTCATCCTTCTCCTGTAAAGAATAAACATGCAAGAAATTGTATTAACAAAGCTTCATAGCACTTTAAAGAATCAAACTCCATGGACAAGAGGAGAGTTTGTAAATGTATTTAATATGGTCACAACTATTTGTCAAGAAACATTATAAGTTTGAACGCATGAACCATACACTATGCCATTAGTTGTTTGTGTATTAGCCTCCAATTGATTCCTGTATGATACTGTTATTCATAGAATCCTTGGCACCAAATCTTAAATATACTGATGGGAGGGGGGATATGTATATATGCTGACTTTTTAGTTGGGTTTTGTAATTGCAGTAGGAGTTTGATCCAACTTTTACATGAGTAGTATGGTAAGTGAAAAAATTGTTTGCAGCATTGTGAAGGTATATGTGATTCAGGCATTAAGTTTATTTAATGCATAGACATATAAATTAAAATAAACACCACAAAAATTTAGCACTGTCATGAATATAAACATATAATGCAAAACAACTATAGTAAGTACCTTGAAACTTTAGCATTGGCACAAATAATCAAAGAAGTTTAAAAGGTAGTAACTTAAATGCTCTACCTGAGAGAAAAAAATGATGACATAATTTCCACTCTACCTTGCAGAATTTTATATTTTAAATGTGGAAGTCAATAACCTCCAGTTGATATCTGCATATTACACACTTTGTCAGATAATAACTTTGTCAACTATCAGTAAAGAGAACTATAAAAAGTGCAAGGCATTAAGTATGCGATTCTGGTATGTATTGTATATACTGTGCTTATGTTAAACATTCAGTCCCACAGAATATAGTAGAACAAAGTAGATTTGTATGCATTTAGCACAAAATTTCTAAATAATTTTTAGTACTCACGTGATCTTGCTTTCTTTATACTCTCCTTTGTATTATGATGAAACCATGTTATAATTGCTTTTGCTAAAAAAAATTTATACTCTCCTTTGTGTTATAAAAACCATGTTGTAATTGTTTTTGCTAAAAGAACTTTATACTCTCCTTTGTGTTATAAAAACCATGTTGTAATTGTTTTTGCTAAAAGAACCTTATACTCTCCTTTATGTTATAAAACCATGTTGTAATTGTTTTTGCTAAAAGAACCTTATACTCTCCTTTGTGTTATAAAACCATGTTGTAATTGTTTTTGCTAAAACAACTTTATATACTTTATATACTTTTTTTGTGTTATGATGAAACCATGTTGTAATTGTTTGTGCTGAAAGATCAGGAAATTTAAATTAAATTCTTGGGTAAGATAAATTAGGGAGTATTGCAAGCTTTATAATCCATTAAATACCTTTTATCAAATAAGTGATTACTGTTAAAGGGCTGTTATCATTCTTTTAATACAAATACTTATTAATTCAATCTCACAATTTTAGTGATGCTATTGTCTTTATGTTCTCACTTGTTGTCATTGATTTAAGATTTTGTTGTAATCCTTGATTTTAGTTCTATGATTGTATCAAGTATTGGCAGTGTATAATAGTAGCACTGAACTCTTTGTTTAGAATGAATTCATGATGCCATAATTACAGACAAGTCTTTCATCAGGGTTTTCAATAAATTTCTTAGGCAAATGAGCAATGTTAATATTTGTAAATTAGACCTGTATTCAGTTGTTCATTTATCTATGAACCTATTTGTCAGATTGCTTTGCTCTCCTTTGATAACTTATATTATCATGTGAATATCTGATTATTAGAACCATATTTTTTTAACCTGTTCTGATTTTTGCAAACATAATATTAGTCTGTACTTACCTAAATTAAGAATTACAAGTCACTGATTCAGAACTTTGTATCTGGAAAGTCAGTTAATGGTGCTCTGATTTAAGTACTGAAGCCTAAATTATAATATTGCTGGTTCTTCTAATAATGAAAATATGGCTGAGTTCTGTCGAATGCGCTACATGTCTAATGGGAGGCTGCCAGTTCATACTGAAGGAACATACCAGAATAAAAATAATCTTACAAGTTCAAGTTTTACTTGAGCAGAGCAAGCATACATTCTAATGTCTTGACTCAAAATTTTAAAATATGTTTATATGGTGGAAAATTAGCTCTTCTGGAGTCAAGTTTTACTTGAGCAGAGCAAGCATACATTCTAATGTCTTGACTCTAAATTTTAAAATATGTTTATATGGTGGAAAATTAGCTCTTCTGGAGTCATTAATTACTTGTTTATAACACTTATTTATCATATTTTCTGAAAAACTAATGTCAAGACATAGTTTTGTGGTAGCATTGTTTAAGCTTGAGTGCTAATGGAAATATGTTCATGAAATGGGGACCATCTGAGTGGTCTAAAATCAGCGGTACAGGAAGTAAATATACACTTTGTAATAAAAAAAACTACTATCATCAGCAAGGAGGTTTTGTGGCAATAGTGTCTGCTGTTATTTTTGTAAGTGAAAATTAGAAAACAATTTAGAAAATGATGCATTCAGACTTTGTTGCTTTTATTTTGCCATGATTTGAATACATGCATATCATAGTTGAAGATTGTATACTTTGTGATAAATTGTTTTGTATTTAGTATGTAAAACTTGTAGAGAATCTTATATAGTATATTTTGTATAGAAACTTACCTGAAATTGACATATTTGAGGGTAACAAGGTTTTTGTAGATGTTGCAAATTGGCTACCTTAATATTTAGTCATTTCTTTTTTTTAAAGTAGCGATGAACATTTGAAACATTCTTACCAAATGAATTGATAGTGGCTGTGTTTGTTTGAGGTTTAATAAATCATTTACCAGTGTTATGAGGGTGGTGTCTTGATACAACAGTACAAGGGTTTTGAAATGATGTAAAACATCTTGCATTGCACCATAATTAATTTTCTCATGAAAGAAACCATTTTCTGTTGTGTTGGTCCTTAGATACAACAGTTTCAGATAATAAGCTTTGTCTCTTTTTTTTCAATGTGTCTTCTGATTACAATCTACCCTGTATAAAATTGCTGCTGTTTTAGATCTTTGATGTATGATCAAGTGCCATGTTCATGAAACTGTATGTATGTATGTATGTATGTATGTATGTATGTATGTATGTATGTATGTATGTTCAAAAGTACATCAGTACAATAATAATAATAATGAGGACTTTGTATAGCGCCTAATCTTTCGAAGCTCTAAGCGCTTTACACCATCAATAATGATAATGACTACACTACAGAAAAACAAATGACAAAAACAATGAAATTGGAAAACATAAAAACATGCTGAAAACATATAAGATACAAGACATGATTAGGTCTCTAAGTTTGTCCCTGCAGTCGAAACAGGTGAGTTTTAAGAGCACTCTTAAAACGGACCACTGTGTCTTTGTGTCTAATTTCAATGGGCAATTCGTTCCACATCGCCACATATGCAAACGAACGTTGTCCATATGACATGGCTACATTAATGCTGAGTAAGTTTAGGTATTCCAATGAAAACAAATTCTAAGGCACAGGAGAGTAAAATATCTAAAAGATCTCGGCAAGAACAACTTCACATGATGTTTCATAGGGCAAAAAGGTTGCCTCCATTATTTTGCCTCTTATTGCATGCAGGAGTATTTATTATGCTTATTCTACATCCAAATGAAAACTGATCTTTGCATCAAACTATAGTTCAAAATGGTGTATGTATATACATATTTTCTACCAGTACTTGTGTTAAAGTTTGTAAATTCATTGCTTCTTTTGTATTGTTGTTTATCTGTTTTGTAATTGCATTTTACAAATAACTGAGTCAAAAGTGCTTAACCTAGTTAAAAAGTTGTTTTGCAGTATACATTGCCCATTTTTAGAGAGGAGAAGAAGAGTCTGTTACATATTAAATTTAACTGGTCTAACCACAGTTTCACTAGCGTAAGTGGTAATTTAAGTCAGGAGATAAGACAGCTTTTCAGTCAATTTCAAATCAAATTTAAACTTCAGCCATGTCAATTGCTGGATTCTAAACTTAAATATAATCTTGACTTGAGTTCTGTTGGTGAATTTCTATCCAGGCTTGATTAAAATGTAGATAACTTAAGTTAATCAGGATTACCTACAACCATCATCTATGTGTCTTCTGTCTCTGCTCCACCTTGCTTCTTTGATAAAAAATAGTCTTAACAATCATTAGTATCTTGATTAGAGTTACTTCCCTTTAGTTATAAATCTTGGATGTTAATCAATGAATTTGGCACATCATCAAATTAAAATGACAGTTGTCATAATAAAATCAGTGCTATTATTCCGTTATTCTTGTTATGATATAGTTTAGCCATTTAATTCTCAATTTATTATTTTATATTTTGTCATTCATTGCTTTTGTTGCAAATTTTCCTATTATCAATATATTTCCTTCCTCCAGGATGATATATATTTTATGATTTGACATTTGAATCCATTTTTTCATTGTATGAATATTGCTTCATGCTGATGCTGACTATCCATCTCCCACAGATTTTTTTTGTAAATAGTCTGTAAATAATCTTTCACATTAAATTTAGGTTTTCAGGGCAGTGGAGGGGTTTCATCGTGAGTTGGAGTAAAGCTTAAATTTTGTAGTAGAGCTATGAAAATATGATTAAAATTTTTATAACTAAAGTATCGTTGATCAAGGTTATCTGCAACATTACTCTTGAATTATTCAGATTTTCCATTTGAACCAAATAATATATCTCACACATTACTATTATTTTAAAAATATATGCAGTTGTTGTGATGAATAAAATGTGAATTCATTGACACTGGTTTCTGAGTTCATGATAAGTGTTTCTCATTAGTCATTTTCTCAGTTAACAGAGCCAGTATGTTCAACCATTAGCATGCATGGCTCTGCAAAATGTTTTTATAGTTAAGAAGGGGTCCTCATACTTGAAAAGGTTGGAAACCACTTTTCTAGTTAATGCCTTAAATTTAATATGTACCATTATTTAGTGTGCAGTCTTTTAGGTGTCTACAAAATGTATTTGTTGCTGTTTGTGTAAAGCCATTTTGCATAATTTTAACATACATTTTGAATTATTTGCATCGAACTACATTCATTTATTTTTGGATTTGAATTTAAATTGTAGAGATTATAATAAAGATGCTGAGCATATACAGTTGTATTTTGTTTTTAGGCGCTTCCCATCCCAGATTGTCAATGAGTATGATAAGCTTTAAGTCAATAGAACATTTTTCTCCAGGAGTGCAGTGGCTCAGTGGTTTGTAAGTTATACACATGACGAGAAGAATGCGAGTTCAAATCCTGCTATCACTGGGCAGGGCACTTTAATTTACATTGTGGGATAAAAGCTCATTTACATTGTTGTGCTATTAAAGACTGAATAAACATCACATTTTCTACTGTCTTACAAATAAAAATTGAAAGAAGATGACTGAAAAAAAAAGTGAAACTACTTGGGAGCTTGAGCTAGAATTTTAACTATAAATAAAATATATATTTTAGATACTTTAGGGTGACCAATACTAGGTTGATTCACCAGTACCCCTTCCCCCTCCCAATGAAGTTTTACTACTAAAATTTACATTTTTATATGATTGGGTAAGTATTTTAGGAGAAACATAACTTAATGAAAAATTTGCTGTACCTTTGAATCACCTCTCCATAGGAGAAAATAGAAATTTTTTAAAACATAACATTCTCGTACACTAATCAAGCAAATGCTTTATTATTATTTTTTCTATATCTTAAATTGCCATGCTTTGCACACTTCACTACAAGACTGATCCCTAGTGTGACACTACTTCTCAGTGTATTTGTGTTTGTGCGTGTGTGATTTGGACTTTTAATGTAGCTTTAACAATTTTTCAGTCATATTGCTATGATGTCTGCAGTCTGACAGTTTATAGTGATGTCTAGCACAGGGTTATTATGCCACAGAAATGTATCATCATTGCCCACCCACTCAGTTTATCCTTACACCAGACTGACCAGTCCTAGTACCAACCTCTTAATGCTGAGGGTCAAGTGAGGCAGCTGCTAGTACCATTTTTATAAGTTTTTGGGATGACTCTGCCAGGTTTTTTAAATCTTCGGTCCCCTGCATCCTAGACAGACTCTCAAACTACTAGGCCACTGGAGCAGACCTACTTCCCTCAGTATGTGCATTTATAGCCAGACTGGTTCAGATTGTATAATAAAATTCAATAGAACAAATAAAAGTACTGAAAAATTAAACATTATGTACTATTTATTTGACATGATCTTTTTTGCTATGAATTGTATATAATTCAGGCATTGAATTTCTAAACTGAGGACCTATATTTTATACCTTTTGCCTATTTAATATTGATTCTTGCGATTATGTATTTTATTTTTCTTAAATTCTTAAATTAGACATATCTAATGATATTCTACTGACATGTCCAATAATGTTAGGTTTTCTCAGGTAAAGTAGAAAAGTATGGCAGGTATTACCAATATAACTGACCTCTCTGATGATGTGTTGTTAATCGATGTACACATTGAGAATTTATCCATTTGAGTACAAGGTGAATTTTACCATCCAAGTGAGATTTTGGTGTTTACCATTTTACATAGTTTTATTCCCAGTTTAAGGTGAATTGCACTCCATCCCCTACAGAAATAATGAACTGTAATGGTTTTGAAATGCAATATTAAAGCTGAAAATTTCTACAAACAAATCTAATGTATTTTATCTGGCAGGAATCATTCCCTTGAATGTAATGAATAGGTATTTCATAAATAACAGCTACCCAAATCAGCCACCTGGTCATGAAGGACACATCCAAAAATATGTTTAGAGTGAACACCTGCTCATAATGGACAGATTATGGCAAAATGATTGACATTAATAAAACTGCAGATTAATTTATTCACCGTATTTATATTGCTTATTAGTCTACTGGTAAGATGTACTTTTTTATTCTTCCCATCTTTCCACACCAATACAGACATATATATTCTTCACCATCCATTCAACACCCTCGTATTAGATGTATATTAACATATTTCTACCTAAAAAAATAAAGATGAATAGTTCTATAACTGGTTTGCCATTGCCACAACAAGTGAGAGTGCAACTTTAAAGTAAGAATTTAAGCAGAAATTAATATTCAAAGATCTAAAAATGCCATTAACGGGTATCTAAATATATAACATGGTCACAAGATCTGTATGATGTTTTTAATGGCACTAAGCCATATTTGAAGATCATCATTAAAAGAATTTGACAGTTTGTTTCTTTAAAAGCTCAATAAGTCTTCTGATCTGACCTACCCAGAAGATGGAGCATCTTGTGTATAGAATTTTTATGACACAACAAGCCTCAATATATGAATCTGGATTGGAATGGACAACATCCTTGAACAGTTATTTGACATTTTTAAAATTTAGACAGGAGAGAGATAAATACAAGGTGGATGTTTTACAGGATTTAATATTTAATGTTACATAAAGGTATCAACCACTAAATAAATATGGAAATTAAACAAAATGGAACAATTAAAAGTAACTGAAATGAAAGATACTATGTTGAGGTCAGTGATAATTATTTAAAATTAGATTTTTTTTTAGTAAAATATAACATGCTTGAAGGTGCCATGCAAGTAAATATAAAAATACACCCAAAACCCAAATATATAGTCTAATGGTAATGACTTAGATGACTTTGAAAAAGTAATGTATATATTGGGCGAATATATCACAAGTATGCATGGGAGATAAAGAACAAAGGAACTGGGTGTTAAATAGCCATTTGAAAATAAATTTTAAGTTGTACTGTATCAGTTTAAATATAGTATAGATATATTATCCCTTGAAGTAAGTATGATAGTTTAGAGTGGATTTTTTAAAATTCCTTTTTATAGGATTTCACTCTGTCCAGCTTTTATTGCATAAATAAAACAAAGCTTATGTTACTCTCATATTGCAAGTGATCAAAAATATAATTTTATTGATAATTTTTGTATCACTAAACATGTCTTTTCAATGAAGAACAACTGATTTATTGCATCAAGTATATTTTTCATTCAAGAAATTGCATGCATTTGCTCACTTTTAAGCAAATGAATATTTCATCTGCTTTTCATTTAAGTTTTTATCTGGTTATGGTCCATTTTGATTTCATTTTGTTTGTTTTTTTGCTCTGGTAATTCAGGCTACCTTACTTAGATTTACATAAAGCAGTTAAAAACAATAAAAACTTGTATTAACATATAGATACTAAATGATTTTTATGCTGTGGAGTCGGTTATAAATACAGTAAAACCTGTTTTGAGAGACCAGAATTTCATGGCATAGACTTATTGATTATATAGTGTTATGACTTTTTATGAGAGACCATCTGTCTTGAGAGATCATTATTTTCTGGCAGAAGGGGTGGTCTTTCAAGACAGGTTCTACTGTACTCCCAAAAAGTAGATCTTTTCTTATTATCAACTTGTTTGCCCCATGTCTTAATATCTTTCAAATTATTATCCTCCATATGTTTTGTGTACTTAAGTACAAACATGTCTTTGTATGAACTGACTTGTATCAGTTACTTTAGCAGGATCACATATATAATGTACAGTTATCATTGTGGTTTGAGTGAGTTTTCAATGTTTTAATTAGTCTTACATCTTTATCCCTGTCTTTTATTGAAAGATGAAACAAATTAACATGTCTCTGAGAGATATTTGTATCGTGATAATGCTATTAATCTAACATGAGATGATGTTATGGCTTAGAATTGTAGTTGCATCAGTTGGTAAATGAATGGAAGATTTCCATTGGTCAGAACATAATCATGTGATCAGACCCAATTGTGTTTATTTCTGTATAAACTATACAGAGAACTACTTTACACTAACTTTTGTAAATAGAGTCACGTGCACCGAACATAAACACTGAACTAGAAGGCATACACACTGCATGCCTTTAAAATTAAATAAAACAGTGGGTTTATATTTTTTTTTAGAAAACTTGATAAATTTATTTGACAGAATCAACTCAAAATCTGCTAAGATTCACTGCAGCTTGTTACAAATGAATTTAAAACTATAGATAAGTGGATATTTGGATTGGGAGAAGGGAGGGGGGGGGTCTAAAGACTAACATTATAACAACTGGATTCACAGTCCTACAGTGTAAGACCAACCATGATTGTTATGATGTGGAGTGGGTGGGAGATCTGCTACAGCCCCATTTTAACTGTTAGTGTCAATGTCTTGCACAATTTGACTATAACCATTTACTGATAGTCCTTTCTGAGAGGATTCATCCTGTAAGGGTGTTCTTTCACAGGTTTGGAATCTACAATTTCAACATTATTGTCCTTGTAGAAGCATCTGGAAATAAGTTCTCATATTCAATTAATAACAGAGTTCATTTCTTTATTGTTCTTGCTAATGTGAAAGTTTCTGGTCTAGATCTTTCATAATTTCTGAATTCTGAAGATTATATATCCAATATCAGTAGAATCCGATGATATTCCATCACTTGAATCTAAACTAAGTGGAATAGGTACTACATCGAAGTTAATTGCATGTTTAAACTGGCTATCTCTTTCAATATACTGATACTCCTGTAATTTATTTAGATCCCAAGAGCACTAATATTATAATTTAACTCATTCAAGCAGCAGGGGGGGCGAATCAGACAACATTTTTAGACAAGTTTTCACTGAAATCACGCTTAAAAACAATGAAACCAATGACATCAGGCAAAGAATGTGTGTGTGAATCTGATATCGTTTCATGGATTAGGTCCAAAAAAAAATATGAAAAAATCAATGAAATCAAAAACTTTTCAAGAGATTACAACGTCGTTGTCACTCACCCTCTCAACCGAATATTTGATCCAGTCCGATACGATATCGTGTTCGAGGGTCGAAAATCACTATGACTTTACAAACAGACTTATTTGTAAAACCTCCTCTTGTAAATCAATCAGATTATTAGACTGATCTGTGAGTTTGAAATTAATTCTGGTTAATGAATTATTATGACATCGCATATAGACTGGATTCACCGGAGACTCAATAATTAGAAATCCTGGAGGGGCTATTGGTGCAAATGAATAAAGAATATATCCTTGCTGAGCTTGATTTGATCGTTCTAGATTTATTTGATAGCTTCCTTCGATAACGTCACACACTAAATTGAGCGCAATCACCGATGAAATATTCACGTTGAACGGAGCGATATGCCTGCCACCACCATCTGGATCATTATTGTGTTTGAGGAATTTTATTTCCGGTGATGATGTTTTTTTCCACGTATCATGAATTATTTTAAAACCAACATCGATGGCATCACTGAGAAGTTTTGTTAGTTCTGGTACGTTATATCCCGGTAGTTTGACTGTTGGAATATCCTTGACGGGAATGCCCTTGCCGTCTGCAAAAATTTTTCTTGTTGTAGGATTACTGTCATCTAATATCTCTTGAATAATTTGTGAATGAAATGTTTCCATGTCATTGATGATTTTGTTACATGTTTCTACGACGCTGATAAATTCATCTCGGGTAAGAGAGCCGGATTTAAGAGGAATTAACAACAGTGAAAAATCATTATTCATTGCTATGAAATTGTCATTGATTTTAAGTTCGTTAATAAAAAGATATCTCCCTCCCTTATCTATAGTGCTAAGAGCAAAAAAATTTCTAACAATACTGTAATCACTATAGCCTTTTACTGGATTACCAGATTTTATCCTGTCGGTGATATAATCAGTTTTTTGTGGTTCTGGTAATTTAACGGGTTTTCCCCCGGGTGGTAATTCAGGCCATCCTAGTACGGTTCTAATAGAACTTTGATAGATATCTACGACGTATTCTTCTGAGTTTATTTCAATGGCAGATGATAGTGTTGGCTCATGAACTGTTATAGCTATTTTTGATTCTGCTCCAGTAATCGATTTTATTCTACGCGCGAATTCATTATTGATTTGTTCGATTTGGTATGATCCGGTTGGTATGGAAACAACGTTCCAGTCTGGGGTACCGTCGGGTTTATTCTTATTTGCAAACACCAGTGAATTATTGGGTTGTTGACCACCAAATGATTTTGACCTAATATTAGGCCAGCTATGATACACTCGTAATTTTGCTAGCGCTATCTCCTTCACTGGGACCGGAGAGGGGAAATTCACACTGAATTCTGGATTCGTTGAGGTTATTGAGATCATGCTGGTTTGTACTGGGGTTGTGTTCTCCACTATTTGTTGAAGTAATTCCATCTGTGTTGTCATCGTTGCTATACTCATGATGTATTTCTAATTTTGATACTGCGGAATCATAGACACGTATCATCACTGAGAACTCACTATCTGATATCGTTGAGGTTATTGAGATCATTTTGGTTTTTTCTGATTCCATCGGTGTTGTCATTATTATTATACTCATGTTTTTGTATTTCTAATTTTGACATCGCAGAATCATATATATCTACCATCGCTGAAAACTCACTCTCTGATATAATTGTATCATCGAGAGATGACGATATCAATGAGGATAATTGCGAGCATGCAGTGGACACAACATGAAATTGAATTATGTAGTCTTGTAGTTTCCGTTGGCTGCATGATGATATTTTTTTTGTGATTATTGAAATAATTCCAGCGATTGTTGTTGCCGCAGAAATGCAAATTGGAACAGCTATCGGAGCCATCATTGTCACTGAAGATAGTATAATTCCAGCTCCGGTGATTACACCACTCACTGAATACACAGTAATATCAATTGCGGTAATTCTCCTGCGATATTTTTTAATTTTCATTGCATACTCCTCAGACAGGGTTTTGAGTCTAGTTTGAAATTCTCTGACCTGATCATAACGATATTGCGATGATGAAATCATTTTTATTTTAAATACGCTAGCGTTTTCAATTACGATTTACTTAAATCCGCTACGAATTCCACATACCACGTTGTTGAGACTCTAACCAAACTTTTATCAGCATATGTGATTGTGAACTTTTCAGTTGTATTCTTGTCGATGATCGTTGAAATCGTATTATTGACCCCGGATGAACTGGACGATGAAATACTAAATTGAGTCAATGGTGTCACTAGTGTTAATCGATAAATACCCTTAACGGTTGCAGTGATATCTAATGTGTTGTTTGTAGGTGTCCACTCAAATGATCCGTGTTGGATGGTGTATACTAAGTTGTTGGTTTTCGTATGAGGAATTTTTGTTTTTTCAATGACTGTTATCATCCTCGAAATATCACCTTTGATGTCCTCGGTGAAGGTTTTCGTCTCATCGATGGATTTTTTGATATCAGGGAGTTTTAGTTCAATTTTATGTAACTGGGTTCCAATAAATTTATCAATGATATTTCTACGAAATGCGGTAAACTGTTTTATGTGTTCTTCGGTTTTAGATTGAAGTGTTGCTAGTTCCAACGCAGAATTGCCGAGTTCAATTATTCTATCTGTAATAGTCGAAATAAGTACACCTGGTTTGAGTTTACCCTGATCGGAAAATAGCACAACGGTATTCTCGATTGCGTTTTGTTGTTTAACTAAAATATCATCCAGAGAGACATCACTAGATTTCAATTTACCCTGTTTGTCCTGAAATACAACTATTTCATTCGGGTCAACACTTGTTAAATTTAACGTCTCAGCGATTTCATCTTTAATTTTTTTTGTTATATCCTTGATAGAACCAGGGGTTGCAGTGTCATCGGGTTTGGGTTTCAGAGGTCTTCCCCAAATATCAATCATGTTATTGTAAAACTCTTTCTCTCTTTAAAATCGTTTTTGACGACTTCGTCGTTGCCAGCGACTACTAGTGTAGTCATTTACGACAATATGAGGTGGTTTTCCCCTTGGGTTACTCAAGGAGTTAGAAATAGCGTTAAGGACATTTAATACTTCACTGCCGCATATTGGTGGGTCATTGATTTGTTGTGTTGGTAGCGTAGAATACCAAGTCTTCATTGGAAAATTTTTTATATAACGCAAAAACTCTTTTGGCGGGGCTAATCCATATGAATCGAAATAAACAATCCCACGTGGATCAATAGCGTATGCAACCCAGTGAGTTCCAGGTCCGGTGCTGTTATCGAGATTAATAATACCTGTTTCAGTTTTGTTTGGTTGATGTGGTAATTGATCTTTCATAAAAACACCTCTGAAATTTTTAATCGCTAGGTTTTTAGCAGCATCCATTAAATCAAAATTGGACATCGGAATCAAAGATTCCTCAATTAATAAACCGTTCCTGGTAGTCTCAGGCCTGATCCGTGAACGGATCTCCCGCTGTACCATGAATACGGGGTTCCTGGTAGTCTCAGACCTTTTCCGCTGTACCATGAATACGGGGTTCCTGGTAGTCTTAGACCCTTTCCCCTTTTTTTATAACCCTGTCCAGTTGCTTTTTTCAACGCCATTCCTGCTGCAGTACCAACGGCTCCTAACGCTGCTGCTTTAGCTACTGCTGGGGCTGCTGCTGCAATCAATGCTGGTATTGCAGCTAACAATGGAAATATACCACCCGTTTTCATCATATTTTTGATAGCAGCCGCAGAAAGAGTAATCTGAACACCTTTTTTGGCTGCAAGTGCATCATTGAAATGTTTTATTTGACGAGTTGTCAGTGATAATTTATTTGCACCACCAGTCATTTGATTCGGTTTCAACGTGATTGTGGTTCCACATTTTTTAGCCGATTCTGATTGCAATTTTTTGATTTGACCAGGAGTTAACGCAACACTAATAACACTATATGACATTATACATAATAGATTGATTCTAATGGAAAAATCGTTCAAAGATTTTCCACTGGTGCATCTACCACTCTCATTCTTCCACCAACACCTTCAAGTAGCATTGATTTATCACTGAGAATGACAGCAACTGCTCTATAATTAGCAATAGCACCACGAGTCACATTAGCTCTAAAATGTATATCAACGACAGATTGTCTCATCAAATCGAGATGTTCCAGTGAGAAGTAATAAATCGGATAGAGGCTTTTGAAATCCAATTGTGATATTTGCAAACCAGTATCCACATTTTGATCGCGTGCCATAAATGACAACAGACGATGATAAACTCGTGCAATATGATTTTCTGTGTAATTAAGTTGTATATCCTCGGATGGTTCCTGTTGGCCGTTTATTCTCAGTGAGACGTCTTTCACACCTAACTGATCAAATATCATATGACTTCGTTCTTGCTTACCAACTCGTGTGTTATCCTGTAACGCAATAAATATATGACGTGGCGCAGCAACACCTTGTTTTGATGCTAGATTCCACGTGAATAACCCGTTGATATTTGATTGCTTCACATCTGTACTCACTGATAACCAACTCAACAACGACTTTCCCCCTTGGTCCATAAATGATAGTAATCGTTCTTCTGCGGTGATTGCTGGAGTCAACACTGGCATCCACAATGATATTTTTGTTAATTTGACTTTACCGGCATCAGCATTGGGATTTGCAGCATCTGCTGGAATCCTCCAGATTGCGTCATTATCATCACCCTTTCGTACAAGTGATACTGTATGCTTCGCCCCGTAGATAACTTTTCTGACGTTTCTACAGAATCCAAATATGTGATGCAGTGGAATTGCGCATGAAAATGATCTACGCCGCCCTTCCAACATTGAAATACGTGTTGCAGCTCCTAGATTGAAATTATCATCTTTGTTTATAATCATATTCTCGACCTCAGCATCACTATTATCACGTTTTTTTGGTCGTCTTATAATAAATTGATTTCCTCCAGCGGTATTTGTAACATCTTTTGCAAACATCATAGAAGGTCCTGCTGATCTTGTATAATCATCAGAATATCTCGCTAGCCCGATTATTTTTGTAGCCACATCAACATCACGATCTATCGTCTCAATTTCTTTTCCATCAATGAGATATTTTGCACTCTCAAATAACGCCATGATACCATTATTGACAAACCCGACTTGAGTACCATCTGGATACTCTGTATCATTTGTTAGTAAAATTTCTCCTTCGATTTCGATAAACGCTTCACAGGGTAAAAAGTATTTACTGGTATCATGGACTTGAAGATCAATTCTTGATCGACTATTTGGGTCTATGGCATGATAGGCGTAATATTGATAATCGCGTACAGAATCATCCTTACCAACTGGGGCGTCTATATCAAATGCTGGATCACGTGACTTTTTGAACATTTTATTCTATTTATCAGAGTCTAAATTGGATTTTCAACGCTAGCGTTTTCTAAAGCCACTTCCTGCTATCATATTTAGATCGGGAGTTAAAGCCATTGACGCTAGTTTTTCATCGACTGCGTTATTTATAATTTTACTAACACTTGCAGGCATTTCTGCTGTAGACGGTAACGGTTTCTTTTTTCGTAAATCACTTCGTGATTTTACTAATGATGTTATTTTATCCTTCGCAGTTGAAAACGCTTTCCCGGCAAGATCTCCAACAGCACCAATACCCTTATCACGAATAACATCAATGGCTTTCATTGATAACTGTTTAGCTAACGGCATCACTTTTGGGGCCATTCTTGAAAAGAATCCTAAAATGGTATTGCCGAGGCCATCTCCATAGTATGCTTTATAAACTGGAAACCGTGAATTAACTACATAGACGAGGGTTGGTTTATCATGATTGTAATGTATGATCATTATTATAAAAACAATAGTGTTTTCAATTGCTGTGATACCCATCTGCTAACTCGTCAATGAAATCTCGATATGTTTTGATATCCATGATACCGCCGGCAAATAACCGTCTACAGATATCAGCTGCTTCATTAATTATTTCTGGAGAGTTATTTCCAGCTCGGAATCCTCCTACAAGAACATCTAATCGTGATATATCATGGATAACACTATCAGGACAAGTGTTTCCAATCCTTGGATTTTGCAGTCCACTTCCGCTATAACCAGCTGCTTCATCTATTTTTTCTAAATCCGTTTCTTGTAAATAATCATCATCATCATCATCATCATCACGTGGTATTTGTTGTTTTTTAGGAGAAAAAGATATTTTCTTTGCAGGTTGCTGTCTCCGCCCTTTCAATTTTCGTTGTTTTAACTCTTCGTATTGATTATACACGTGATCCACCGCATTGATATATTGAATGTATGATGCACTATCTGTCTTTTTTTGACTTTTTCCGGTTTTGATTTTGTAGAATATATTAGCCCAATGGGTTAAATTCTTAACAAACTTGTGATGTTCTGGTTTCAACATTTTTTTTCTGTTTTCATAAGTCTTAACAACAAGCGCAGGAATTTCTGCTGGATCAGTCTCATCAATTGCTGCTAACCCTTCTTCGTTAAATCTCACGCGTAAGTCCTCTACTGTTCTTTTTGATTCCATTTGTTTTGTTTGTTCAGTTTTCGCTGCTATTTTTTCAAGTTCACCAATAACAGATTTTCCCGTCTCGGGAACATCTCCCAGTAAAGCACGCTCTACCCCTTTCGTTGCTGTGGTTACTGGTTTAAACAATTCTTCAGACCCTAAAGCAAAATCAGTTTGTAAACTCTGTCGTTGTTGCAGTTTATTCCGTACAGAGTCACGAATTGGTACAAATCTCCTGATTGCATCCAGTCGTTCACGAGCCAATCGGGTTGTTAATGCTTCATTGACCATTATTTGAAATCAGAAACCATTTTTCAATTGTAAAACACTTGACATGTCAGATGATTTTTAACACCAGTGACAAAGTCACCGTGGAAGTGTTTAACGGCTCTATCATTGATGAAGAAAGTATCAAAATTGTATATAAAATAAATAATACTGATAGTTTCCTCACTTTTTTGACATGTCGGATGATTTTTGATACCACCATGGAAGTGTTATTTGATTGTTTTAACAGCTCTATCAAGGTTGTGGAAAGTGTCCAAATTGTATATAAAATAATTAATACTGACACTTTCCACACTTTTTTGACATTCCTCTTGAAGGTCGGCTAAAAAAAATGATAAATGATCGGGCGATAAATGATCGGGTAATCAAAAAATGATAATGGTCGGGTAATCAAAATTGTTCATTTTCTTGAATTAACGCCCGTAAGTTTCTAATTTTAGAGTTGACTTCTTTTTTCAATTCGTATTCGTTACCTAATTCTTTTCGTATCCCCTCTACGATAGTATACAACGGAACGAACACACTGATGTCACTGGAAAATGAAAGAGAGTCTTTAATAGAATTCTGAATTCTTTTGATGAGTGCATATTTCTTGGGTAGCATATATTTGTTAGTGCTGACTCCGTATTCTATATCCTGAAAATCAGACACAATTTGATCAGGATTTAACCCATCTGATAGTTTGATATCCTGATTTTTCAATTTTGCTATTTCAACTATGATGCTATTCATGTTTTCAGAATTCATTATTCTATAGCAATGACATATCTCTAATTGGAAAATATGACGTGTCAGACATAACTAAATTGAATTTTTTGTCCACTCTTTTTTGAAATAGCCGTCTTGGTTATTCCCGATGCAACGAATCGTACTGAAGTTCTACAAATATTGAAATACTTACCGGCTTCATATAATGATTGAAATATTTTCTCTTCGTTAGTTATTGTATTCAAAGATTTCACTGGTCTCGCTTTTGAACAAGTGTCAGTCTTTCCACGTTTGGAATTCTCACTTTGTGTGATAGCTTGCAGATTGGATAAAGAATTGTTCTTTCGATTAGAATCCTTGTGATCAATAATAAAACCATCTTTGATCAATCCATTAAAACATTCAAATACGAAACGATGATTGCGAAATGTCTTCCTTCCAACATTAAACACCAAATACCCCATACCATTATCCCACCCAATTGGGTTCTTCAGTCTACAGTGTCTTACAACACCATCACTGGATGCTTCGTAATTTTTAATCACTGGGTGTAGTCTGAATTCTTGGGTCATTATATACTACACTATTGTCTAATTCAATGACTGACCCCATTGCAGTGATTGATTATACATAAATCTTTCATTTAGACACCTGTTTTTAATATAGTATGAAGGAGTTCAAGAGATTGACTTCGAAAAATGCTAAATTCAATGCTGATAGAGAGTTTAAGAGATTATTGAAAATCAATCCTAGATTTAATATCGATAGACCCAAAAAACGTGTAGTAGACGGAAACATGAAAGAGTTTAAGAGACTATTGAAAATCAATCCTAAATTTAATCGCGATAGACCCAAACAACGTAACAAACGTCCAAGAGACAGAAACATGAAAGAGTTTAAGAGACTATTGAAAATCAATCCTAAATTTAATCGCGATAGACCCAAACAACGTAACAAACGTCCAAGAGACAGAAACATGAAAGAGTTTAAGAGATTATTGAAAATCAGTCCTAAATTTAATCGCGATAGACCCAAACAACGTAACAAACGTCCAAGAGACGGACCCTGGAAGGATGCTCAATTCAATCTTGATATAGTTTCTAATACACCCAAGAATAAAATTCTTGATAAACCCATCAGAGACTGTTTTAATGAATTCAAGCGTGATGGAGCATCTTATTGTTGGTCAACATTTCGAATTGATGGTGTTGTTGACGCTACCATGAATGATGAAAAAGCAGCAGTGATCATTTCACGTGTTGGGGAAAAAAGTCATTTTTTCCGAATCAAATACATTATCCGTGAGGATGGAAAATGGATCATTAGGGATAAATTTGAACCCATCTTGAAGGGCAAAAAAACTATCACTGTGAATCAGGATTCCAAACCGGGAATTTTGACCGGAATTGATAAACCCTACTACGAAAGATCTTATCCTGTCACAGCAGTTGTTTACGGGATCTATCCGCTCAATGAAAAACCTGATATTGCAAAACTAGCACCCATGAAATATTCGACAGGGCTCAATTGTGTAGCAGAACGAATAATAGAACACTTCACAAATGCGTCCCGGGGAAATAAACTCACTGATCTAAGACGAAAAAAAATAACCGAATGGGAACTGACAGTGAAACAGCATGGGGCAACAATTCAGGATATAACCAAATTAGAAAAATCATTGAGATTTCCAATATCGGTAAGGACAATCACCGGTGAAGTATTATACGAATCGAAATATAAATCACAGGGAGCTCCAATTGAAATTATTGATCATAACGCGCACGCGTGGTCATCTGCAGTAACAATATTTCCACGGGATAGAACCGTAAAATATCTATCCCAAACCGAAGAGTTTTTTTCAGAGCAGAAATTATTTGATGCTATTTACCATTTGAGTAAAAACGATCCTGTGTCAATGTGGCTATTTCATAGTACTTCAGACGAAGAATGCAAATTTGATCAGTTTGTAAAGCCCAACGGAGAATTATATCGTACTGAAGAACTGCATAATCAAATGAAACAACTGGCTAGTGAGTTTTCTGAGGACGGGGAGGAAATCGAAGATCAATTATTAGCAAACTGTTTTACACTACCATCAATTGCAGCACATTTTGCTAGAAAGAAAAACGCGTGGAAACCAACACGAAGTGAGTTCTTATCAGATGTCAAATTGTCTTGTCTTGAATACAGCCATGGAGGATTATGGAATACAAAATACACCGCTGATACCGTTATTTCAGTTGATATGATTGCATGTTATCCAGGAAGTTTTCTTGGGTATGGAGAATGCGAGAAATATTTCAAACGATTTGGACACCCCACACACGAAATGACCCGTGTTGCTATTAATGGACCACTGCCACATTTCGATTTAACCGGATTCGCTTGTGTGGTATCATTTGAAATGGCTGAAGGACTTCATCCGTGTAGTTATCTTTGGATTGGTAAACACATGTCTGAAAAACACTGGATGCCAATAGTGTTATTACGGTATATGCTTGATTGTAAGATGTTAAAATCATTAATTGTCAGTGAAGCAATTATATCCTATCAAGCACAGAAATCAGTCTGGTTACCACAACCTGATCTAGAAAAAATAATTAGCGAAGAGCGAAAACTGTTTCCTGATTTTAATGAACAACAAATCATGGATTGGTCCAGACAGTTATTTGAAATCAGAAACAATGAAGCAAAAAATCTTGGACGAAGAATAATCGGTAAATTCACTCAGGGTGGCAAAGATGATAATACGAGATATTCTTCACGATTGATTATAGACAACGCTGAATACGATTTTGTAATGGCGGATGTAACGAATAAGGGCCTATATGTCAATCGTAAGGACGCATTTATGTCCGATGGAACCAAATTGGGTACAATTGTTACTTACAATGATGGATACAATCCGCAGTACACACATTTGAGAGCTTCTATGCTCGGTTATGCTTCTATTAATCTGTTTTCGATGATCAATAAATTTCCTAACACCGCAGTTAGAGTTGCCACTGACTCATTTTACATAAACAGCAAAATGGTTGATTTTAAGGCTACTGGCAACGAGAATTGGGGATCATGGAGAATTAAGAAAGAAATGATTCATGATTATATTCCATCAGCAGATGTTACCATTGAAAATAATTACTTAGAAAGCAATCAGTGTTCAGAATTTTCTAATGCGCCACCGATTTCTGATCCAATCTGTAGATATAAAACAGTTTATTTAAACGGCTGTGGTGGGTCAGGAAAAACAACCCGGGCAATTGAGTTATATCGCCGTGGAAACGCTAGCGTTTCTAACATGATTGTGCTAACACCGACTCACAGACTTGCAAGAGAAATGATACAGAGAGGGGTAAATGCCTGTACCTATCATAGTTTTTTCCGATGGAAGGGAGATATATGGACTCCTGAGCGCATGGGAGAGAAATTTATTCCTGAAATTATCATTTGGGATGAAATATGCACAGTGTCCGAAGATGTCTTAAAAATATTTCTTGAGTGGTTGTTATTGAAGAATACAAAAATCGTCATGTGCGGTGATCACGGCCAACCACCACCATTTGTCGGTGCTTCCCCACATGAATGGCTAAAGGGTTTTGTAGACTATTATGAAGAAATTGATACCGATCATAGATCACTTGATAATGAATTAAAAGAATTTAAGAAACTAATTAGATTACAACCGGATAGAATCCAGTGTGAAATAGCCCGTGAAATAATTTCGGAAACTCCCATGAATGAGTTTTGGGAAGCGTGGAGACCAAACGATTTGATCATTGCCAGTAGAAAAATAGTTAGGGATACACTTCAGATGAAATTATTTGAATTGCATAAACAAAAATTTGCAACGCTTCCAGTGCCCCTCTGTTATAGGCCATCGGATACACGAAAACAGAACATTGAAGTTGATATTCCAGGACAGAGTGAAAAGCAGATTCTCGTATTAAATGATATTGTGCTGGTTGATATCAATGTCGTTCAGGATGCATTGCGTGCTAATAAATCCCCATGGACGTTAGGATACGCAGCAACAATACACTCTTCACAAGGATTGACTATATCGGATACAATTGTTTGGATGGTAGATAATCGCATAGAATGGTCGAATTTAGTCTATCTTTCAGTATCCAGAGTACGAAAAATAAATCAACTCCGAAGAATTGTCTTCGATGATGAAATCATTGGTGGCGATGATGAAATCATTGGTGATGATAATGATATTATTGATAAAAAACTCTCCGGTTACAAACAGCAGGACAAAAAAAAACAACGAGAATTTGACATTGATGCTGAATTAATAATTACGCTGAAGCAACAACAGAATAATCACTGCGCGAGTTGCAATTGTATAATGCGTTGGCAGTATTCGGATAAGGATCCTCGCCAATTCACCGTAGACAGAAAAAATAATAGTCTCGGTCATGTCAGAAACAATGTGATGTTGACTTGTCTTGAGTGCAATAGACGCAAGGGTGCTAGTTAAGACCATGCGGTGGCAATTGAGTATCCTCGGGTATTATTTGTAATTGTTGTCTAGTAAAAACCCGCTGAGGGGCAGATGAATCCAGTTTATAGATTGGAGGTCTACCCGTAGATCGTGTTATACTAGATATCTTATGTGTAGTAACACTCCAAATTGGATCAGTAGCTCTTTTTCTACCCCCTTCAAGCTCTCCTGGTTCGTATAAGTACCTCACAATGACATTACTACCAAGAATTGGTTCGAAAACGCTAAAATCTTTTTGTGGTTTTTCAGGTATTGACTTCTTTTTAATCGCATTGATAGGTTTCATGTTGATGGTTCTAGTAATCTCGTTATTCAGTGCAGTAATCACAGCTGGTAACCTTTTAACCCATTCACGGGATCGCTTTTCTTGAATGAATTCTTTTGCGTATTGATATCCAAATAACCGTTCAGCAAGAGTCCGATTAAATCGTTCTACAATTGCCTGATCACGATGCAGTGCAGTATGCCCCCGTCTGATAGTGACATTGTGATCTTTCATTGTAGATAACACTGCACCCTGAAATTCTTTGCCGGGATCAATTTGTAATAGATTTGGCCAGTGCAGAGGACCTCGTCGATAAATCCTTTCAAATGCAGAAGCCACTTCAGTGGCCGATTTTGTTTTTAACGGTTCTGCTTCTTTGTATCGACTTGCAATATCAACTACGGTTAATGCGTATTTGTAACCGTGGTCATGTGGCAGAAATAATAGATCAGCCTGATGAACTTCATTGAGTCCGGTCACATCAAAATGCGAGACATTAATTTGTTTAGGCGGTGGTAGATAAATTTGCCATAGTGCCTGTTTGGATAACCAATGAGCCGCAGTGGTTTTTTTCACTTTTGCAGCGCTAGCGAGTTTATGGATTGCTGATTTACCCCTCCAGTATCCTCTTGGGGAGTAATAAATAGATTCCATGTTGTTATTAATTACCAGCACCTAACATCAATTTACTTTTCATAGCCGATTTTATCAAAAATGAAGCCAATTTTTCTTTGAAGGATTTATCAGGGATGGCATTCAACGCATGAATTAATTTCACATCTGCTAGATGCCTGTGTTGCAGATTGCTGCTTTTATAAGCCACATCATGAAGGTGACAGGCCTTATCAATGGCGTTTATTGGTTCTTCACCGGGGTTGGGTTGATTTTGATTATTGAGTCTGATATCAAGTCTTGTTCCCGGTCCACAGTAACTATACCCTGGAAGGTGTTTTTCTCCTGGATACTTTGCCCATGGGGTTCCAGGGAGTTTTGCTAATTTGGCAGCGATATCACCTCCTCGTTTTTTTTTAAAGGTTCCTTGGGTTCCTTGGGTTTAGAAACAAATCTAAATTTCTTTGTACCACATTGTACGCATTTACCAGAAAGCGCTGATCGGTTATTTTTAGTTGTAATCGTCGTCAAGTCATCTGTGCCAGTACGCGCCTTACACTTCACACAATATAGATCCATAATTTATGTATAGAGATATGAATATAATTGATTTTTCAGCAACTAAAACAAGAGAACCAGTGAAGCATCATGCAGCGCTACCAAACTCTATCCGCGCAATTATAATCGGGCCATCTGGATCCGGTAAAACGCAATTGTTGCTCAATTTAATAATGAGATGGATGAAGTGGGATAAGTTGTATTTAATTGCCCCTAGCGTAGACGATCAGCGATGCTATGAAGTGCTAAAAGATTTTAATGAGATTGCTGGTGAGGATGTTATTGAATTTATAACCGATATTGACGAGGCACCATCAGTAGAAGATCTTGATGGAAGTATTAACAATTTAGTGGTATACGACGATGTCATGTTAGATAAACAAAAAAATCCTGCTAGAATATTTTCCAGAGGCAGGCACAAAAACACGGATGTGATCTATGTCACTCAACGCTACACACAAATACCAAAAGTGATTCGCGATAATTGTAATGTGTTGTGTGTGTTTAATGGAGTTGATACACATACGCTACGAAATATTTGGCAGACATGGTGCTCCGATATGGACTTCAATCAATTTAGAAATTTCTTTAGTCATGCTCAGTCCGCCCCACACGGATTTGTAACAATAAATTTACATGACCCTCGAACACGATATCGTATCGGACTGGATCAAATATTCGGTTGAGAGGGTGAGTGACAACGACGTTGTAATCTCTTGAAAAGTTTTTGATTTCATTGATTTTTTCATATTTTTTTTTGGACCTAATCCATGAAACGATATCAGATTCACACACACATTCTTTGCCTGATGTCATTGGTTTCATTGTTTTTAAGCGTGATTTCAGTGAAAACTTGTCTAAAAATGTTGTCTGATTCGCCCCCCCCCCCCCTGCTGCTCATTCATTTTCTTCTTAGGTTTGTAAGGGACGCAAAATCTAACATGATGAAAATTTTGAAAAATGAACAAGAGAGACAAAATTGCATTATCAAACTCATAAGTTCTCTCCATTGTAGTTCTGTTAAACCGTAATTTCACACTTGCCAAATTCAAAGATAATAGGCTGGAAAGTTCCAGACCTAAAATTTGACCTTTGACCTGATTTAACAGATTTAGGAAGGCCAAATTAATTTTTAATAAACTTTATTCAAGCTTTTACTATTGTTTTCAATTTAAAATTCCACAAAGGAATTGCCCCTGAAAACCTTGTTGACACACACATAATGGTCAACGAGTATTGATTACCTGACTTGGTCTGTGGTAAAGGACCAACACAATCAGCCATAATTCTACTAAATGGTTCAGCAAATGCAGGAATAGGTTGATGAGCCTTAGTATCTTCTGATTGGGTTTTCCTACCATTTGACAATTATGACAAGATCTACAGTATTTGGCAACATCGCTGTAACGTCTCCCCCTTAGTAAGAGGGGTAGTTAATTGGAATTAGCTACGTTATCTAGGGAATGATCTCCCTCGATATTAAGATCCCGTGTGAGTGAAAGATAGAATATCAACAGAGAATTTAATTAATGGTAATTTCAATTCAACTTGAACGATATCAACGTGATTTAATTGCAGTTTCTAATTGGATTTATTTCGTCATCATAATGAATGGTGAAATGAGCTCAATGTCCACAGCTGATTGCACCACCTCCCCTTTGACTGTGTTCATTTTCCTATTTACTCGAGTCTTCCTTTTCTGACTGCCTCGTCCTTCTTGGACTTCCTAGATTTTACTCTCTATGCATCACTTTCACCGTTCGGACTTCACATGTCAGTTTTCTCTTTTCAGGCTTTACTCGTCACTTCTTTTATTTTCGGATTCCCATCTTTAGACTGTCAAGTCCCCTCTCCCTCGGAAAACATTTATTTAAGGACAAAATTATTCCTAAATCGCTATATGTACCACTTTCTAGTTGTATATAAACTTCCTTCACACACTAGCCATTCAGACACTGTGTAAAGCCTACCTACACTAGTACCTTGCCATAAATGACCACATGACCTGTATAAAAAATTTACCGTATGCTACTACATGTCCGATTAATATTGCATAAAATTCACTGATCCTTACTCACTTTCAGAATAATTTATTTAAACATTACAAAAGTAAATATTATAGGTAGTTATCATTAAGTCACGATAATCAGTCTCGTCCTAACAGACCAATGAAATTATTTCATATTTATTTCATATATCCCTATAAATCATGCACATACGAGCATTTGGATCTCATGCAATCAATCTTGTTAATGAACTAATAACTGTAAAATTAAAAGATAAATTGCATAGTAACTGTAGCATCAACACATTTCCATGAAATTGAATACACGATACATGCTATGGAACCTAAGTCATATCAAACAGTTGCATACAACAAAGAATATAAAAAAGAGAATATGTGAAATTAAAATTGCGTATCTTAATGTTGTGAACTTCAGTACTTGTGCATGCAGCACTAAACCCTGTATCTTCCGCAAGACAATCCCCAGCTTTAATCCCTCTTTGGTGATTATGGAACCAAGATATTTGAACTGGCTGACTGTTTCCAGTTCTTATCCTCTGACTTTAATCTTGGCTGGTATTTGTTTGCCCAAATTTGTCATCAGCTTCGTCTTCTCAGCGCTTAACTCCATATCAAATCTGGAAGATGTTTCATCCAGGTTCTTCACCAAGGTGGCAAGCTCGTCTTCACCGCCTGCTAGCCCATCAATGTGGTCTGCAAAACGGTGGTTGTGGATGTTAAGCCCTCCAATGCTGACTATCCCAGTGGTTTTCCTTGGCTTTACTCATATGCGCTCTAAGTAGATATTGAAAAGCGTGAGTGACATGAGACAGCCTTAACGTACTTCGACTGTTGTCTGGAACCAGTCTCCCGCATAACCTTGGGCAATAGCCTCACCGGTAGCCTTGGCGTACAGCTGCTTAATGGTATTTGTCAACTTTTGACCCATGTTGTACTTCTTCATTGTGGCGCACAATGCCTCATCCCAAACTATGTCAAAGACCTTTCTGATATCTATGAACACATGATAGATGTATTGTTGATGTTGCAGTACTTTTCACACATAACTCTGAGATTGAATATTTCTTCAGTTGTGCTTCTTTCAATCCGGAACCCGGTCTGTTCTTCAGCAATTATTTCTTCTGTTTGTGGTTTCAGTCTGTTCAGCATCACCTTACTAACATGGCTGATCATACTGATAGTTCTGTAATTTTGGCACAGAAGGAGATTGCCTTTTTGTGGAGTGCTATAATCAGTGAATGTATCCACTGTGTTGGCCATTCACCTGTCTGCCAGATCTTGTTGCAGATTTTTGTTAGTAACTATATCTAGTAGCTTTTCAAATTATATCCTGCTCTCAATGTGATCAAATCTTAATGCTCGGTTCATTAAACTGTAAGGTTCACTGCTTTTTCAAAATTCGATACTTAACAATCTCTTTTGATTTTCGGCTAGTAACAGTGAGTCGTGATCTTGTGATAAGTCTTATTAATCCCTAATGACCAGCCATGGGAGTTTCATGGACCAGAATAAGTATTTCTTGTCTGTAAGGTTTTGGAACTACACAGTTTGTTCACTGACCACTCAACACCAGCAGGTACCTAGACGTGTCTCTCTTTTATCATAAAAATTCCATTTTTTAATGAAATAACAGACAGGTACTTCAGAGGCGTCAGTTTCCCTAATTGCCCTCTGAAACCAACAGGAGATCTCATGATATTTTTTCCTGTTGGATTACAAGTGATTGTCGTTTATCACCCTGATTATCTAATGATAACTGCTCTTTCTCTAGAAAATTCGACATAAATTTGTCTAGCATCTTTTTTATTTTAGTTTCTGAATTTTTATCGATAAGCTTCAGAGACTTGCGCATAACCTCTTAAGATGTATTCTCTGACTGCGTCATAATCAACACTTTGGTGAACTGACAGTGAGTGGTAAATATCACATTGTAATAACTGAGTCCAGTGTTCCCTTGGCTATTTCATATTTTCAGCAATTTTTTCAAAACGAGTGAAATATTTGTCTACTTCTCGTTCTCTGAAAGGTGGCACTAACTCGATGTTCTTTGCAAGAATGCTTTTCACTTGCCAGCTCTATTTCTTTCATTCTACATTGATATTCCCTCTCTTCCTTCTACTTTGCATCCGCATCTGTCCGTCTGTCTCTCTGTCTGTCTGT
This sequence comes from Unio pictorum, assembly GCA_030141615.1. NCBI lineage: Eukaryota > Metazoa > Mollusca > Bivalvia > Unionida > Unionidae > Unio > Unio pictorum. The sequence continues at coordinate 5,696,203 of JARLTB010000219.1, read as the reverse complement.
CTGTCTCTCTCTCTCTCTCTGAAATTGCATTTGTTTTTCTTGTAAATGCATTTGCATTTGTTTTTCTTCGTTATCTACCTGCATTTGCATTTGATTTTTCTTCGTTATCTAACTGCATTTGGATTTGTTTTTCTTGTAACTGTATTTGTCTTTGTTTTTCTTCGTTATCTAACTGCATTTGCATTTTTTCTTCGTTATCTAACTGCTTTTGCATTTGTTTTTCTTGTAATTGCATTTGTCTTTTTTGTTCTGTCTTACTTGCCTGAAGTTAGAGCTTCCTTAACTCCGATTCCAATTTGTATTTTAATTTTAATTCTTTTACTTTTAGACTGATACAGACTTACTGATTCGAAACCAAATCACTTTTATCCAAACATTCTTTTCTACCAAATACTGAACCAAAATATTTCTTGTTTCTCGTTTCGTTAAGGAAGCTATCACTTCGGAAAGATCGTATTTTCTGTCAAGTTGAGGATGTGAAAGAAAGATTTGCACTTTTGACGACATTTTAGAAAAAAGCTTGCCGATATCACTTAAGAAAAATGTAAAAACTAGGGGAGTTCACATTTTAACCCAAAAAATCTGAAATATTTTAGCCAAAATTCTAATAACCAAGACGAGCTATCCAATTATTTGTTACGTGTTTATGCTCTAATAAGCAGTAACGAAGAAAGGATGAAAACAACGAGTTTTGTAAAAATTGACTAATAATGTTTATCACTGGGAAAAGATTGTAAAACTGGAGGAAAAAACTTAGTTTTAAGAATCAAAATATAAAAATCCACGAATTAAATTGCAAAAGTCCTAGTAATAGATGTAAATTCGAATTCTTTTGGACAATCCAAGATGAAATACGATGACATATGCTGAAGTCTGTTTTTTGTTTATCCATAATTAGAATCACAAGATTTTTAATACTCTGGTGTTGGAAATCCAAATAAGATTTTGATATACTGTCTTCGTCCAAGAACTCTGTATGAGCACATCAAATATTTCCAAAGATACAAATTAATCCTTTAAAATCCAAATGAATTGAAGAATTGTTAAAATGGATTCAAAACTGACTAATACATAAGAAAATGACTTCGATGTCATTTGCAAAAACCCAAAACTAACTATACTTCATTTAAACAAAGATTATATCGTATTTTAGTATGTAGTTTCCATAAAATCACGAAATTGCAAAATCACGAAAGGGGGGAGTCACGTGATTGTTTACACACGTACTTCTAACATGACCATGAAGACAACCAATCATTTTAACTTTAAGAACAAAACGTTATTTACTTCTTCTCTAGTCCCATCTTGAAATTGACAACAACCAGTCATTTTAAAATTAGAATAAAACTTGTTCAGGTACTTTCCACTAATCTTAAATCAATGTCATTACTTGTTTACCAAAGAATAATTCGGTCAACCGATTTTCTGAAGAAAAAGAAACAAAAAGAGAATTTTACAAACAATATTAAATTAAAACAAATATATATCAAATCAGATAGACGTAACTATATATATATATATATATATATATATATATATATATATATATATATATATATATATTCTCTCTCTCTCTCTCTCTCTCTCTCTATATATATATATATATATATATATATATATATATATATATATATATATATATATATATATATATATATTGTACTCGTCGATGACTAAAGTAAACTCCGAAACACTTTGATTATGTTGCATTTACTAATGGCATATATTCCTTTTGCTTTTTAAACTTGAAAACGTTTGCAATGATGTTGTACAAAACTTACAAAGACTCCTAAAACTGGTACTAACAGCTGTCTCGCTAGTCGCTCAGCATTAAGAGGTTAGTATTGCTACTGGTCGGCCTGGTGTCAGGATAATGTGACTGGGTGGGACATCATGCAACATGTCTGCGGTAAGATGCCCCAGTTTTAAACTGGTACACTGCAGACATCGTAGCGATATGACTGGAAAATTGTTAAAGCTATGTTAAAAATCTAAATCTCACACACACATACACACAAATTCCAGCTAAGCTTCTACTATACCCATACCTGTAGAAACAGTTTCTATGACAACCTCCGCCCAAATAAATTCTTAATGCTACTTCTATTTTTTTTTTTCTCACACCTCGATTTGTTTTCTATCATCTATATATTCAATCTCTTCAACCAAATCATGTTAATCTCTTTAACTTTTGGCAACCTAAACCTATGACGTTTGTCACTTAGCAATAAAGAGCAATTGGTAACTGCACATTCTATAAATAATTGAAAGGGGCAGCTTACATTGTGTTGTGTTAACACTGGTTTTACAACGGCTTTGCTGATTTTACCGTACTCGTACAGTAATGTACTCATCCTGAATAACTCGTCTTCGTCGATGACTTGAATATTTCTGTTTGGTTTTGTTTTTAAACAGAAATATGAATATCATTTGACACAGAAACACTCGTTTATTGTGGTGCAAAACAAAGGCGAAATAAAAATAAAGATTATAACGTTCAAGACAATATTCGTCATCAGCGATAATTTCTTGACAGTTCGCCTTCGGTAAGGCTGTAATAAGTACTGTTATTTAAATCTTTTTGATTTTGCCTAAGTTTTGTAATTTGTATTCATTACTTTAAAATTGTAATGATTATTACTAATAACAGAATTAGTAGTAAGTATGTTTTGCAAGGTTTTATCTTTTTCCCATTGGACAGTTCCATTATATGGTATCTTGGAAAAACTAAATTAACTCCCAATGGAACTGCTAAATCATGTGAATTATTATACTATGTTGGAAAATTGCGACTTGTCACGTTGGTAGCAGTAGCAAAGTGCATTTTTACTCTTCTGCAAGTATAGCAATAGGTGTAGTTGGACTATTTTGATTCTTCTTCTTTAGTGTGCTCTTGTTCTAACATCAAGTTTGCAAACGTATTTCATGTTTCATTTACGTATTATTTGAAAGGAAAAACATTTGTTTGGATTGTTCAGTGGAAATAGAAAGTGCTCATTAGAATATAATAGTATTTTGGAACTGCTGTTATTTATTCAAAGGGGTTCTGGACAACGCCATTTTCACAACGTTACGAATTTTGGCGGACCAGTACATCTCCGCTTCTGAAATGTAAAACGAATCTTTTCATTCATTTGGACTTGAATAGAACTTGTTCACGATTATTTTGGATTTACTTCATAAGGTCTTCTCACGTTTGTATTTATAACTTTGATAATGAAATTATTTGTTGAGTTTTACAAACATTGTTGGCTTTGCTTCTTTCTGTTACTTAGTTTATGACCTCAGAGTCGTTAGAGTACCGATTAACAATTGTGTGAAGTTAAGATGTGTATGTACTATTAGGCAGTCAGTTGTGGAATGGTTAATATAAATTTGAATGATTAGCCATGCATCCATTCTTGAAGGTGGACCGGTTATAACACCAATAATTTATACAAAATCATTTTTGTTTGTTTGCTTGTTTTGTTCTTGTTTTGTTTTGTTTGTTTCATTTTTGAGATCTGTAAACACGTAAAAGCAATTCTATTATTAGCTAACAAAATATATAGCAATGTAAATTTGATTTTGCATTTGCCTCAATTTATTCAGTAATTTTTAGGTTGAGTACTATAATTTCATCAATATTCGCGTGTTTGACAGGGAACTTATTGACACCGTAAACAACTTCTTCTAAAGCAAGTTGCAGACACCGTCTGAGCTGCATGGTATACTGAGCTAACAATGCTGGTTGTTTTACTTGACATGTGTATGCCGATAAAAGCTATTGTTACCTGACGACTTAAGGGATTTATACCAAATCCATACAATATATAAAATAGCTACACCAAACAAAATCATAAATCCTACTGTTTAAACTAGGCAGGTTAAAGTCCAAAGAACTCTTTTTTTCACGTGCTCTACCACGCGAGTTATAGTTAGAACGTCCCCAAGCTGTCTACTAAGTTCAACATTACGTGGATTAGTTTGAGTTTTCTGAAATAATATTTTCAGGTTTTCATTTGTTTGCTAGTCGGGGATTGGAGGTGTTGCTTTTGTAAACAACTGCTCATTTTTGGTTAATCTACCTTTCCATTATTTGCAAAGAATTTAGGTTGATTAAAAAAATGTTAGTTCTACGCTGACATATATTTAGTTTGACAAGTGAAAAAAAACTCGAAATTTAATTTCATAAATTAAAGCAATGGTTGCAAAGATGTATGTATTTGTTCATAATACATTCTGAAGATAAAACTACAATTCGCATGATCTTCAAAGATGTTGTTTAATACCACCAGAAGATGTAATTTTAAAAAAAAAATCATATGACAAACGTAGTTCTGCACTGTGTGATAAAATCGCATAATATTCAGTTATATATAGGCTGCTTGTCGGACCTATAAATGCATAAATGCCAACCAACGAATAAGCATATATATATTATGCATTTTGCTTCCGTATATTGCTTGTCAAAGTCTTAGTGTGTCCATGAAAGGCAACATTTTCAAAGTTTTTATTTTATTTTATTTTAAATTAATACAATATCTAGCACTCCGTGAGGATATATTTATACCAATTTGCAAAGCAAAACTGGAGTGAAGTACCCGATATCATTTAAATGTATACAATACTCTTTTAATTCATTCTGTAAACTCCATAGTTTGTCAATTCGATTAATTGTTCTAATATGTGATATTAAAGAAGAAAAAAGTTATATATTGCAATAATTTATGCAACTTCGACATCAAGAAAGATTTCAGGTCTTATTTATTTACTTCTCGTTCTTTTTTAACTATTTTTTTCCAGGATAATTTTGTCGAGTTAACCCCATTTATCATGTCTTTACTCCGTTCCTGTTTGTACTCTTCAGTTACTTTAAAAATGGATCATTGCTATTTTTGTCTTCCATATATCCAATATTTTTCCCAGTTGTTACTTGGCCGTTCATCAATGATAACATCGTGTTTCAGATATGTGATTAAAGATTGCTAATACACAGTCTTAAATAACGATTGTTTCAATATAAACCACCGAAATATGTACATCATCGAGAATATCATTATGCGATTGACAGTCTTACAGATGTCGAGGATGATGCTGCTGGTGGTGGTGTATTATGTTTTTAAGTTCAAACCGGTGTTGATAATATTGTAACCATTTTGATCATGATTTTCCAGGGCAAAGTATTTCACACCAAACGTATTTGCTAGTGGCTTAAACTCCTAATCTCGACTTCTACGTAAAGGCTATAAAGGGGGGAGGGGCACGGTAATTGATGTACAATATATAACGGAAAATCACAATTAAAATTAAATTACTTTATTTCAAAAGAAATTTGGCAAAACAGTATAAATTTCGAGGTACGACAACTTCAAAGTTGTGCAAACACCCAGCGTTATAGCAGATAAAATTTGGAAAAGAGTTGAGGGCGGAAAATGAAACAAAGGCGTTGTGTGAGTTACCTATTGCTGAGATAAAACAAAACTTTATTTAGAAGCTACTGTTATCTAATGACGAAACAATTCAAATGGAAACAGAAATGTAAACAACATACAGTATTGTGTTTGTTAGTAAACATTTAAAAGGAACTGAAACTTTGACTGAACTAAAATTATGACTAACAAATGATACATAAGAATTCACCGTGAATAACTTCCACTTGAAGTGAAAATGTTATTCACCAAATAAGAGGAAAGATCAGGAAAGTATAACAAATGTTGTACAATGTTTCAGTTTTAATCTGAGATGTAATGTTGAAAGGTATGAAAAACTCCAGAGAAATAAACAGTTGGAAAGTTTGTCAAAATGTTTGCATGTGTAGTCTGTCTGCTTTGTAATTAATAATTATATTATCTTTCAATTAATAAGGGATAATATGTGAAATAGACTGTATAATACGGGTTGTTCTTGTATCTCTACATCTATGAAGCATAACACAAAAACAAGAAGACACACATACACACACAAACGTATATATATATATATATATATATATATATATATATATATATATATATATATATATATATATATATATATATATATATATATATATATATATATATATATATATCAGAAGACAGCATCTGCCAAAATATTTGTCGCCAGGTCAATTTTTCTATTTTTCGTCAACTGATATGTTCAGAAACCTTTTGTAATAAAATATATAATTGTGTGAAACAAATGAGTTTTTATTCTACTCATTTCTAGAATCACGATGAGGAACGTTTAAATTGGTGCTGACTATGTTAAATTATTTAAATTCAATGTTATTGTTTATTGGAATAAATCTGTTTTCACCCTGTCGGCAATAGTACATTTATATAGCGTATGTCATACCTAAGAGTTAATTGAAGACGGAAAACAACTGCAACAAAGCAGGCATATTTATATGTTAAATGCCAATATGACATACCACAACTAGCTGTTGCCATCAACGATGCTCAGTCGAACCTATTCGGCCAGAATTGTATATTACATGATAATCCAGGTATAAACCCTAAATGTTCGCTATTAAATTACAAAGTGTAATAGCGACTATTTGATGATTTGTACGTTAACCATATATTTCAGTGTAATATGTTCTTCACATTAAATATATTTGTTATGTTTTGATTGGGATAAGCAGTAAACCGAGTTCTGAGACATGGATAATGCTGTTGTGCTTGTTAGATTTTAATGTTTATATTTTATTATTTTCATTGAAAACATTAATTTTCAATTTACATATCTTGTGAAAATACACCGAGTCTCATTTTCCTGTTTTCCATATTCACATATAGCTATCGATTGTTCTCTCTCCCTAATTTGCTCATTTATTCCATTGTAATGCGATACTATTCTCGTCGCTTTTACTTAAGCTTTACTACTTTGATATTTTTATTTTGTTTTCTAAATCGTTAGTATTTTCTTTTCTGTTGAATTTTGAAAGGTGTTATATCTGAGTTTCTCTAATATTGTACCATTTATTTCAAGAGTCGCCGCACCCTTCTCTTCGACTTTCATATTATGGTAAATTTTTACAAACGTTTAATTCATTTGTAACTGTTTTCTCTATATGTATGTAACACACGATCTGTTACATGCCCAGCAATGTGTCCTATTTAAGGTTCAAATTTTTCCAACAGCGTTTTGGAATTCAATATCTTTTTTGTTGCATCTGTTTTATTGCCAATGGTTTTACGTCACCTATCTGTTTTTTGTAAGTCTATTTATAGATAATAGTTTTAAAAAAATGAAATAAAAATGAATTATGCAGCATCTACGTAACACTTCTCTTTTCTTTTTTTTTTCTTTTTCTTTTTTCTAAGTAATGTCTACTCTGCAGGTGGATGTATTGGTTTCTTTTGCGATAATCATGCATAGAATTTTCTGTTTCTTTTATTTACTTGTCAAATGGTTCTCTATTATCTATGCTTTTATATCTCCGGGAATTCTGATTGTTTAAATAATAATAATAATAATAATAATAATAATAATAATAATAATAATAATAATAATAATAATAATAATAATAATAAACTTTCTTTATCGAGGATAACACATTTAGTCATGAGTGTCCCATCTGTCATGTGGTCCTCAGTTATTATAATTGGCTATTTTTTTTAAAAATTATTATTTAAAAAAAACAACCACAAAATAAAAATACAAGACAATGCACATAATCATGTAACAGCGCACATTCATTCAAAATATTTAACATGAATGACTATACTGGGAAATATACAAATATTAACAATATTCAATAAACAGATATATACATTAGCATATATATTTCTCTCTCTCTCTCTCTCTCTCTCTCTCTCTCTATATATATATATATATATATATATATATATATATATATATATATATTCACGGTATCCGCTTCTTTCTTTCTTGCGCTCTAAAGACGCCACTTCCATTTGTTTTTCTTTGCTATGAGCTAAGAGGCAACGTGTCTTTTTATTTTTACTATTTTTGCATATATTTTTGTTTTAATTTTCTGCCTAAACTTTGCTAATACAAGTTGTTTTCGTTAATTTTTAAATGTTGTCGAATCATATGATATTGTTTCATCTATGTTTAAAATATTTGCAACATATTGTTTTGTAGTTTTCTACTAAAGCTGGAGAATTCTGATTCATTTAACTACAATATTTCAATGACTATTTCACAACTCATTCTTTAGATATTTGAAATATATTTAATTTTTGCCTTACACTTTTGCTGAATACCCTTCTCAATGTTAAAAACTCTGCCCCTGGGGATGCAGTCACTTTTGCTGAATACATACCTCAAGTGTTAAAAACTCCTGCCCCAGTGGAAGAATTTCAAGACATAGCACTCCATGGGAAAGACATATGTTCTATCACAGATTATTTTTGCATTCCATCACCAAACTTTTCTATGTATATTTATTATGTACACTTAGAACTGAGTAACGTTTGTTGCATGTCATCCTTATGATTAATTAAATATTTCCTTATTTTTATTTTTAGGCGTTTCTCGTACATTAGAGGCTGCGTCGCGTTTCTTTTTATGTTAGCCATAAAACGACGTATTGTTCTGAATTTATTGGCACGTGCGTATTTTTTCTCTGTCATATATATATATATATATATATATATATATATATATATATATATATATATATATATATATATATATATATACGCTTTTTCAATAGCGAACTCAAGACTTTTAAGTAGTTCTCAATATATATATATATATATATATATATATATATATATATAGAGAGAGAGAGAGAGAGAGAGAGAGAGAGAGAGAGAGAGAGAGATTAAAACTTATGGATTTTGAAATAATGTTCACCCTTGTTCACCCTTGTACTTACTATTCTCGCAACAGTCTTAATAAGGCTGTGAAATTCCCAAAAAGAATAACATGCCAATAGACAGTTGCTAATAGCCCTAATGTCGCCTTCAGCCAGGTATAACCATTCCGTTATACATTTTTTCTCGTTAAAAGTATTAAATAATCCCTAGGTTCAGAAAATGTATGGTGCAGTACAAGTTAATATGACCGCGAGGTGCGAGATGCATTGAATTTAGCGTTTGATATGCTTTGCGTATTTTAATCTACTTCTGCTTCGCTCAATGCACAGTCAGGCAAAATTGTATATATTCATAGTGCCCACAAATGTTGCATTGCATCTATGTGAAATCATTAATGCACAAAACATAAAATGCTCCAACAATCATTCGCTTACAATGATATGATTGTAGAAACAGTGTAACAAGAGGATTTAGGATTTACAAAACAACACAATTGATAGTGATACAAATACACAATATAATGACAAATAATTTGAATGAGAAATTAATTATGATTAATATTTGCGTGTATATGATCCAAATATTGCATCAATTAGAAAAAATAGCTCAGAATTAATGAACATATAAATAAACGACCTTAGACAGTACAAAGAATTATTCACAGTGATTTCACCACGTAAATAATTATGCATTTTACTCAAGCAGTAAAAAATTTAATATTTTACTCATATAGTAAGATTTATTCACTCAGATATGCAAAATTATGTAAACAAAAAGGAACAGACATACAAATTATCTCTACAGTCCACAAAACACAATGGGTTTTACGAACCCCAAAAATTAGCCCACGACCAAAAGATTACATGTATAGAGTTATACTCTCCGTCACCAGCACACTCGGCTACCAGTAACACTGGCCAATGTAGCCTTCAGTATTCCAAGTTGGTCAATCAAGCAATCAGCGCCAACCAATCTCGGTCAGCAACGCCCTATCACCTGCTATTCGACCAGCAGTACTTTATTCAGCTCTGCGGCTGCTGTGGTTAGCTCTGCAGCTGTTACCACGTTGACTCCAATCACTCTAGTCAGCTCTAAAGCTAATCAACACTGTCAGACATCACTGCGGTCACTCTGGTCAGCTGAAAATGTATCTAACGCCGAATAATATGTATGGCACGGGCATATACGATAAAACGTAATGACGTTCGATACGGTAAGCTTTAGAGATTACATTATCGGCACAATAATTACAAAATAATACACAAGTTCCGAATTGAACATAACCGAGCCCGATAAGAATCCTACGGTACTAAATCTTTCTTTAAAATGCAACGTTGTATTGCCGATATAAATCTATTGCTAAGTCACAAACAAGAATAGAAAATATTTGCCTCATACCACGTAGACCGAATCCACATAGAAACTATACAAAGATAAATGTGGTAGTACAATAGTTATATCTTATACACAAGAAATTATTAACTCACATACCTCTACAGCTGAAGATGTGCAAGTCCTTAAAGTAGACCGATCACTGACAAGATGTATATATATCACCCTCGGGTATCTTTATCTTTGTACATGGAAACGAAACCTGAGTACATGTATTTAATAAATAAAAGGATTTATACAATTCCGTGACACATTGCAGCCTGTACAAAGTTCTTTTGTTTGCTTTTCGTTAGTTAACACTGTAATATTATTAAACTCTATTTTCTGATATCGTCCCTTGACTCCCTTCTGGAATATCTGTACTTAATGTCACTATCGGATAAATTGCTGCATTTGTAATAAAATTATTCAAGCATGAGTAAACGCGTTTTCGTTTCTACGGCATCAAGCTGCCTCCTAAATGATCAATGTTTACCACGATCATAGTTGTCATCCTTCCTTCGAACCATTTCGTTTGGTGATTTTCAGTAGCACAATTGTAGCATTTTGTCATCATTTTGTTTATTTAATTGTAAGATTTCAATAGCATGACAGTAGGGGCTACTCTAGAGTAGTGGATATATTTAATAGCACGACAATGGGGTTTCTCTTGAGCAGTGGATATATTAGTAGCTTTATAGTATGGCTACTCTAGTGTAGTGTATATATCGAGTAGTATGACAATATGGCTACTCTAGATTAGTTGATATATTGAATAGCATGACAGTATGGATACTCTAGAATAGTGGATATACTGAATAGCATGGCAGTAGGGGTTACTCTAGAGTAGTAATATACTGAATAACATAACTGTAGGGCTACTCTACAGTAGCGATATATTGAATAACATGATGGCTGCTCTATAGTAGTGGAATTATTGAAAAGCATAGCAGTAGGGGCTACTCTAGAGAGGTAAGTGATATAATGAATATCATAACAGTAGAGTCTGCTCTAGAGTAGTAAATGATATACTGAATAGCATGACAGTAAGGTCTACTCTAGAGAAGTGAGCTATATATTGAATAACATGACAGTAAGGGTTACTCTAGAGTAGTGAGTGATATACTAAATAGCATGACAGTAGAGGCTACTCTAGAGAAGTGAGCTATATATTGAATAGCATGACAGTAAGGACTACTCTAGAATAGTGAGTGATAAACTGAATAGCATGACAGTAGAGGCTACTCTAGAGTAGTGAGTGATAAACTGAATAGCATGACAGTAGAGGCTACTCTAGAGTAGTGAGTGATATACTGATTAGCATGACAGTAGAGGCTACTCTAGAGTAGTGAGTGATAAACTGATTAGCATGACAGTAGAGGCTACTCTAGAGTAGTGAGTGATAAACTGAATAGCATGACAGTAGAGGCTACTCTAGAGTAGTGAGTGATAAACTGAATAGCATGACAGTAAGGACTACTCTAGAATAGTGAGTGATAAACTGAATATCATGACAGTTGATGCTACTCTAGAGTAGTGAGTGATAAACTGAATAGCATGACAGTAGAGGCTACTCTAGAGTAGTGAGTGATATACTGATTAGCATGACAGTAGAGGCTACTCTAGAGTAGTGAGTGATAAACTGAATAGCATGACAGTAAGGGCTACTCTAGAGTAGTGAATATATTGAATAACATGACAGTAAGGTCTACTCTAGAGAAGTGAATATATTAATGAATAGCGCGAAATTGAGACTGCTAGCATCTGAGATTCATGATATTTGTGATATATTTAGAACAACATTTCTTAAACGTACTAATTATTCAGAATTATACCATTAAAAAGCGAAGTCCGGAAGAATGTGATAAAAAGTAATAAAAGATGCGTCCTTACAATCAAAGGATAAAAATATCGAGTAAACTACTTTTAAAAGTCGTTTTTATACTTTTATGATTATGTAAACCAGCCTTAACTTATACTGGATAATATTTTGAAATTGCGGATAATTTTTTTCATCTCTTCTTTGCTTTTTGTTTTTTAAATCTCTCCATAAAGGTCGTACAGTTCTTTAGTAGTTAATTATATGACATGTACATTGCAGAAATTGAATAGAAAATGGCGTACGATTAAAAACTTTCAACTTGATACATCATGTTACGGGCCAGCAGATGCGAATATGTTCCTTTTTTCCCTGCACACCTGTGTCAGGTGTAATAACAAAGGTAAATCATTTCTGACTTAGGCGGCGAGCACATCAATCGCCTGTCGCACAGTTGAGTGTTTCGCACCGTTCTCCAAACAATGACCCGTCTTAGAGTTCATCAACTTTTCTTTTTTGCGACAGCATCACTTCAATGCCATTCAAGCTTCGGTGTGTGAAGTTCACTTAACGGCGAGTTCCACTATCGAAACTTCATTACAAAATCAAAATACTTTATTTCTTGTAGGAAAACTTCATCGGTCCCGGATAAACAGACCCTGATGAGCTTATGGCCGCGAATTTACTTATGACAGTTTGATTGAGATAAACGACGTTCCAACGTAAGAAAACTTGGCTCCTAGCTACCAAATAAAACAGATTGGAGTGACTGGTTCAACCATTTACTCCCCTTGAATCATCGAACAAAACAGAATAAAAGCTTCCCCAGCTTCATGTGACGGGACATTCACTACTGTGTGTAATGTATGTCACTAATGAGCCATACAGTAAAGGAGAACTAATAAATAAACGATGTTGGATGCATAAAGAACAGCGCGGAAATTTGTCAAGGTGTGTTTTGAGCGCCTGATCTTTTGAAAATAAAATACAAAGCGCTAAATTGATAAGGCGGCTGTATTTTCAGTCTGCTTTTCAATCTAATTGTAGACTAAAAATGTGATACATTTCAAGCTAGCAAGACACAGATAACGTTATTTTCGTAGAAAGCTATTCCTTTATTTAATAGAAAACAAAAGAGATTAAATGATGTAAAAAAAATATTTAAGACGAAACAACTAATTTTAAAAAGGGGGACCCGATTCCGGAATCGCCATATGATGACTGTAAAGTCATTTACCTATCTTACAGGTGTTCACTTGAAGCCCATCGCATTAGCAAATGCATCAATTCCAGAGTAAAAAATAAATTCTTTGGAATCGTTACAAATTGGAAAACAAACGTATTTATTTTCGTGCTAGTAAGGGATGGGGACATTCTATTCTAGTTTGTCTATTATCTGAGGTTTCACGATCCAGCGATGAACCTCCCCATAGTATTTGGTGTGCGATAACAATTGCACATTTACATTAATTATTTAGGTTGTATTTGCTATCGTTTAATGCCTTGGTTAAAAACATTTGTAACGGAACCAACGAATTCATTCTAGCAGTGTATAATTTTTGCTAGATCACTACGTATTACATTTGAGAGCTTTAATTTTGTATATTTTGGGCATAATTTATGTTTGTCCAGATAATTACTTTGTAGAGCCAGATATAGTTTATTATTATTATTATTATTATTATTATTATTATTATTATTATTATTATTATTAGCATTATTATTATCATCATTATCAATATTTTTATTATTATTATTATTATTATTATTATTATTATTATTATTATTATTATTATTATTATTATTATTATAGCATTAATAATACATCTGTTTGACTATCATTCCGTAAATTGGAAATAACATTCGTTGATTTAGTGTCTGACTTTAACAATATCCGTATCCGTAATTATTTCCTCAAATATCTCCGTGTAGCTAACTTTTATGATGAATTGAGAGATATTACATTCTAAGGGTTTAATTTTGGACATATGAACCTTTACTCTCGAAGTCTGGCGAGGAAAGAAGAGTATTCTTTTTTTGCGGTACCTAATTAGATTAAGTAGGTAGGACATTTACTCTTCAAATCATTGTTGAAAGCTTAGTTTACATTACATTGTGTGAGATGATACAGGAGTGTATTTCCATATTCTTTATAGCACCTGAGACGATAGGTGTCTGCCGTGTCCTATCCTTTATGTTACAACAGAAGAGTAGAAATGTTTTCCAAAGCATTAACATGTTTGTGTTTAAATGACACGTACACATCTTCAAGTAAAACTGTATAAGAACAAAATAGACATGATGTACTTTATAGTTTGATTTCAGAATAGAAAAACAGAAAATTATTAGTATTCAGATTGGACATATATATATATATATATATATATATATATATATATATATATATATATATATATATATATATATATATATATATATTGTTTGTATTTACATTTAGCGTGCCGATTTGTTATTATAAAGGCATTCAATTTGTCTTTGTATCTTTACATTTTCTTTGTAGCTTTTAACCAATGAGGAATTAATAATAATAATAATAATAATAATAATAATAATAATAATAATAATAATAACAACAACAACAACAACAACAATAATAATTATTATTATTATTATTATTATTATTATTATTATTATTATTATTATTATTATTATTATTATTGCGTTACTTATTAGCACTTCATCAGAAACCCGCTACAATCATTAATAAGCTGACTGTGAACATTCATGACTGATTTTCACTTTTGATGAGATGATGACAAGCAAATGCAGGATGGTGATGGCTTGATTATTACAACTTTCAAGTCAAAGATCGCGCGTTGGTTCGAAACTTAAAAAAAATCATATTAATTCCAGTTATATCGGACAGGGGCATAACAAACCAGTCACTAGCAAATTATCATCGGTTTATTTTCATCCAAAGAACAAAGACTTAGCTATGTGCCTATGAGCAAGAACTCTCCAACGCATTACTCCTCCAGATGGCGTATTTGTGAAAATCATCTTTTTGTCCCATCTTTAATGATCACGATTAGCACATCTTGCTGAATCAGAAAATCAGTAACAATTCCATGGTACTTCCTTGTCTTTGGGCGACAGACAGGTGATGGGTGAATTTTATTACTACCCACCACCTTAATCGCAAATGGCAATATACTGAACAGTTTAGAGTACGTATTGCTTTCGGATTCGTAGCCTCGACATATAAAACTTTAAGCCTTAGTTTGAGCTTGTGTCTTCACTCTTAGCAAATCAAACCAAACTCGTACTCATGCGTACCTTTACCTACGGGCTAGGAGAATTGTATGTCTGTTTGTTCTCTCTCTCTCTCTCTCTCTCTCTCTCTCTCTCTCTCTCTCTCTCTCTCTCTCTCTCTCTCTCTCTCTCTCTCTCTCTCTCTCTCTCTCTCTCTCTCTCTCTCTCTCTCTCTCTCTCTGGAACTTCAACATCGACTACAATACTTTTTATGACGATAATGAAGAATTGCCATTATAGTTACCTAATCGCTAAAAAGAACAAACTGAAATAAAACTAATGGTGTTATTCCTGAAGTTAAAAAAAAAAAACAACAACAGCGAAAGTAGAATCAAATTCGCGTATACCATGCCTTTGTCTTCCGGACAAGGATGCCATTTCTCGGGTCACGTCACCTTTGTTCGCAAAACTTTCAATTTTATCTTAAGCTATAGACAGTAGCTAATTTAGACAGGTATGGAGTTATTTATGTATGATATATACAAATGACTATCTAACCTTGAATAGAAAACAAGGCCAGTTTTATAAAAGTAAATATTACTAAAACATAGAAGCTTTAATAGCTTACAGAAGCAATCGTCAGACTCTATGGCTGTCCAGTTTTGATTGCATCCCTGACAGCTTTACCCCCACTAAGATCCAATTTGATAATGTAGCACCAAAAGACTAATGAAATTCCTCGAATTTAAATATTATTCAAACGAGTGTCATTGCGCATAATCCGTGTATATTGAAAAACTCCAGTTGCAAATAAGTAAAGTCCCGAGGTCTGATATCGGCTGCCTATAAACTGTTCTCATGAATCCCGGAGAATTATGGGACTTAGAAGTTTATTGGCCCTGCCGTAATAGACCCGACTCAAATGCCAAACGAGCCATCGACAATCATAGACTAATATCAGAATGGCCGGCGAAGGATTATAGGAGCCATGAAGGACCGCGAACGGCAATGAATCCGGACTTCAATTTGATCCTGACAATGCATAAAGCAGACGGTGCGTGGCACCTAGCCTTTTTAGCGCAAAGGAAAGACCCACCAAAGATCAATTTTCCAGTGATAAATTAATGAATGATTGCGATGATTTTACCCCTGATAATACTTTTGTTACAACTTTTGATGTGATGTCAATCCTCGATATGTGTGTCGTGAAATAATGAAGGAAATGACACATTACTCGAGAAAGAAAGTTGAGTGCATGTGATATTGATAATTTCACCTTTACTTAACATAATGATGGTTATATTGGTCGATTGATAGCTTCAGTACCACAGTCCTTAATTATGCATTTTCATACATATCGCAAATACTCACCAATAAGCCTGGTCCAACTGAAAACAAAATAGAAGATGATCTGCAGTCGCATAATGCGCTGGCAGACCCGAGTCTTTGCTGATGCTATACTGATTAATCTTAACAAACTACATATACCCATATATATTCTTTCAAAATCCATTATCTTCTTACTAGATTCGAACATTGATCGTGACGTTGACATTTTAAATTTAAAAATATACATGTTTCGTTATTACCATAAGTGATTTCCATCTACACAGTTTGGTCAAGGAACATGTGCTAATACAAAATCATTTGTGCTAAACCCATTTCCTTAGAGTAACAATGACCTTGATCTTTGACCTTTATACACCCAAATCAATAAGCTTATAACGCATTTTCAAGCCTCCATAAACTTTAATCCCGATGCATTGTCTACAAATAAAGTTATTTTTTTTTTAAAATCTTCTAAACGTTTTAAACAGAAACTTTTAATTTTTGAATAATAAAGAATCAGTATCTAAGGAAGATGGGAGCAGCACATATACTTTGCTAGTAGAACTGTCCAAGAACAAGCGATATGAGTAACCCCGTTATCATACATCTGTCTTAACATAACTTGTCAATGTCACTATGTATGTATGTATGTATGTATGTATGTATGTATGTATGTATGTATGTATGTATGTATGTATGTATGTATGTATGTATGTATGTATGTATGTATGTATGTATGTATGTATGCATGCATGTATGCATGTATGTATGTATGTGCGTGTGTATCTGCGCGCGCGTGCGTGGGTGGGTAGGTAGGTAGGCATGCATACAGTATCATGTTCTGACATCCCAGTACAAACGTGACTACGTAGTGTCACCTAAAGGTAAATCTCGAAAAATGAACTGCTCAAAAAAACGTAGGAAGATAAACCCTTCCCCCAAAAATACACATACGCAAAAATGTTAAAATTCTGTAACATATATATAAAATAACATACAATATAAGAACTAGAGGTGAAAACACTCACCAATACGTATCGGCATCGTGATATTTTCTGCAACGATATGCTGCATCGATACTTGATCCAATGACGATTATTCCAATAAATGTATCATTCGAAAGTGTGACAATACAACGCTGTAGTAGTATTATGTACACAGATAATGTTAATAACCTTTCCGCTCTATTATACCGCCAACACGGTGATCAGACATTACATATAAAGGCAAATGATCAAGGTAAGATTCTGTATCATGCTACGTATGGTATCATCACTATGATGTGTATCGTGGTATGCATTCTATTGCCATTCCAGTATCGTGATATGTAACGTATTGCGACCGAAACAGTCGATGTACGCTAGCAAGAACACAGCAATACATAATGTCCAAACATTCATATCATGTATCACCTCATTTGCAATAGTATGATAGCAAATATCCTACACTTAAAGGTATAATTAACATGTATAGCTTTCACTCATAATCAAATAAATCCACCATCTTGATAATATAAACATAATTATCAATTTTCAGCAGAAATGAGTATGCATAAATCTCACTTAAATAACCTATATATACAACAAGACTATTATGCGATCGCCGCTGAAACTAAATGGGGAATTAGAGCGGGGGTGGAGTGGGGTAAAATGGCACAAAAGAAACAGTCATATCAAATACATTCAAAAACAGTAATAAAACCAAATTTATAGGAAAATGGCCATCTGTTTTGTCATATTTTACCAAAGGACCTAAAATAAACGATTCCCACCAATAGACGGTTTTCATTACACTGGCCAATATAGGGGCCACCTCTTAGGTTCTTTTTCTGCTAAGATTTTTTTTTGTATCACTCTCTAAGTTAATATCCTCGAGATTTCAGAGAAGTTTTGTTTTATCATGGGCGACATATTTGCATATTAGTGATTACATTTTACGTGAGTGAACCGAGCAATATCGGACCCTCTTGGGCCTTATTTTATGTATTGCTGTGTTCCTGCTAGCGTACATCGACTAATTCTTGCTGACATAGCATCCACATGTAGTAGATATACAATTACTACCCACAAAATACACTAAAATTACGAACGAAATAATGTAAAAGCAGGTGGCAAAGTCTTGCTTATATCACCTATCAAGCATTACATTTTCAAAATTAAAAATAAAAAAATACTGTAGCCTACGCAACACTGTAGTCTTTTAGTCTCAGATATATACGTTATGGGTTTTACAGATACTTAAAACTATCAAGGATGTAGTACTACTCCATCATTTATTTAAGTTACCCTTTAATTTACGTAAATAATTATCTGTGGTGACAAAATTTAAAAATGCATCAGACCTGTAAAGATTATTGTCAAACACCGTCTACAAGTTAACTTGCTTTTTACTAACGATATCGTTACGCTGCGTAATACCTTCACTGATTACGGTGGGAATTTAATCGTAGATAACTTTCATTAAATATACTATCATTTGAAAAGACTATAAAGATACGTGAATAATGCCATCAATGATGTATAATATAAATTGCTTTAATCTTTTGCTTCATGTTTTTGTTGGTCAATACATGCAGTACTTTAAGAGAGGTGATTGATGTTGACGCATGTTATGTTGCGACAAACGTTATGCAAATTTCAGACATCTAACGTCTCGATCAATGAAAGATAATTTTTAGAACAACAAAACAAATAATAATACCTAAAAATCGCGTTTTGATCGCATATTTGACGAATTCCTCTATAATGAGCGTATACTTCTGAATGCCTAATTTGGGCCGGTCTCATTTTCAAATGATAATTCTACGTGGATATTTAATAAAAGAAGATATCACATATGAAACTATTTACAGCAAAGTATGTTTCTCGACCTTTTTCGGTATCTTCAATCAAACATCAGGATACTGCTGAAATACTCTGAACTGCGTGGATGAGTAAAGTTACTTTTTGTGGGCAATGGAATAGAATGTATACTTCAATGAGTAAAGTTACTTTTTGTGGGCAATGGAATAGATTGTACACTTCAATGAGTAAAGTTACTTTTTGTGGGCAATGGAATAGATTCTACACTTCAATGAGTAAAGTTACTTTTTGTGGGCAATGGAATAGAATGTACACTTCAATGAGTAAAGTTACTTTTTGTGGGCAATGAAATAGAATGTACACTTCAATGAGTAAAGTTACTTTTGTGGGCAATGGAATAGATTGTACACTTCAATGAGTAAAGTTACTTTTTGTGGGCAATGGAATAGAATGTACACTTCAATGAGTAAAGTTACTTTTTGTGGGCAATGGAATAGATTATACACTTCAATGAGTAAAGTTACTTTTTGTGGGCAATGGAATAGAATGTCCACTTCAATGAGTAAAGTTACTTTTTGTGGGCAATGGAATAGAATGTACACTTCAATGAGTAAAGTTACTTTTTGTGGGCAATGGAATAGAATGTCCACTTCAATGAGTAAAGTTACTTTTTGTGGGCAATGGAATAGATTGTACACTTCAATGAGTAAAGTTAATTTTTGTGGGCAATGAAATAGAATGTACATATAAAGAAATATAAGCGTTAAAAAGTGGCCGAAACTTACATTTTTTAACAGCTTTTAGCTACATGTTTTGACTAATTCATGTAGTCATTGAATCTGTAGCTTTAAGGGTATCTTCATTGTATGACCTCGCATAACTAATTTGATCATGTAGTGTTGGGATCTCAAACACGCAACTCGCCAAGCCGTATCAGGTGAGCCGCAAAATGATTAGAGTCAACAGGTGTCATGAGATATAACAAAAGGTGGTGCGGCCATTGGCCCATCAAAAATCCCCTCATGCGTCCCTGAGGGGGTTCGAGTTTGAGACCTCTGACGAGTATAAGCAATTACGTTTTTTGAGGGCAGAACAACACAGTGGCCATACTATAAATTGCAAGATTTTTGGCTATGTTCCAGAAACATACAGCAACAACAGCACAAGTTTAAACGATGTAAACAGTGTCTGAAGTAGCCATAATACTTAAGTCCAGACATGGCTTATATATCCCGTGCAACAAGGTCTATGGAAGATGATACTAAACCATTCTGCTCTGACAAAAGCTGTGTGAAACGTTACCGACACAAATAAGTACCATAAATCGTCAAGTGAGGTCAGGATGTTAGAAGAAACACTATCCATCAAGTGTAATGAGGATTGAATGCATCTGGAGAAGTCACATACTTGACTTGTTAAACTAGTCATTATACCCATCGTTCATTAGCTAATCTGTCAAAAGTAAGGAGAGAAAATTTATACCCAAACTGTGCAAAAGTTTAATGGAAAAACCTCTATCTATCTATCCCTTAGTCTTGCCGACCGTTGGGGCACCACTGATGACCTGAAAACCAGCTTCCTCCATTCCAATCTGTTCTCGGATACTCTCACCGTGTCACTCAGCTTCAGTCCTGTCCATTCTGAGATGTTATCCTCCCATCTTTTCCTCTGTCTGCCTCTCCTTCGCCCTCCCTGCACAGTACCTTGCATGATTGTCTTAGCAAGCCCTGTTGATCGTGTAACATGACCGTACCATTTCATTTTGCGCTTTTTCACAATGGTCAATAGCTCTTCATAGGGCCCAATGGCTTGCTTAATTCTGTTTCTCACTTCCTCATTCGTGACATGATCTCTATATGTAATGCCAACCGACCTTCGAAAGCGTCTCATTTCAACAGCTTGTATCCTCTTTTCGAGATCCGCTGTGAGGGTCCATGACTCGCAGGCATATAGGAATACAGATGCAACCAAGGAGCGCATCAGTCTGATTTTTGAGCTGACTAAAGTGTTTCTGTCTTTCCAAACTGTCTTCAGCCTTGCCATTGCTGTTATTGTCAGCGCATTCCTGGACAATATTTCTGGTTTCGATCCCTCGTCTGCCACGATGACTCCTAAGTACTAGAATCTATTAACTGTTTCCAGTTTTTGGCCACTAATCATGATGTCAGTGCTGATGCCACTGGTGTTGTTGGTCATCAATTTGGTCTTCTCTGCACTGATTTCCATACCAAAAGCAGTAGCTGTCCTGTCCAGTTTTTCCACCAACTGAGCTAGCTCCTCCTCATTTCCTGCAAGACCATCGATGTCATCAGCAAAGCGCAGATTCGTTATTATTCTGCCTCCAATACTGACAGTTCCTTCATGGTCTTCCAGTGCATCTGTCATGATTCTTTCAAGGAAGATGTTGAAGAGAGTAGGTGAAAGCAAGCAGCCCTGTCTGACTCCCACAGTTGTCCTAAAAAACCTCAGTAGACTCAAAAAGAAGGCGTGGCCAGCCTCAGTTTAAATTGAAACGATTTATTTTTTTTAATGAACCATGAACCTGTTTCATATACTAATCTGTAATGGGTGATATGAAAGGTAGCTAGTTATGTAAGTAGGACAATTACTAGTGCAAAATACCCACAAAGGGCCACAAACCAATTTTTAAAACTACATGCAACGATATCAATTTGTATATGTGCATATGTTTATTGAAATGCTTAGGGTTAGCGTTGGAAATACTTGTGCCAAATGAAAATTGCTAGTCACATAGCAAGATAGGTAGGTGACTATATAGACAGTTATTCTGAAATTGAAATGGGACCTGTACAGCATGGAAGATTTATTGGTAGATAGAAACTGAGATTAATCAATACAGAGTACATATATAGATTATGATCATAGTTAAATCACATATCAACCCATGGATTGGATGTTGATTGTATCATATCTATGCAAAAAAGAATTCTGCACAAAATGCAAATCTCAGTTACAATTGGGTAGCAAATTGCAAACTCTTGAGCAACGTTCCCTCTAAGCGAATGGTAGATGTGTGCGCAGTGCTCGCTGCACTACGCAAGCATTACGGTGACGAGCAAAATTTAACGTTGGATTGAACAAAAATTGACAATTCAGCTGCGCGGGAATGCCTGAGCAGCTGCGCGCGCACACAGCTAAGTGAGAACATTGCTCTTAAGTGGTAAAAACTTCAGCCAATCAGAAACAAGATCACTGCAATAGGATGCTAGATCTCGCTCAAAATAAACTTGTGGATATCTTGATGTCTGACAAACAAATGATAAGATATGGCCTCTAATGTACTGACAAGGTCAGCCAATCAGATGCAAGATCATTACATTAGGTTGAATAGACCTCACTTGTAATACAACTTAGTGGATATCTTCATGATATATGCATACTTATAAAGTCTGAAAAACGACTGATCAGAAATAGCCTCCATAACTGCTGACAAGGTCAGCTAATCAGATGCATATATATATATAAGCCCATTTACCAAATTTCATCAAAACTGGGTCAGAATAATTTCTGTGATAACAATCATGTGGAAGATCAAAATCAATAATTGCAATTGCATCAACTGGTAAAGGGAAGATTTCCATTGGTCAGAACATAATCATGTGATCAGACCCAATTGTGTTTATTTCTATATAAACTATACAGAGAACTACTTCATAACTTTTATTAATAGAGTCACATGCGAAGTAACTAGTGTAAACTATGAACTGGAAGACATACACACTGCATGCCTTTAAAATGAATTTTTTTTAGTAGGTTTATATTTTATTTAGAAAATTGAATAAATTGATTCGACAGATCAAATAGAACATCTCTGTTGTCTTTCTGAAAATAAATAATTCTATCTTTGATTAGATTTGAAAAAGAAAAGCTGGTAAACTCAAAATCTGTCAAGACAATTTGGGCTACAGTGCTTACACTGCAGCTCTTTACAAATGAATTAACATATTTAGGCAAATAGATATAGGGACTGGGAGAAGAGTGCTGGTTCAAAAACTAATATTATAACAATTGGTTTCACAGTTGATGGTTGATGTCGGGTGGGTGGGTGATTAGCTACACCCTCATGTTAATTGTCAGTGTCAACATCTCGCTCTGTTTGCTAATGGACACCCATTGCTATAACCATTTACCGACAATCGTAATTTCATTGATAAGTAGCCCATGTTGGTAGCCTAAGCTGTTAATTAACACAAAAACAGATTTAAAGACATGACAATTAGTTCCTCACTTGTTTCACGAGTGGACGATTTAGCCAAGTAACAATGAACTCACAACAGCATCACGTCAAACAACACATCCTTTGCTTTGAATATTGAACTTCTCCTCAGATCAAATGAACCAATTTAGATAAAAGAATAAAGACCTTTGCTGTGGAATATTCAAAACCTTAGACTGCCTACCAATATTAGAATTATTCATTTGATATTGATGTAGCTATTATGTTGCACATGGAGAATCCCGTTCTATAAATAGCTATGTAGCAGACATCTCAACGCGAATTCATACTCTTAAACAGGCTTTAAAACTGAGAGGAAAATTCATTACAAAAAGAAAATATCAATAAAAAATTAATAAAATGATAAATAATTGCAATTATAAGAGTTTAATATTTTTTCTGAGTTTATCATGGCATATACTGTCATTTGCATGGACATCCATCTTTTTCTCAAGTAAACTGTAAGATAGAGGTAAAATTAATGACTGTCTCACAATGTAATGTAAAGGTCTTAACAAGACAAAGAAAAGACACAGTTTGAAACATAATATGCTTTATTTAAATTGTGAATGGTTTAAAGTTTGTTTGTTAAACTATACATGTAAGCACATTCTTTATACATCTAGAAATCATTAACGCTTTCATTTTTCATAAACAGACATGAATCATGTGGCTAATCACTCACAAATGTTAACCAATTCACTGGAAAGTTCAATTAATGTTTATAACATTTACTTTAAAATGGACTCTTCTAGCAAATTATCATTACTTCATGTTTGTAAAGATTGCAATTCTTGCCCTATCTACACACATTTTCTTTAAGAAAGAAACAAAGATTTAAATGTAACCTTGGCTAGTTGTCAATAAACCTTAAAACATAATGATGATGAGACTGGCAAAGCTGTATCACATCAAAACATAAAATGTAAGCTAACTGAATAATACATAAAGAAATAAGAGACCCAAGTCTGACTGATATCACTCACCTTGCTTGCATAACTTAATACTGGACGTTTTCACTAAGACCTGCATTGTATTATGAGTAATTAACTGATATCAACTCTCACCATACATTTACATCCTGTTGTCTTTTCTAAAATATTGTCTTATAAAACAATTTTCCAAAGATAAAGGCAACATGAATATGCCCAGATTTGAAGTCATTTTTGTGCCAGAGGATGATATAAAGATATATACCAAGTTTTATCATAAATTTAGTCTCAGGAGTCGATAGATTCTGCCAGTCTGATGGAAGATCATTTCATTAGGAAGCATTAATCACACTTATTATGGAACCAGTTTAGGATAATAAGTTTTTGTTTGTATACCAACAGAGAGATTGTTCACAACTAAAACCCATCCAATTTCTGATTAAAAATATAGGTGTGTTGACAGAAATACACCTCCAGGAACACTGACAAATTGAATCAATCATTTCACAACATTAATATACACCAATGTTGCTTATTATCATGATCAATTCAGATCTAAATGATACAAAGTCTGAATAAAAACCACGTTTAAAATTGTCTGGTAACAAGCTCAGCCAATCAGAAGCAAGGTCGCCTCTTTAGGATGCATAGATCTCACTTGTAATCAACTTGCCAGGTATATTAATGTCTGATACACAAATGACCAGATATGGCTTCTAAAGTACTGACAAGCTAAGCTTATCATATGCTGGATCATTATATTACGTTCATAGATCTCACTTGTAATAAAACTGAATGGACATCTTGATATTGACTGATGACACATAACCATACCATTATTGACAGATGACACATAACCATGCCATCACTGACAGATGAAACATAATCATACCAATATTGATAGATGACACATAACCATACCATTATTGACAGATGACACATAACCATACTATTATAGACAGATGACACATAACCATACCATAAGCTACCTTGACCTTATGGTCAAGTGATCAAAAAGTTAACAATACAGCTGCCATTTACAGGTTTTATTTTCAGAATTGAAAAGTTCATGACAGGCTGAACATACCAGATATCTGTCAATAGGAAACAAATGCCTCTGCCATCCCACCTGAATGAGTGGTTCAAGTCATATTTAGTATATACATTTATCACCAAAAAAAGGGCAAATCTTGATGATAGAACCGTATATACATATTGACAAATCAATAATATCTGCAAATCCATGACAAACTGTTTAACAAATTGCATGCATAAGAATTGGCTGTCTTAGTAGCACCATTATCATTTACAACCAACTAGAACATGGGATGAATTTAAAGTATCATGATATTTCTCCAAATGGTTTCAATTAAGTATCAATAACAGACTTGTGCTAATGGATTGACAGACTATAACTAGTGAGCAACAAAAATCATTTGATTACAATAACCTCAACCTACTACTTACATAACTCTTACCGATTCCAATACTTTTAAAGATTTTTCCCTATTTTTGCTATTTTTGGCAGCAAGTTTAGTCTAAATGTTGGATTAAGGCATTTTTCAAAGTTCAAAACCTTCATTTTATACATAAATAATCTAATTATTATTTTTCTTAAAACATAATTTATTCAAATTCTATATGTGGGCATACTTGATAACATGTTGGTACCATTTTCAGTTAACACAACCCCTGGTGCCGCATTTATGGGGTAGGAGGTAGTAGCCTACTGCCAAGCTCTGTAGCATCGAAATCCCGTAAGATTCACTAAAGTGGGTGGTATTATAGAAAAGTAGACAGATTTAACTCTACAATGATACACAATAATCTGGATGTTCTCGTCGCACAACAAAATACAGAAGGAAAAACCAAATGTTTTGGACCCGTTTTTTCCGCCCAAAATTTACCTGTGGTTAGAATCTGATTTTGTGTCCAGATTTTAGACTAATTGGCCTCAGATCTAATGCAAATTGGTCTGAACTGCACACAGACAGGTGAAGAAAAAAAAATAGGATAAGCTGGGCATTTGGAATAAAGAGTGGTCTCCATATGAAAATGATCAGTCAAATAAGCAAAAAGAAAAACATTTGCAAGCAAAATAACCAATCAATGTTGTTGTTTTTTTTTACACAAGTAGGCATTAGGCTAATGGAAAATTGCTTGGAAGTCGATGTATTAGGATGTATTCAGAAATAGACCCCAAAATGTGTTTCCTACTCACATTTCATGTGAAAACAGCAAAAACCTCCAGGGGTTATTGTGTTAAGACCATCTTGATCTCTTAAGAAGCCTTTTAGCGATAGCTCCATGTTGATATTATCATCCACTCCTAAAACGTAGTAACAAGGTATTTGAGATGGTCACTGTGCAAGAGATATTGGATGTCCCAGAAGTACCATTTTCATGTACGACCTAGGGATCAATGTTTGTACAAAGCATCATGGCAATCCTCCATGAGGAGGAGTAACGATATCTAAGCTAAAAAAATGGATGGACAGACAATAAAGAGTAGACCATACTGAACTGCTCTCAGACCAGTAGTGCTTAGAAAAAGCTGAAAATCAATACAGCAAAGCAGATCACCGAGACCTGTATTGCCTGTGTTGAGATGAATACACCTATCGCAATTCATAAGTATACACAACACAGTGTCGATAAGACTAACTTAAATACAAAACTGAAATATAATCAGTGGAGCATGAAAAGTTGACAACTGTGACCTCCTTTTGCCCATGATGAGTACTATCCTTTGAAATGAAGATGTCCATCAAATTTCAGGACTACTTACAGGGATACTGAGCTCAATGCAGACAAATACCTACATCAACAACAACAATGTGAATGGCATTTTAAAAGTGGTTCCTATGTTTTGTCTATGCTCTGCAGGGAAAACAACAATAGAAATATAACCCTAACACAGGTAAAGATTAAGTCAGTGCTGACTGGCCAATCGGACCCCATGTCTTGCCTGCTATGTTGTTTGAAATATCTTTCTATTTTTGTGAAACCTTAGCATATTATGCCCTGTCTACTGCACAAACAAGTATGGTGCTTTATCTTCATATTTGTAGGAGAAAATTATTATTTTCACAATCTGTTATAGTCTTCCTTTCTGGTTTTGATGCAAGGGGTAGGTGGGTTTCAAGATGAGAATTTAATTCATTGAAAGTAGCCGTATTGTCAGAAAATAAATAATACTTTACAAATATATACAACACATTTATGTTTACATTATTAATGTTCTTTTTGTTTTAAAGACATAAAGCTAACCTCCCAAAACAAGCACATATGCAACAAATGTACCCATAGGTAAAGGGTAATAAATTATCCTTGGAATGTCCAAGAACAATCACTGAATGAAGTGGACTTCCTTTGAATGAAAATGGTGGCACATTCTTAAGTTGCCAGGTACAATTGTGTTACAACACCTGATGCGAATCAGAGATAGATTCTGCGGAGATCAGCAGGAGATGTGATCATGTTACATTGTGGACACAACTTCTTGGCACCCTGAAAAATACATATATATATACATGGATGTTTTAGTTTAAACATTTAAATGTATGAATAATAATAAATGGCTTCCATTTACCCTTATCAATGTCTTGTCAAATGTCATAAACTTGTCAACAACAGTAATCAAAATTATCCAAACTAATTACAAATGCAAATAATGCATTGAAAATGAGTCAGTGTGATTTAATTGATCTAATAATTAATTTTCAGCAATTTAACCAGTCTTAGCCACATACCATAATCAACTTAAATTTGTGGCCAAAACTCTAGCCAGGAGTTTAGCATTTTATGTGATCTTGGAATAACGAGTGCTACACCTGTCAAATGTAGAAATGAAATTATCTCCAATTAATTTTATGACATCCATAACATGCATATGTTTTTATAGCTTGCATTTTTAATAAAAAGTTGTTTCAAAAATGTCATTACAAGATTCAGAAAAAATTTAGTAACTAATTAGGATAATATATTTTAAAACAATTTCAGCACATCTTTATAACAGCTTCTCATTGGCGAGAAATACATATCTCTTGTAACAGACAGCTGGACTTAACATCCAAATTTTCAAGAAATATATATCTCTTGTAACAGACAGCTGAACTTGCATCCGAATTTTCAAGAAATATATATATCTTGTACAGACAGCTAGACTTGCATCCTAGTTTTCAAGAAATACATATATTCTGTACAGACAGCTGGAATAATACATGTTTTAGTGACTGACAGAGAAATTTGAATTCAGGGATTTCAGTGGAAACCACTTTTTCTAGGTACAATACAAATTCTTTTAGCAATAGAAATTTGGGCTTTCAAAGCAAAACAAAATACCACTTTTCACAAGTTACCCTGTAGGAAACGTTATATATCTAAATCAGGACTGTCCAAATAACACCCAGCAGTACTCACCAGAGTTTTCAACCAGCATTCTTCACAATGGACATGCCAGCACTGTATAGAGGCCAGAGGTTTGGCATAGGGTTCCTAAAAAATCACGTTCATGCATTAAATGGTATAGAGGCAAGAGGTCTTGCTAGAGTTCCTAAATGATATCCATATAATAATTAGGCCAGAGGTTTGGCATAGGGTTCTTTAAAAAAAGTATCCACGCTTAACATGGAATGAAAGTAGTAAGTGATGACTAAATTTGGTTTTATCATTTTATCTGTGCTTCTGAACCTTTTATGTCTTGATGTAACAAAATACAAGCAAGAACTGTGAGATAATGAAGGGTTCTGAAATTTTCTGGTTTTCTGGATGGGTTCCACCATCATAACATTCATCTAGTTAAGATAATTCTTTAAACTTAATTGTATGTTTCCATATGGCAATAAATACACAAACCACTAAAATTGCAAGTAGGTGTGATATAAAATATTATTATGTTATGACATACTTTGGACTGATTTATAATTCTATCACGTTATGATGTACTTTGGAGTGATATAAAACACTGTTAGGTTATTACATACTTAGGAGTGATATAAAATACTGTTATGATATGACACACTTTGGAGTTATATAAAATACTGTTAGGTTATGACATACTTTGGACTGATATCAAACTATTGACATACTTTTGTAGATTAATTTCTCCTCACAATGCACATCGTGTTAAGTCAGCAAGCAGCTATGAATTACAGGTAACCTTCCTTATAATTTTTAATTTTTTTTATCCAAAACACATGAGCAAGTTTTTACTTTAAAGACCAATTTATCCAATTTTTCTATTCCAACATTATAGTTGTAACTTTAAGACAAGCAGCATATTTGTGTATTTATTCAGACCATGAGGTAAAAATGCAAAATATTTTTTAAAAATGCATTCAAATTAAGCAAAACAATTTAAGTTAAAGTACTATGTCCAAGGTTGTCTATATGTTACTCCTGCATTAAGCACGTCCACGTTTTATGATGGCACATTTTATCACTACCCACTATACAATCAGAGCAAGTTCAGGTGTTCTATGCATGTTTGAAATGACAGTTACTTGATCCTTGTCAGAACATTCACACCAACAATGCCATGTTAAAAATACTACCTGAACTAGTCTTTGAAACAAAACCATTTGATGCATTCCTAGAGTACCTGAACTAGTCTTTGACACTAAATCATTTGATGCATTCCAAAAGCCATGTTATAAAATGCAACTTGAATTAGTCTTGGATGCTAAACTGTTTGAAGCATTCCATAAGGCATGATTATTGCAGTCTGAACTAGTCTTTGACACTAAATCATTTGATGCATTCCTAGAGGCATAACTCCTGCAACCTGAACTAGTCTTTGACACAAACCATTTGATGCATTCCAAGTGGCATGACTGATTAACTTGAACTAGTCTTTGACACCAAATCATTTAATGCATTCCAAAAGCCATGTTATAAAAATGCAACCTGAATTAGTCTTGGATGCTAAACTGTTTGTAGCATTCCATAAGGCATGATTATTGCAGTCTGAACTAGTCTTTGACACTAAATCATTTGATGCATTCCTAGAGGCGTAACTCCTGCAACCTGAACTAGTCTTTGACACAAACCATTTGATGCATTCCAAGTGGCATGACTGATTAACTTGAACTAGTTTTTGACACCAAATCATTTAATGCATTCCAAAAGCCATGTTATAAAAATGCAACCTGAATTAGTCTTGGATGCTAAACTGTTTGTAGCATTCCATAAGGCATGATTATTGCAGCCTGAACTAGTCTTTGACACTAAACCATTTTATGTATTCCTAGAGGCATAACTCATGCAACCCGAACTAGTCTTTGACACAAACCATTTCATGTATTCCTAGAGCCATGTAATGCAACATGAACTAGTATTTGACACAAACCATTTCATGCATTCCTAGAGGATTGGTTAACATCTTGATGATTAAGGCTCATAGCAAAAGGTTCATATTTTTTTAAGTGTTCACAAAATACCCACTGAATTAAAAAGAAATCCAAAACAATTAGTTCCATATGCTGGGAATAAAATGACCATTTTAGGAAATTCTTTAACTAGAGCTTTACTATAGTAAATCCATACCTGTGTTACTTATATGAATAGCTATAAAGTCCTCAAATCTGAGGCAATAATCTAGATCAGGAACTGTTTTACAAAGATCTGAAAAACTGCTTTAGGATTTTAATTAAAACTTAAATAGCAGTCATCTATATGTAATGATAGTTTCAAAGTTAGAGCAACTTGAAGAATAATGAGAAAACCACAAAACATGAAATCTGGAAAATACCAATCTACCATTTCCTCATCTATAGATTTTTCATTTGATTGAACTGGTAACAACCATGAATTTTCTCAGTTAACTGAGCTGGTCAAATAGCAATTGATTTTCTCATTTGAATGAACTGGTAATAGTCATAGATTTTCTCATTTGACAGAGTTGGTAACAGCCATGTATTTTCTCATTTGACTGAACTGGTAACAGCCATGTATTTTCTTATTTGAATGACATGGTAACAGCCATGTTGCACTTGACAGCAATAATTAATGGTACCTCCTATTCCACATTAGTGTTGTCAATCAATAAGCACATACCAGCCTTGGTTGAATGCATAACAGCACAGACCATATATACCAAGTCAAATACAAATTCAAACTGCACAGACCCAGATCTGCCAACACAATGCACCAGCAGATCTGGGTCAATGTATTTTGTTAGGAGTTATCAGTAAAAAAAAAAAAAAAAAAAAACACCCGGATCTGCTGACTCATTGTGTGATGTCTGATCTAGGTCTATGCATTTTGCAACTGAACTTGTTTTTGTTTTTTAGTGTTTAACGCCATTTTTCAGCACACGATAGGCTATACATGGCGGCCAGTATTATTGGTGGAGGAAGAACCCGGGAAACACCCCGGAAAGAACCACCGACCCCCGAGAAGCTACTGGCAAGCTTTCTCACATAACTACATTAGCCAAATCTTAGACTCGAACCCACGCAGACAGAGGTGAGATGGCAGTGATCTTTAACAGACAGCGCTTTAGACCACTCTGCCACTCGGGGCCATTCGCAGCTGGACTTGACGTATACATATACACAGAACTATAATAGCCATAGCATGAGATATGGCTGAATATAAATTAGTGTTAAATTTTCTGTACATCCTGGGTTGTTAAATTTGCTAAACCAAAGATTTATTTCTGCAGGTATCTAAAAAAACTATACTCACCATACATATTAGACATTTGTGTTTTGGGTTTGCAGTTTCCCTCTGTTTCAGTCTGGCCTTTAATGCCTCAATGATCTCTTGTGCTGAACCACCCAGACCATCTAGACTAGAATTAGACAATATAAGACATTTCCATTACTTAATGGGCACATAGGATGCAAATTAAAGCAAGAGAGACCTTCGATATGTTAAATGTGTGCAACTAAGAAGTACTGGATAATCATATAAGTGTATTCCATCATAAACTTGTTTGTCTGATTTATAAAGGTATTCCTGAACTCTTGCAGGTAGTATGACCATAAAAGTTGTCCTAAATAAAGAAATGTCTGGAACAAGGAAACTAGTAATATTTATGACTCAAAAGAGTTTAATCTTTCAATTATCTTTCACAAAAGATCAATACTGTATTCCATCCATCCATCCATCCATACAAACTTTGGCAAGTATAGAAGAAAAAAACAAAGGGTTTATGATATTATAACTAAGTTAATATAATGAGCTGACTGAAAGTAGAATTTAATCATGCTTCTGTAATTTAAAATCATTATTCTTAAAATCTGCAATAAGAAGTTATTTACATTGTCCAGTCCATGAAGCCTGATTTTACTGAATGGAAGTCACATACTATGGGTAAACTGGGAGTGAAATCATGGGCATACAGATGTAGTTCAAACAGAGATATATATAATCATCATCAAGTTTAACGATTCAAGTATGAACTATTAAAGCATGAAAATGAATCCAAGTCAGTTAAGTATAAAATATGGGTCACAGTGAGCTACTTTTGAGATAAGCATGTAGTATTTTTCAAGCTGCATTTCTTCACCAAGTTTTATGATTCCATGTTTTTTATAGGCCTGTAAAGGTTTTGTTCAAAGAGTTTTCAAAGCATACCTGTCAACCTCCTAGACAGAGTTGGGGGGTTTATGGGACTATAAAACTGTTTTGAGGTCACAAAGTAGGTCAGCATGTAAAACCCAAAATAGCAATGTCAAACAATCAAGAATAAGTTATCTATACAATAAACATATATAAAATGACTGGAGATTCATTCTGATAAAAAGGAAATCAATGTGTTTTCTCTGAAGCGTTTAAATACTTCCAAACAGAAAACAGCTAGTAGGCTTAGGGACTGACATTTATTTTTGGGGTATTTTCTTCAGAACCAATTTAGCTTTTACCTCAGTATGATTTACTTCTTTGAACTAATTGGTTATCTTTTCCTACACATCAAAACAAGAGTAATTGTTCAAGTTATCTGGAAACCTGAAAATTTTTTTCTTCTTAAAAAAACCCTCATCCATTTCTCCCTTTCCAAACAAACTAGATGGTCTGTCCCTTAGCATTGTCAAATGTCATCACAACACAAGCACATCTATGTTCACACAATTACACACTCATTACATGGAAGATACCCCACCAAGTTTTCATCTTTAAAATCCACTGGACAGTGAAATACAATCTTAGTTAGATGCAGTCTTTACATCATCTCAATAGTTCAATTGGGGGTGGGGGTGACGTTAATGCAAACTTCATTAAGGTTAGTCTTTGCACTAAGACTGGATGGTTGTTTTGTTGCTGTTTTGGGTTTAATGTCTATAGTCTACTCATGGTGGCCATGATAACTGGCAGTGGAAAAACCAATCGCAAACTCAGGTAAGACCTATGGAAAGCTATTGGCAGCTTTCTCATATACCCACACTGTCAGAGCCCGAGACTCAAACCCATGTGGACAGTGAGATGGCAGTGGTTGGTAAAGTTAAGTTTAAGACCAATTAGCCACCCTGGTTCCCAGGCAGGATGGTATTGATGTTCAAACTTGTGCAAAACTATTGCTGAAGTTTTCTCAGCATATAGAATGATCATTTTGCATATGTACTGCCATGAAGGATTTTCAAACATGTTTAACATGGCAGTTAATTCTGGGACTAAGCTCTTGATTATCCTGACGTTGTTGCCTTGTCCACGGATGTTGTATACTCCAGAATGACTTAAGCTGATGTGGTTTTTGTAAATATGGGCAAAGAATAAAATGCTCCTCCTTGCTACTTTAGAAAGACAAATTCCTTCAACCAGGAGTTCTAAAATTTAGTTTTGCTGGGTTTTTCTTGCTTTGCCAATAGCTCAACCATAATCACAGTTGCTTTTTGACATTTTGCTTTAAAAATGAACCACTTCCACTCCATTCCAACTACTAACGAATCCAACTTTAAATAAATGTTGCGGATGATCACAAACATTCTTAAACATCACCTCATGACACAAAGAACAAGTTTAACTTAGTCCTGTGAAAGTCACAATGTTGCCAGGGAAGTCAACCCA
This sequence comes from Unio pictorum, assembly GCA_030141615.1. NCBI lineage: Eukaryota > Metazoa > Mollusca > Bivalvia > Unionida > Unionidae > Unio > Unio pictorum. The sequence goes on along the minus strand of JARLTB010000219.1, from coordinate 5,661,737 downwards.
GACAAAATATTGACAGAGCATATCCTATGAAACATTTCTATCAAATTTGATCAAAATTGGTTACAGAAAAGGTTTTCAATCTGGCTGCTAAGGAAGCTTCATTGTTGCTAGGAGAGACAAAGTGCACACAAATTTTTCATAACGCATCTTCCAAGTTCAATCAAACTGGCTCAGTTATTGTGAAAAAGTTGAAAAGAAGGTTTCCATACAGTTACTATGGAAGCAACACCAGTTATGGGAGCCTACCTGGACTACATTTTGATATGTGTTGTATTAAACACTTTTACGACATCTATCAAAATTGGCCTAGCTATTCTACAAAATATGCCTACAACAGTAGACACAATTCTGATATACTTTGTCCTAAGAAACATTGCAACTAAGGTCGACTAAAATTAGCTCAACCATTCTGGAGAAGAAAATGTGTTTTCCAAAATGGTTTCTATGTAAGCAACAGTGTTGCTAGGGATGCTCTCTAACAAAATTATACAATATCATTTTATGAGAAACAGTCCTACCAAGATCCATGTAGATTGAGAAAATAGTTTAAAAACAGCAAATGTATATGGACACTGGATGCTGGACAGTACATGTGGGTCTCACTATAAGCCTGTCCTGGCCTCTTGACCAGGTGCCCTAAAAACACTGAATCAAATCTGGAATTGTAAGAAGCTGCTTCTAGATCATATAATTTAATTTCAAGAGTTTTAGCCACAAGAAACCTGTAACTATTTTCTGTCACAGTAAACTGGATTTTGGGCAAATGTTTCCATGGATGAGATTGACATGAACAGGCTGACCATGTCATTATATGTATATACTTTGTCACGTTGTGGATCAATTAGGCCAAAGTTCACATTTTTTATTTTGGAAGTTAAATTGATAAACTATTTCTTTCATATTCCTGAATCTAAATCCCAATTTTCTGGATCAAATTTCTCCAGCATTTTAAAGTGTTGCAAACTGGAGATATGATTTACACTACAATAAAATACAATGAAAATGATAAATATTACAACTTTCTATCCTTCTTCCACCAATTTCCTTGAAATATGGATTTTTTTCCTCAACTGTGGTTAAAAAAGATGTTTTGCAGAGTAAGTATGGTAAGGACATCCACTAGGGCTTGCAAGAATTTCAAAATTAAACACAAACCCACATATTTACAATCATTTCCTTAAACACAAACCCACATATTTACAATCATTTCCTTCAACACAAACCCACATATTTACAATCATTTCCTTCAACACAAACCCACATATTTACAATCATTTCCTTCAACACAAACCCACATATTTACAATCATTTCCTTAAACACAAACCCACATATTTACAATCATTTCCTTAAACACAAACCCACATATTTACAATCATTTCCTTCACCACAAATATGCATAGTTACAAGCAGTTCCTTAAACACAAACATGCATATTTATACATATTTCCTTAATTATAAACAGTAACATTTCCTAGCATTTCCTTAAACATAAACACATATATTTACTAGCATTTCCTTAAACACAAACACACACATTTACTAGCATTTCCTTAAACACAAACACACACACACATTTACTAGCATTTTCTTAAACACAGACACACATTTACTAGCATTTCCTTAAACACAAACACACACACACATTTACTAGCATTTTCTTAAACACAGAGACACACATTTACTAGCATTTCCTTAAACACAGACACACACATTTACTAGCATTTCCTTAAACACAAACACGCTCATTTACTAGCATTTCCTTAAACACAAACACGCACATTTACTAGCATTTCCTTAAACACAAACACACACATTTACTAGCATTTCCTTAAACACACACACACACATTTACTAGCATTTCCTTAAACACAAACACGCACATTTACTAGCATTTCCTTAAAGACAAACACACACATTTACTAGAATTTTGTCCTCAGCTACATACTTATCTGTATCCTCCTCTTTGACCTTGACCTCAAGTATGTTTGAAGCTATAGGTTTCATATGGTGAGCACCTTCAATATGATCTGAAACAAACAAGTATCGTGTGTGATAGCTATGTACACAAGGGTTCATCATATGTGTTAACTATATATACAAGTATTTATTTAAAAAAATTTATCTCCCATTTTCTATTCTTCAAAAGGCTACATTAAGAGGTCTTAAATAAGGTCTAAAGGTCTGGGATAAATTATAAACATGTCCTCCAACATTTGTCTATCATAATGACATTAGCTGCTGATGTGTGATGTTGCTGATAATTTTTTACTCTTATTAAGATATGTATCCCTTAGCAAGGGAAATTACTAATGATCATGTCCTACAACATTTAGCTATCCTTATACGAGTGACATTATGAACATCATTTAACCAGGTATATTAATCAAATATTTCCAAACAGCTCAAGACAACTTTTAATAGAAACAATACCTGTTTTTATGGAACAAAAACTTGCTGATATTCAGAATTTAACTAGATGGAATGACATAGAAATGGAAGAATAATAGTAACAATATATTCTCTACCACTCCGGGGCAAAATAAATTATCAATACCTTATTCTACTAAGTTTTGAGTCAAAATATACACTTACCATGCTGCAAATTACTGACAGGTACAGGCGCATCTGTGATTGAACTGCTGAAAAAGAAATCATGTTTGTTACAGCATGAAAGAGGTAAACACTGGGCAGTCAACTTGCAGACAACCTTTATAGAATAACACATCCATATGAAGTCCTCTTTGCAATGTTCCAATTTAAAAGTGAACAATAAATATTTACCTGTATTGATAGACATACTGCACATAAAGACCTCTCACTGATGGTTTCTTAAGAGGTCATTATGCACAGAACTGATTGTACTCACTCACTTTCTATGCCATTACAAGTCCCCAAATCCCTTACTTTTATAACCATTGTACTCACTCACTTCTATGTCATTACAAGTCCCAAATCCCTTACTTTTATACCCATCATGCTAACTCGCTTCTATGTCATTACAAGTCCCAAATCCCTTACTATTATACTCATGGTACTTGCTCACTTTCCATGTCATTACAAGTCCCAATTCCCTTATTTTTATACCCACTGTACTCACTCACTTCTATGTCATTACAAGTCCCCAACTCCCTTTTATACCCATGGTACTTGCTCACTTTCCATGTTATTACAAGTCCCCAACTCCCTTACTTTTATACCCATGGTACTTGCTCACTTTCCATGTCATTACATGTCCCCAACTCCCTTTTATACCCATGGTACTTGCTCACTTTCCATGTCATTACATGTCCCCAAATCCCTTACTATTATACCCACTGTACTCACTCACTTCTATGTCATTACAAGTCCCAATTCCCTTACTATTATACCCATGGTACTTGCTCACTTTCCATGTCATTACAAGTCCCAATTCCCTTATTTTTATACCCACTGTACTCACTCACTTCTATGTCATTACAAGTCCCCAACTCCCTTTTATACCCATGGTACTTGCTCACTTTCCATGTTATTACAAGTCCCCAACTCAATAACTTTTATACCCATGGTACTTGCTCACTTTCCATGTCATTACATGTCCCCAACTCCCTTTTATACCCATGGTACTTGCTCACTTTCCATGTCATTACAAGTCCCCAACTCCCTTACTTTTATAACCATTGTACTCACTCACTTCTATGTCATTACAAGTCCCCAACTCCCTTACTTTTATACCCATGGTACTTGCTCACTTTCCATGTCATTACATGTCCCCAACTCCCTTACTTTTATACCCATGGTACTTGCTCACTTTCCATGTCATTACAAGTCCCAATTCCCTTATTTTTATACCCACTGTACTCACTCACTTCTATGTCATTACAAGTCCCCAACTCCCTTTTATACCCATGGTACTTGCTCACTTTCCATGTCATTACAAGTCCCCAACTCCCTTTTATACCCATGGTACTTGCTCACTTTCCATGTCATTACAAGTCCCCAACTCCCTTTTATACCCATGGTACTTGCTCACTTTCCATGTCATTACAAGTCCCCAACTCCCTTTTATACCCATGGTACTTGCTCACTTTCCATGTCATTACAAGTCCCCAACTCCCTTACTTTTATACCCATGGTACTTGCTCACTTTCCATGTCATTACAAGTCCCAACTCCCTTTTATACCCATGGTACTTGCTCACTTTCCATGTCATTACAAGTCCCCAACTCCCTTTTATACCCATGGTACTTGCTCACTTTCCATGTCATTACAAGTCCCCAACTCCCTTACTTTTATACCCATGGTACTTGCTCACTTTCCATGTCATTACAAGTCCCAACTCCCTTTTATACCCATGGTACTTGCTCACTTTCCATGTCATTACAAGTCCCCAACTCCCTTTTATACCCATGGTACTTGCTCACTTTCCATGTCATTACATGTCCCCAACTCCCTTTTATACCCATGGTACTTGCTCACTTTCCATGTCATTACAAGTCCCCAACTCCCTTTTATACCCATGGTACTTGCTCACTTTCCATGTCATTACAAGTCCCCAACTCCCTTACTTTTATACCCATGGTACTTGCTCACTTTCCATGTCATTACAAGTCCCAACTCCCTTTTATACCCATGGTACTTGCTCACTTTCCATGTCATTACAAGTCCCCAACTCCCTTTTATACCCATGGTACTTGCTCACTTTCCATGTCATTACAAGTCCCCAACTCCCTTACTTTTATACCCATGGTACTTGCTCACTTTCCATGTCATTACAAGTCCCAACTCCCTTTTATACCCATGGTACTTGCTCACTTTCCATGTCATTACAAGTCCCCAATTCCCTTACTATTATACCCACTATGCCACCTCCTCCAATAAAAAGAAAGTAGCTCTGGGATAATGGGTGCAGGTTAGGATCATGTTCAGACCAGACCAGGTCAGCCAACATGCTGGTCAATGGGTAGGACATTTTACTCAAATTAACCAATCTTTCCATCACTCTAATGCAAAGTTTCCCTCTGTAAATACACTAGATGCAGGCTGCAACAAAAATTACCATAAAGATGTCCAAGATAATATTATAAATAAGACTGGATCAAAATTGCTTTTTCAAATCATAAAGCACAATCATTGGTGATTAGAAATGGACTGAATCTGAATTTTTTTTTGTAAAGTAGTATTTCACAACAACAAGAATCAGTTTCATAGTGAAGCATACAAATTTCAAGTATGTTGCAAAATTCCAGTTTTGGCAAAACCATAAAATTCATTTACAACTAGTAAGTACCTCTAATTACCTTTAAAATTCATTTACAACTAGTAAGTGCTTCTAATTAACTTTAAAATTCATTTACAACTACTAAGTACCTCTAATTACCTTTAAAATTCATTTGCAACTACTAAATACCTCTAATTACCTTTAAAATTCATTTACAATTACTAAGTACCTCTAATTACCTTTAACCAATAGCAGGGCTACCAGTTGTCCAGAACAAGTGACAGCACACTGCCATAGGGTGCATAAACTGAGATGGTGTTGCATTTTGTACAAAACCAGAGAAATGACGGTAACTTAAAGGTTTGAGGACTCCAAAAGTATTCACTGGATTAGCAAAATATTTCAGGTTGGCTTATTTTTAATTCTAAACTATTAGCCTACAATAATATTATTTTTATGCAAATAAGGGCTGAATGGGTCTTGAAGTACATGATGGAACTAGCGATCACCATCTACACACACAAAACAAAAACGCACTAGAAGCAAGGTTCCCCCTCTTTTCTAAAGATGAATTCCAGGTCATTTCCAGGTTTTTTCCCAGGATTTAATTAATTGTTTTTAAGATTCACATATGACCATTACTGAATGAAATCAAATAATATTTGAGATTATAAAACATGCAATTTCTAAATGTAAAGATGTTTTTCTTTCAAGACTCCCCAAAACATCTAAGCATGAAAAGATGATCATGTACAAAACCACAAAATATTTCACAAGAAACATGTTGATTATATATTATAAATTGGTATGTAAAGTCATTTCAATGTCAAGAAACAAAAGTCTTACATTTTGCTGTCCTGCATTATGTTGCTAAGTGGGAACAACATAATGAACATAAATTGTTTTTTTTTCAAACCTATAGTTCTAAAGAATTCTATATCAATATATCATTGAAAGTAACATTTTCTATTACAGAATTAAAATAATAAAGGCAAATAATAAGAAATGTCTTGTAGTGAAAAGACTTTAACCCTGAATTTATTTGTGCCAATACAATCCTAAACAAGATTTTTCAAAAAAATTAATCTCAATATGATGATCTGGTTAAAAAGCCATCATTTAAAAACATTTTCAAAAGGATTGATTTCAATTTTGTCAGAAAGTCCTTCAAAATTATATACTGCTGAATATCAAGGACTGAATTTTCTGTAAAATCAACTTGTCATCTTGTAATTCGGTAAACCAGTCTCCATTCCTGTATTGATACAGGGGCTCGAATCGCTTTTTAATATATAATACAAGGGAGGACAATTTCTCATTTCAGCCCCGTGATTCAAAACAATTGGGACAACAAATTTGGTTTAAAACAAATATCAGTCCGTTTTCAAATCCTGGTTTCCTCCAAATATTCCCACCCTATTTTTCATATTTGGACATTTAGGCTTGGGTGTGGGGTCATTTCAGTTGCATATCAGAAAATTTGGAATTTGCTGCCACTGTGTGTTAGCGACAAATAGTAGTGGCTTACCAGCAGGCATAAAAATTTAAATTTATGTTTTATTGACTCATACCTGCATGAAATTGATAGGAAACGGAGTTATTTTCTCAGAAATGGTAAGTTTAATAATCATTATGTCTTTAATCCACTGACCAATTATACGAAACTACGGCACAGAGGTAACCTAACCCAGTACATGCCATTTGCATTACTAGTCACATGACTTCATAAATCTCAAATGACAACATCTATCTAGAGTCCAATAGCCATTTGCATTACTAGTCACATAAATTCATAAATCTCAAATGACAACATCCTAGAGTCCAATAGTGCTGTGATACCAACAACAAACTCTTTTTTAATGTTGTTATGCAGGAATTCAATTATGTTTAATATAAGTCAGATACCTTTTGTAAAACCCAGCAATCTGGCCAGTCTGATTTATCAAGCAAGAGCACATGTCAATATGGTAGTCATATGATATAGCTCCAGAAGTTGTTCTCGGAATTTATAAATATGGAAAATTTTCATTTAATATTTTTAATTTTTTTTCTTCTTCTACAACATTTGAAAATGTGGGTTGTTAGATTGGTGTACTCATGCAACTCAAATCACGAATACCAGGTCACATTTCATCAACACCATGGTTGTATCTTTTCTTTCAGCAGATTAAAGACATAATGATTTTAATACTCACAATTTCTGAGAAAATAAGTAATTTTCATATCAATTTCATGCCATCTAACAATGTTTAAAGTTTACTAGGCCATCCAGTAAGTGGCTATGCTTTGCCACCACCATGTTGGCCTCTGGTGATGCTAGACTGTTTTTCAAATCTTGTATGTAAGGAAAAATACAGATATTGAGCTGACATTGAAAATGGAAGTCTGCTAGACAAATCTAATCCACTGAGTGTTTGGATTGACTCGGCATATATGTTTATTGCAGACACTCAAATGATCCATACTGCACCCTCTGAATATTCTGGTTAGAACTCCATATATTTAACTCACAATCAGTTTAGTTACGCCTCAATTACGTGACTGTTTCGAGCATAAAGTGGTGGAGGGAAATTCCTGGGTTTTCCCCCAACTTTAATTAACATTTGAACAATTCAAGGACTTTTAATGGTCAGGAAAAATAATTATCATTTCTCTTGAAGTGTTCCCGATTTTCTGGTAGTGTGGGAAGCCTGTAGAAAGTAAAACTGGTCTTATCCTACACACTATTTCTTCACTAATTAAAAAATAAATGCCCCATGACCTTGAAATTAGTCATATAATCAGGTCCTTGAAATTAAAGTCACATAATCAGGTCCTTGAAATTAAAGTCACATAATCAGGTCCTTGGGATTAAAGTCACATAATCAGGTCCTTGGGATTAAAGTCACATAATCAGGTCCTTGGGATTAAAGTCACATAATCAGGTCCTTGGAATTAAAGTCACATAATCAGGTCCTTGGGATTAAAGTCACATAATCAGGTCCTTGGAATTAAAGTCACATAATCAGGTCCTTGGGATTAAAGTCACATAATCAGGTCCTTGGGATTAAAGTCACATAATCAGGTCCTTGGGATTAAAGTCACATAATCAGGTCCTTGAAATTAAAGTCACATAATCAGGTCCTTGGAATTAAAGTCACATAATCAGGTCCTTGGGATTAAAGTCACATAATCAGGTCCTTGGAATTAAAGTCACATAATCAGGTCCTTGGGATTAAAGTCACATAATCAGGTCCTTGGGATTAAAGTCACATAATCAGGTCCTTGGGATTAAAGTCACATAATCAGGTCCTTGGAGCCACTAAGTTTATCTATACTCTTAATTTGGTCTGATGTGGCTCAAGAGCTTCTACTTGCTTACAAGATGGATGGACATTTATAAAAACTACTGAGTCAACTGGGTGGGTAGGTGAGGTGACATAATGAGGATAGGTACTATATATGGTAACAGTAGTTTAATTCCCTTTGATTCTTACTGATGTATTCTGAATTTTAGGGCATGTACTTTAGGTCACTCCTCTAAACCTTTCAATTTTTTTCTTATTTCCTCAAGTATAGTCAGTAACTGTAGAATCTCAACTCTTGAGTGATCCAACTACAGGCCTGCAGGTATTTTTAAAAGTATATATATATATGTTTGTTTTTGTAGGGTTAACGCCATTTTTCAGCACAGGATAGGCTATACATGCAAATTTAACATATTTTGTACAAGTGATCCATGATAATGAAGATGTTAGACAACACTGGTCTAACTTAACTTTCAGTGTAACCAGCATCTAAACAAACTTCTATTATTACTAAACTTTGAATTATCTGATGTGTGTATGTATAGAGTTTAATGGCACATCAGCACATTCCTGGCTATACTGTGTTCAGTAAACAACAAGCAGATAAAATGGAAATGCACTAAAATCTCTTGATATGATATTCATGCTGATTAAAACTAAATGTGCATATAGAAATAAAATTGATGAAAAACATCTTTATGAAAAGCATATATTCACTTTTTTAAACATAATATTTCACAATATGTTTGATTCATTAAGTGTCTACTCAATACTGTGAACTAAGTAACTGTTTGTCCTTGTTTTCAACACAAATGAAAAAGTATGGTCAAGTGGAATCGACATGACCCATTTCCCCAAATCCATTAATTTAAGTAGTACCAATAATAAAAAACAATTAAAACTGATATCCATGAACTAAATTAACAGTTTTGTGGGGCTCTGTACCTGAGAACTACTCCACAAATGATTTGCCTTTCTTTGTCCCCACTATTTAGTGAGCCTAAGTACCACATAACTACTCTACAAAGGACTTGCCCTTTTGTTGTCACTATTCATTGGGACTCTATGCTTGAGATCTACTCCTCTGAAGGCTTGACTCTCTTTGTCTCCACAATTCTATGAGACTACATACTGAGAACTGCTCCTCTTTCTCCTAGTGATTCTGAAAGACTCCACACTTGAACACTGCTTTGCTAAAAGCATGATTCCCTCTGTCCCTACTATTTTGTCAGACTCTATAACTGAGTACTACACCACTAAGGAATTGCCTAGCTTTGTCTTCATCATTGAGTGTGACTCCATATATGAGAATTGCCCCTCTAAGGGCTTACCTATTTTTGACCTTATTACTCTTCAATACTCCATATCCAAGAAACATGCAATGAGATTATCTCTCTTTGTCATCACTACTTTCTGAGGTTTTGTACCTGTGAACAACCCTTTTAAGGACTTGCGTCTATTTGTCCTCACTATCTGAGTAAGCTCCATACCTGAGAACTGCTCCTCTAAGGGCTTGCCTCTCTTTGTCCTCACTTGGTTCATCTGATGAACAGGGAATGATATCAGCTTCACCATATCTAAGACAGTCAAGAACAATAACAATCTATTCAGAATATAAAAGGTACCAATCTAGCACTGTCATCATGGGGAATAACTATTGGGTAACCTGATGTAACATAAATGCAAAACTTTCCTCTAAACGAATTCAATTTTTCAAATTTATAAACAAGAATTTTGATAGCTATTAATTTCACAAGTTATTTTATTCTTTAATTTTAATATGCTTTACATTGGATTCATTAATTAAGACATGCTTTATTTCTTTTATTATTCAAATCAGTCCTAGTCATTAATGGTGTCTTACATCTGATCAAACTTCATCACAGAACAGATCTTGCCGAACAATATTTATTCAAGAAATAACTTTCACTTGTTTACTTCAAGATATATGATGTAATTAAACATTCCAAAAATAGCAAAGCCATGGATATGCCATACTAATGCAGATAAACAATTGATCCTGAGACATTTTGACAGGCAAGAAGGTACAGCTATCCAATCTCATTATCTTATGTCACAGGCACTGGATCATTTCATGCTTGCATCAGTCAAAGACAACTGGTTTTAAAAAAATGTGTTATTTATACAGGACTGTTATCACTACACAGCAGTTTTACACTGTATTGTCATCACTACACAGTCAATATAGGGAACTCATAACTTCACAACAAATATTATACAGCGCTGTCATCACTACACAATAAATACCATACAGCATTCTTATCACTACACAGTAAATAATTTACTACGTTGCCATCACTACACAGTAAATATCATACAGCACTCTTATCACTACACAGCAAATAATATACTTCAGTCTTCACAAGTCAATATTTAACAGAATTATCACTAAACAGCAAATAATATACTGCATTGTCATCACTACAGTCAATATTTAACAGTACCTTATCACTAAACAGCAAATAATATACAGCACTGTCATCAGATTCATTACACAGTCAATATTTAACAGTACCTTATCACTAAACAGCAAATAATATACAGCACTGTCATCACTACACAGTCAATATTTAACAGTACCTTATCACTAAACAGCAAATAATATACAGCACTGTCATCAGATTCATTACACAGTCAATATTTAACAGTACCTTATCACTAAACAGCAAATAATATACAGCACTGTCATCACTACACAGTCAATATTTAACAGTACCTTATCACTAAACAGCAAATAATATACAGCACTGTCATCAGATTCATTACACAGTCAATATTTAACAGTACCTTATCACTAAACAGCAAATAATATACAGCACTGTCATCAGATTCATTACACAGTCAATATTTAACAGTACCTTATCACTAAACAGCAAATAATATACAGCACTGTCATCACTACACAGTCAATATTTAACAGTACCTTATCACTAAACAGCAAATAATATACAGCACTGTCATCAGATTCATTACACAGTCAATATTTAACAGTACCTTATCACTAAACAGCAAATAATATACAGCAGTCATCACTACACAGTCAATATTTAACAAGACTCTTGTCATTACACAGCCAATACTATACTACACTGTCATCACTACAGTCAATATTTAACAGCACTATCACTACACAGCAAATAATATACTGTATTCACTACTGTCATGACTACAGTCAATATGTTGTTGTTGTAGGGTTTAACACCATTTTTCAGCACAAGATAGGCTATACATCATAGCTAGTATTAATGATTGAGGAAGAACCCGGGAAAATGCCGGAAAGAACCACCGACCCAAGAGAAGCTACTAGCAAGCTTTCTCACATACCCACATTGGCTGAATCTGAGACTCGAACCCACATAGACAGAGGTGAGATGGCAGTGATCCATAACGGAGAGTGCTTTAGACCACTTGGCCACTTGGGGTCCCACAGTCAATATTTAAAGCACTATCACTACACAGCAAATAATATACTGCCGTGATATTTTACTGTACTGATATCACTAAATAGTTAATATTATACTGCAGTAAACAAACTAAAGAACATTAGGCTCAAATTCAACCTTGAACAATTGAAGGACTCTAACATCTGCAAGTCATTCCAAGCCACAATTGGAGGACAATTTGTTCCACTCCTTGTGTTGGATGTTGATGTTAAAGTAAAGATAGACACTTTCAACACAGTCATGACAGAGCTGCAAAGGCATCATTGGACTCCATCGCTCAAAGAAAAAAACCAGTAGTTATTATACTTCACTGTTATCTCTTTAGTAATTATTATGTCTCATTGTCTTAATTGTTTTTCCTAGTTATTACTAGACTTCATTTTTATTACTACAGTCATTATTATATTTCACAGTTATAACTAGAGTTGTTATCACATTTCATTGTTATCACTAATTATTCTATTTCTTTGTTATCAATACACTAATTATTCTATTTCTTTGTTATCAATACACTAATTATTCTATTTCTTTGTTATCAATACACTAATTATTCTATTTCTTTGTTATCAATACACTAATTGTCATACTTCCTTGTTATAATTACAGTAATTGTTATACTTCATTTTTATCACTACAGTAATTAGTATATTTCATTATTACTACAGTTAGTATTCTACTTCATTGTAATCTCTACAGTAATTGGTATATTTCATTATTACTACAGTTAGTATTCTACTTCATTGTTATCACTACAGTAAATGTTATAATTCATTGTTATTACTACAGTTAGTATTACTTCACAGGCAATCTTATACTGCACAGTATAATACACAGCTAATATTATACTTCACTGTTTGTATTATTTCATACAAATATATTTTGTGTGAGTAGGAAAAGCAAAATATAGGTAAACAGTACACCACTCCCTCGACAACTCGTGCCCTGACAACTAGCGAACCCACTTATAATGCAGGGTCAGATGTGGATCCCATTTTTTAAACAAGAAAATACCCCAAAACTTTATCCCTATTTGTTGAACTTTAAGAAAATTGCAATTAAAATTGGTAACAGAAACTTTGATATATAACTCAGTTTTATCATCAAAAACAGTAGATAGGACCTGCATGAAATATTAAATTAAAAAATAGGTCATAAATTTGTTTAATTTTTTTTTCTCCAAACAACATTTTTAGTACACCGCAATTAACGATATGTACGGAAATTTCAATCAATGAAAATGTCATTTACGCAGAGTGGAGACAGTACTTTAATAAATAAATACAAATTGAATAATTTTTTTCAGCAATTAAAATTTGTGTTCTAGTTCTATCTATTAGTATCATTGATGTGATAAATGCAATGTCTCCTCTTATAATTTAACACAAAATGCGTCAATCTATTGTAAGAGCTGCGTCGGCAAGCGTTTCTCGGAGAACTTAATTAAGCGCTAATCATGTTTTGATAACTGAGTTGCGGAAGTATTGGTTGTATTGTTGCACTGAATTAAAAGCTGGCCCCCTTTGTATTATCATGTTAATTATGTCTTTTGAATCAAATAAAGGGGGTTGAATAAAAATTTAAAAAGCATGAAAATCTTACAAACTTAAAATCTAGTGACATTGGTCATTTGTTGGGTGAACTCATTTCTTTTGATCAATCAAACACTGTTATAAATGTTTATGGGTATATAACATAAAGCACCTTAAATTAACTGATTAAGAACTAGATTTCACAGATACAGGCCATTGTGGGCAAGCAATTATAAGAGAATTCTTGAATTGGCACTTAGAGATATCCTCAAAGATGATAAGAAGTTTCCATGGTACTTCCAATGAAATCAATATTGCCCAAACTGAACAATACAAAAATTGAGTTTCAACGTTGACAATGGTCTTATGAAATAACTGTAGCAATTTTTTTAAAAAAGGAATCTTGTTTGGTGGTGTATCAACACTTAGTCAAGTACTGAACACCACAACGGGAACCAAACTCATCAAGAAAACAAAAAGCAGTGACATAATACACAGATTTTTCACAAACACATCGTAGTTGTTGAAACCAGTTGGAACTTTCACATGTTGGACATTTTGAAAATAAATGTTATTTAAATAGAATAATGAACAACTTCATTAGAAAAAGTGCTTTATTAAAAATTATTATTGACATGATTGTAAAATGAGGGTTTATTTATTAAACAGCCCAGTTCCCTAACGCTGCCCTCACCCATTTTTCTTAATGTCAAAGCAATTTTTTTCAATAGTGCAGTCTATGTTTGTGGACCCCGTGTGCATGAGTTATTTAGGGAGAGGTGTAATTAGAAGTTTTATGAATGCTGACAATTTGTTAAAATTTTTTTTAAATCGACTGAAATAAAAATTATAGGACACAAAATAAAAGTGATTTATTTGGATAAATCTGATATGAACTGCCAGACAATACATTCAGCTTATGGTTAATTATTTCTGAACTTGTTGTCAACAAAGGATACTGTGGTTGTCCGTACTCCACTGAGTCATCGCCATCTACATTGAGATCTACGTCTTCTTCTTGCAAGCCTCTCTTGCAGGCTGTCTGGAACCCTGAACCTAAAAGTGATCCCAATTTGCTATAGTTACTCTATCATGTATCAACAAGACATTTCTGCATGATTTACGATTTGTGAATTTTGAGACCTGGGCACCAGCCCTCGGATCCACTTTGTGGAATAAATAAAAAAAATTTAACAAGACTCCTTTGGAATACTTGATCTCACCAGCTCCATCATGTTATTATATTAAAAAAAAAAGCAAAAAGTCAAATTAATTCTGTGGTATAACATGCATACATATTCAAATCCAAAACAGGTTTATCTGCTTCTATAGATTATGTTCCAACTGACATCTTAAGGCTAAAAATACCAATGATTTTACACATTCATTTGAAATCATCTTTAGAAACGATTATTTATATCTTTTCAAGTCTTGTGCTAATTTCATTTATCACAATTTTGATAAAATATTGATTTCACTGAATAAAGTAGTAAAACAGCATAATATAAACTTTGAAATGTGATTGGATGGCTTGATATTATGCCTAACCTTAATAAAATAATACAATACCATTTTATTATTTGTAACATAGTAAGATGTTATTAAATGAGTGCTATATGAGCATATATTAATTTTTTAAACCTAAATCACGTAGTAGCGACAAGATCAAATTATGGTTTCATTAAATATGCCATTACAACAGAAAGTTAAGAAACCTAAGTATTATACCTGAGAAGCCTCCATCTAGGAGAGATGTTACTCGTATCCTTGTCTGTCCTGCCCAGGTGTATTCCTCATATTGCTCAGTGTCACCATCTACATCAACAGGGTCATTTTCTTCTCCCTCGCGCTGCTGAAACACAAAAATAAAAGTCAGTTAAAAACCCTATTTGCGTAAAATAAATTTAAAAAGAGACTAAACACTAAACTAACTGACCTGAAATACATTAAAAGCATATTCAAACAACTGTATTACTGGATTAACAACATTTGGTAGTGCTATTTATTATGTAAAACCAAACACTTGGGGGTTAAATTGAAAACCAAACGAATCAGGTCACCTTTAGTGGTCTCCATTTGAAGTCTTTATTGCAATTGTTTTCAAAACTACATTACAAACAAGAAAATTAAATGAAAGCTAAGCTACTTCCATGTGCATGTCTTCATACTACTGTGGACTGTAACCCTTGGCATAATTGCCAACCTTTGGACCTTGACCCTTGGCATAGCTGCCAACCTTTGGACCTTAACCCAGGGCATACTTGCCAACCTCTGAAAGTGAAAACTTAGAATGTGGGCCAAGAATGTACATGCAAATGTGTGTGTGTGTGTGTGTGTGTAGCCAAAACAAAATATTCTTATCTAACTGCTATATACTGCTTTTCAGTTAGATCTTTGTGTTTTGGAGCTAAAATGTTCCATCTGCTATTCATCAAAAGCCAGCAATAATATCCTTCCAACAAACCTTAAAAAACCCCACTCTTAATTGAATAATGCCTATAACATCCAGAAACACAGTAATGTATCTATCATCCCTGTATTCTTTCTTAACCTGCCCTTCATCGAATTCAATAATGCCAATAACATCCAGAAACACAATAATGTTTCATCCCTGTAATCTTTCTTAACCTGCCCTTCATCAAATTGAATAATGCCAATAACATCCAGAAACACAATAATGTTTCATCCCTGTAATCTTTCTTAACCTGCCCTTCATCAAATTGAATAATGCCAATAACATCCAGAAACATAGTAATGTTTCATCCCTGTATTCTTTCTTATCCTGCCCGTAAACACATTTTTACTCTTTTGATGACATGTCTTATTTGGATCTGTTACCTACCTACTGCCTTTGATTGTAAGTTTGTTTGTTTGTTTGATTAGGATTTTTAACGTAGCTTTAACAATTTTTCAGTCATATCGCTACGATGTCTGCATTGAGGCAGTTTATAGTGATGTCTAGCACTGAGACATCATGCCGCAGACATGTAGCATGATGTCTCACCCAGTCACATTATCCTGACACCAGGCCGACCAGTCCTAACACTAACCTCTTAATGCTGAGCGTCAAGCGAGGCAGCTGTTAGTACCATTTTTGTAAGTCTTTGGTATGACTCGGCCGGGGATCGAACCGACGACCTCCCGCTTCCGGGGCGGACGCTCTAACCACTAGGCCACCGGAGCGGTTCTTTGATTGTAAGTAAAACAATTATAAATGGTGGTTCTTGCATGGTGGTCCATGTGCCTTGTCCCATGAGTAGATGCTAATGACATGTTTGACTGTATCTTTCTAAAGGAATCCAATTGCAGAGGTAATAGCTATGTAATATTACTAGATTCACTGCTCAACATTTGTATAGTCCAAATGTGATTGTACTTCATCAATTTAAGCAAGAAAACAAGCAAGGAGAGTGATCTTTGCATTCTTTGTGTACTGCATGTAGACAATACTGCTGACATGAAGAAAAAAATGGCCTGATATTGATTAGTGTGGACAATGGTCAAGTTACTGTCTCAAGCATGAAAATCATTTAAGAAACAACTTTAATATATTAAGTGACCAATAACTTCATATCTGGCCACAGACCCCCCTGCCAGCACATAATGGAAGAGGTCTAAAAACTATTTTCTTTCAAGGATGGTCATGGAATAACCAACAAAAGTACAAAGTTAGTTGAATTTTTCCCAACAGAGGAGACAGAAGTATGGATGGACAGACTGATCGATAAGTGGGCAGACATGTGATATAAATACATTTTCTGCTAACATATGGGGAAACCAAGATGATTTAACTCAGGAGGATGGGTACTATACAAATTTAAGTCTGGTTGTAATTTCAATGGATCTTGTATTGAAGAATAGAATTATGTTTGCATTTTTTTTCTAAAACATGAATCAGGTTAACCTGCATTATGAATGAAATAATATCTAGAAGGTATAAACACACATTTAATATTTAAAACACCACCATAAAGAGTTGTTATTTTGACATTATACATCTATACAAAGTTTAATAATGCTTTCCTATATAAATAACCATTTTTACGAGAATTTATTTCCTGTTTTCAATCACAGTAAATGTGACTTTTGACCTTTAATGCTGCAGTCAACAGGCTTCTTCATCGCCGTAAGGGCAAACCATGCACAATGTTTGGGCCAAGTCTGTGATGTTGAACTAATGTTATCTTGTGGAAACCATATTTAAATCTCAATAAGTGAACTGGACCTTTAAACTTTGACCCCCAAAATTAATAGTTTTCATTCTTACACAAAGTGCAAACCATTTATAAGTTTGCATAACATATATCATGTATAAATAATATTATTGTTAAGAAACCATGCATTATTCTTTCAGTTACAGTGATCCTGACCTCTGAATAAAAAATCAGAACTTCCTCACTCCAAGTCCATATCATCCACTAGGTTTGATAAGCAATAATGAAGAATAGCTCAAGTTACTGTGTGGAAACCATTTTTCCATTTCTTGTTTGTTTGTTTGTTATGAAGGCCTTTTCAGCCAAAAATAAAAAGCATTCTTCCTAACCCCAAGTACAAGCCATCCACAAAGTTTGGTAACAATGCAGATGGCAGACAACTAAAGTTCTTGTGTGGAAACCAAATTAGATGGATGGAGGTACAACATCATAACATAATATGCTCCTTCTTTATGGCAGGCATATAAAACATAACATAACATACCTTTTTAAGACAGAGTTCTGCATGCTCATTCAATTCTTCTGGAGTCCCCACTAATCGCTCACTACACACAGGACATATGGTTTCTTCTGTGGCTTTTTTCTTGCGGCTTCTGCTACGGGCTGTAAGGATCAAGAAATATAAAAAATGCCAGTAGGTAAGGAAATTTAATCTGAGTAGTCAACTGCATTACTGATGACATGATTACTGTGTTATTTAGGTTATTATGTCTATATCACATTATTATGTCTATATCACAATGTTTTTTATGTGACACATATAACAACACCCAATGTCATCACAAATACTTGCAAGATAAAAGATAAAATTTATTCAGTTCATTTCATAAATTTTATTTTAAATGTGTGCTACAGGATCTCAACTGTCATGTACAGTACCATGGTACTAAAGGGACTCTGTGGTAACACAAAATACTTATTATTTCTTCAAGCAACATATTAATATTGCTAATTAATAATGCATTTGCATAACTTGTCACTTGTCATAATGAAAATGATCAGCTATTTTATATGTTTACTTATATCTCAAAGTTTCTATCCAACATTCTTAAAGAAAGAAGAAAAAAAAACAAATGTAATAAAGGCAAATATATGGAGTACCAAATATTCCTGTACTGACCTTGAAGTCTCCCTTGTCTGTTACATCTTATTCTGAGGTAACTCTGAAAGAAACAAAATGTAACCAAACTTCAAAGTTACTCCAGAGACTAGTGCCTTAAATGCATTAAATTCTACCTAACAGAAAACATACCAAACTGGATCTACTTTCAACCTAACAAGGAATCTTAAATAAGCTTTGGCCTAGCTTGACAACACACATGTATCTGATATTCAACTTCTTACTTTTTATACTACAATAGTTTTCCTATTTTTCTCAGCCAGTTGTTACATCTAGGAGAAACATGAAAATGTTATCTGCAAGAGTTTAGATAAAGTACAATTTACAACATTACGTGAAAGAGACTGAGATAAAGTATGATTTACTACATTATGTGAAAATGTCTAAAGTACAATTTACAACATTATGTGAAAGTGAGATCACGTACAAATTAAAAATGCCTGAGATAAAGTATAATTTACTACATTATATGAAAAAAGTGTGAGATAAAGTACAACTGACTACATTATGTGAAAGAATTTACAACAATATGTGACAGAACTATACACAAAATGAATGATAGTACTGATATGGTCCTTTTCATCCTGATATTGGTCTTTTGCCCCAAAAATATGCATTATAAAGTGCCTCTCTTGCAACTGCTCCAATGGCCTATGTGGTTAGAACATCCTCATTGGATGTGGGAGGTCATAGATAAGTTTGAACCTTGGCCAAATCATACCAAAGACAAAAATTGTACTTGCACCTCACCTTATGTGGGATATCAAATCTTGTGGATTTTATGGTAACTCCATACCATAGATTTAAAGGCCCAATGAAAAATGAGCCAGATGCAAAAAGACTGCTCTCCCTCTATTTCAAACCTGTACATACCTAGCAACTGAAAGAGCTATTTGTTAATTTATTTGATTAATGTGATAAAATATTACTTTTAACATGTGAATTTGTAAAATTCTTTTGGGAAAAAATTATTGTAAAAGGAAAATAAATCATTTTACATTGTTCCAGTTAATGTATATGAATATATGGTAACTAGTGATTCCATTCACTGCCTGAATCAACAAGCTTTGACATCAGCAGGGATGAGAAATGAGAGCGTTCAGTACTTAATGAGCCAGCATTATCAAAAATGAAAGAATGAATAACAAAATGATCTACAGAAATCAGAATCAATGCCTATTTACAATGTTCCTTCATTTTTAAAACTTTTTGAAAATATCGGTGTAAAATAATTGCACTTGATTTATTCTCTGCAATTCACAGTGAATTAAGATTTATCCACTGTCATGATCCATATGAATGAATAAGCTTTATAATGTGAAGATAAATGCTGTGTTGAAAGTAATATAGGTCATGTAGGTGCATTAACTCAAAATATATTTTAATTGTTCTAAAATTCAATACTAAAATAGTTTAAACAAAATCTATTCAATCATGACAACTGAATGCTCTCCACCTTAAATACCATCATAAAACTTCCAGACAAAAATTATTGATTGCTATGAATGTTTACAATGCTGACTAGGTAATGAAATTGCTCCCAAAAAAAGAGAATGATGGGTCTATCATAACAAATAACAGGGAAGTATGTATCTGCTTTCACTGTGACATCACATCAGAAAACATTCAATCCAGTTTATCCTGGATCAGGCCTTTAGGTTAACCTTGTCCAAAAATGTCCACATGATGTAGCATTGATTTTTTAATTACATTTTGTGGGGTGTATAAATAATAAGATATGGATGTATGAGGATCCCAAAGAACTGAATAACTGCCATTAAATGTATGTACAATCAAATTATAATAAATGACATTACTAAAATAGTTCCAAATGGCTACATGACCTGTGTAACTTATACTATAATTACTGATGGCAAACTTTCTTGTTTAAATTCAATTTCTTCCAAAAGCACATATTATTTTATGCACATATCTTTTATCAAAAAGAATGATAACAATGTAAAATACCAGAACATTTGCTGAAAGCAGTGGTTCCCAACCCCCAGGTCATGAGGACGTTCTTAAGGGCCACCAGGATTTTCAGTTGAATGTGGCAAAACATATCAAAATGTGGATACATGGTTGTGAGACTCCCCCCCCAATTTTTTTTAGGGTCATGGCCAATATATTTGGGAACTAATGGTTTAAAGCATAAATACTAACTAAACACTATGTATATGCACTAATTACAGCACAAAACAGAAGGTTGCATTTTACTGATTTGAGAACTTGACCAATGAATAAACACTGTGTAAGTGACGAGATACAAACAAAGTCAGGATAAAAACTAAGGAATCCCCAAGCTGCAGAATTAAAGAACTTTCTCAAAAACATTGAAATTTAGAGCTGAGTACTCTCAGACATTTCCTCATGAGGTGCAACTATCTATACAGTATGAATCACATACAAATTAGGCAACAACCATTTCATTGGGGGGGGGGGGTACAATGGGGCAGCAAGGATTAACTTTCCAATTATTTTTTGTTTCTTTGTTTTAAGTTCAAAATAATATATTTTCAACTTTTACAATTGGAATAATTAGTTTTTCTTTATCTACATATCAGAGCAAGAATACTTTTTATAGCTATTTGGGGATGGCTTCTCCCCCTGCTAATTATGGTCAGTTCCTTAAAATCTCAAGGTCAACAGAAAATGTGCATTAAGTTTCATCAATGAAAGCATGGCATCCATTCAGGAAAAGTGGAATTTCCATTCTTCATTGTAATATTTGTTTACTGTCAATTCAAATAGTCAAAGTTTGTTTGCATTTGATGCAAGCACAAACAATGGAGTAATTCTATTGGCTTCCAAACTAGCTAGCATCTATTTATTTCATGGTTTTGTAAAAATCAGAAATTGTCACAGGCTGAGTAAGTTGGTCATGTGTTTGGTTCACAAATACAATGATGACATACATTATCCACCTATTTTTTAACTTTACCATTATCAAGCCACTATGTTAATGCCAAGACCGTTGCAACATAATGATGGGGCAACTCTAAGGGTAGTGGTTTGTGTGCAAGATCATATTATGTGCTTCAATAATTGCCTTGTTTGGCACTGGTAGCATCAGCTGTTTGATGTAGTGTGCTTTGTGTAAATGATTGATATAGGTAGGTGTTTGATTTTTACTTATATCTGCAGTAGTATACCCATCCAGAGTTCACGACATATTTTCCCACAATAAAGAAAATTATTGTTGTACAAGTACTAAAAAAATTATTATTGTACAAGTAATATGAAAATTAGTATTGTACAAATACATACTATGAAAATTATTATGTGCAAGTAATATGAAAGTTATTATTACACAAGTAATATGAAAATTATTATTGTACAAGTAATAAGAAAATTATTGTACAAGTAATAAGAAAGTTATTATTGTACAATTCATCAGAAAATTATTATTATATTATTGTACAAGGAATAAGAAAATTAGTATTGTACAAGTAATATGAAAATTAGTATTGTGCAAGTAATATGAAAATTATTCTTGTACAAGTAATAGGAAAATTAGTATTGTACAAGTAATATAAAAATTAGTATTGTACAAGTAATATGAAAATTAGTATTGTACAAGTAATATGAAAATTAGTATTATAAAAGTAATATGAAAATTATTCTTGTACAAGTAATATGAAAATTAGTATTGTACAAGTAATATGAAAATTAGTATTTTACAAGTAATATAAAAATTAGTATTGTACAAGTATTATGAAAATTATTACTGTACAAGCAATATGAAATTATTATTGTGCAATTCAGAAGAAATACCAAGTTCAAGACGTAGTAGATTATTAGCTTTTTATATAAAAAAAGGCAGTTAAACGTCCAAACTGATGAGCAACAAGGAGTTTAACTATTTATGTATTTGTTAATTAATATATGGCTAACAGAGCTGCTTTTATCTGCTGAATTACATATATATTGAAAACCAAATGAAATTAGGCTTAATTGAGGGCAGAGAGAAATTGGATTTTTTTTCTCTCTTCCCCCAAATGGTATATTTTTATATAAAATTAAATTACATCCTCTGATGCTGTATTTATTACCAAGTATAAATTTAAAGGCATGTGAAATTTTCCTAGCTCAATAGAAAAAAGTCACTTGCTTTGCACTGCAAATTTTTTTCTTCTGTGTACATTGGCAAAGCAGTACAATAATTCTAGCACAAATGGAGATATACAATTGTATATTTCTTAACTGCCTATCACCCTGACACAATCTGACACACAAATTACATATAAAACTTGATACAAACCCATAATTCCTGTAAGGTGACCACTGGGCCATTATTTGGCGAATGTTGATCTACTTTAAATTACATTTCACTGCAACTGCCTCCCACCTAGCTAACTTGATATTTATACAAGTTAATTTAGCAGAAGTACAGAGGTGTAAATTGTCTCTAATTCAACAGTAATTGTATGCATCCAGTGCTTATTCTATTTCACCCTGAAAGAAGTCAGAATATATTTTTCAAATGAAAATGGATGCTGTTAAACCTGAAGGTAACCGCCCTCAGTAGCATTCAGTCTCAATAAATCAAAAGAGCTGGACAGGCCAGTTGTAAGTGTTAACAATCTCTGCTCTCTTTTGCTGACCAGGAGGGGTTATGGGTGATGGGTGGTAGGGGTTGGTGTTGGCATACCATACTCTGGCATAAAAATTTGCTTCTATAATGATGCTGAATGCATAAATCCGATATATATAACATAACTAACTTATTCATTGAATCAATGTGTTATGGTTTTATATAATATTGAAAAAACGTAAACTGTCCTGTGTCCTGAAAAAAACAAGAAAAAAAACCTAAATAAAATTCTAAATCCTATTGTGCATTGGCACCAAATTCGAGACAAGATTGAAGTTTGATGCACATTTGAATTTAGTTGAACTGTATTCTTTTAATTTGCCTTTCCCATTCTGTTTTTTTTTTTGTTTCCTCCTAGCTGTCATTTGCATGGATGAACTTGCCAGCATTTTGACTGCAGTTCTATGTCAGTGTAATTATGTCCAACAAGTTCATTAGCTATTTTACATGCTGTAATCAATGTTTTAAACATGTCTTTGTATCGACAGAGAACTAAATCTCTCTGCAACCACCATATTCACTCATTTATAGGTTAGGTCAAACTACAAAATCATAGATCCTGATCTGTTTTTGCACAATGTACCAGCAGATCCTGGTATATGTTCTACTTATTACTTGAAACAAACTGCATACAGCCAGATCTGCAAGTGTCTTATGTGCCTTTCATTAAGCTGATATTTAAATTACAACATGCATGTTCTCTCAATTAAGGCAATGCATGTATAAAGTGAAATTATTGAGATCAACCATAATAAATACAACTTTTATATTTGGGGGTTAAAATGTGGTATGACCAGAAAAAAGGGCTGACCATGATGATCTCAAAGTGCATGAATGGATAATGGACATGGCAAATAATTGTTCTTTGTTGCTACATATAGCTGGTACAACTACTACAGAATTTCTAGACTGGTAATCTGTTTGCTACATATAGCTAGTAGAACTACTATGGAATTTCTAGACTGGTGATCTGTTTGCTACATATAGCTGGTACAGCTACTATGGAATTTCTTGACTGGTAATCTGTTTGATACATATAGCTACAATTTCTTGACTGGTAATCTGTTTGCTACATATAGCTGGTACAACTACTATGGAATTTCTTGACTGGTGATCTGTTTGCTACATATAGCTGGAATTTCTTGACTGGTAGTGGTAATCTGTTTGCTACATATAGTTGGTACATCTACTATGGAATTTATTGACTGGTGATCTGTTTGCTACATATAGCTGGAATTTCTTGACTGGTAGTGGTAATCTGTTTGCTACATAAAGTTGGTACATCTACTATGGAATTTATTGACTGGTGATCTGTTTGCTACATATTGCTTGTACAACTACTATGTAATTTCTAGACTGGTGATCTGTTTGCTACATACAGCTGGTACAGCTACTATGGAATTTCTTGACTGGTAATCTGTTTGCTACATATAGCTACAATTTCTTGACTGGTAATCTGTTTGCTACATATAGCTGGTACAACTACTATGGAATTTCTTGACTGGTGATCTGTTTGCTACATATAGCTGGAATTTCTAGACTGGTAATCTGTCTGCTACATATAGCTGGTACAACTATTATGGAATTTCTAGACTGGTGATCTGTTTGCTACATGTAACTGGTACAACTACTATGGAATTTTTGGACTGGTATTCTGTTTGCTAAATATAGCTGGTAGAACTACTATAGAATTTCTAGACTGGTGATCTGTTTGCTGCATTTAGCTGGTACAACTACGATGGAAGTTCGAGATGGTGATCATTTTTATAAGTCCTAAAGTTTGCTCATGAGCCAAACTTCTAAAGCAACGAACCAAAAATACCATATTATGCATAAACACAACATGCCAAAATAACGTGAGAATGAGTTGGAAAATGGTAACTGCATTTATATTGTTGAAATAAATGATCAAGCCAGTGTTTATCTGCAACTAGGAATAACTCGCATAATCTTTATAATCTCTCAATATATAATTTTCCTTCTTATAATGCCCCTCTGTATACTGCTGTTCTTCTTATAATGCCCCTCTGTATACTGCTGTTCTTATAATGCCCCTCTGTATACTGCTGTTCTTATAATGCCCCTCTATACTGCTGTTCTTCTTATAATGCCTCTCTGTATACTGCTGTTCTTCTTATAATGCCCCTCTGTATACTGCTGTTCTTATAATGCCCCTATGTATACTGCTGTTCTTCTTATAATGCCTCTCTGTATACTGCTGTTCTTCTTATAATGCCCCTCTGTATACTGCTGTTCTTCTTATATGTCCCTCAATATAGTATGGTTCTTATGTCTCTCAGTATGCTATAATCCTTATGTCCCCCATAAACTAGTCCATTTTATAATGCTATAATCTTTATGATGTCCCCCATAAACTAGTCCATTTTATAATGCCAGTCCTGTTTTTATAATGCCTCTCAGTAAACTATTATCCTTATAATGTCCCTCAGTATATTAATATTCCTATAATATCTCACAGTATACAACTGTCACTTTTATAATGTCCCTGAATATATCACTGTCCTTATAATGTCCTTCAGTATGCCAAATATCCCTCTTTTAATGTCACTTAGTATGCAAATGTCCCTCTTTTAATGCCCTTCAGTATTCAAATGTTCCTGTTTTGATGCCCCTCAGTATACCAAATATCCCTCTTTTATGTTCCTTAGTATGCAAATGTCCCCCTTTTAATACCCTTCAGTATTCAAATGTTCCTGTTTTGATGCCCCTCAGTATGCAATTATCCTTTTAATGCCCTTCAGTATCCAAAATGTCCAACTAATAATGCTTCAGTATGCAAATATCCATCTTTTAATGTCTCTTAGTATGCAAATATCCCTCTTTTAATACCCCTTGGTATGCAAATATCTCTCTTTTAATGTCTCTTAGTATGCAAATATCTCTCTTTTAATACCCCTTGGTATGCAAATGTCCCTCTTTTAATGTCTCTTAGTATGCAAATATCTCTCTTTTAATACCCCTTGGTATGCAAATGTCCCTCTTTTAATGTCTCTTAGTATGCAAATATCTCTCTTTTAATACCCCTTGGTATGCAAATGTCCCTCTTTTAATGTCTCTTAGTATGCAAATATCTCTCTTTTAATACCCCTTGGTATGCAAATGTCCCTCTTTTAATGTCTCTTAGTATGCAAATATCTCTCTTTTAATACCCCTTGGTATGCAAATATCTCTCTTTTAATGTCTCTTAGTATGCAAATATCTCTCTTTTAATACCCCTTGGTATGCAAATGTCCCTCTTTTAATGTCTCTTAGTATGCAAATATCTCTCTTTTAATACCCCTTGGTATGCAAATGTCCCTCTTTTAATGTCTCTTAGTATGCAAATATCTCTCTTTTAATGTCTCTTAGTATGCAAATATTTCTCTTTTAATGTCTCTTAGTATGCAAATATCGTTCTTTTAATACCCCTTGGTATGCAAATATCTCTCTTTTAATATCCCTCAGTATGGTAAAAAAAGTTATGCAAGGCCTTCTTGGACATACTTAATAGCTGAATGGCTTACCGGTATATGGCATTGGAAATTTTGCATTTCAAAGTTTTCAAAAATGCCAATCAAATTTCAAAATGAAGCAATTAATTCAAAATCAGAGATTTAAATATACCAATTTATTTAATTTTAATATTCAATCTGACTTGAAATCATTCAATAACCTACTTCTGTGTTTGTATGCACCATTATGACACAATCTAGTTGAAACTTCCCTCAGTATAAAGTGCCTTCAATTACAATGCTGGTAACTAAGGCACATATTTTGACCATGTGAACAATTACTCTAATTATCTATTCCAAAACCAAATACATGGTTTTCTTTAACAGATTCTAAAGAATCAAAATATTCTTTCAAAAATGCCCTTGATAAATCAGATGCCTACATTCATTAAAAGGTAATCATGTATCCTTCTGCTTAATCCTGACCAAATAAATGACAAAAGCTCAAAAGACATGACTCAGAAAAATCTGATGTGCATCTGTACTGAAATCCAAGACAACATCAGAGGAGATCAGTTACTGAGTAATGAGCACTTTTTTCATTAGTATTTTTAACATATGCATTTACGTTCAATCATGAGTGTATCTTGAGTCATACAGCTCTGATTAAGGTAGCACCAACATTCTTCATATTTAACCCTGATCATTATTTAAATGTACTGTAAATGTGTCACACAAGTTCACAAGACATGGTATACCTTGAATAAAAGAGACAAACTCAGTTACGAACAAAACTAGTAAGACATAAATTACTAAATTACTTATCATGTTACAAAACAACTCTTATCATTTTAAAGTTTTTTGTGTTCTTAAATTACCCTGTATAAGAGAATCCATCAATAACAAACCACTTGAACAGTCAAACACGTTCTTTATGAACTAAATTTTGATCTAAACAAGTACTACAAATGAAATTATTCTACATTAGATTGACTTGCACATGAAATAGGTTACTTACAAGAAATGTAAACAACTGTCAACATGTTGAATTTTAAAACTTTTAGAAAGAACAATTCAGGTATAAATTATAATATATATATAAATATTAAACAACCAACTTTCAAGGAAACAATGATCAAGTTAATCACACATGAAGTAGAAAAACAAAGAAAGAAAGAAAACCCACATGTAATATATATTGTAACCATCAATGTCACTCCATCAGAACCCACATTTAATGTAACCATCAGTTTCACTCCATCAGAACCCACATTTAATCTAACCATCAATGCCACCCCATCAGGACCTGCATGTAATACAACTAACATGTCACTCCATAAGAACCTGCATGTAATGTAACCACTGATGTCACTCCATAAGAACCTGCATGTAATGTAACCATCAATGTCACTCCATCTGAACCCACATTTAATGTAACCATCAGTGTCACTCCATCAGAACCCACATTTAATCTAACCATCAATGCCACCCCATCAGGACCTGCATGTAATGCAACTAACATGTCAGTCCATAAGAACCTGCATGTAATGTAACCACTGATGTCACTCCATAAGAACCTGCATATAATGTAACCATAAATGTCACTCCATCAAGACCTGCATGTAATGCAACTAACATGTCACTCATTAAGAACCTGCATTTAATGTAACCATTAATGTCACTCCATCAGAACCCACATGTAATGTAACCATCAGTGTCACTCCATCAGAACCCACATGTAAAGTAACCATCAATGTCGTTTCATCAGAACCCACATTTAATGTAACCATTAATGTCACTCCATCAGAACCCACAAGTAAATGTAACCATCAATGTCACATCAGCAGAATCCCCTTTAAGCTATATGTTGATAAACTCACAACAGCTAAAAAGCAAATAACTTTCCTGATGTTGGTATCCTCATCCACAATTTTCTAACGGTTTAAATTAAAGTTTGCTATTTTCTTATACTGCTTAGACTCTGATGGATTTTGTTCATACTTAGGGAAAATCAATTTGAATTAAAACGATTTAATCTTTAACTCATTTTTCCAATATGACTTTGGGGCCAAGGTCATAAGGTTTAGAGCAATCCTCTGATCTTAAGTTGACATGACCCTTTCCATGAGATGACACCCACAATGAAAACTTTATACAACAAAAACTGTGTGCTATGAAGAGGACATTTACATGCCATAGTATTATAGAGGGTTTTAATTTTAACTGAAGTTTAATATAAGATTGTTTACAATACAAATATTTCAAGTTCAAAAGAAAAGAAATAAAAAAAAAAAACAGCATATTCTAAAAAATAAAAAATAAAAACCTAAAGCAGGTATTGTATGGCTGACCTTTTGTTATGGATAGATTATCTTTTTAGGTGTTGAAGCATAAATAGGACAGCATGCAAGGGAAGAATTCGCCTAACTTTTATGAACTTGACTAAGAAAATGGGGTTTCTTGGGATCACCATTCTGCACCTATTTCTTCATATAAAAGAATTTATTTCACATTTAACTGAACCCATTCCCCAACATTCTTAAGTGGTAACTACAGTTGGTAGACCAAATGATGTATATCACCTAGAGTGACAACTAGGATATTCAATCAAAAGCACAGTTGTTTTTTTCTTTTTGGTTTATACCTTTACCCAGATACCTAATATTGTTGTGCAGAAGTGAATGAGCATTTGTATATGACATCAACATGCACATAACACACTCATACAACTACAGACAGACAGACCCAAAACAGATGTCACATACTGTCAAATTATTATTTTCTCATGGAGTATGCAATGTTCATTTTTGATTTCATGGTTGCTACAAATCAAAATTTGAAAGTCCCATCAAATGATATGGAAACATTAGAAACACTTTCACCAAATCCACAAACGATGGTTCCGCTCTGGAAATAAAAGGAACCCTTTCCCCAAATCCACATATGCAGGTTGACTGTGGAAACTATGGGAACATTTCTTTTTTATCCCCCCAAAATGTGGTTCTGCAATGGAAACCATAGAAATCCTTAACCCAAATCCACACATCATGGTTCTACTGTGGGAACAAATAGGAACCCTTTTTCCAATCCACAAACTGAAGTACCAATACAAATGCCCTTTCTAGATAAACCATTAAAATAGATGCCCATGACAATAGAAATTACAGTAAGGTGCCGGCAGATCAAGCTCTACACTGTAGGTAATACTCAGGACTTCAAGGCAGATCAAGCTCTACACTGTAAGTAATACTCAGGACTTCAAGGCAGATCAAGCTCTACACTGTAAGTAATACTCAGGACTTCAAGGCAGATCAAGCTCTACACTTATAAGTAATACTCAGGACTTCACGGCAGATCAAGCTCTACACTGTAAGTAATACTCAGGACTTCAAGGCAGATCAAAGTCTACACAATATGGTTTGTTCAGAACTCCACGCAAACAGCAAAGACCTTATTTGCTGGCACATTATGTAATTACAGATATGTTAGCATATTTTCTCAGCGTTTTTTTTTTGGGAGGGGGGTAAGAAACTCGTGCTTAATATCGGAAACCTTTGACCTCCTGTAACTTTGAACAGAATGGAATAAAAATCATAGAATTCTCAGGATTTTCCTAATCTGATTACAAGACTTGCATGCAGATGTAAATTACATATGTAAACATCAAATACACAATCTAATTTGATGTTTTTGGGTTTGAGCCTTTTGCTCAAAATGTGAGGAGAATATGTGGCCTGTGTTTAAGCTGCTCACAGCTTGGTGGATATTATACACAGCGAAATACGGTAAAACATGCAACAGATTACTTTCTAATGCCATTCAATATAACCCATAAAAAACCCTGCAATTATTAACCCTCTTACTACCACACAGTTCCCACTCTTAATAAATTGCATGGACTACTATATCCAATGACAAGTTTTGATGTGCTGATCATTTAAGGTTATTTATGCAAGTAAAATTTAAGTACATTCGTTCTTACTTTGCAGGTAACTAAAACAATTACTGAAAAATAACTAATAATCTGCTATTTAAAGGGTCATTTGAGGAGGACATTAAATGAAATGCAACATAAAAGTTTGAATAGGCAACTACCCATAATCCTCAATTATAGGAAGTTATGCAAAGCATTGCATAGTTTGTTAAATCTGAAAATCTTTACTGAATGATCAAAATTTAAGAAATGATTATCATCTTTTTATGTGATAATCTTTTAAACTGAAGAAGAAAAGAAACAATTTC
Organism: Unio pictorum; assembly: GCA_030141615.1. Taxonomy (NCBI): domain Eukaryota; kingdom Metazoa; phylum Mollusca; class Bivalvia; order Unionida; family Unionidae; genus Unio; species Unio pictorum. The sequence goes on along the minus strand of JARLTB010000219.1, from coordinate 5,630,637 downwards.
TGCACAATCAATCTGGGACCTATAGCTGCCATATTTTCATTTATTCTGGACAAATTACAAATATACTTTTTATGAAGTTGCCCCATTGATTTTTACAGTAGATCTTCCTTCCCATGCTGAATCTTAACGATGATTTTAATGTCACTAAAAATGATGTTAGCCATATATACTGGACTGAAACTTGACACAAAATGTTGTAGAAAATTTTAAAATATTACAAGAATGACAAAATATGTCTGACTGCAGTGCATTAATTGTGGAAATATATAATCTTATTCGTCCACTGCATGACTTCAACTTAAAATGTAAACTTTGTCTATTGGCACTCTTAAGGATAGTGTCGTCTGCTGCTAAAATTCAAACAATAAATGACTGCAATAAGTGATGAGTCTCCACTTTCCTACAAGTCATTAAATTAAATAAATTCTATTCCTTTGTACTGGGTCTTATGTTGCAACAATAATCACAGCTTATTCTCATAAGTTTGTTTGAAGTTACTCACTTCCAGGTAAAAGTCTACTTTAAAGTATAGATACAATTTCAATTCTATGTCTGTGAGCCAGAACTTGATCTTTTCTTGAAAAATAAGTTGCTCAAATAACTGCCTGGTGTCTCAAAAACTGTCTCCAATAGGTGTGAGGTCTTTCTCATATTGTCTGCTTCTGTATTGAGAAAAAAAACCCACATCAAATAATCACATCAATCTGAAATGTTTTTAAAACTCCAGGGACAACAGAGGCATGGTTAGACAGTTGCATACTAAATGCAATACTGCTGCAGCTGATGATGATGATGGTGACAGCAGTGATTGTAATGTTGATTAGGGTGTGGGTGTGTTTATGTAGATGATTTCCAACCTTTGAATTCTGCCGCAATGGCTCTGTGGTTAACATGTTGGATTTGAAATTGATTTTAGCCATCAATTTTGGAACATCACCATTCATCTGATAATGATTATGGTGATTATTATTTTTATTATTGTGTTGTTGTTCTTATGTTGTTGCTGCTGATGTTGTTGTAGGGTTTAACATCATTTTTCAGCACCAGATGGCTAAAAATGGCGGCCAGTATTGTTGTTGTTCTTAATTGATGAAGCCAAAATGTAATATTCTAATATCAAATTACAATGTTTCATAAAATTACATGAGTTGTAATTTAAAAGACCTGGATTTAGTCCAGGTGTAGAATGCACATTTGAAAATGTTTTCTTAAATATTAGTCACTTATAATCCATGAATAAGTAAATAAATAAAAATAAAATAACATATTTGAAATAAATGCCTGAATCTGTCACAAAATGGTTGGTATTGTAAACTAAATTTTAAAACAAAACACTTTTAATTTAATTGATCAATAAAATGGCAATTTTAAAATGAATATATGAATCTGAAACCATAATACAGTGCATCACAAGACTGATATTAAAACTTCAAGTAGCACCATTTCTCAAATACAGTATTTGATGCTTAACAGTTTCACTTAATGTTTAAAAAATGCATGTCCTGATTATAATTAGATGTAAAAATTGTGATGCAAAAATTTAAATTAAAAAAACAACAAGGACAGAACAAACCTAAAAAAAATTAAATATTATTGATTCCAGCAAAACAAATCAACATTCATTACTTCTTACAAATTTATGTGAATTAACTCAATTTCACTATTCAAGAAGCACAGCAGCATCTGACATCCCACTTGCAATCCATGGGATGTGGGTTCAATAATTGCCTAGGCCAAACCAGGTCAGCTGTGCTGATGTGTCATTAGGAACTTGGTTCCCACCTCTTCAACATGGTAAAGCCCAAGATGTGCTCAAAAGTTCCAATGACAACAAATTAGCCAATTACATCTCTCTTCACGAGTGTACAAAACTAGCCAATTACATCACTCTTCACGAGTGTACAAAACTAGCCAATTACATCACTCTTCACGAGTGTACAAAACTAGCCAATTACATCACTCTTCACGAGTGTTCAAAACTAGCCAATTACATCACTCTTCACGAGTGTACATTGGGCAATCAACTTCATGTATACTACATTTTGTGGAATCCATTTTCCTCTTGGAGTCCCTCTGAAAACAACCTTTTAGTTTCTAAATTTAATAGCGGTCTTCCTTGTCTCAAATACACATCATCTACAGTTTAAACATGGCATGTGGAACAGAACTTGTGCAGTTCTGTGTCAGTGAATATTTCATTTTTCATCCCTGGTGGTTTTGGCTTTTGACCTTTAAACTAAAAATTGAACGGTCGCTTCGTTGTCTTGTAATTGCAAGCCATCCACAACTGTTGGACCCAAAGTCAACATATGTGTTACTCATCTTAAATGCAACGTATGTACGCTGTTTAAGGTACATGTCAAATTATTGTGTGGTTTTTCTTTCATTCAAATCAATGTTACCTTAAATTTGATCATTTTAGCCAAAAATCATTCGGTTTCTTTCTCCTGTGATGCAAGAAACTTACAGTTTAGTAATGGTAGATGGTTTTTTTCCCCACTCAGAAATGAAACAGGGAAGAAAGCTCATCACAAGCTCACTATGTAAAGCAAATAGAAATTGTCAAAAAAAAGTTAAATTAATAAACAGTCACAGTATGTGGAAGTTATTCAGACCTAAATACAAAATTTGGTTTGGTTTGGCTCAATAGTTTTGTTTTAGCCATCTTGCTTACAAGATAGTGTGACAGATTGATGGATGAACAACACCAACAAATTATCTCCTCTGTGTATGTGTGTGTGTGTATGTGTTTGTGTTTGTAGAAACATACTCAATAGATGCCTTTCAGGGAAAGGACAATGTAGCTACGCTGTCCTTAGAAGTTAGGAAATGAATCAAAATGTCAACTGAAAAGTAATTTCAAACAAATATGTGAATGATATGACAGGTGACGGGAACCAATAATGACACTACTTTAACAACTGTCTTTTCATTACAAATCAAGTATGCCTTTTACAATCCTCACTTCTGTGTGACCACAAGGTAATCACTGAGCAACCACACAGTCACTAGAAGGCCTTTTTCCTTTAATTGTTCTGGAGGTATTTAAAACAGATCTCTATTGAAAGCCAATGGTATTAATTAACATATTAGCCATCCTATCAGTGTCAATCTATGGTCAGACCAAACAAGTGCCCTTAACAAAACTTGGCAAATTCCAAGGTGACTGCTCCCTCAGGATATCTCTGAAAAACTGCTGATCAGCTTGTGCTGACCAGTGCTTTCTTAATTGTTCTCAATTGTCCTCCACTTTATCAAGTCTAAATAGATAGCTACTTTTGATACAATTTACAAAGATAATCCTTCTTTTGACACTGAAGTTGTGTGCAGAGCTATCCAACAAGGTGAATTAAAGAAACCTAAATACTTTTGTGTAAATTGTAATCTTCTGATATAACAAAGACAATTTGCAACCTTAATACAAATGGTATATCTAGTTTCAAAATTTGATCTAAGGCTTGCTGCTGCTCATTTGCATAAAATCAAAAAATCTTTTCTAATTATTAAACATTTGTTAAAAAAACAAAAAAACAATACCTGCTTCATGCATGAAAGCGGAGATATACCCAAAACATGATCCCAATAAAAAAGAATGGTTTCTGTGTTTCAAAGTAATATGATCATAAACAGGACTTTGATCATGACAATTTCACAGTAAAAAAAGGCTGTTGACTTCAGTATGTGATTTTCAGCACATCTTTGATTTTAAATAAGATGGTATATAGGAGTAAACTATTCAATAAATTAATTTCAAGAAAGTCCTATCTGTTAGTACACAGGAGCAGAAAAGTTAAAAAATTAATTTTAGGAAATTCCTATCTTTCATTACATAGGAATATAATATTCAATAAATGATTTTCAAGATCTTATCTGTTAATGTATCTTAATAGGATAATTATTTTCATGGGAACAAAATGCCACATAAATAAGATGATATATTCTACTTGTGTGTAATGTTGATTTTAAACCAAAATTTATTTTTAAACCATTGATAATCTAAGTTTAATAAAGAAAAAGCTGGATCACCACCTTGTGACATTCTAACAAATACAGCTGATATATATATATACACACACACACACACACACACACACACACACACACATATACACAGTCGGCTCCAGATATGTGCATATCATATAACTGCATATTCCGCATACATTACATAGCTTTGTGCCAGTCCTGATTTGTTACCATTGTTTTCAACGGATATCAATTTCGGACAATTGCATATAGTTTATATGCATATTTCGCATAATTGCATACATTTGTCTGGTCCGAACATGCATTATTATGTGTTAAGTTGCTTCGGATAACTGCATTGTTCAAAATTGTTTCTTTCAAAATGAAAAGAAACCGATTCTGAACATTGGCGGTCAATGTTGATTAATGAGGTTTGTTAATATCAACATCACAGCTATTAGATCTCCGTTGATCACCAGGAGACGTGATAGCAGACAACCATAATAATTAACCAAGCATGGTCGACGGCTTTACCACTCATTAGCTTTACACAAACTCACATCTCCCTCGTTAAGAATCAGATCTACTGACAATACCGACCTCCATACGATACCAGAGCAAAAATGGCATCACATGTAAATGAACTAGGCAAGTGGGGGTTTGTTCCAGATACACGTCATAACATGAACGTCGGTTTAGTGCATACGCCACCTAATTGCATATCATAGCATCGGTCCCGAGGCCATGCATATAAGTGGAGCCTACTGTGTGTGTGTGTGTATATATATATATATATATATATATATATATATATATATATATATATATATATATATATATATATAATGTTAAAATGCACCTTGCCTTGTCCATAAAACCTTTTGGATCTGCATTATGTCACAAAATAATGAACAAAGGAGTTTAAAATCCAAATTTACCATACCATTCAAAGACCTGTCTACTCTTGTGCTAAGTGTTTGTGGTTGTGAAAATTTGTTTTTTATGTTCTTGTCATAATTGCTGGTATTATACAATTGGAATTACATAATGTCAGATCCTTGATACTCTTTGTATTCAATGGTTTTTCAGAACCAGTCAACATATGAGTAGGAAACTAGGGAACACAAGTAAATACTGGCCTTCTGCCTTAAAGTCCTTTAATTATAAAGTCATCATCTGACAAGAAGCTGAATTGGCCCAAAGAGCCTTGTATTCAGAGGGTATTACACACTTCCTATCAGAAATTAGCTGATACTGTGCAAGATAATACATCCATATCAACATCAAAAGTCAACAACTTGCTTCATTCAGATTTAATCAAGTTCCATTTTCTGCCTGCTCCAGGTTTAGAATGGCAGAGTAAGGGAAGTTATCAGTTCAGTAATCCCCTTTAAGTAAACTTTTTGTCATTTGGTTCTGCACTAATCCCACTAATCAGTGGAGAAGGGTGCAGTGAAAGACACTTTCTTTGCAACACTGTCGGGCTGTCAATAAGACACTAGTGATTTTTAGAGTGCCCTCAACTTGGGGATATATTACAATGTGCCAATACCTTGAGAAACCATTTGCTCTACTCAGTTGGAGAAAAGGCCAATTTGCTAATTAAGAAGGGCCAATTGAATGGCAAAGCACCACAATCCTTCACAGATGTAGTAATTAAAGATACAAAACAAAACAAACAAAACTGAACTTGTCAGTAGAAAATGATTGATTTTAGATTCATTAGACAAGAAGATCCAAACTCTGACAAGCAGATAATCTAAATATCCTTTCATCCCCTTCTCCACTCCTGTTGACAGGGAATAAATAATTTAATAAAGAGGAATAGACCATTTCTCCCAGTACCAACCCAATCTCCAGACATAATTCAAGTAACAGTAAATTCTCCAACAGTACTGGACAATGATGTTTACAGGCTGACATACGACTCTATGCCTACATATGGCTTCGTAAAGTACTGAGAAAACCTGATGAAAACGTCAGTGTTTGCATTTGCACATGTGTCTCCACATACATACATACATACATACATACATACATACATACATACATACATACATACGTCTAAATGGTACACAAGTGTTTTTATTTATATAATTTAAACTGGTTATATGTTTACTAAATAAATAAAAGAGAAGCTGAGGATCTAAACTTTTAAGATTGATTTAAAAACAAAAAGTATAGCTCTATAAATAGATGGCTAGCATCTCAAACACTGAAACCATGGCCATTCAATCAGGTATAACAAGTTGGAAAAGGACAAACAAACAGCCATAGCTATTAACTATATGATTAATTTATTCTTCATCTCCATCTTTCTCTGTAAGTTTGACTATCAGTTGTACCCAGGGCCGTTGAAATGGATGATCATGCAGGGTGTGAAGACCATGGAGGTGTGCAATTTTGCCTGGTGTGGGTGTTGTTGTATGTAGAGAGAGAGAGAGAGAGAGAGAGAGAGAGAGAGAGAGAGAGAGAGAGAGAGAGAGAGAGGGGAAAAAAAAGGAAGAACATAAGAAAACAAAAGTGTCATATAAATATGCAGGTGTGTGCCACCTATGTTTATGTCAACATGGTTATGTAGGTGCATACATAGATTTTAAATACCATATTAATTTTGCTGTTAATAAATTCAATACTAACATAGTTTAAAATATATTCTTTCCTGATTGTTGACGGTGCTTTACCTTAACTGTCGTTAGAAAACATTCCAAATGAAAATTATTGATCACTACAGACTTTTACAATGGCTGCCAGGTCAAGAAATTATGTCAGGTCTCATTATTTCCAATGCAGGGCATGTTTTCCAATATGTGGTTCTTTTATATGTTTTGTTTTGTTTTTTATGGTTTAATGCCATTTTTCAGCAAATCAAATTCTTAAATAAAGATGTCCATACTAAAATTTACTGTCATGTACTTTTAGTCATGGAATTTACAATACAGCCCTCTCAGACTTTTTCAATTTTGTATCATTGATATCAGGAAAGAGTACACATGCCATTATAAGGTCTTGAGGTAATGCTGGGTACATGGTTTAAGTTCACATTTTCCATCTAGATCAAATGTCTTGTTCTATCTTACTCCATGTTAAGAGAATTTTGATAAAATCGTGTAACATGTTTCTTTATTCATTTAAAAAATTTAATTTGTTGGTGGGGAAGAACTAATTGTATTTATGTAATATTGATGTGCTACTATTACATTGCTTTCCTTTTCTAATTTGTTGAAAACTGCACATATGTCTCTAGTAGACGGTTGCAGCTATAAAATACCCAAGTCAGTCAGTCTAATTTGTTGACCCCATTCCATACTGATTATTTTCTCCTCCAAATAGTATTTAAGGCCTAGAACTAAATAGAACATAATCCCAGTCTGACTCCCAAGTCACAGCTAAATACAGGAAACATTCATTTTTTGACTTGAGCTTAGATTACAAGACAGCAGAACAGGGAGGGTGGACAAAGCTTTTGCAATAATAGAAGCTAAGAATTACAAAATTAAAATTTACACAGGAATTTCACCCACCCTCAAATACATGTACATTTTAATAGCAGTAATACATAACTTGCTATTATTGCATTATTGAATTTACCAGTTAGGAGTGAGACTAATAGTTTAAGAAATGTGGATAGGTAAATGAGTCTGTCTTGATCATCCCAAGCACAGAGATGTCTTGAAAACTGTTGACAGAATGTTGCTGGAGGTGGCTGAATTGTAGCTAGAAAGAGAGAAACTGAATCATACATTCTACTAAAACACAAACAAGCTTCATTCCACTGACAATTTCTCTTTGCTGGAATGAAGGTGAACAGGAATATATTCTTATGGGTAGGGATCACTCAAATATTCATAAAGGGGGTTTGACAACACCAAAAGAACACATAAAAGATACCATCTTCACATTAGTGAGTGTGAAGCCAGTAACTGCAGCTCAAAATATCTGACATAATCAGAAAGATGAGGGTCCAAGACATGTACTTGCGTGTTGTCTGAGGTGACCACAATGCGTAGTCACCTTGTGAGGTTGACACTCTCCTGAAAGGCTAGGAGAATGCTGCCTGCATTCAAATTGTTGATGTCATGAGTAACTTCATTCCAGGACCAAAATCCCTGAAGAACTAGACCCTCTGGCTCCTGGTGAGCACCCCATCCCATATCTAGTGTGTTGATGAACAGGAAAATGTGTGCACGTGTGCACAATTATTATATGATATTGCTATGATGTCTGCAGTGTGGTAGTTTATAGTGATGTCTAGCACTGAGGTATCATGCTGCAGATATGTAGCTTGATGTCTCACCTGGTCACATTATCCCGACACCAGGCCGACCAGTCTTAACATTAACCTTTTAATGCTGAGTGAAAAGCGAGGCAGCTGTTAGTACCAATTTTATAAGTCTTTGGTATGACTCGGACGCGGATCGAATCCATGATATCCTGCATCTGAGGCGGACACTCCAACCACTCAGCCACCGGAGCTGTCGATGAACGGGAAAGAGCGGAGAGTTCAAGCGTGTGAATTGGAAAGCCAATCAGAAGCCAGTTGTGATTTAACCACCAACACAGGTAGTGATGAAAACTGGATCCCAGTGGTTCCAAGCTGATAGAGGGTCCTTATGTGGTTCAAAATTTGGTAGAAACAGGAACTGGATAGGGCAGAAATACAGGTTCCCTAGCTAAATCAAGCCCACAGCTGAGTTCCGAGTGAACAGAAAGAAAGAGATGAAGGTAAGCTGACAAGGTCATGGAAAGAAAAGTCGGAATGAAAGTCAAGTTTGGTCAAATGAACATCAAGGAGAAGAATCTGTTATTACTGCTTCCACTGTGAACTCCAATATTAGAGTTCACCATGATAGAAATTACATTACCCTAAAAGTTACAAAATAACACAGATAGCACTCAAATAATGCAAAGTGATAAACAAACACTCAATACAAAATGGCAAGTTAAATGCTAAAAAGATGTTTAAAGACAGGAATGAAGGCAATAGTGAAATAACATGTGTAACATGTACATTGTGCAAGGAAAAAGACGATGGTATTTCCAGATGCTGGCTACGACTAAAATGTCAGACTGGGATTACATTATTTTTCTTCAATTCTGGCTCTCCAATATTAGCTGGAGGAAAGAGTAATTAATTTGGACTGGGGACAAGTAGTCACCAAAAAGGAAAGCATGGCATAAGTAGAAAATAATTGTATTACTCTGTTAAAATGCAGAGTAATGGTGGAACATTGTTCTTGTTATTTTAATGGTATAATGGAACACTTTAAAATCTTATGTAAAGTATACATGAACCATTGTAAAACCCTCAGGGTTCTTGTAGGTTACTTGCTGTCAGTTCAAGTTCAAGGTTTTTATCCAGCTTAGTTTCATTTTTCTCTCTCACTCCAGTCTACATATTTAAGTCAATTATGACATAAGAGAACAGGAAATATAGGAATTTCACTGAAATTGTGTAAAATGTTTATTTCCTTTACAAAATGTGGATTAAGAATATTTTTTCCTTGTTATTTCCACATATATATATATATATATATATATATATATATATATATATATATATATATATATATATATATATATATATATAGTATGGTTACCACAAATGCTTGTTTATAAGTCAAGTCAAACATGAATGATCCTGTCATAGCGTAATGTGCCTGCAGATCAGGGTCTACTGATTACTCCTAACAAACTGTAAAAACCCATATATGTTAGTGCATTATGCGGTTGCAGATCTGGGCCCGTCTGTTTGCAGTTTGACTTGTCCTATAGAATTGTATTTTCTTTTCTTAATGATTTATAAGTGGAAATTCCTCAGATCTTTGAGAATAGCAGTCCAAAGTTTAAACAATAATAATCTGCACCTTCACATGCTAATCAGCTAATCACAATCTGATAGAGTAACAGCATTGGTTTATCAATCAAACAGCTTTAGGCCAACACTTCAAAAGCCATTATATATATATATATATATATATATATATATATATATATATATAAAATCTACCTATAATACTTACATCATATCTGGAGTGTGAGGCTGCTTCTAGGGACGGGGAGTCTTTTCCTCTGCGGCCTGAGGAGGGGGATGGAAGACACTGAAAAGGAATTTTAAATTCAGACTGACTATAAAATGCACAATACTTAAATCTTAAATTATTGTTTATCAATAATATCTACATCATTCAACTCTTTCCATACATCACTAACCCACCAGTTCAAAGAAAGGATTAGTTTTAACAGCAAAGTATTCAACTACATTGCATGATGCTAAAAATAACTGACTTGGAAATTGATAGGTTTATTACTTGAAAAGGTTGATATTTCCTTATCTTTATTAAAAACCAATAAAGTCGCTTGATTTTTTAATGCAAACAAATTACTGCTTTCACTTTCTAATGTGACATTATGTACATATGAAAAAACTTTAAAGTTTCTAAATATATTTGATTTAATCACCACTGCAATTCACCATTTCCATAATTCTTTGCTGTAATCTTTTATTTTCCTGCTTTATTCAAGCATTCTCTAAAGGTCAGACCTTTATGATTTAGCTTTGTTACATTGTGAAAACTAAAGACCTGTAATCATGAGTTTTTTTTGCCGCCAAATCTTGGGGTTTCTAAATAACAAATATTAAAAATTTGAAAGTCATGCAATTGCAGATCTGTGTCAGACTTTTGATTCAGTACATGAATAAGTGTCAAAGTACCATACAAAGAAAATATTCTGCACATAAATTTACTTGTATGCAAGACTGTACACAAGACAGACTTGAAAGGTAATCAATCTGGGTTTCCGTATATAAATTCATTTATATGCAAGATTTTACGAAACAAACTTGTAGTCCATCTGTTTCGTTTATACATAATTCATACGTATGCAATATTCTGCCTTTGATACGCTTGGAGTCCATCTCAATTTCTGTACATAGATTTTTTGCATACAAGATTTTACAAAAGACAGGTGTGTAGTCCATCTGAGTTTTACTGATATTCACACATATTTATTCAAATTATGGTAACAAAATTATGCAATCAGGATACTCTACAATAATGGTTTATTTTGCAAATTCTGTCTACTTACATGAATATTTTTCATAAAGTGATACAACCGATTTGTACATGTGAAAAGAATATATACGAATATTTTCTACTTTTATTTCTCATGTTACTACAATGTAATACAGTTGATATTATAAATCTTTCAGAATGGAGAAAACTCGTGCAAATGTGACAAAACCAACAAAAGTTGATAATATCAATAGTTGTGAAAACAATAAAGATGGAATTCTTTGTTGAATAATAAAAGTAGAATTCTTTTGTAAAATATTACAAGTGGAATTCTTGTGTAAAATAATACAAGTGGAATTCTTTAGTACATAATAACAGTGGAATTCTGTTCACAAAATATAAGTGGAATTCCTGTGTAAAGTAATAAATATGGAATTCCTGTGCAAAATAATAAATATGTAATTCCTGTGTAAAAAGTAAAAAATGTAATTCCTGTGTAAAAAAATAAAAATGGAATTCCTGTGTAAAATATTAAAATGGAATTCCTGTATAAAAAATAAAAATGGAATTCCTGTGTAAAAAAATAAAAATGGAATTCCTGGTAAAAATTAAAAATGGAATTCCTGTGTAAAATATTAAAAATGAAATTCCTGTGTAAAAAAAAATATGGAATTCCTGTGTAAAATAATAAAAATGGCATTCCTGTATAAAAAACAAAAATGGAATTCCTGTGTAAAAAAAATAATGGAATTCCTATGAAATTGTTAAAAATGGAATTCCTGTGTAAAATATTAAAAATGGAATTCCTGTGTAAAATATTAAAAACGGAATTCCCGTGTAAAATATTAAAAATGGAATTCCTGTGTAAAATAATAAAAATGAAATTCTGTGTAAAAAAATAAAAATGGAATTCCTATGTAAAATATTAAAAATGGAATTCCTGTGTAAACTATTAAAAATGGAATTCCTATGCAAAATAATAAAAATGAAATTCCTGTATAAAATAAATAGACAACCGGTATACATCAGATAATACATTCACTTTGTCAAAATGTATGCTGCACATGTGAGACAAAATACATGTATTGTCATGTCTACAGTTTGCATACAAGGTTTGTTACATTTATTTTCTGATGTTAAAAACAAGTTTAAATATAAATGGTATAAAACAGTGTATACTATAGTATTAATGATGTATAAATAAAAAATGATCCCTAAATAAGTATCTGCAAAAAAGAAATTGCAAAAGTTTATTACAGTACTTTGTACTAAAAGATTAGAGTACCCAAAAATATTACACAGATTGTTTTTTTAGATTATGTAACAAGTTGTGAAAAATAGAGAAACAAATTACCACCTGCTGCCAAAAATGATGTCCCACTTGAAAATTTATTCTGCCACCCATAATGTATGCATTGTTTTTTTTTAAACCAAGATTGAGGACTACAAATGCCTCCATATTAATCATTAGCTCAAAGAAGAACATTTAGCTTTGTCCCCCCTCCCAAGTTCTCACTACCTGAGATTAATCACATAAATAGAAAATTAATCTTACAATACAAAGATTAAGTTTTAATTGCCTATATCAAGTCGGTGTCTTCTAGTACCAATTATTTTTGACAAGTGAGGTAAAATCAAATTACAGTTATGAAAAATTGACCAAAGAACAAGAATAGGATCTTTCAAAGGATCTTTTTCCACATCAGATACTAAAAATGTCACATAAATGATATCTTTGCACCAAATGGTTCTCAAATGATGGAAAAGTAGGAGTTCAGAGTTGCAAGGTGAGTGGCCATACAACCACAACCGCCTAATTCTTATCTTGGCAGGAGAAGTCCCAAAATATGCACTCACCTTGAGGGATGAAATCTAGCCATGAAAATGATCTACTTGATCCCCTGAAAAGCTATCTGCTTTGTAAAAGACCTGGTATGGTGAATGGGAATGTAGACATTAAAATACTGTGCCTGGCTGCAGAATAACAATCTTTGAAGTCAAAATGACAGATTTTAATTTAAAATCTTCTTTGTGTTACAATGTCAAACAACAATTGCCTTCTTTCACTTGCTGCCTGTTCCATTATGATCAGCACTAAATATCATGGTTAATGTTACGAATGTATGCAACAGGAGCCAATAAAATCTTGTTTTCTTGTTGCCGGGTGGACAGATTTAGACCTACGCTCAGTTGGGTGCAAGATATCCATAGCAGAGTTTACACAGAAATGTGGAAATGTGTCTTAGATAAAGCATCTATCCAAGTAACAGCATGGCCCTAGAAACATAAACTATTCCTTGACACTTTTCTTTATGTGAAATGTATTTACTGTAGGTTATCAGGATATCTCTGGTTTGCTGCAGTGCACTTAATACGCTTTCAATGACAGATGACACTGTCTGTCATAAACAGGACTGATTTCGTTTCTTTTCATGGTATTGCAAAAAATCTGTCGTTTCTGTCATTCTCAGATTTGGGAAGAAGGTCCTCTTGTTTCACAGTAAGATTATTGTTCACTGGGTCTTTCCATGCATGATTTATATAGCTATCACAAAATGTCACAATTGTCATGCCAATAATAAAAAGTGTCACCTTGCTCATTTTGTTTTATATATCTGGAATTTCCTTAGCAAATTATTTTTTCAATGTAAAAAGATTCTGAACATTAAGGTTCACAAGAAGTGTAAGTGCCATATTGAAGACCAGTATATCCACCTGAAATTTTACTGACATTTTTATTTCAAAACTATACATCATCACAATTAAAATTGAATGATCCCAATAAAAACCTGTTGGCAGACTTTAATATTAATTTTACCTGAATGAGACTGAATTTAAAGTAAATAATTTCCTGAATTATTAGATGTATCAGCAGCTGTCATGTCTGAAATTGTCTGCAAGGGCAGAATTCTTCAAAACCTGATGTATAGATTATCGGTATTCAACGACCAGCCATTTGCTAAGTTTAAGTATATTAAGAAAAATGAAGCCTAAGAAAATAATTTTCTGAATATATCTGGCTGTTATTTCAAGTACACCATAACAGTTCATGCTGTTACCCTTGCTGACCTCTTTGCCAGGAGTGAAAGGCATATATGAATCAGTTATTGCAGTGAGGAATTCAAAATGACCTACTAATCAATCCAATCAGCAGCTAGGAACATTTCTATTATTATCACAGTAATCAGCATCTGAAAATCAGGATAATTTCAAAATGTGCAGCAATCATTGAATCATGATCTGGAATTTCTGATGCTAACAACAAGATGTGATCATGATGTAATTACTATGATAACTCTAAAGTTCTTGAATATCAAAATAAATTAATAAAATCACCAAAATATAAATGGAACAAAATGAAATTGTTTAAAATTTCAACCTTTCTGGGTTTCATTCTAACCAAATTTGATTCTCGGAACAGCTGATATGCACATTAATATCTGTTGTATGAAAGAAATAACAACATTCATCAATATTCATTACTGTTACACTATTAATAAAGAAATGTGCAAAACAAGTCACCCATATTCATTACTATTATTGTTAATAAAGAAATGTGCATATCAAGTCACCCATATTCACTACTGTTACTATCAATAAAGAAATGTGTATAACAAGTCACCCATATTCACTGTTACTATCAATAAAGAAATGTGCATAACAAGTCACCCATATTCATTACTGTTACTATCAATAAAGAAATGTGCATAACAACAGTCACCCATTCATAAAGAGCTCCTTGATGCATGGTGGCAGCAAACTAGATGTGATTTACAGTTATTATGCAGTTGTCAAATTCTGCATCACAGAAGGTATCACTAGCTGCACATTCGTTATCTGATGCTTGGCTGGTAATGTTTGAACTGTTTTGGTGGGATATTGTAAGAGGCTATGCTGGCAACTTGGCATTGGAATGACAGCAATATTTTGATATTATTTACAAGCAGGAATGAACTAATTGAACTTAATGATACAAAAATGTTAAAGGTAAAATGGTACTCTTTTCCGTGTTATATCAAGTGAGGCTACAACAGAATTTTGCCTCTTGTTCAGTGTAACCAAACAAAAAACTTGAGGAAAATGTAGTTCCAGCCTTCTTTGAGAGATGGCAATATGGAATAAAGAAAATGACAGTATCATTTTCCTACTTTTGGGATTTGGCAGAAAAATTCTTGCACACTGAAGGGTAGAAAATTGGGAGGTATATAATATAAGTCATTACATGATCTGGCAGCCATACAAGAACTTCCTCAATCAGGAATATAAATCATAAAGTTAGACTAAATTAAATATACAAACTCATTGTAACTGAAATGTTTTAACCCAATTTTCATAAAATTTTAATAATACTGTAAAACCTGATCTGAGCTACCTCTGCAGTGAGTGACCACTTGTTTTTTTATCACCACAACTGACCTGCCGGGGTAGATTTTATGATAAACTAAGTAAACTATGCTTTTGATACTACCTTGAAGGACAGCATGCCAAAACATCACTGAACTTTCATTTAATTCTTTGTAACCAAGTTTCGTTTGCATGCAGAGTGAAGACTGTTATGAACTCTTAGGCATAAAGCAAGACACTTGAAGGGTCTGATGTTCTACTGAGTAAACAAAATTTTAGGCATTCAAGATAAAACTAATTTCTAATTGCTTATTAAGTTATTTGCTTTTTCCTGGAGTTAATTTTAAAGTAAAGATCTGTATTTCTTGTTGGTTTAACAATGTTACTGATCTTAACTCTTTGAACCCGACAGGGCCGGTTGTAACGGTGTATATACCCGAAAGGCTGGTATACCGGCCTAGCTATCTACCGTCATAACCTGACAGGCCGGTATCCCGCCTGTGTTATGTTATTCGCTAGATGGTCAGTGAAATATAGATCTTGCATAAATGGTACAACATGAACAAAATTTCGAGACAGTTTGTTACATAGTCATAGTAATAAAAAGCATTTTATAAGCATGTTTGAAAAGAGACAATTTGATATTTGCTGTTATATCATAGTGGATTATCATTCTAAGGCATAATATTACTTTTATTTTGCAAAATTTTACTTTTTATAAAATTGTCAAAAATTGCCGTGGAGGCTCTGGTTAATGTGCCAAAATATGGGGGAGATTAGGGTTCAAAGGGTTAAAACCTGCACATGAGGCCAAATGTGCCATGTTCAGAGACCCCATTATCTGTTCACCTTAGCAGGTATGTTACAGCATTTTGTTTAAGGAGCTGATCAATTTATTAATAATGTTTCTGAATCCAGATTTGGCTTCTGGCTGTAAATAAATGTATTGAATAAGTGTTATCATAGATAACTTGACAATTTATGGATAAAGTGTTACCTTCTACTTAATTTTCCAATTAATCTCACAATACCAATAGTCTGCATGCAAACTATGTTTATAGTTTATGTCATTTTAGTGCTATATATATATATATATATATATATATATATATATATATATATATATATATATATATATATATATATATATATATATATGAAAGGATGTAGTAATTATCAAAAACAATTAATACAGAACAAAATATATTAAAATTTTACCTTAAAAATTATTCTGAGCAGCCACCTGTCTCAGTGAACACTTTATATTGACAGAATGGGTGGACTCACATGAGAGTTTTTACTAAATACTCATAGAATATTGTTTCAATCGCTGGGAAAATTTTCCAAATGAAAAATTTCAGGATCATAAGGAAAAGGATGTAGATACATGTAAGTAGATGGAGCAATTTCGGTTTTTCTCCAACGGTTAATTACTACTTATACAAGAATCAGAAATTTGGCAAAAGATAATACAAAGATCCATTTTGAATCTTATGCGAAATTCAACCAAAAAGGTCTCCAAAAGAATTTGTAGTGGGGTAGCTTCTGTTATCTAAATTTTACAGATTTTCTCCAAATCGTCAAATATAGGGACTTACTTTTCTGCCTTGAGGTGTCAAATCTTTGGAATTCTTTCGGGATCTGTAAAAAACAAATTAAATAGAACATTCAAAATGAATAAATAATACTATCAATATGCCTTTATTTTGTAAGGTATTAATTTTGTGGATTTTATGGTTCCTACTAAACCAAAATAAACCTCCAATTAAGAATGATCCCATTATAGAGATGGTAGTACAAATTCCTCATCCATAAATTTGCACACAAGAATTTGGTTTTGTTTCATCCTAAAACCTACATGAAAATAAATTATTTTTATTCTAATTTAAAGAATAAAAATTAGTATAGACGTGTCACAAGGAATTTTTAAACTCATATAAATGCAAAAGACAAGCTGAAATTTTGAGTACTTGCATACTTTGCAAGTGAAACATTTTCAAGGTACATCAAGCCTCATTAAACAACCTTTGATTGGATTAATCATAAAAAGTTGGTCAAAATTGCTACTAAGCAAACTCTGAAAAAGGTAAGTAGGAAAAACTTTATCTTTCTAGCCTCTATAAAAACCAACTGTGTGTTGTGGAAAGAAGGGGAAAAAGTTTATCATCTAAACATTGCATATCCTGAGCAAAGCACAGGTAATGTTCTTATTCATTATGTTGAAACTCATTGATGAGGCAATTCTGAATACACAAGGCAATTCTGTATACATAAGGCAATTCTGTATACACAAGGCAATTCTGTATACATAAGGCAATTCTGTATACACAAGGCAATTCTGTATACACAAGGCAATTCTGTATACATAAGGCAATTCTGTATACACAAAAGGCAATTCTGTATACATAAGGCAATTCTGTATACACAAGGCAATTTTGTATACATAAGGCAATTCTGTATACACAAGGCAATTCTGTATAAACAAGGCAATTCTGTATACATAAGGCAATTCTGTATACACAAGGCAATTCTGTATACATAAGGCAATTCTGAATACACAAGGCAATTCTGTATACATAAGGCAATTCTGAATACACAAGGCAATTCTGTATACATAAGGCAATTCTGAATACACAAGGCAATTCTGTATACATAAGGCAATTCTGAATACACAAGGAAATTCTGTATACATAAGGCAATTCTGTATACACAAGGCAATTCTGTATACACAAGGCAATTCTGTATACACAAGGCAATTCTGTATACATAAGGCACTTCTCTATACACAAGGGAATTCTGTATACACAAGGCAATTCTGTATACACAAGGCAATTCTGTATACACAAGGCAATTCTGTATACATAAGGCAATTCTCTATACACAAGGCAATTCTGTATACATTTTTAAGACAGATGCATTGCTATTTAATGAGGCACTTCTTTGTAAATTTTTGTGAGTCATGTTACCAGTTAAATATATAACATTTGCATACCATATATACCTGCTTATAAGTCACATCCATCTGGGGAAAAAATTCCATCAAAATGGATCTACCACTGTAAAATACACTTGCACGATATGGAATATGTTAGGGTTTTTAAAAAAAATCTTGAACAAACAGCACAGAACTAGATCTGTCACTACACATAATGGCACATCTGGGTCTATGCAGCTGGGTCTATGCAGCTGGGTCTGACATATAGATGAGTATATACGGTTATATATTTTCATGATTTCATCTTCTTTTCAACTTTTCTTGTACATACTTACAAGGTACCATCTTTTTCCAAAAGCATATTTTTAAATGAACTATAAAGTGTTTGCAGCAAATGCAGGTATAAAACTTCAATCAATTACATCTACTTTAATATTGTTACAGTCATGATCTACGAAAAATAACACTTTTTATCATATTCCATTATTCACTATATAATTATCCATCCTATCTGTCTTTTAGGAAATGAATTATTACAGTAATAACTGAATTACCCGACCAATCAGTAAGATCAGTTTGCCCAAGAAAAAACTTGGCGGTCACCACTGTAAAGCTACTTACTTAACAATTACAATGATGAATTAGGCACAGGAAAACTTATTTCATTGTAGCCAGTTTGATATATAAAGTTGTCAACTACTAAAGGAATTGAGTCAAAGAAGTGGATATAGAGATAAACCCAACAGTGGCTGATAACAGGCCCCACTCTGAAGCTCAGTACTGGTGTTGCAGACTTTTCTATACCTAATTCACACTTGATTATGATAAATTGCTACACAATGATTAAGTTGCAAAGACATTATTCTTTGTAAACCAATCTCCCTTCTCAATCTGGTTCAGATTTAAGCCTGAAGCAAGGCAACATGAAAGAATTATATCCAAAAATGGATAACTGGAGGGTCATGTTCCCCAGATGGGCAAACATTGATAATGACAATGTTGATACTATTCCAGCTCTCACTAAATAATCCCTCCCCAACGTTTTTATCTCAAGCACACTCCACAAACAGGCAAATACTGGATAATGACAACTCACACAGTTTTGCTGCCTTTTAATCAATTGTGTTATTGTAAAAGCGTCATAAATTTTATATTATCAACCAAAAATTAATTATCCACCCCTATGCCACAAGGTACAAGACTAATGGTAGCTTTGCCATTTTCCCAGAATTTACCAAGTTCAATTTCAACTATTAATCAACAAGAAGAGTTTTATCTTAAGTAAATGCAATGAAATCAATAAGAAACAAAATCCAAAACCTTATAGGATCTGAGAAATTCAATTTGAAATTCCACCTCAACCTAGAGACAATGATATAATCATTAGTTTTAAATTTATGCTAATTTATGATTCATTTGACACTCACTTGTTTATATCTTGTCATTGATCCAATCAGGAGTTATTCTAGTATATGCGATTTCTAACAAATTCATGTCCACAACAATTGCACATTCATATTTTCAAGCACAATCTATATTTCTTTATTAAATCACCATTTAAAAAAAATTCTTCCCCTTTTAAAATTTCACATTTTCTACAACACTTTGTTTTAGAATAGACCCTTATTTAATACATGCATCTTGAAAATATCCCCAAGCCCCTAAATTTATATCATTATATTTTCCTGAAATTAACTTCATTAAAATCACTTTTTTCAAAGAATTCAAAGTTATGCCATTGCACAAAACATTCATAGGCACAAATTGCACAAAACATTCATAGGCACAAATTGATGTACTCTTTTTACTTATAAGATTGCCAACCATTTACTTTATAGTGTATGTCTGTAATTACTACTACATTTTAGATATCTGTGGGCTTCCCTGAGATAAATAATTGATGTTCCTATCAGTATTAATACATATTGTCAAACATGTCATTCTGTCACATTAAAATCCTGTATTTTATATCATTCACTTGTTGAATGCAGTCAGTAATCACATTAAATGGTTCCAAACACAACATGCAATAGATGGGTAAATTTCAATTAAATGCATTTGTTTTATTCATGTAATTTTACCTTGTAAGTTATTGAGAGTTCCAAGATCTTTTTTTTTTTTGGGGGGGGGGGGTTTACAACAATTAAAATAATGTCTGTGTATACATGAAATCAGAATTCAATATATTGCTTAAAAAAAGCATTGTACATACTTATTATTGTAATTCTACAAATTCTTTAAATTAGGCCGGTAGATACTTGTGGTCAGAGTTCTTTATACTCCTTAAATAGAGGTACATTTCTGATGTGAAATCATGGATGATGTGTAACATACTGCAGATGAATGATGGTAAAATTGAGGCCATTCTAATCACAACACAAAGATTTTGTAACACCAACATTAAATACACACAGAATGAAATCTAAGTGTTACTTTGGACAGCACTCTCAGATTGCACCAACATGTCATTAACATATGCAAGGCTGCATATCTTTAGCTGAGATGCATCAGCTCCAATCGTTAACCGCTCCAATGGCCTAGTGGTTAGAGCGCCAGCCGTGGAAGCGAGAGGTCATGGGTTCGATCCCTTGCCAAGTCATTACAAAGACTTACAAAAATGGTACTAACAGCTGCCTCGCTTGACGTTCAGCATTAAGAGGTTAGTGTTAGGACTGGTTAGCCTGGTGTCAGGATAATGTGACTGGGTGGGACATCATGCTACATGTCTGCGGCATGATGCCCCAGTGCTAGACATCACTATAAACTGCCTCATTGCAGACATCGTAGCAATATGACTGAAAAATTGTTAAAGCTACATTAAAAATCCTAATCAAACAAACAAAATCAGCTCCATTTGCAAATATCTTTCAGCTGATGCCACTAAAACGCTTGTGTGTTCATTAGTACTTTCAAGATTGGACTATTATAACTCAATTCTGTCTAGTTCATCTCAGTCTCAATATTAACTCCAGAAACTTCAAACAGTTCAAAACAGTCAGCTGCTTGGATCATCCTTAAAGTACCAAGATCAGAGCACACCTTGGTGCTCTCTACCCTACTCGGGCTATCTGATCCAGAATCAAACACAATATTTGTTCTCTGTGCTACATTTTACTGATGGACTCCAGTCCAACATACCTATCTGGCCTCACCCATGTGAATAAACCAGCAAGATACTTAACGCTCCTCTTCTGATAATCATATGCTCATTATTCCCACTATGAAAATGAAGTCATATGGACAACGTTCTTTTGCATACCAGGGCCTAGCAATGTGGAACCAAATGAGCATTGAAATTAGACACAAAGACAGTGATCCCTTTCAAGAGTGCTCTTAAAACTCATTCAGCATGTTTTTATGTTTTCAAATTTCACTGTTAGTTTTTTTGTGTGTAGTCATATCATTATATATGTTGTAAAGTGCTTAGAGCTTCTGAAGATAGGTGCTAAAAAAGTCCTCATTATTATTATTATTATTATTATTATTATTATTATTATAAGACCTGTATATGCAAGTGGTTAGAGTTTTATATAATCCTTAAATAAGGCCTGGGTATACTAGGCATTTGAGTATTATATAATCCTTAAATAAGGCCTGGGTATACTAGTCATTAGAGTTTTATATAACCCTTAAATAAGGCCTGGGCATACTAGTCATTAGAGTTTTATATAACCCTTAAATAAGGCCTGGGCATACTAGTCATTAGAGTATTATATAATCCTTAAATAAGGCCTGGGCATACTAGTCATTAGAGTTTTATATAATCCTTAAATAAGGCCTGGGCATACTAGTCATTAGAGTTTTATATAACCCTTAAATAAGGCCTGGGCATACTAGTCATTAGAGTTTTATATAATCCTTAAATAAGGCCTGGGCATACTAGTCATTAGAGTTTTATATAATCCTTAAATAAGGCCAGTTATACTTTTGATTAGAATCATATATCCTGCTTCTGAATTAGCTTTTTCTTGATAATGCTTGCTCTCCTTTTTATCATCAACATCTCTGGTTGCCCTGTTGGATGACATAGGATGTTGCTTTGTGGTTACCATGTATATATTCAAATCACTACCTCTGCATCCTTTTACATTTCTCTAAAGCATACTTACAACTTTAAAAAGGAGAATAACTGGTAGTGATATACAATTCAAATAAAGAAATGGTCTATGGTCATCTGAAGCTGCAAGATGTTGGGCCACCTGACAAGTAGACTGGGAGCAGATATTTAATTGTAGAAACAAGTCCTAAGTAACAGTCTCCTCACCTTGAGAGTTTTTCCAGCTTCTCCAGTTCTTGAGTGAAGTGTTGTTCTGTTTCCCCTAACCGCAATGTCAGGCCGCAGATAGGACAGCATGGAGTCTGGCCATCCAAAATCTTCTTGCGCTGCTCTGAAACAAGAAAATCATTCTTAACCACAAATGCTGATAATACTGCATGCACATGTTCACTGATAAATTGGGTCCAACTGCAAACTGTAGAGACCAAAGAAATCTGGTTCTAAGCAGATGAACAAAAAATAAAGATCCTGATTGGTAGGCATATTATCTGATGGTAGATCAGGGTGTGTATTATTTGCAGCTGGAGCTGATGTGTCAGCACGTATAACGTATATGGTGTCTGATGTAAAATCGGCAATATGCAACTGAACAATTATTACTTCTGCAAATTTCAAGAAGATTTAAGCCTATTACAAAAAAGAACGCACAGCAACAATGACAGGTTCACTATACACGAGTTTTCCACCTTTGCCTTTCTTGGTAGCTCTCCGCTTAGTATGTATATTTTCTTTCCTATTACAGTATCTCTGAATAATATACAAGACCTTTCTCTAGCTCAATTTACACAAACTTGGAACACACAGACCATGTATGGTTGTAACTTCGAAGATAATTATGATATTGTCTTCTGGTTAGGGACACTGCTTTCTTTTTTTTTTTTTTAGGGACAGTTTTAAGTTTATATGAAGTTTTTTTTTTTGCCGGTCATATATGATAATGGACTGGAAACATATAATTCATAAAACTATCAAAGCAAATAATGCCTGGATATTTTCTGTCCAATGTAACCCAATTTATTGGTTGGCATTTTTTGAAGTCATTTACAAGTTTTCTTAAACTGAACAATAATTTCATCACAAGTTCTTTTCAAAAAAATGAAACTTTTACAAATTAAAAGTATTGCATTTATTATAATATGTGGGAGGCATTTTATATGCCAGATATCAAATGATTTCATTAAGTCATTTTTGTTTTGCTTCTTGTTTCGATACTGCTTTCATGGGATTAAACTTTGGGCATTTTTTTTCTTGCCCTCTCTTGTTTTGGAACAAAAGGTTATGTATAACTGTTTAAACAGAAGTGTCTTTTTCAATTTCAACAAAAAGCTTAAAAATAATTAATCCTCACTGGAACTACCTATTTTATAAAATGTCAAACATTGAGAATAAAAATAATAAATTCAAAGAAATTAAAATCTTGTGCAAATTTTACCTTTAAAACAAACCCATGATGATAGATAAACTGCTACTGATAATAGAACTCTGGATTGGAATGGGTTTAAGTACTTGCTGGCAATGATGTGTCGATACTGCCATGAAGCCTGGTAACAAACTAGGGGGCCAGGAATTTGGGGTATAATCAAGTGCAATAGCGCAGATCCGATGAACTCTACTGTCACAGAGCAGTGTATAGACTGCAAGGCTCTTGCTAACCAAATCTACCATAATCCTTCAAACATGGGTCTCTTACTGCGTATTACTCTAGTCCACTTTATCAACATCCTGTAAATCCTTGTGACTTAAACGATCTCACAATATTTTACTTCAACCTAATTTGCAAAGATCCCATGACATGTAGCTCGGTGTATCAACTCAAATTTGTCAAAATCAGAATTTATTCAAGATTTAGTTTTGACTTTCTATTTTCTGTGGGATAGGTCAAAGTCGTAAAACTGAAAAATGGGGCTATGGAACAGTTAGAGTATATTTACAGAAGCTTAGTGATTGTATGAAAACCGGGTTTGATTGCCAAAAAATGACCACAGTAATGTTAGCAGGATTTTGCAAAATGATTATTTATCAGATAACAAGAAGCTTTGTCCGGCAGGAAGTGGCAAGTTTCACTGATAAGGGGTGAGACAGGAATCTACCCTGAAGTTGGAGGCAAATCCATCATGTGATGGACATAAATTTTGATGTGTTAACTCTGCTTACATACCTGCTTTTAAGTTTGATATAGCCCCATATATAAACCATGTACATGTATTTTTTCAGCTTGCATGAACTTGGAAGCAACACTCCAATTTTATACATATAAATCTATTTATGGCAATTATAGATCAAAACCAATTTTCACATAAGAATATGGTCATCTTGCAACTAAGTACTAATTAGTCATTAAAAGTACTAATTAATTATATTGATCTAAAAAAAAGAATGTCCTTTCATATGATCTCAAATATTACCTAGAAATGAACCATGTACTTTTTCATGTAGTTGAAAATAGCAATCCTACTGTAGTTCAAAATAAATTTCTAATTAAGAATATGGTAATTGGCAGCAAACTGTCAACAATTTACATACAAATAAATTCCATTGATTTTATATTAAAAAAATGCTTGTTAAAAGTACCAGTTCTTTCCAAAAATCTGTCTTTCTCATTTCTTTCTCATTTATTGTTTTCATTATTAAAACAACAAATTTAACTTGTACATTATGATTGAACATCGTTTAGGTTCCGATGTCATTTAGTGACGTTTCACTTCCCATTAAACGCATTTATACTGCACCTTTTGTAGACCCCCTTAATAACTTTCTTGTATAATTTGTTGCATCCCCATTACAGTGGTCCCTCACTATGTGGATGGTCATGGATCCCATTACGTGTGTAACCATAATAATGTGATACCATGAGAATACCTCCAAACTGCTTACGGACAAAAGGAATAAGACTGAAGTTTTAAAAGTAGTAAAGATTGTGTTAAATTTGGTCTTAAAATTGCATTTCTAAAATCTGATAATATTGGAAATGGTCATGACACTCATTGGAACATTTCCTGATGTTAAAAAAAATATCACTCCAATGTATGTAGATATACAGCTGTCAGAAAAGTTATAAAAAAATGTGGAAAAAAAAGAAATAGATGGGTACAGATATTTTCATTAATTTTGTTTGATGCCCATCATTAGGCCATGTATTAAGTTATAGACCTCATACACCAATGTTTTAGAGCTTTACATGGGCACCTTATACACCAATGTTCAGAGCTATACATGAGCACGCACCTCATACACCAATGCTCAGAGATTTAAATGAGTACCTCATACACCGATGTTCAGAGTTTTACTCGAGTACTTCATACACCAATGTTCAGAGCTTTACATGGTCACCTCATACACAAATGTTCAGAGATTTACATGAGAACTTCATACACCAATGCTCAGAGATTTACATGAGCACTTCATACACCAATGCTCAGATTTACATAAGCACTTCATACACCAATGCTCTGAGCTTAATGTGAGCACCTTGTACACCTGTGTTAAAGAGCTTTAAATAGGCACCTCATACATCAATGTTCAGAGTTTTACATGAGCACCTCATACATCAATGTTCAGAGTTTTACACGAGTACTTCATACACCAATGTTCAGAGCTTTACATGAGTACCTCATACACCAATGTTCAGAGATTTACATGGGCACCTCATACACCCATGTTCAGAGCTTTATGTTAGCAGTCTTTGAAAATGAAATGAAAATGATAATTCAGACCTGGACATGTTATTGATGCGGAAATTGTGAAAAATAAATAATGTGTAACTGCGAAAATAAATCTGACAGTTTTTATAAGGAAGGGAAATTTCATATGGTTTGCAGTAAGGTGGGATGGAGTTACAAAGAGTACTTAATACAACAACAAAACAAACAAAAAAATAAGAATAATAACAAAAATAAAAAATTAAATTTCACTTTAACTACAAATTTGGGGCAGGTAAACATTTATAAATTTGGGTTTAATTAGTTTCTGAATAAGTGAAAAATTCTCCAAAACATTCAAATTGCAAGCTGTTTAAACATTTAATTCTTTTGGTATTTGGCATACATAAAATAGTCTTTCATTTGTAAATGGAATTATACATTTGATAAAAAAATATTACATGAAAAAGAATTCTACAAATATTTTTAAAAAAGACTCAGCAATTCACTTTGACATATCTGAAATTAGGGATTTTATTTTACAAATGTCTTACAGAAATTAAATTATTCAAGAAGAGTCTAACATGTAAAGAAAGGCCTATATATCACATATGTAAGAAATTTTTTCATACCCGAAATACCAGTCAAATATGTGAAATACTTTTTAAAAAATGTGAAACTAGTATTTTTTAAAAATTTCAACTCTATTTTATGCACATCTGGCAAAGAATTTGCATCTGTAAAAAAAGAATTTTCTTATGGATAAAGACTGATTTCACGTAACGTTATGTGAAATTCTTGATTGGCATATGTAAATATCCTTTTTAAAATGAACTATACATATCTAGAAAAATAGAAATACCAATACATGTAAAAACAAATTACACATATGAAAAAATACATGTAAAAACAAATCACACACAAGTATAAAAAGATATACATGTACATATAAAAATGAATTACACATACCCATATGCAGAAAAATACATGTAAAATAAGCCTTTACTTCACACCTGTAAAATCAGTTTTCACACGTTTAAAATAGTTTTTCCAAACAAGAAATTAATGCATAAACAGCGTATCATATTTACCATGTTTAAATGCATAATGGATTATTTGATGTTCAGATGCACAATGGATTATTTAATGTTCAGCTGTACAATGGATTATTCAGATACACAATGGATTATTTGATGTTCAGATAACAATGGATTATTTGATGTTCAGATATACAATGGTTTATTTGATGTTCAGATGCATAATGGATTATTTAATGTTCAGATGCACAATGAATTATTTAATGTTCAGATGTACAATGGATTATTCAGATACACAATGGATTATTTGATGTTCAGATACAAAATGGATTATTTGATGTTCAGATGCACAATGGATTATTTAATGTTCAGATGTACAATGGATTATTCAGATACACAATGGATTATTTAATGTTTAGATGCACAATGGATTATTTAGTGTTCAGATGTACAATGGATTATTTGATGTTCAAATGCATGATGGTATATTTAATGTTTAGATGCACAATGGATTACTCACTTTCAGATGTACAATGGATTATTTAATGTTCAGATACATAATACCTACATAATTTAACAACTTGAAAATACCCCCATTTCTATTAATTTATTTCAATTCTCCACTTGTAGGGATTTAAATCATTACACTGTTGCCATATTTTTCATTTTTACGATACTGACCATGTTACTAAAAGAAACTCCCATTTGCTCTAAAATGCCAACAAAACATAATGTTAGGGACCAACTGCCAACAATCAGGTTAGAAATTCTAAAATGATGAATGAAGTGACCAAGTTCTGTGCATTTTGTTTTCTATTCTTGATACGTTTTGTTTTTAAAATAGAGAAAAGGCTACAAACGGAAGGTTAAATGAATATACACAAATAAAGTTTCTTCTTCAAATAAAATGTGGTTTTGCATCTTTATCAAATTGATTTATCTGAATTATCATTGCAACTCATATCTTGCCATAGTCTAAAAGAGTGTTTTTACTATTCAGCCATGAAACACATAGGAGGAATTCATATATAAATATTTTTAGCACTTTTAAAATTCCTCATTCATCATCTATGTATACTCTGCTTTCTTTGATGTCAACAGAATTAATTAATTCTGTAAACCAAATAGTAAATGTTGAAACTTACAAACCAAAAATAACAATACTTTATTGATTTCATTCTTCTCTGGAAGAACTCTCTTTATCACATAAATCTTTATTGAGTGATTATAGGACCATAAAGTATAATAAGCTATACTCGCCTAACAAGTTCTTTTTGCGGATTGAGTGATTTGCTGTGGATATTTATTGGAAGATTACCCGTCAGTAATAACCAAAGGCAGATCAATGTGATCTTTCAGATCAGATAATAGGTTTACGCCACTTTCTTACCTGTGCTTATTTCTGCTATTTATATTTCTGGTTAAACAAAAACTGACAGAAATCAGTAGGGTTGCTCTACGCTATAGACCAAGTAATTGATTTTGGACAGGTCTTTTGTTCACCTAAAAGTGCTAAGATGTTCTAATGCCTGAATTGGGTGCCATCATGTAAGTGCGATGTTTTTTTCCCCAGACTAAGTATATTGAAAGGAGACTACAAGTCTGTCAGTAGGAGTTGTAAACTTCATATTTCAAGAATAAACTAGTTACAGTAGCTTGCCAACACAGTGTACTGGGTATTAATGGACCCCAAACAGAGAACGCAGTCATGTCAACACTTTCAAGACATTTACCTGTCAATATCTTAGGGTCCTTAGAAGACTAAAACATTTACTTTTCTGCATGTAAATGAGTTTGTACGTATGATGTGCATGTATGTGACACATTATTATTGTTTTGGATAAACACCAGTTTTCAGCAAATGACAGACTTTACATGGCAGACAAAATAAATGGTGGAGGAAAAACCTGGAAAAATCCCAGTAAGAACCACAGACCCACAGGAAGCTACTAGCGAGCTTTCTCACACACCCACATTGGTTGAGCCTGAGACTCAAACCCACATGGACGGAAGTGTATAAGTATCTCAGATTTCAAGGTTGATTAGTTCTAGTATGTAACTAACTTAAACTTTTATTATTAGTATTATTATTATTATTATTAGTAGTAGTAGTAGTAGTAGTAGTAGTAGTAGTAGAGAAACATATATTTTCTATTGCACTGGTTTTAAAATTAGGGAAGTTAGGCATGTTTGTTTTGAAACATTATATATATGTACTAAGCACTTCAAAGTAGTGGGAAAACTGGCTCAACTGGATGCCCAAATCAATTTTGGGATTTTTTTAACAGTCGCCAATAAGATACAGTGATGGTGGCAGACTAGAAATACACCATTGCCTTATTATTATTATTACCTTTTGTGTACATATCTGTGCATGTTTACTTTAATGCAATTTTGCCTCCCTATCAATTAACAGTTTAAATTCCTCTTGAATGGCAACTGAAATGATTTCTTTTGCTGACATCAAATTATATTTTTAAGACAAAACTTTTCATTTTCATAAAAAAACCAATCTATTAATATTTATTATAAAAACCCAATCTATTAATATTTATTATAAAAACCCAATCTATTAATATTTATTATAAAAGTTTGTAATTTTTCCCCCCATCATTTCTTTTATAACTGAAACATCTTTGTGTATACTGTAGAGCAGTAATTAAGTGTATGTAGTACAAGCAGTTAGGGATTTAAAATGAGCAGGCAGAAAAATTGTAATTGAGAGTGAACTGGACTTGATGCCAGACTGCAATAAGAACAACTGTAAAATGACCACTACAAGTATGATTTTCCTGAATAAAATGACTATTACCGTACATCTCATGAATTTAGGTATAAGAAGCATAAAACTCAGTTTATTTCTTTACAAATAAATTGTTGTTGTTGGGTTTAACACTATTTTTCAGCACAAGATACATGATGGCCAGTATTAATGGTGGAGGAAGAACCCGGGAAAACCCAGGAAAGAACCACCTACCCACGAGAAGCTACTGGCAAGCTTTCTCACATACCAACATTGTCTGAATCCGAGACTCAAGCCCATGCAGTCTGGTGAGATGGCAGTGATCTGTAACGGTGAATGCTATAGACCACTCGGCCACTTGGTGCCCCTTACAAATAAATTGAATACTTTGATTCAACTGAACATTATTCAAGTCGGGTATATTTAGGGGTCAGAGTAGAATAGCATTAGTACCATGATTCAATAATTCAGTATCCGGGTCAGAAGTGAAAGTGAATTTTAAAATTTTAGGTTATTTTTATTTTTTTTTTCTTCAAGGTTTTAAAATATTTTTGAGGTTAAAGGCACACAACAGTCACAAGATTATCTCCATGGTAACCATTTCTTACAAATCTGATCAAATATGCCTTGAGTTTGTTCCTAAATAAAACTGAAATGAAGATAAAGAGTAAATTTTTATTAAAAAAATTAAAATGACTGAATGTCTTTAATTTGCGTAGTTTATGCGCCTTCTTGACTGGCTAACCTATTCAAAAAACAGTCTGCAAAGAAAGCACTTTCTATGAAGTCACTGGTTGAGTCAATCACCATTTTTTCAAAATGTTTAGAATGTTTGTATTTATTTAGGTTTCATTCAGGTGTTTTTAGGCTTTCTTTTTAGCTTTCAAAGGTCAAAATAAAATTTTTGGTTTCTCCAGGTTTTTGAGGTTTACTTCTAAGTCTGAGTATTGTAGTTGGTAAATCATGTAATGTAAATATCAAAATAGGTTTTAATTATTAAATAAATAATTGGAGAAATATCAAGTTTGTTCAAAATAATAATAAAAAGAAATAATAATAATAATAATAGTAATAATGAGGACTTTGTATAGCGCCTAATCTTTAGAAGCTCTAAGCGCTTTACAACATCTATAATGATATGACTATAAAAAGCAAAAACAACCACCATGAAATTAGAAAACAAAAAAAAATGCTGAAAGTATTTAAGGTAGGAAACATTGATAGGTTTTATAGTTTGTTCCTGCATTCTAAACAGGTGAGTTTTAATAGAACTCTTGAAAGGATCACTGTGTCTTTGTGTCAAATTTTTAGGGCATAACCGACTTTTGATCCGGAAATCGGATTCCACCGGATAGTATGAACTTCCAATTAATCGGAGTCGGACATGGCAGGAACAACCGATTCGGAAAATAAAAATAATAAAGTTGAAATTTTATAGCACCGTGTCTAACACTACGTGTCATTCGATAGTGCGTTAATAAAGTTAAATAAGAAGTTAGAAAAGTCCAATATGGTCAACACAACCACGCTGTGAGACAATCTATTTGAACTGGCCGGTGAAAACCGGAAATGAAGCCGGATATGGTAAAGTACTAAGTAACATGCTAGACACGGCAAAAACCAGATGCCAGAAACCCGGAAACGGAAGATGAAATTTTTTAGAAAAAAAAAATACGGATTTAGCTTTTCCGATTAATTGAATCATATCCGGAATCGGAAAAATTTCATGCCCAAAATCCAGAATCGGAAATCAGTAGAAAAATGCTAATCGGTTATGCCCTACTAATTTCAATTGACAATTTGTTCGATGTTGCTGGGCCCTGCTATGCAAATGAATGTTGTCCATATGACTTTGTTTTCATAGTGGGAATAATGAGTATATGATTGTCAGAAGAGGAGGGTAAGTATCTTGCTGGTGTGTAAACATGGGTGAGGTACTTTATGTATGTTGGACTGGAGTCTATCAGTGAAATGTAGCACAGAGAACAAATTTTGTGTTCTATTCTGAATCGAATGGATAGCCAATGTAGGGTACAGCTGGGAGGTGTGCTCTGATCATGGTACTCGAAGGATGATCCGAGCAGCTGTATTTTGAAGTTTCTGGAGTAGATATTTAGATGAACCAGAAAGAACTGAGTTACAATAGTCAGGTCTTGAAAGTACTAATGAACACACATTAGTGTTTTAGTGGCATCAACTGAAAGATATTTGCGAATGTAACTGATGCGTCTCAGATAAAAGCTTTAGATTTTGCATTTCCTAATTTGCTAAATATTTGTTTAAGAGAAAATAATTTCCTTGCTCTGTAAGATAATTATGCACACAGTAAAACTTCAGATTACATGAGGGTAATGAATTATGTATTTTTAAAGGTAATTACACCAGAACCTCATATTACATGAGAGAAAGCTATAGATACCTGTATATACTAGTATCTCAGAGTATATAAACCAGAACCTCAGATTATATGAGGTAGTTCTATATATGTGTATATATATTAGAACTTCCAATTACATAAAAATGAAAAATTAATTAACATTAGCGCTAAACATGGTTGAACCAAATTAGTTCTTTCTAACCTGCAGCCATGTATTGAAAAATATTTCTGTTAATTGCTACAGACAAGATTCAAAATTTTCAGTTTTTTAAACCAGTCTCTTGCTACTGCCATCCCATATATCTTGGATAATTGATCGTGTACTAAGCTCTGTCAGTTTTAATTTTATTTAATGGGTACTGATGTGCATTCAGAAGTTTCTTTATTACCAATATAAACTGTCTCTGTAAAATACATTTCCATCTAAGGCATATCCACCAATTTAAAAACTTTTCCATTTCAAACAGTGGGCATATACATCAATTTAAAAGCATTTCCTTCTAAGGCATATCCACCAATTTAAAAGCATTTCCATTTCTATCAGTGAGCATATACATCAACTTAAAAGCATTTCCATCAGTGGGAATATATATTTAAAAGCATTCCCATTTCTATCAGTGAGCATATACATCAATTTAAAAAAAGTTCCATTTCTATACACCAATTTAACTACATGTATATGTACATTTATGACAGGAATTTGCACCAATTTAACTACATGCACATTTCGAAGAGGTGTATCCACCAATTTAACAACAGTTACTTTATTAAAAGAAGCATATCACCATTTGGGCATGTTATGAAATAGACCGAGGCTACCCAATGTGCACTGACATGCTTAAAAATAGCCCCACATGGGTAGTGTCTTGAAAACTAAGAAAAAACATTATTACACTGAGATATGGTTGCCAAGTTCAAATAGGTTGAACTAACTGAGGATGATGTTCTCTGACCAAAATTACCTTACAGCTTTTTTGTACACATTGATATGAGCAGAGCAACATAGTTCGCCGAGTGTAAGGTATAGTTCAGTGTAAACATCACAATGTGTATACTCCAGTTTTGTTCAGTCAGTCTGTATGCCGTTGTTGTTGGGTTTAACGCACCCAGTATTAATGGTGGAGGAAGAACCTGGATAAACCCCCAGAAAGAACCACTGACCCACAAGAAGCTACTGGCAAGCTTTCTCACATTGGCCGAATCTGAGACTCAAACTTGCACAGACAGGTGAGATGGCAGTGATCCGTAATAGAGAGCGCTTTAGACCACTTGGGGCCCCCCAGTCTGTATGTAATATGCGTGTTGGTAATTTCTATTTACAGCAACAAGGCACATTTGTAACCTGCCCTATTTAGCTAGCTTAGCAACAAGGCAAATTTGTAACCTGATTTTTTAACTAACTTACCTTTCTATTCGTGACATATTTAACTATATGTAAAACCAAAATGAAGCATTCTGTGAAACCACCAAAATTAACACTTATAAAAATATGAAATGAAAACACATTCATAAAACTTAGAAAGCAAAACTACAAAGACATCTCTCCATATTTTTAAAGTTTCTGGAATCAATCAAGCCAAATTAGTACCAGGAACTTGAATCAGATACACTTTAATGTCACTAGTGATGCAGATGTATTCTTGTCATCTAGTGAAATTGTCAATTGACATGTGACATTAACATCACACTAATGTAAGACTTACCAGTAACATCACCTTATCAGCCAATTTTCTAATGTCTGGAAAAGCATCATTCTAGCATGAGTTTTGTTACAATACCATTTGAATAGTGAAGATCTCAAACAAACACCAAAATATTTTGTTGATCAAAACTAAATTCCCATTGCAATGTACTTTTTCCCCCAAAGACTCTTATAAAATGAAGATCTCACAGAGCCACCAAAGTGTCTGGGCGAACAAGACTGAAAACATTACATTGTAATGTACTCATTTCCCCGTCTTGTTTTATTCATGTTTTTTTTGGCTAATAATTAGTCAAATAATTATTTCATGATCCAACTTGCAGCTAATCCCTTTAAAAAATGAATTTTTCTGAAATAGCATATTTTTATGTTTGTTTTACATGTCCTAATTTATTATATGCAACACGGATGTGATGCACTGTGTATGACCTAAGCAAATATACAGCATAATACATTCAAAATAAACAATGTTTTTTATGTCGATATACTACTACCGGTAGTATTAGAGGTTTAAGTAAATGTATCAAAACTGATTAAAAGCAAAAATTAAAACAGAAAAGAAAGAAGTGGCAGGGTTTAAATGTGAAAATTATTTAAAAAAATTAGCACAATTTTATCAAAATTCTACATCAAGTATAATCAATTTAACATTAAAATTCAATATAATTTTGTATTATGAACATCAATTAGAATAAACATTATCTGCAATAAACATCAGTTGTTTTCTTTTCAATATTTGGGAGAAAACTAGATTAAAAAATACAAGCTCCATTTTTTGATAAAATTTTATACAATTTTGATTCTTGAACTTCAATTCACAATGCCCTCAATAAAACATTTTCTTTTCTTTTGAATATTTGAAGAATAACAGAATTTAAAACAAAAACCCTTTTAATTTGAAAGATAATTTGATTCATGGCTTGCTGTTATCTCAACACTACAAAGGAAAGAAAAAGAAGAATTTGTAGTTCAATACTGCTGAATAAAAATGGAAGTAATTCACATCTCAGAAATCAATCTGTTAGAAAATACAAGATTTATAAGGATTTCAGATGCGAAAGATAAATAATTCAATGTATGATAAACTTCATCTAATAGTTTGTTTAGGGTAACATGTTGTACATCTGATGACATACTACAAACAAGACAGAAGTTACGTAGCAATTATTCAATTCTGATTAAGAGCTGTAACCAAGCACTGCCGTGCCACAGCTTGACAAGACTGGATTAGTGCAAACTTCAAACTTTCAATCACATTTTCTTTTGTAATTAACCCACAGCATGCACAAAATCTACACACTTTCACACTGGCATTAGCTCAATGACAGAAATGAAAGACCAGTACAATTCACAAATCTAAAACTCATAAAGGTGGGTTTTAAATGAACCATCCAGCCCAGTTCATGCATTATGGCTAATAATTAATGCATGATTTCAAATTACTACATGGCCCAAAAAAATAGAAGTTCATTGGAAAGTATAAATACTTTCATCATTTTTTGATAACTCATTTCTGGCTTGTAAATGGAGAAGTTTAATAACAATGTGGTTTTTCAGCCTGACAAAGTGATGTTGATAAATTGCATTCTCTGTGAAGGGCTGGGGATTACTTGGTTATGGTGGAGGGATAAGCTTTGTAGTCCGACCCACCAACTCTTTAATTCACACTACACAACTACAACATTTTTGCCTCACTCTCAGACCCCGAATTGATACATTATTAATAAATTTGCTGCAATTGATATTCTTCTTTGTTATGTAGCTGAAGTAATAAAGCATCTAGAGTTGTCCAGAGAAAATTAAATTGCTAACCACATCTTTAGGGTTGCCTTGGCATAGTGCAACTCTCTAAGGAGTAAATAAAAAATTAATGACCCTCAGAGGGTCTACAGCTGTCAAAGATCCAAGTCAAAATGATCTTGGTAGTCAAGGATTCCATACAAATTTAAACTCATTCAGTAAATAAACATATAGTTTTCACATTCAATGTAGACCCTGTTTAACAAACTTTAAGATAAAAGTCTGTCTACAATGACAAAGAAATCAGAAGTTTCAACACAATCTAAGTGCCAAAGAACAAGGACTGTACGCAAATCTTAAGCTAAATTACACATGTCTGACCACAAACTTCTTTCTCCAAACAATAACAATAACAATAATAATAAAAACCAACAATAATAAAAACCAACACTACAAAATGAAAATAAAACTGAACCTAGTTGCCAAGAAAAGCTTGTAGCCATCAAGAATAATGACTGTTTTGACAAAGAGTTGATCTAGATTCACACATCACTCAAAATATGTGCAATTAAAAACTGTGATTCTTATTCTTGGATATGTGGTGACCAATTAAAGGTAAATAACACACTTGAAAATTAGTTACATCACTACAATGTTATATAAGCTATAGGTGAGGTCTGACATTTCTTAAAGGTTTCATGGTCAAGGTAAATAACAAACTTGAAAATTGGCCAGTTATTTACATCACTACAATGTTATATACGCTATAGGTGAGGTCTGATATTTCTTAATACTGATGAACAAGCAGAGTAAGAATTAGTGAATAAATAAACAAATAAATAAATAAATAAATAAATAAATAAATAAATAAATAAATAAATAAATAAATAAAATGTCTACTTGGTTGTAGTCTGTCCTGCACATAGAGCAAGAAATCTTTAGAATGTGATATTATATATTGAAGGGTTCTCAAACTCAATGTTTGAGACCCCCTGATGTACATGTATATGGTCAAGGATACCAATTTTATTTTCATTACAAAATAGAACATTTAACAATTTACTGAATAAAGTTAAACTATTATTCTTTTCCTCCTCACCCTCCCCCCAATAAATGCATATTACAAAACTTAAAATAATATTTGTTCCAGTCACAGACAAGTAACCAAGTCATAGCCAAAATGTATTGAGAATAGTCTGTTTTTGAATTTGTATTAAAACGTCAAGGATCTCTTCAAATTTAAAAAAATATTTAATAGTTGTAAATAGATAGAATAAATATTTTTAACACACAACTGAAAGTTTATTGACTTATTTCAAAAATAACTCGCAAACAAGCATATTGTAAATGGTATATTTACACCCAATATTATTTTTTTTTAAATATGTAAAACCCTTCTTCTCTGATCAGATACTTGACCTTTTGAATTTGAGGTCAGTCTATGCCCTGGCCTTTAATGCAAGACTTACACAAAATGTTTGGTGAAAGTAACAGAACTAGAGTTTTTATTCATGACAGACTACTTGGTGTTCTGGTAGATAATAACATATCATGGACTGATCATATCAAACAACATATCAGTAAAAAGGTCAATTCAAGTTTATAGCTTCTCAGTAGGATAAGACATTTTCTTCCTGAAAGGCACTGAAAACTGTTTTATTACAGTTACATACAACCCTATTTAGACTATTATAATACAGTATAGGATAATTCAAATGATAAAAACAGCAAAGCTGGAACATCTTCAAAAAAAGAGCATTTGGGCTATTATCAAACCAGAAAGAAAGCAAGGAAAATTTAGCTGGTAAGTTAAAAATATTACCTATTAAAGACCAAATCTGTTTAAGAAAAGCCAAATTAATGTACAGGATATCCAATAATAGTGCTCGTGAATATTTACAATCCCTATTCCAGTATATGCTACCTGGTAATACACCCCACCTGTGATCCATGTCTACCAAACAGTATAAAATTCCCAAACCAAATAAGGAATTATTTTTAAAAATGTTTCCAATAGTCTGGAATTCTGCTCTGGAATAGTATTCCAGTTGAGATTAGAAATGCCCACTCTATTTCCATCTTCCAAACCCAATATATCAAGAGGCTTTTGAGATGCTGCTGAAATAAATAAATTCCTTTGTATGAGGGCCTCAAGGGAGATTAGCTCTTAGCTAATTGTGTTACCCTCAAAAAAGTCATTATTGTTATTATTATTATTATTATTATTATTATTATTATTATTATTATTATTATTATTCAGAAAACAATATTCTTCATTCAGTATCAGATTTGACCTCAAATGCAAATCATATATAGCGCTGGACTTCATTTATTTTATGGAAACCACTTTCCTTCTAAGAGACATTCTAACCTAGACCTTTGACCTTTTAACCTCTTCACCAACCAAGTCCAATTGTCTTATATGTTTCAAATGCAAGCCATCTATAAAAAAAAATCTCATGGTGTTTGGTACAATAGCAAAGTAGTTTAGTATAAATCATTTTTCCTTGTTTTATCACTTTGACCATAGCCTCTGACCTTTTGACCCAACATTAATAGGTGTCTTCCTCATCTCAAATACATGACATTCACAGTTTTCTCAATGCAGGCGATAAAGAATTAAAAACATTATACAGAAACATTTTTCTTAGAACAACTGTAACCTTGACCTTTGTCTAACCCCAAATACATGTTTATGTCTTTTTAAAATAAAACCTCAAATGCAAACCATTTACAAAGTCTGGCCAAGGCAGTCTCAATTACAAAATGTTAACATGCACTAATATATGAAGACTTTAAATGCTCCTGCTAATTGATCACCACACATATATGAAGACTTTAAATGCTCCTGCTAATTGATCACCACACAGTACTCCTTTATGCAAAGAGTATACTGCTTTTGAGACATTGCAGTATAACATCAAGGTTGTCTGGGCAACATATTATGGGTCTCCATCAACCCATACTATGCAAACATGGGGTATTTGTTAAATTTAGAGGGACACTGCAGTTTGGGTTGGAAATTTGACCCAAGGGTTGGTTCAAGGTGCAACACTAATTCTTTAAAACAAGTTAACCCCTTGTAGAGTATGTAGGTATATATCTTTACTGGAAATTTATTTTTACCTATATATAGAAGGAGACATACAAAAGTAATCTTCAACTGGAAAATGCTTCTTTAAATTCTTTGGCTTAGTATATAACTTATAAACCAATACAGGAATTAGTAAACAGGGTTTTATTAAATTCTTTGGCTTAGTATATAACTTATAAACCAATACAGGTATTATTAAACAGGGTTTTATTAAAATATATTGCTTAGATTATAAATCACTGGTACACAAATTTAAAATGTTAAAGAGTAATACTTTTGAGAAAAGAAATTACATTCATACACTCCAAAAATCATACAAACAATGAGCTTGAATAATAAAATAATCTATGACACAGTTTGCCATAGTATATATCTAGCAGTTTGTTTTAATGGCATTTTTAACACAACTGGATATACCATGCCCATAAAAAACGAACTAAGTGCCTTTCTCAAGGACACACAGAGGCAGCCATTCAGGGCTGGGATGGTCAATACTGAAACTGCAGCCTTTGGATTATCATTCTGATTCTGTACCAACTGAGCTGTGATGGCTCCTGAACTTAAAATGATGAGTATGAGCTAAAAATATTATTTTCAAAATTTTATGACTGAAATGCACATGTGAAACATATTTTTAATTTGAGAAAATTTTGCTGAATTATGATTTATTAAACCTCCAATTTATATTACTTTCAGAAAATGTGTATCAGTAATCATTCAGAATATGAAATGGACAAGGTCCAATGGACCCAACCAAAAGAATAAACCCATGTTAAGGAACTGGTAATACACAAAACCTAAATTCTTGTTTATTAAAGTCATTCACACATACTACGTTCATGGGCACTTGCATCATGGATTCATTAATTCTGGCGATAAATATAAATTTTCCAGCATGACATGCTCTCAGTGGTCTTTGTATAGTTAATCAACAACTTAGTTTTCTTTCAAGGCTTTGTTTGCCAAAATAACCTTAGCCAATGTTTAGGATACTGTTAATTTTGTTGACACTGACCCTGTAGCAAACTAACAACAATGACCAATTCAAAATATTTATTGTTGAAAAAGTGAATATTTTTGCAGAAAGTAAAAAGTCCATTGCCTAAGGATCTATGATCATTAACAGCTGCTGGTGTTCTGAGCCTCCATACTGGAATTTGCATTTCTCATAATTGAACTACAATTTCATTCTTTAATTCATTTTGGACATGTGAGTCTACATTTATATTCCTGTACACTATGTTGGCAATAAACAAAGCACTGTTTGCAAAGATCAACATTTTCTATCAATGATTCACCATGTACTCTTGATTGGAGTTCAATCAAATAAAAATCATTTGGACATTTGTTAAAAGTAAGCATAGGATGCGTTTAACTCAGTCTAAAGTCAACTGTAGCAATATTTTCTCTTTCTTTTCTTGGTTCTTTCTTGGGCACCAACCAGAGAACTTTAGTGTGCCAGCAATGAAAATTAACGGTCACTGAAGCAAGGTCACAGCACAGAATGGATATGGTTAACCTGTATATACTTGTCCATGAAAGTGAAACATTATATAACTCAAACTATAAATTACCAACCCATCCCACTGTCAGCAAATTGTGAAAAATGAAATAATGGATAACCGTCTTGATTGTATCCAAGTTCTTTACTATGCATGTTCCTGGTTTCTTAAGTTAAAATGCAATTAAAAACTAAATTAATAACCTGCTGATGTTTGTGTTCTTCAGTTTTTACTTTCTTAACATTTTCTGTAAAACTCAAAAGTCATGTTAATATTTTAAAAGTCATCTTTATCAATTAATTAATATAATGAAGTTTGTGATTTCACTGCATGTGACCAACATGCTAATTATTATCTGCATATTTTACAATGCAGAATTTGTTTATTTTTATATATCTACATAACAGTTTTGCTGATTAACAGGTAAATTGAAACATAATTAAAAAGAACTTTACTGCCTTTTGAAATGCTTAAAATATTGCATCTGTTTGCTTTTATATTTTCCCAAATACTTTGTGTTAAACACAAGCCATTTTCATCTGTAGTTAATTTCAAAAACAAATCTGACATTTTATGATCTTAAAAAAAGAACAGTTGTAGTTACTTTCATATTTAACTAAAAGTGGGCTAATAATTTATAAACATAAAACTTTCAGTTAAACTAAATTAGAACAAAAGAAAAGATTTTTTTAAAATAAAGAAAACAACTGTTTATGGTCACTTAACCAGATGTTACATGCTTCTATTGAGTTGGTAAACACTCACATGCCCATTTTGTCTGGTCAAGCTGTTCAACATGCAAATGGAAACATTTTGGAGTATTTGAAACTTGCTGAACTGACATTCTGATTTAATTGAGTGTGAAAATTGGTTGGCTATCACCTGCCTGATGTGAGGAGTGTCAATGATTATTGTTTACAGAGATAAGGAGCCAGCAATACTGAATGTGCCAATAAAATAAGCCAATTAGAGACTATTTCACTGACACAATACATTTTCCCCACAATTACATAAGAAGCAGGAGTCCATAAACAGCCAATCAAGTAGAAAACAAGTGACCAGTCTAACTTTGTGTTCAGTGGTCTAGTTTTCAACTGTAACTAGGATTTCAAATGACTTCTAAATGATGGGCAATTTCAGTGTAATGTAATCTTTAGGGAAACAGTTGGCTCTCTCAGATTTTGACAGGTTAAGGGAGCAATTTAATTTGGGGACCAATTAGGAAAATCTGATAGTCAAAAACCTTTTGGGCAGGCATTTTCTTGAGTAGATCAATTACACACTTATTCAAGCTTGAACAATTTGCAATAGAACTTATGTGCACCCATTTCTTTATTACAAATAGAAACATTTATGAAAGAAAACAAATTAATAAAATTCTCCTTGATTAGACAGCTAAGTAGTGACAAAAATAACACCGAAACATCAACTTTAAAACTTCTAGGTTACTGACAGGCAAAAACCTGTGGTCTGAAAGAATTATTTATCTTATTTTTTTTCTCTCATTTTGATCAATTGTTTAAATATAATCTTAAAAGTTCCTTTTTTTTGAAAAAATTATACTATTTAATTTCCATGATTCACATGTAATACATAGCAAGAATTTTTTTGTGAGAGTTTCAGCCCAGTGATTTTAATATATTTATCAAAACCAGAAAATTGTAACCTCACCAAAAGAAATCAGTTATACTTCATGCAAAATGAAGTAGACCTCAATCACTCTGATAACTTGGAACTTTCGGATCACTCTAGACACCTTCGACACTCCAAACCCTCTGGACACTCCAGATACTTTGGAGGGCTCTACACAACTCAACACACTATATACACTCTGAACATCTCTACAGAAGACAGCTCTACACACTCTGGACAGCTCTACAGCTGAAGATGTGCAAGTCCTTAAAGTAGAACATGACTGACAAGACATCCGTAATGTAAAGAGCTTTATCTATGGTGTGGTATTTATGCACATATATCATCTGTCTACTGGATGCATTTGGTTCTTCCCATCAAAAGCACTTCGCATGTGTGGCATTGGATGGACCGAATTTACTATTTTGAAATACAACACAATATACATTAATCACCCTCAGGTATCATTGTACACAAAAATAAAACTCAAGTGCATGTATTTAATCAATAAAAGAATCTGCGACAATACCTCCCCACTAAACAAAAACTGGTAACACTTTTAAAAACAATTATGGAATGTGAACATAAACAATTATTAAATCTTCCAATTTGAAGACTAAAAAAAACTGCCAATTACACCCTACTGAAATACTCAGCACCCATATTTTCTGATCCTCGAATCACCTCGATTCAGACACTATATGGTTGCAAAGACAACGCCCAACACACCAATCTTGCATTGGCAATCTTTGCCTTGTTCAAGTATAAGAATGTGGTTGATTATCCGTTTGTAAGGTAAATTCCCTCCCAAAAAAGTACTCATGGAATTTTCCTATCCCCTATACTAAGGCTAGGCAGTCATTTTCAATATGGAGTACTGTAGTTCTCCTCCCAAGAGAGCAATTTCCTACTTGCATAAGCAATGGGCAATTTCATCCATTCTTGCTCCTGTAGCAAATCAGCCCCAAGACATGTATCAGACACGTCAGTCTTCTGCAAAACAGCTTTGTTCAGTTCTGGCAACTTTAAGATTGGTGCACTTACCAGTTTCTGTTTTAAAGCATTAAATGCCTTTTCCTGGCACAAAACCCCAGGGAACTTTTTTCGGTTGCCCTTTCCTAGTCAAGTCTGTTAATGGGCTGGCAATAGCCGCAGAATTGGTGACAAATGTTCTATTTGTGCAAATCCACCAAGTATTGCTAAGTGGTCTTAACTTCTTCGTTCGAGACCTTGTCTGACCACAGTTTGCGTAGAATACGCATAGGACCACGAACTGTCCTACTGTACAACTGAGTTCAAATGGGGAGACCCCTAAGTTTTCATGAGGAACCTCACAATACGTGAAAAGAATTGCGTTCAGATACCTATCTCACTCCTTATGTTTTTCCACACACATCCGTCACAACATTTACTTCAACGTCCAGTTAAATTTCTCGACCAACCCATTGCACATAGTTGGTAGGGTGTTGTGCGCAACTGTTTAAGGGATAAAAATCTACTAACTTCTGCCATGAGATCTGAGGTGAATTGCGCTCCACAATCTGTAAGAACCTCTTTGGGTTCTCTAACCCTGCTGAACATGTCTATGAGCACTTTGGCTACACATTTGGTTTCAAATGATGGCAAAGCTATGGCTTTTGGGTATCTAGTAGTGTAATCTACCAGCTTCAAGATGTATTGATTTTTCTGATCTATATGTGGAA
This sequence comes from Unio pictorum, assembly GCA_030141615.1. Taxonomy (NCBI): domain Eukaryota; kingdom Metazoa; phylum Mollusca; class Bivalvia; order Unionida; family Unionidae; genus Unio; species Unio pictorum. Next base: position 5,587,154 of record JARLTB010000219.1, on the reverse strand, counting down.
ATGCAGGTCCTACAATGTCAATGGCCACACTTTTAAATGGAGTATCTATCAAGGGCATCTGACCTAATGGTACTCTAGTTACCCTGCCCTTAGAGATAGTCTTCTGACAAAACTGCGCTACGTCACTGTTGACACCAGGCCAATGAATTTTCTTACAACCCTATCTGTTGTTTTCTTCATACCTAAATGACCCGCCATACCAGTCCCGTGCACGACCTTGAGTACATGTGACCTAAATTTCTGAGGAACAACTATTTGCAAGAACTTCCTTTCAAGTGTAGATTATTCCCTATACATTAAACAAATATATAATAATTAATAAATAAAAGAATTTATACAATTCCATGACACAGTGAAGTGTACCCTAAAATGTTTGATCCATCTCACTTGTAGCATTTAATGTTTAAGAACAGCAGTTTTGTCTTGCCTTTTCGGACAAAAATGTCAGTGCCTAATATTGCCAACTCATAGCATCGGTGTCAGCATCAGATATAACTTTTGTGAGCAAGCCAATATAATCAAGTTGTATTGCAAGGTCACAACTTGAAAAGGCAAAATAAGCAGTATACATGGTTTATAGAGCAATTTTAAGCTTTTTAAAAAAATGCAACTTTTTTGAATTTTATAAAATTCTAATTTCCTTAAATCAATTAATTATTTAATTAAAGTTGATACCTACGAATCATATAATGAAATGTTAGTTATTGTCAATTTATTTCTACTGTAAAGCATATCTTATTTCCTTTATTAATGCAAGTTTAAAACAAACTCCATCCCAAATTCTGAGGAACTAAAGCCATAACACTAAGTGGACAGAAATACTAAAACATGTAATTACACTTCCTATGCCAAACAAGCCAGAAATACTGAACATGTAATTACATTTCCTATGCCAAACAAGCCAGAAATACTGAACATGTAATTACATTTCCTATGCTGAACAAGCCAGAAATACTAAAACATGCAATTACATTTCCTATGCCAAACAAGCCAGAAATACTGAACATGTAATTACATTTCCTATGCCAAACAAGCCAGAAATACTGAACATGTAATTACATTTCCTATGCCAATCAAGCCAGAAATACTAAAATATGTAATTACACTTCCTATGCCAATAAAGCCAGAAATACTGAACATGTAATTACATTTCCTATGCCAAAAAAAGCCAGAAATACTAATACAATGTAAGTACATTTCCTATCCAAAACAACTCAGAAATACTGAAAATGTAATTACATTTCCTATGCCAAACCAGCCAGAAATACCAAAACATGTAATTACATTTCCTATGCCAAACAAGCAAGAAATACCAAAACATGTAATTACATTTCCTATGCCAAACAAGCCAGAAATACTGAACATGTAATTATATTTCCTATGCCAATCAAGCCAGAAATACTAAAACATGTAATTACACTTCCTATGCCAAAAAAGCCAGAAATACTAAAATATGTAAGTACATTTCCTATGCTAAACAAGCCAGAAATACTGAAAATGTAATTACATTTCCTATGCCAAACAAGCCAGAAATACCAAAACATGTAATTATATTTCCTATGCCAAAAAAGCCAGAAATACTGAAAATGCAATTACATTTCCTATGCCAAAAAAGCCAGAAATACCAAAACATGTAATTACATTTCCTATGCCAAACAAGCCAGAAATACTGAAAATGTAATTACATTTCCTATGCCAAACAAGCCAGAAATACCAATACGTGTAATTATATTTCCTATGCCAAACAAGCCAGAAGATCAAAACATCTTTAATTTTTAAGACAAGCAGAAGATCTAAGTCTTTAAGGCAGTAAACAAGGCCAATTGTTGGAAGATAAAAGTTTGTCTTTTTTTTAAGAATCTGAGGTTTGGTTCTTTGGTTCTGCAGCACTATGTATTTTAAGCTCTCTACTGTTGAAATAACTTAGCTTAACTTTTCATATATATATATATATATATATATATATATATTGCCTCAGTTGTAAGTATTTGCCCAATGAATTAAAAATTTAGTCTTGAATCTTGGACATCAATGCTAAATTTTTATTTTTATCTTGCAAATCACCACTAAATTAGTGGCACTGTGAAGTGCTAAGTTTAAAAAATAAATAAAGGTAATGCAAATAAAGGCTGATTTTTGTTATCTGATAAAATCATTCAGGGTAATTCAGGAAGCAATTCACTAAGTTTATGGACACATTAACTATGGTACATAAAATTGGCATAAAATGCACGAGATTAAAGCAATTCACCTGTATTTTGGACACACATAAAATTTGGGGTAAAATGTATGAGATCACAGCAGCAAATGACCTTTCAAATTTTTTAAATCATGAATTAACTATTTTTTCACTCAACCATAAACAAATTAAGTTGATATTCCTTTTTTTAACACACACACACACACACACACATTCAAAAGATTTAACATGAGAAAAAAAAGTTCATCATAATAAGCTGGGTTTCTGCCTTAAAGTAATCTCAAATATGTTGGTAAATTAGGAACTTTAAGAACATGTTCAAATTTGTGAAAGAATAAGGTTAGTTGAAAATTATTAGATACAATGTACGTATAATTATGTATTTTCAATGACATTCTTCTTGAAGCAATAGCTGGATAACCTAGGAAAAATATGTAATGTTCTTGACTTCTATGCACAAGGTCGTAACACCAATGAGAGCCAAATCCATTAAACTGTAAGACTAATATCACTAATTAATCAACTTTCTTTCACAAAAGCTAGTGTGTAAAGTTAATGAATTTACAGGTAACATTTATAAACTTTCCAAAATAATTAGAGAATTTGATAGCTCAGATAAATATCTACAAGTTCTGACACTCACTGGGACACAGTTATACTCCCCACTTTAATTATCCAACATAATCATGAATACATAAAGAAAACCACTGTGGCTGGCATACCACTATCAAGTGCAAGATCTATTCCTTCTGAGAAATGAATGGAGTGTCAGCTACAATTCATCTTTCATAAAATGATTAACTATTTAAAGGTTCTTAAGTTACACTATGGGACAAATACTAATAACAAAAAATAACAAAGTTTATACGTTTTTAAGAACTTACTTATGGTATAAAACACCTTATGTCATTTGTTTTATACAGATGTTTTGATTTAAATGTTACTGCACTCTGTGCCCAACGAGTGCAATGACCTTGAATGATTACATATATATATATATATATATATATATATATATATATATATATATATATATATATATATATATAGCTTTGATGAAGACTGCTTCAACAATTTTGCCTCTAAACTTGATCTAATAAATTTAAATTTAAGCCATATACAAAGATAATGTATTCAGACTCATTTGATAATTTTATACTGTCTGTAGCTTTGCAATTAAATTTCTTACATCAGATTATGTATTAACTTCAAATTTGGTATAATCGACTTTTTATTTCTTTTTGTGACCAGTGGACACAAAAAGATTCAGATAAATAGATTTAGATGAAAAAGTGCAAAATTTATATCAACGTTAAAGTTTGGTGAGCACCATATGGATGCCATTTATAAATTAATGGTTTTAATTATAAAAACTTATAAAATGAATAATTTGACCAAAAATTAATTTTTCTTCATAATTAGTGATTAATAATGAATAACAAACTAAATATGTCTATGGTATGAAATGTATATCTGATACAATTGCTTTTAACTGAAATGCCAAACTTCTCCAATTAATGAAATTTTCACCAAAAATGTTTGGTGAGATTTAAGTCATGTGAAAATTTCAAATGTATGAGAGGAGTTTTAAAACTGTGGTCTTTTATACAAATCAAGTACAAGTAAAGCCTTTTTATTAAATATTCAAATGTAATAATAATAATAATAATAATAATAATAATAATAATAATAACAGTAATCAGTATATTAAAGGATACAAATTTCATTCAAATGGTGTACGTCTGGTACTAAACATTTTAATAAATAATTAAACTTAATAAAACTAATCTTAAAGCTATACATAAATTTATATTTGTTAGAATATTATTTCTTAATACAGTATACTTGTCTACTGTCATATATGATATACTCAACAGGCTGGGATGGTTTGGTTTGGAGACCAAAAAATTTAATTGACTGCTTTCGTATTTTTGGATTCATTAGCTTTATTTTTTCACTTTTGATTTTCCAAATGTTGTCATTAATTAGTAAAAAAGTGTATTGTTACGAGAAAGCTCTACAAGATCGCCAGTACTGAAATACAAAATGGCCAAAATTCTTTATCTATACTGTTAAAAAAAGTCCTGAAAAAATGCCAGTAATGAATAAGAGGCAAGACGAAAATTCCTTAAATGTTTTGTTACCAAAAAGTCCTGCAAGAATACCAATACTCAATTATAGGCAAGACACATTCCTTAACTTTACTGCAACAAAAACGACCTCTTAGGGTGCCTAAGTGGTTAGAGTGTCTACCTTGGATGTACGAGTTTGCAGGTTTGATCCCTGGCCAAGTTATACCAAAGACTTCTAAAATAGGTACTAGCAGCTGCCTTGTTTGGTATTCAGCAGAGGTTAGTGTTAGGACTGATTGGCCTGTTGTCAGGATAATGGGAATGGGTGCTATGTCTGCAGCATTATCATGTCACAGTGCTAGAAATCACTATCAACTGCCAAACAGCAGACATTGTAGCTGTATGACTAAAAAAAGCTCTGCAACATTGCCAGCACTGAAATATAGGCAAGATAAAAATTCCTTCATAAAAAAAGGGGAGTAACTGTTATGTGTAAATTTTAATGGTGGCAAGAAGAATGTACGCAAACATGTCTGTTATGGACAAACCCACACACTATATAAACTCACTTATACAAGTCGAGTCAAACTGCAAACAATAAAGATCCAGATATGACATAGCATAATGCTCCTGGAGATCAGGGTCTATGCTGTTTGTTCTACTGATTACCCCTTAAAGACTGCACAGACCCAGATCACCAATGCACATGTGATGGCAGATCCAGGTCTATGCAGTCTTTAGCTGAACTTGTCTTATAAGTGAGTATAAATGTTATGCTTCACCATATGAACTTAATCAAGAAGGATGGTGCATGCTGGCCAGGCCATGATTGATGCATTATGTGTACCCTGGTTCCCAGAAAATGGCAAATTAAAAAGTATAAAATGCGACATTTCTTCTCACATAAAAAGTCAAACTTGTAAACTAGTGGTAACTAGTTATGGAAATCGGTCAGAAATTCATAATCGATAATCGGTTCCATTTAACCAACTGATCATCGATTATAATCGGTTACTAAGAGCAAATTTTAATTTTTATTAAACAGTTATATCTTTGATCAAGAGTTCAATATGTTTATAAATGTACAGGAGTAATCTCTTTTAATTATACATATACTTTAACCTGACAATAATATTACATTGTGTGTTACTTTTGTTCTACAACTTTGTTAAATTAATGCAACTTTTTATGGTTGATCAGTCATATGTAACTGAAATACTGCTACAATGTGTTCACATGTGACGTGTCCATAATTTAAAGTACAGAAGGACAGGTCTTTCTTGTCTGTCATTGTTTATAAATACTACAAAAGATGTTGCAATTTAAATGAAACAAATCAACAATTTAACAACTTGACCATGTAATAATGACTATATGTTCCTAATTATGAATCATAAGGTTTTATATTTGTAGTTATGAAGGGATTAATAAATTTCCAGTCAAGTGGCTGCGAGTTTATAAACCTTTGTGCTTTGCATACATCTAAAAAGTAGTCTCTCTTTACACACAATCGATTATGGAGTTCACAATCGATTATCTTATCAACCAACTGATGATCGATTATAATCGATAATCGGAACAACACTAGCGGTAACTCGTGGGGAAAAGGCAAATGCGGGTATTCCACACAGGTGACTGCTGTACACAGGTTTACTTTTTAAAATTTGCTTTTACACAAATATTATGCATCAAATATTATTATTATTTTTTGATCAGCTTAAATTGGTTGAGGTAACAAGCAGATATTAAGACCCCTTTAGTATGTATGTATGTATGTATGTATGTATGTATGTATGTATGTATGTATGTATGTATATATATATATATATATATATATATATATATATATATATATATACACACACACACACACACACATCATTCTTCTACATAAATGGCCAGTTTCTTTCATGATCTAGTTTGTTATTTCGATCTTGCCGACAATGAATAACAAGTTTCACATTTTCTCAGGCAGATGTGATGAGGTGAATATTTTCTATTTACCATAATGCAAGTTTTCACAAATAAGGAATTAATGTTTCTATTTTAACATTTAAAAAGGATTCACCATCTTGCATTTCCAATGTAAGCTTTGGGTAATTTTCAGCTTGCCGACTCACAAGTGGCCTGTCAAAGTCAAGGATTGTTTTTATGCATATTGCGGATATTAAGGTGAGCACTGGTACGTGTTATTTGTTAATAAGATACTTTATGAGATTTCTTAGACAAATGTGTTTGGAAATAAAAAACACAATTTTCAAACTATTCACCAATGGAGGGTTTCGTTTAAACCATGTTGATGTTATAAAAATGTAGCACTCACAAACAGTGTTCATGATATGTTGTTCATGGATTGATAGACTGATATATACCAATTAATGGTTACAATAATAGTTCTCAAATCATTCTCGAAAAGTGGACATTGTTATGCATGCTGCTGACTTCAATATGGAAACAGATGCTTGTGGACACAGCACACACACATACATGTAATAAGAGAGTGAAATGGAATATCTGAGTGATGAACTCAGTTTTACCTTGGGTTATTTTAGTGGATGGCTACTAAAATCTGCATGCCCATTTAAACTCTGTGAAAAAGTAAATAAAGAAAAATGTCGTATATTAAAATATGATTAAAACTAAATTAACTCAGTTCTGTGATTGGTGTGTGTGTGTGTGATTAGGATTTTTAATGTAACTTTAACAACTTTTCAGTCATATCGCTACGATGTCTGCAGTGAGGCAGTTTATCGTGATGTCTAGCACTGGGGCATCATGCTGCAGACATGTAGCATCAGTCACATTATCCTGACACCAGGTTGACCAGTCCTAACACTAACCTCTTAATGCTGAGCGCCAAGTGAGGCAAATGTTAGAACCATTTTTGTAAATCTTTGTTATAACTCGGTCGAGGATTCGAGGATTGAACCCACTACCTTCTGCGTCTGTGGCAGATGCTCTAACTACTAGACCACCAAAGTGCTCTATTACTGGTTTTTGAAGTTTTCAGAATTAGCTTATTTACCTAACCCTACCTATCTCCCTTACTTAAATATCTACCTCTCTCCAAACCCCTTTTTCTGTTTATCCATTTATCTGTATGTATACATGTACATGTCTGATTTTGCTTTTCCAACCATGCATTCTAACCCTTTCTCCTTTCCATGTATTATCTACATGTATTATTTACATATACATTTTTTATAACTTTAATTATCATCATATAGCTTTATTGTGCCAACAAAGAAAGTTAAAATAAATATAACCACAAGTTCCTTAAAGAATCCCTGATTTTTTATACTCATATCAGGATAGAATGTAATTCACAACTGCAAGATCAATTTTCCAGTGGGAGAGCTCCATCCCTCCCTCCATCTGTCCGTCTGACTGACTTTGGCATGATACTGTTTTAAAAACGTGGAACAGACTTGAAAATACATACTGGTGCAAGCATAATGATGTCTGACAAGACAAAATTTACACAATATCAGCATTCTCTGTCTCTTCACTTGCCCCATACCTAACTGATAATGATGCTTGACAGCATGATCACAACTAAATTTATGACACCATGATCAATGAAAGGTTTCCCCCCAAATGCCTGTACCACTAAGAAAAGGGGATTGTGTTTAACTGCAATTTCTCATGTTACAAACAATGTGTCATTATACATCTCTTGAGCCATGTATTAGAATGTATCCATCGTTCTGACCCATCTGTATCGAAGTATCAAGCTTTCATGTGATATATTCTTTAGTACAAGTTTAACATTGTAGTGAGAAAGTGCACTGTACTGAGAATAATCAAAATAGTGACCAGAATCAATTACTATTGGGTCACTGGGTTTAATTTAATTTAACCGTGTCTGTCTGTCTGTCTGTCTATCTATCTATCTATCTATGTTTTGCATACAATATTGGAGATTGACTGTCTCTTAAGAATTGTGGTGAAGGATTAGCAACATTGATGAATGACAAAATTCTCTGCAATGATTATCAGCTAATTAGACCATAATTAAATTTCTGATCCTTAAATTTCATGGCTGCATTCGCTGATAACTGAAAGACATTCAGTGAGTTTTCTTTTATAATTGTTGCAATGAACATATGCATTGTTTGTTTTATTTTAGAACATACAACATAAAACTGATTTCTGCTTAAATTAATGACACATTTTTCTTCTTTTAACAAGTGAAACTGATGACCAAGCCCTTTCTTCATGCAGCACTTGTATTTTGCAAACAAAGGTGGAAATGTTTAATATACCAGTCAGAGGGATTAAATGAAGAAACAAATATAGTACATGATTTTTGTTGATTTATTTTCAGTATAACTGTTTAAAATTTGTGTGAATCTCACAAACATGGATTCTGTAAGACCCTGTAGTGAGAATTGAAAAAAATCTCTCCATCTAAATATCCTGTGCTGTTGTCTGCATGCACAGTTGTTACATTCAAGCTAATTAAGAAAAAAAAATCAAATAAATTAATTGAATGAGCCAAAAATGCAGCATATATTACTTTCAAGTCATGCTTTATATCATTATTGAATTCTTTTTGTATCTATCTATATCTATATATATATATTATATAATTTCTCAACTTGTGTAAATTAATGGATGAATTCCTACCATCAAAATTTTCATTTTTGGAACAGATCCCAGGTAGTAAGTACATGTCTTTTTTGGCAATGTCTCGGTGGATTTATGAAAGATGACAGCATAGAAGAACACAGAAATAGTTAAATAATAAAATTGGCCGTTTCTTAGGCTGCCCCTGACTCTTGGTGATCTAATATTGTACCTATCGATGTTTCCATAAAAGACTCTCCCTACTCAGGCCAATAGCTAATAAAAAAAACAACAAGGATGCAGTGGGTCAATAAATAAAATGATAATATTACCTTGTTTTAGTCACATTTTTTTCACTTCATGATGTTTGCCCATTTAATTTTGTCAAATATTAATGTTTAACATTGAAGGAAATAGTGACCCTAGGAGTCTAAGTGATCTAAGATGCTCGCTTTTACAGATCACTGACATCTCACCCATGTGTTTCCAGTATGTCTGACTCTGTGGTTCTTTCCGGGGTTTCCAAAGCTTCTTCCTCCATCAGATATACTGGTCGCCATGTATAGCCCATCATTTATTGAAACAGCGTATTAAACCCGTACAACATAGAAAAAGCTTCGCATTATTTTCCTAATATATAGTTCATATACATTCAACATACTAATTAAAATACTGTGGTTTAATTTGGGTCACATGGCATACAGTGGTACTCAATTCTATCCATAATCTTATTTTAATATGGTATAGCCATTTCACATGCCCAACTGTCATCCAGAAATTGACCACATCAAAAACCTTCAACACCTGATATTAATTTAGGGCATGGACTGACAGACAAACATACAAAAGTATGAGATGTACATGCACACAATAACAAAATGGTTATTATGATGTGCTTCTGCCAAGATGGGTTTGACAATAATTTAATTTTGTCCCACAGATGTCTCGTGCTGAGATTAACAGAGGTTGATTCATTTTTAGTTAAGATCAGTGTCTTCCACCATATTCAATAAACGGAATGGATGTAACCACTGGAAACTTAATGAAGCTGTGACATAATAACCACATATCTTTTTTTAAAATAGTGAAATACTCAAGATTTTCACATCTAAATGTAACTTCTATGGTTTGTCAGGCACATCAAATACTATTTTTCTCCTATAAATCATATCACTAGTTTTAAAATTAGTGCAGGTAGGTTGGTAAGATATTTTACTATACATGGTGTCCAATATTAATGGTGGAGAAAGAACCCAGGAAAACCCCTGGAAAGAACCAACGACCCATGAGAAGCTATTTGCAAGCTTTCTCACATACCCACATTAGCCGAATCTGAGACTCAAACCCACACAGACAAAGGTGAGATGTCAGTGATACGCAACAGAGAGCGCTTTAGACCACTCGACCACTTGGGGCCCCATAATATATATATATAAAGTACTAAATTACCGGTGCAGGAGAACTGGCTCAATTAGATGCAAAATATATTTCAGTAATTTTTGTATACATGGGGAAAAAAATGCTAGGAATGGAAATGAAAAAAAGGGAGAGTCAGATGGCTGGAAATGCACATAATTTGCAGCCTGCACGATAAACAAAATTGTCATGTTCTTTTATAGTATGTCAACAAGCTTCCTTTCTTTCATGCATGAATGGTAATGTACATTTTATAAAAAAATAATGACAGCATATTTTCCTTTTTTTCTTCAGTTTTTACTTTTGTGAATTCTCAATACCTTGTTATGTTATTTACATCACACTTTCAAATGTTAAAACTTAAGAGTCCCTTTGGCAATTTTTGCAATTTTCTGTCTGTGACCTTCCTATGGGTGTCAGAATGACAACTATTGTTTCAAAACACTCATAAAATTGGTTTCTATTCCAGGATGCACAATTTTACTACTGATGATAACTTCTTGACAACTACACAAAACTAAAATATTGCACAAAAATAAAAAGAATAGTAGCAAGTCATGTCTTTGTTTATACCCACCCACCACAATGAGTAAAATGCCCTTTTCTCACATGGATGGGGGGGGGGGGATTACCCTAATCATGCAACTGACATATACAATTGCATTTTTCTGTACATATGCATTTTCTGTACATATGCATATCCTCTCAAATCTGGCAAATTTCGCACAAAAAATCCAAACATTGCAGTATATCAAGTCTAACTGAAATTGTGATGGGAGGGAGGACATGAAGAATAAAGGAATGGATAAAAAAAAGACAGGAAAGACTTAAAACCTGAACCTCTTCAGGATCTGATCTTATCTTGCTTCCATAGACCATGAGCTACCATAACACTAAGTCGATTTCCACATAATTATTTTACTCTTTTTTTTAAAAATTTATCTGACATTAATGATATCAAATAAATAAACGAGAGATGAAGAATAACTTATCTAAAAGCTAGGTATCCTAGTGAACTGCCATATAACATGAAATGTATGTTGTCTTATCTTCTTCAAAACACACCTCACCTCAAAAAATTCTCAACAAAAGATAACTGAATCAAACCTAAGAGGGTAAACCAACTGCTTCAAGTTAAGATTATAATCAAGTACCTTTTAGGGCTACTCAAATTGAAGTTGAGGTATTAGTTTAATTTCCTGAAAGCACACTCATTTTTATTTTAAAGTACTAAAATATGTTTCTTAAAGAAAACTACTTACTTCGGAGGTTGCGTCCTTCAGCATCTGGTGTAGTTCTATCAAATTCCCCAGAGTCAGAGTGAGTTTCCGAATTACTCTCATATAAAGCTGAATTAAGACTTGATGGTCTCTCATCTTTCATGGCATTGTCATGCAAATCCCTTTCATTCAGAACTTCTTGTGTACGATCAGCATTTTCAGATTTTTCATGGTATGCATTTTTTCCAGTGTCTTCATTTTTGCTTCGTTTTGCGGGAGAAAATGCTGAGTGGTAGTTTTCGGCACTTTCAGTGGATACTGGTCGAAATGCACTGTTTCCCACAGGATTCAGAAACCCAACACTCCTCTCCAGACCTGGACGGACAAATGGTGGCACATTTGTGTACAGTGGCGGAGGAAAATGGTCACCAGGGCGGTACATTGCAAAGGCATTTGAAAATGTGGGCACATCCTTATCCTGCCCTGGGAAATTGTGGGGACCTGGCATTCGTGCCCCATCATGATTCTCTGCAGTCGATGCCAGTACCATAAGGGCTGGTGTCCCTAAATGATTGGGTACGAATGAAGAATTCTCCATCCCTTGAATAAGGGGCTGGTGTGCTGCTGGAGGAGAGAAAAATGGTTTTGGCCAAAAATTAAAACGGAACATTGCAAAATCGTGAATATTCTGCATCTTTGAATCCAAAGGGTTTGCAGGAATGATTACAATTTTATAGCATCAATTTTTAGCACCAGTTCAGAATTTCCAGTTAAAACATCCAAGGTCATCTATCATAGAAATATAGAAGTTGAAATCCTAAATTAAAAAATATGAAAAATTATTTTTCTTGTAACTTAAATAACACATTTCAATATTATTAAATGTCAGCATCTGCACAAATAATGACACTATAACAACTATCATCCAACCAACTTCCCATACTGAAAAACGTGTTAACTATTTTTTATGTTTCTTCCAATAGGTCTGCATCACACAAAAGTTCTGGTCTGTTCATTGTATTTACAGACAAGTGTAAACGTTCTGTCAAATCTTGGGCCCACCCACTTCTGTGTTGGGTCTAACCCACCTGTGACGGCGGAATCCCCGGACTTGCGCAGCGAAGTACGGTTTGCCTTATAAGGAAGATGAATGTGGTTTCATTGATAATAAGCAGTAGATGACAAATTAGTATCCAAATATGTGGCAATTAAGTGTTCTGATGAGGCAAACATTGCACAATTGCATTAACTGCGACAGCAAGAGTGTAAATTTTTGGGCGGATGTTGTGACAAGTAGGGCGGGTGACGGAGACTGGCAATATCGAAGGATTTGTAAACAAACTGAGCGGCTAGCTTGAAAGAAAGCGCAGTTCTTGCCTATAGTAATATAAATCTAGCCGCTCTAATCCGCTAATTAAAGAATAGTTATCCAAAAATAAACGCACAGTTAGTTTAATGAAACGTTCATTAATTTTATGGACTAAAATTAAAATTATTCATGGAGACGATGGTTATAAATTCGAATGGATAAAAAGTTAAATACTCACATATAACTATGACCTCTTGAGTCTCGTTTCTGCTGTACGGGAAAATCCCAGATAGTGGCATTATGGGTAAAAAGAAAGGATTCCCCAAGTTAGCGATTCCTTGTTTGTGTTATTTTATTGAGATTTATGTATCAAGTGCAATATTTATAAAATTTAAACAAATACAGCAACAACGTCTACATCAGAATGAAAAATATATAACAAAAACGAAAAGAGACAATAACTCGATATATGCTGACACCTGTTTGTCAACATATTGGCAATAATGTCAAAATAATGTAAGGGAAATAACTCTTACTGGTAATATTTTATCACCATGACTAAGAAAATAGTGTCTTAACTCGGAACTAACTCACGCATTATATACTCCATGTTAAAATAGTATTAATCCTGATCCCACGTGACAAGAAGAATTATACAGCATTTTAAATCTGTGTATTTTGAGAATATATCTGACTGACAAAAGGGATGTATAAATTTTTAAATACGAGATGTATAAATTTTTCATAAAAAGGAACAGAGGCTTGCTGAGTTTCTTATCAATGAGAAATTTATACCATGAGTGGTTTATCATTGGTACTGCGTAATACTATACATATTATTTTAAAATTAAAATTTTTATCACACACAAATACACATATTTGCCCTTTGAAAGGAGTTAGGATATTATCCGGGCAACTATGTATTGACCAAATGAATGAATAAACTCGCCTACCTGCGATTGTGTCCCAAAACAAAATTTAGTTCTGCGCCTTTTCTTATTGTTCACAAATACATTTGCAAATTTATCAAAGTTAATTGTTTTCTTTATGATATTCTGTTTGTATTCACATTGATTAACTCAATATAAGACACACTTATTTAAAAAGTAAAGACTGTTTTTATGAATAAAGTTACGCACTACGTTAGCTACTTGTACACACTGAATCCTCAGGCATTCACGTACTGGCGTATGTAAATTAGCGTGGAATAGAAACTAAGTGAAATGACGAACCAACAAGAGTGTAGTTTAAATATTTTAATATATTTACAGTTCATCTAATTAATTCTTCGTTGATTGACATTAAAATGATCATAAATCTCTCTCTCTCTCTCTCTCTCTCTCTCTCTATATATATATATATATATATATATATATATATATATATATATATATATATATATATATATATATATATTACGCTTTACAACATCTGTAATGATATAACTAATAAAACACAACAACAAAATAAAAACTACGAAATTAGAAAACATAAAAACAGACTGAAAATATTTAAGGAAGGAAACATTATTATGTCTTTAAGTTTGTTCTTGCGTTCAAAAAATATGAATTTTAAGAGCATTCTTGAAAGGGATCACTGTGTCTTTGTGTCTATTTTCAAATGTCAATTCGTTCTTCGTTGCTGGGCCCTGGTATGCCAAATAACGTTGTCTATATGACTTCGTTTTCATAGTGGGAATAATGAGTATACGATTGCCAGAAGAGGAGCTTAAGTATCTTGCTGGTGTGTACATATGGGTGAGGCCAGATATGTATGTTGGACTGGAGTCCGTCAGTGAAACGTACCACATTCAAAAACATTTTGTGCTTGATTCTGGATCGAATGTCGATACAGTGTAGGGTACAGAGCAGCGGGGGGATGTGCTCTGGTCGTGGTACTCTAAGGATCATCCAAGCAGCTATATTTTAAAGTTTTGAAGTTTCTGGAGTAGATATTGAGACAAATCAGACAGAATTGAGTTACAATAGGAGGTAAGCAAGTTGTTAGGTTTGCTTAGATGTCATGCATTAGTTTGGTTCTATTTATCATACGGAGATTTCTCTTAGTAGCAAATAAAGGATGATGTAGAGGCAGAAACAAATGGACTGACCTTTGTTCCAGTGTCAGTGTTGTTTGGACTAGTTCAAACGATGTGTGGCCGAAAATGAAGGTTGTATTGTGTTTAAAACATTTTATCGTGGAATTCTTTGTGATGACAGCAATTCCACCTCCGCGAGAATGGCGGGGGGGGGGACGACCTGATTGAGGGTGTTAGATCCTCGCATATGGGCTCATCGCCTGATGTTTATAACCATGTTCTGTCAGGAAGAAGACGTCGATATTCTGATCTTTGATAAACAATTTTATCGGGCACTTTTACGCACTTATGGCTTCCGTCCCCAATACGGAAGCAAACGGCATACATAATTCGATCAATTGACGAAATAAAAATACTGCAGTGCTTGCCATTTGAAAAGAGGCAATTGTCACCAGAATATTCTGTTCATGGTTTCATGACTCGCGTTATGTCAGCTTATTCTGCGCACAACTTTGAAAAGATGTAATGTTTATCCATCGAGCTATAGAAATGAAATAAATTACTTTTGAATGCTTCTGTCAGCAGTTTAGTCGGTCGAAATAGTGCTAATAAATGGCAAGATATATCAAGCAAACTAAACTGATTTTGTAACAATTTAGCAAAGTTCAACATTTTAAAACAAAAAGAAGCTATTATGCGTAACAGAAACAACAATGGATGGGATGTATTGTGTTTACAACGTCTTGTTTATTGGGAAAACTTACTAAATAATTTGGAAACCGACTATTTGCCGGGAAATTTCTTGAGAATCCCGTTCTAGTGGCAATCTGACACGTAGGTAGCAGACAATTTTGTATGTGTGGGACAACGTTTTGCAAAATTGGAAACTTGGAATAAGATGAGAAATTCTTTAGATAATGTATGTATTTGTATGATTCAAAAAGAGAAAGTAAATTGGATTTTCTGGGTTACAGGTTTAAGAAGGTCATGGAGTGTGTCTTCATGCTGACATTTATTAATCACATTTTCATATGCATTTCGAGTCGAAATGTGGTATATTTTTGTATACTCTATGAATATCACTTTTCTTAATTAAAACGCAAGTGTTCTTTCTCGAGACAATTGACCGAAAATAACACGGCAGAATTACGCGATGCTGCTCAGATATATATATATATATATATATATATATATATATATATATATATATATATATATATATATATATATATATATATATATATATATATATATATATATATATGCATTGTTTGCATCTTTATTGAAAATCTTCAAATGACTGAAAATGTTGGTACATAATTACCCTACTTATATGATCATGACTTCAAGGATCCTATTGCAAATGATGAAGTAACGAGAAGTGTACTTAAAACCCACGGCCTTCACGCATTATCATTTTTATCATGACATAAACAATTTTTTCATTCATTAATGCTCTGTTTAACAAATACTTTAAATCTGGCTATCTTCCTAGACCTGTCCTTTAAGTGCGGTGACAAGAGGGATCCAAACCCGCGTACACTTACAGTCTGAAGAGAATCGTCTGATTGACGAAACACGGGTAGGGTGATGGTGTCGTTAGCTAAAATATATGAGGCATATATTTTAAGAGGCTTAAACAAAAGCAGCCTTTGTTTTAGGTATGTCTTGCTAAATCAAGATGTTGGAGACAGTTTTGCTCACTATTTTTGCAAATAATCGAGTATTCTCCTCGTTAAAACTAGCGATGCGATATTAACAATTCAGATAGATAGATAGATAGATAGATAGATAGATAGATAGATAGATAGATAGATAGATAGATAGATAGATAGATAGATGTATTAAAGCATTATAAAACCGAAACAGAACCGGATATCATTCTTTTCTTACTAAATTAAGATAATCAACGCACATGCTCAGAGTAGAGGCAGGTAGAGGCTATATAACTGAATGAAATAATAGGTATATTGAATTATGTCGTGATACAAATATTTATTTGGAAGAGTTTCAATTTATTTTGCTTTTGTTTTCCCAGTTGATGATCATCTGAGAAATAAATACTTTCATAAGTTTATTATTTATATCCGGTTGTAGAAAATTTTATATCTCTCAACATTCATGTATACCTATTACTAATGAAAATTATATTGTCTTTTATTCGTAAGTTGTGAAGGGAATAAATAATTCAGATTAACTTTAGTCGATTGGAAGCCCTGTTTAGTTAGCCATTTACACACGAGCTTTACTAACTCTTTGTTTTGCATGCAACTAAAAAGTAGTCTCCCTTTAAATGCAACCTATTATGGAGTTTCACAATCGTTTATCTTGTTGGTTTGCTCAACCAGCTGATGATCGATCATACTTGACAATCGGAACAATACTGATGTATTTACTGATTTTTGTAATATGGACCATTTGACTAAATTACCGAATAAAGCAGTCTTAAATGTATGTATGTATGTATGTATGTATGTATGTATGTATGTATGTATGTATGTATGTATGTATGTATGTATGTATGTATGTATGTATGTATGTATATATGTATGTATGGTTGGATGGATGGATGGATGGAATCATACATGCATGTATCAAGGAATGTCGTTTACTGTCGTTTAATGGGAATGTAAACAAGTAGGCGAGGTGTCTGTGCAATTAAATACCAGGTGGAGACCCTTGGGACGAATCTCCCAGAATCTGCTACATTTTAAGTTTTCAGGGCCTAATTTTAACCATGTAGCAATAACGAAACCGTTGATAGCGTAAGAATAGCCCCTAACCCTTTCCAGTAGCACCGCGGATTAAATTAATAAATTTCATGCACTCTTCAAGCCCCTCATATTTGTTCTTCGTTTTATTACCTGAACTGGCACTTGAAAGAGCTGAAACAACTGCTGGAAAGCCAACCTGAACCTTACCTGCACCTTTAAAATCCAAGCGATCCAAGTCCACTGGATGCATTTTTAGGAGGTTGACAAGAATTATGAAGCCAATCGCAAGCAACGACCAATCCGTGGTATATCAAGTTACCTAGCAACGACCAATCCGCGGTATATAAAGTTACATAGATCTTAGGCATAGCAGCGTGGTTCAACAAGGACATTTTCTACCCGTGTTGATAGAACCAGTGTCAAAAATGTTTGCTCAATTGTCAGGATCGATTTCTGGACCAATTTTGGCACAGTCTTGATATAATAAGGAACAAAGAAGAGGAAAAGGAAACTCTTTGCTTGAAACATATACATTTAGATCTTATGAAGGTATGAAAACTCATTACTATTCCATACAAAAGATGAATGGAACTCCACCGCTCGTACGAACAACGGACACCTCATTTCCTCTGAATCCTAACTTTACCTTGATGTTATAGCTACAAGAACAATTTCACGTGTTGATGGATTGAATCTATTTGTCAGAAACAGAAGCATGACAAAGGCATGGCCGAGTATTGCAACGTCTTCAGCTCTTACACCAGAAAGCTTTACAGTTCAAACTACTCTGAGAGATTTGAAGATGAGCATGCAAAGAAACCAAAAACCACTACTAAGACAGCCATAGTTACAGGGATGGAAGAAGAAGACGACATACAAGAAGTGTTTAAAATTCCGTCTGTACTTGGTACTATTTTAGTTTATTTGTTGACACTATCCTCAACTCCCAAACGGGGAGATGTAAAAGTTTGGGTAATTTCCAATCCTATAAATGATTTCAGATTTATGTCAAAATTTCCTATTCCTGTTGTTGAATGTAAAACAGCTACATCATCTACTCCTACTGAATTACCACGTACTGGTATAAAATTTCCTGTTGATAAATTAATCTCAGTTTATCCTGAATAATTGTAATATTGTAGATTAAGGCTTGTAGAATTTATATATTTATTAACAAGTACATACTTTTGATCCATCTTTGTACTGCTTTGTCATCATCATTATTATGTACATCTATATTATATGTTTAAATTTTGTCCATGATTGTAGATTGTAAAGGCCATTTTGTAACCACTATAGTTCATAACTAACGGTTACCCATGAGTGTAGACTGAAGTTTAAGGTAATAATTCTAAACATGTTTACTTGGATCTGAGTTGAGGACATTGGCTTTTCCTTTGTAAATTGTATGGTCTACCTTTTTTCTGACATGTTAGCTGTTAAACATTAAGTACACAGACCGGACATTGCTGACGAATCTAATATTAATTTCCATGAAGATCTCAGAGTATTTTAAGAAAATGCTTCTTGCAACATAGCTACATCAGAATTCTTCATTCCTGTTTTAACATCTGTAGCGGAATCCGTCTTTTAGTTGTGTTGACTTACAATTTGAGAAGATTTATTAATTGAAAGTACAGATTGATCATTACCTTTTGGACTATATCACTATTTTGAAATTATTGTGAATAAATTAAAGGGCATTATTGGTTAGATCATTGTGATACTTTAAGATTGTTACCACATCAACTCATTTAAGACTATCGTCAAATCCACATATTCAAGATTGAAATAATTCGGAACACCCTTGGATTTTATTCAGAATACTCGATACTTTGGACCTGTGATAGAACTTTTAAGCCTACTTGGGATTCAAATCACAATACTGTAAGTTCCTTTATCATTTTCACTTTACATTCTAAGGAAATAAATTATATTTCACAGTCGTAAGAGAAAATTGGGAGCAGTGGTACCGGGATACGAAATTTTGTAAATGTTATGAAATAAAAATTGTTTTTACAAATTTAAAATCATTTTGCTTCTGAAAATTTTAATCTCTGGCATTTTAATGTAATATATTTGAGAAATAGCGAAACCAACGAGCATTCACAATGTCATTAAAGGGGATAACTTTATTTTAAATCCTAGGGTTAGAGATCTTGTAAAAGGACGAGCTAGCTGAGATTATCAGACAATATGGTCTTTCTGATGTGAAGGCTTCTTTAGTGAAGTAAGATATACAACAATTTTTGGTTCAATATTTAATGGAAAGGAATGCTTTGGATGTGCTTTCGGTTAGATCAGTAAATCAAAACTGGTTGGGATAGGAAATTTAAAGAATTTACAGTTCAAAACATATTCGGAAACAAAACATTTCTGAGAAAAATGTAATTTTAAAAAAGATTTAGAACTGGCATGCGGAACGCTATCTTCCCTTTTACACACAAATTTAAGTTTCGATGTTATCATAATAGTAAATTAGTACCATCTATTATATAAAAAGAAGTATATAAAAGAAGTAGATAAATATTTTCCTCAGTTTGTGAAAATTGCTGATATGTTGTGATGAACAAGAGAGCATTGTACTTTGTTAATATGAAGTGTACTTATTGGCAGTTAGCGATATTTACGATTTGCTGTCAGTACAGCAGAGTGCATTATTATGACGTGGTTAATAAATATATCTTAAAAGGTTGTGAGTTGTTACCTGAGAACAACGTTGATCAGGAAAGTATTCCTTTAGCTGATACATTTATTTTTGATGAGGTAAAGCCTGTTCTTACAAATCAAAAGGATGTCAGTGTTTCTCTTTTTACTATTTTTTCTACTGGTCTGCAATTGTTTAGAAGTCGTCTGCTTTAAAGATAAATGTGGCAAAAGTATTGATTTTGGTGTGCTGAATCCTATTATGACAAGTAAAATAACAGATTGGCTAGTGTTTCCAATATTTTTAAGATTCTACATTTTATGTGTATGTATATTTTGTCGATAGTGGATCTTGAATCATATATTGTAAACCTGGGTCTTTTAATATGTTTATATTGCTTTACAAGATCATATTTCACCTGTCCTGTTTATGTAACACTTTAAAAACAGCAAAATGGTTATATAAATAAAATTTATAATGAATCAAACGGCAAAAACCTTGTATGTATATATAAGTTCTTAGTTTAGTTCTTATTCAGTGTCTATCCGGCGCGTCTTGGCTTGTCTATGTAATCATTAAATGGAATATCTCTTGTCACTGTCCAGCAATAGTCTACAAGCATTTATACTCCATGTGCCCTGACAGCGCTTCTCCATTGTTGCATTAACCTGGTGAAATTGCTCGCCGTGCTCATCGCAGTTCGGTGTAAAAAAAAAAAATCTCGATGAGAGCTCAAAAATGTCTATGGTGACATGTTACAACCAAGACTTTTATATGCCTTGAGAACATTTTCCACCAACTCCATATAGCTGTCTGCCTTGTTGTTTTCGAGAAAATGTGTTGCCACTAACTGGAAGGGTTTCCATGCCGTATTTTATTGACCACGTAGTGCACGGTCAAATGCATCATCTCGAAGTTCACTAATCTGAGGACCAACATAGACACCTTTCTTTATCTTAGCGGTGGTACTTGAAAGCTGCTTGTGTTATGCGTATGACCGTGACAAGTTTCTTCATCAGACCCAGCTTGATTTGCAAGGTTGGTAACAAAATCTTCCTTCATTCAACAAGTAGTTTTGGATGAAGAACACCTTCCCTCACAGGCTCCGATGACGTTCGGAGTGGCCAATCTCTCTTCATGCAGTGGGAATCTCTCGCACGACTATCCTATTCGCAGAGAAAACAGCAGTATTTGTGTATCCAGTCTGCAGACCTAGCAAGAGTGCAAGAACCTTCAAATCGCCACAACACTGCAACTGATGTTGGTCATAGTTTATGCACCTCACAAGGTGTTTCATGTTTTCATGTTTCCTTCCTATGGTCTCCATGACCAACTGCATTTGATGGCAAAACATTGCCATTACGCAGCAAAACAGATTTAAGACATGTCTTCAATCAATCAATGAAAGCCTCCACTCATCTGAATCATGAACGATATTGAGGGCTGCCATCACACCATCGATGTTGTTGCAGGCTACAAGATCACCTTCCAAGAAGAATGGGGCAAGATCCTTTTGACGGTCACGGAACATGGAAACTCTAATATCACCTGCCAATAGATTCCATTGCTGTTTTCTGGAGCCCAACAGCTCTGCTTTACTCTCGCATTGTTCAAAATCCCTGACAAGGTCATTCAGTTCGCAATGTGTTTTGAGGTGTGGTTCAGAGAAGGAGGATGGGAGAAAATATGGGTCATGTGTCATTGATGATTCAGGACAAGAGGTTTCATCCTCTTCCTCAGCTCAGCGAGAATGATTCGGGTGCATCGAAAACCAGACGTCCTTCTCCGTTAGGTAATGGGCGTATAGCTAACGGATTGACTTGATAATGCAATGTCCATTTTCATTTTCCTTTTTGACACATCTTTCCCAATTGGAGGAGGTGACAATTTGGGTAATGATCTGTTTGGCTTTCTCCAACTCATTGGCACTGCAAAGGCATAGATTTACTTTTCTTGTTCAACCACTAACAAAGATTTGTCGCACAAGTGTTTCAGCATATGTGTGGGGACCACCTCCTGCCCTAATCTCCAATTTTGCAGTCAAAATAAATGTGATTAGCTTTCTTAACCAAAGTCACTTCACCACAAGCATAGCAGACGTTATCTGCATTGTTTACACAAGTACAAGGCATCTCTGCTCATCTTTGGATAAACAGAAATGTTTACCTTTACAAAAGAAAACACTGACACAAACGAGAGCACGACACCGTATAATTCTAGAGTTGATGCAGGGCAATTTGTTCAGCAGAGTGATATGAACTTAGTTATATTTGCATCATCCATGACTTCTAAGAATAACATGATGCAATTCATATCATGTATGATGCAATACGAGCTTCTGTTTGGATCATTTATTGGTTGCCTAAAAAGCGTGTACTGTCCAAACTCAGTCATAAATTTATTCATAGATCCAGTCAAGTAAGTATTTTCATAATTTCTGGTTTAAATTGAGAACCTTTCCTTTGTAACTCACTTATTCTTCGCCATTCCCAAGTCAAGGGTTGTATATACCAACCTAGTATAATAACTTTAAAGCTAGAGCCAGTCAACATTTTAAAAGCATCTATTTCGTTCTCAGTGACCCAGAGCTAGTAAAGTTTTATTACATTTATTATTTTAAAGTTTTATTACATTTTATTACATTTATTTCGGAAGCATGTTGGCTAAAGACCAGTCATGGTGACAAAATACAAATTACTCGTTCTTCAATAGGAATAAGATCCTGAGATCTTCTGTTTGTTTCAAAGAGATATAAACAACACGGAAGCAACACAAGTCCCAGTTTGCTATTTTGTGAAAATAGGGTCCTTATGAGAAACCTTAATTTTATTTGCCAGACAAGATCCAAGTTGTATACCTGATATTTGCTATAGATGGAAAAGACGCCGTTTGTCTTTTTGAATGGACAGAATAGCTGAAAGATGCATCCGAACATTCGAATGAGAACTCTTGTTGATAGCATTCGAATTAGAACACATGTTGAGAATATTGGAATGGATAATTGGTATTCGAGCATTAGTTTGTTTACCATGAGGGTTTGGCAGCATTTTGGAAAACAAAACATGCATGATGTGCAAATTATGTAACGTTGATATGGTTTGCAAGGAAACAACCTAAAGCCTGTTATATCACATAACATTCCAACTCCCACCCAGAAGGTATTCATCATCTCAAACTTTAGAATAGTCACAATGGTTTCATCATTGCCATTTCTAATAGCCATAGTCATTCAACCATTTCCATTTTTATTCTGAAAAGTCCAATTGATTCCATCGTTCCCATTTATATTGATTCTATTTTTAAACAGATAACATGAACTATGAAAAATTCAAAGTTATAATTGCCTTCAGAAATCAACCAATCAGAGCTCCGATTAAAGTGTTGTTAGAGAACCGTTCTGTCTGGTTCGATTATTGTCAGTCCCCCAAACCATTACCAGTCCCCATCCGCATTTATCCCTGATTATCGTATCTCGAAATATTAACTTTAACATAGCTCGCATTTGTTCTTTTATACAATCTGTGTACTAATTACACAAATATGCAATTATCAATATGTTGAAAATCTTCTATTTTCTTAACAGCTAGCAACGTGGGTATCAGCTTTTTATTCGATGCACATAGACCAGTCTCCATGACTCAAGAGTTTGGAACAGAATCATTTAGAAACCGACCATCTATTTTTTCTTTCGGGTTGTTATACTTGGTGAAGGGGCGAAAAGCTTGTTGTTGTAGGGTTTAACACCATTTTTCAGCACTCTAATGTTTATACATGCCGCCCCCCACCCCGCCCCCAAGAACCACCGACCCACGAAAAGCTACCGGCAAGCTTTCTCATATACCAACATTGGCCGAATCTGAGACTCGAACCCACTCAGACAGAGGTGAGATGGCAGTGATCCAAAACGGAGAGCGCTTTAGACCACTCTGCCACTCGAGGTCCTTGCGATAAGATAAGCTTGAAAACAACTCAATCAATCCTCTCTGCGCCGTCTGGTGCTTGAGGCAACAGCAAGGGAGCGCCATTTCCGTCTGTCGGCAGTTAATGCTGGGGCGGTCTGAAGAGTGAGGCCTCTGGTTTTAAGGTCTCTCTCCACTTATCGTAAGGACCTCGAGTGGCAGAGTGGTCTGAAACGTATACATGTATATTTATCTGATCTTATATGTAAGATATACATTGTAATGGGCGTGAAATGACCTTGTAGCTTCTATAATCAGTATATTGCACCATCTATACATTAATATTTGAAAACAAATATTCTTCGTCTAATTTATTGAACAAGAAACTTTCGGTATCTAATTAGAGATTAAAGAAAAGAAAAATAACTCTAAGTATCCCAGCTTGAAAAGAAATTAAACAATTTGTCCCTTAAATTGTAGAGGTCGAAACCTTCCTGCTTTGATATTATAACAAAGGCTGCCATTTTTTCTGTCCTTTCCATTCAACAGCAAAAGGCATATTTAATAGCATATATTACAATATTTAATAGCATAAATTACAATATTTAATAGCATATATTACAATATTTAATAGCATAAATTACAATATTTAATAGCATATACTACAATATTTAATAGCATAAATTACAATATTTAATAGCATATATTGCAATATTTAATAGCATAAATTACAATATTTAATAGCATATACTACAATATTTAATAGCATAAATTACAATATTTAATAGCATAAATTACAATATTTAATAGTATATACTACAATATTTAATAGCATATACTACAATATTTAATAGCATAAATTACAATATTTAATAGCATATATTACAATATTTTTTTAAAAAAATTTGATTATATTTTGTATGCTTTGTTGAAATAGACTTGCGAATTCCGAATTTCCTAGCATGGTTGATGAGGGAACGTGTTCCCATATAGCTGGCACTGGTATATGGTGCAATATACTGATTATAGAAGCTACAAGGCCATTTCACGCCCATTACATTGTACATCTTACATATAAGATCAGAAAAATATACATGTATACGTTTCAGTTAAAACAGTTACTTATGAAACTAACTGAACTATTAGGGTTGAAGGGGTGTGGTCAGCTTCTGGAAGTTTAAGGAAATTAATTTGGCCACATGTCAGTTTGTTAATTTGATTACGAGAAAAACACTTCAAAGAGATATTTATGATAGTTCCCGTATTTAACTGAACAGGTAATTGAGTTTCTGCCCTTTACCGCCCGTCTACAGCACTTAAAGAACGTTTATGCTTGCACCGTGTTGGGAGACAAACAAGGAGAATAACACCCACATTCATTTAAATTTTCGTTTGATTCCTAATTTATTTTGTTTTAACCAAGAGACATACAGTGTCATTTAGCAAAATTTAGATGACTTAGTTCATAGCGTTTTCGACGCGGCTTTGCTAGGAGCTTTCAGTGTCAGTAAATACAAATGTAGACGTTCACGAAAAACAGGATGAATTTGATACCTTTATTAACATCGACCATCTTTACAATCTATTCAATTCAAACGAATATTGGGTGAGGGAAATTTGTTTTTCGCATCGTCTTTGCCGACAGGAGTGCAGGATATGATATGGGAGAAAACTCCACGGAGACTAATGCATTATCGGATAGGGGAAAAAGCTCTGAAGTGCACAGCACGAATGCGTGTTCACGGTTTTCTACATTTGTTTTGAAACATGATTTCGTTGATATCTTCAGTGGCAAATAAACTATGTGCTATGAATTCTTTTTTATTTGGAAAACCCCACACACTTAGGTAAATTGGTAACAAAATTTACTCTATAAGTAGTTTATGCCATATATTTCAAGGACCTGTGCCTAAGTTTTTTTTCGTATATAACCACACAATTAAGCATTTATATTGTAATTATCATCTTTAGAAATTAAACTATTAGCAAAAGATGGTGAAATCGATATGTCATGTAATAATTATAAATTACACGTCATGTGTTGTATACTAAGAATGAGAATATTTATTTAAATATGATCTTTAGATTGTATTTTATTCATATTAATATTTTGCCGTATTGTCTTTTTCTTTTGTTTTTTTATAAAAAAAAATAGAAATTTAAAAAAAAATGAAAGAAATGGAAATAGGTAGACATACAGTTTTTTCTTTGTTGGAAATTTCAGATTGAATAAGTTTAGCCACTACATGAAAACCTTGGGTTGGACAAGAAACAGAATTTCATTATTGAAACCTTAAAGAAATGGCTGAATGAAAATAATATTACACCGTATCCTGCGTTAAGTGAAGGAAATGATGTGGTTGTTGAACATTTTAATAGAACTCTAGAAATGGTAATGTGGAAGTATTTTACAGAAAACAAAATTATTTTTTAAGACGTTTTCCCAAAAATGATAAGATAAATATAATAAGGCAATGAATACTGATAATAAATAGACGCATATAGAAGGTAGAAAAAATAATTTGGACAAATGAATTTTATGAATTGGTATGGCAATTCTGATTTTAAAGGAACAACGCCAATTGTAATCCCATTGTTGATGAAATAGAATAAGAATACAATTTAAGACATTAAGTCTATCAAACATATGCTATACATTAATTGAAAACTCCCAAGCATTATATTTAGAAAATTTACGAAAAAAAAAACAACTAATAAATATTAAATCACAGCAAGAAAAATGTAAGCAGAAACCAATTATTTTTTAAGAACCGAACGATGTACTAAAAATAAGTTTGCAGTTAATTCTAAGATTCAATGATCAAAAAAGTATGAAATTTAAACAAACACATTTTGGAAGAAAATACTGAAAATTATACGTCATCCGCTAATTAAAATATAAAGCGACCACTAAAATAAAAGCTAGTTATTAAAATGTCTCAATTTGAAAAAGAGAATGGCGATGATAGCGAGGCACACGTCAAGCCATTGATCGCTGTTTTGAAAAGAGAGATTGATAATGCGATCTTTATGCTGTTTTTTTGCGTATTTAACATGGGTATGTCAGTAAACTACCACAGGGGTTATCCCGTACAGTTCGGAGAGATATTTTTTTAATTATAAGTCTAACTGAACAGCGCGTGTTTTATTATTCTGCCCAGTCATCTTTATGAGGTCACTCCGATGATCATGCAAATGTTATGTATCCGATAACAGTTCTACTGCTGTATTAATGGAGATATACTGTTTTTAATTCCTACATTTGCATGTGAAATCCCCGTGTTTGAACAAACATACACATATTCTCTTCGAACTGAAAAATCACAGTTTAATGTCTACAGAGTTGTGCATGTATTTTGTTCCGCCCTTAACTAGCAATGAATTGCTACCACTGGTCATACCTTTTGTTGATTTCGCCAATTTGTTTTTATTGTGACCAATGTGCATTAAAAATAGAAGAATGGGTATGACTGGTAAGTAACATTTCATATTCAGAGGTTTTCGGCACAAGATCCTGAAGAAAAAAAAATGTCTCTGCTACCGGAAGCCGTTCCGTTTGGGAGCATGAACCTTATTTATACAGAACTGGGATGTTCCATTCCCATGGGCTGACTGATTCATAGTGGAACATGTGCCAGTGATCGACGGGAACTTGTGCTTTTTGTTGTACGATTGGACAGCATCTTTTTCTTTCGTGACAGTGCACCCACGGACACATCCAGCTACTGATTTCAGTATAATCCCCGTCTTTCGACAATTATTTTGTGGATATCATAGTAGTATCATGTGTTTGTAATATTTACTAGATCTATCCAATAGTCTCTCGCCATGTCACTCTTATTTCACATAGATTATATCGGGATTTAATAATAATAATAATAATAATAATAATAATAATAATAATAATAATAATAATAATAATAATAAAGTTTTTATATATCGCCTAGGCAGAGTTGATCTGATGCAAGTTCGTGGGATACAAGAGTGTACCGTTGAATATTATCATCTGTGAAGAATCCAGTCTAAAATGAGACCATGGTTATGGGTGGGTTGGTTAACTGACTGAGGTTGAAAACATGAATACAATCTAGAGGTTTTGCTATGTATGGGTTTCCAGGACAGTCAAAGTGAAGTTGAAATCTCCAAGAATAATCCGGTTGCCAACTATCAAATTTCAATACTTAGGAAGATTTGGAAACTGCTCTAAAAAGAGAGATTCAGTCAGTTTGTTTATTTACTAGGAGGAGGGCGGTAGAGGCAGCAAAAAAAAATTGACTGACTTTTATTCCATTGTCAGTGTTGTTTGGACTATTTTATACGATGTGTGGCCGAAATTGAAGGATGTGTTGTGTTTAATACATTTTGTCATGGAATTCTTTGTGATGACAGCAATTCCACCTCCAAAAGAATGGCGGGGAAGCTACTTGATGGAGTAACAGGTGGGTGTTAGATCAGCGTACTTGGGCTTATCGACTGATGTTGTTAGCCATGTTTCTGTCAGGAAGAGGACGTCGATATTCTGATAATGATAAAATTATCCATTACTGTGCGCTTTTCCGATGGTCCTTCTGATTGGGCATTGAATAATGCAATACGCAGTGGTATGTCTAGGATAGTTGACACAACGGTTGACGATTTCATATAAATTTGCACCAGACTATCTAAATTAGCGACCGAATTTTTTAATTGTTTCGCCGAAAATGGCGAAAGGGAGAAAACTTTAATTTTTCTTCATGTTCTACGCCGGTCAGCTTTGAAGCAACATTTATTTTTTCGCTTCCATTTACATTTAAGTAATGCTGAATGTAGCTCCAGTTCGTTTAGTCTTGAGAAGAATGTAGTATGGAGAGCCAAGGAGTGGTCATTCATAACAATTAATGAGGGCCCTTCATAGCATAAACGGGTTGACTGGCGATCACGTGATAGCGGTTTATTCAAGAACAAAGGACGTTGTAGCAGTGGAGCACGACAGCTGAGATAAATTCTAATTGTTCTCGCTCCCACAACAAGGAGATGAAGAAACACAAACGAACTGAACAATCAGTGCATAATGAAATACAATAATGTAGACAAAGATTCACGAAAAATAGTTGAAATTAAAGAAGAGAAATACATACAGAAATGTGATTTGGCATGAATGCAGTTCGTGTTATATCGGCTCCTTTTCTGATAGGTATGCTATATTAACCAGAGTCTGTATTTAGTAATCTGCAGTAGTTATTGTAAACGTTATCAAACTGTATTAACCAGAGTTTGTAATTAATAATCTCTAGTAGTTATTGTAAACGTTACTACACTGTATTAACCAGTTTGTATTTAGTAATCTCTAGTAGTTATTGTAAACGTTACTACACTGTATTAACCAGAGTTTGTATTTAGTTATCTCTAGTAGTTATTGTAAACGTTACTACACTGTATTAACCAGAGTTTGTATTTAGTTATCTCTAGTAGTAGTAGTTATTGTAAACGTTACTACACTGTATTAACCAGAGTTTGTATTTAATAATCTCTAGTAGTTATTGTAAACGTTACTACACTGTATTAACCAGAGTTTGTATTTAATAATCTCTAGTAGTTATTGTAAACGTTACTACACTGTATTAACCAGAGTTTGTATTTAGTAATCTCTAGTAGTTATTGTAAACGTTACTACACTGTATTAAATAAAGTATGTATTTAGTAATCTCTAGTAGTTATTGTAAACTTTATCATACTATATTAGCCAGAGTAAGCATTTAGTAATCTCCAGTAGTTATAGCAAACGATATCAAATTGTATTTTACATTGTCTGTGTTTAGTAAACTCAAGCAGTTATTGTAAACTTTATCAAAATATATTAGCTAGAGTCTGTATTTAGTAATCTTCAGTAGTTATTGTAAATGTTATCACACTATATTAACCAGAATCTGTATTTAGTAATATCCAGTAGTTATTGTAAACTTTATCGCACTGTATTGACCAGAGTATGTATTTAGTAATCTCCAATAGTTATTGTAAACGTTATAATGCTGTATTAACCAGAATCTCTATTTAGTAATCTCCAATAGTTATTGTAAACGTTATAATGCTGTATTAACCAGAATCTCTATTTAGCAATCTTAGTAATTATTGTAAACGTTATAACACTGTACTAACAAGAGTCTGTATTTAGTAATCTTTGGTAGTTTTTGTAAACGTGATCACACTATATTTACCAGAGTCTGAACTTGGTAGTCTCAAGTACTTGTAAACGTTATCACACTGTATTAGTTAGCCAGAGTCTTATTAATTAATCTCCATCAGTTACTGTAATTGTTATCATACTGTATTAACCAATGTCTGTATTTAATAATCTCTAGAAGTTACTGTAAACGTTATCACACTGTTTTCACCAGAGTTTGTATTCAGTAATCTCTAGCAGTTATTGGAAACGTTAATAAACTGTATTAAACGGAGTCTGCAATTAGCAATCTAGTAATTATTGTAAACGTTATCACAATATATTAACCAGTCTCTATTAAGTAATCTCTAGTAGGTATTGTAAACGTTATCAAACTGTATTCGTCCGAGTCTGTATTTCGTAATCCGCAGTAGTTATTGTAAATGTTATCAAACTGTATTAAACAGAGTTTGCATTTAACAGTTTCTAGTAGTGTTTGTAAACGTTATTGCACTGTATTGACTAGAGTCTGTATTTAGTAATCTCCAGTAGTTATTGAAAACGTTATCATGCCGAAAATAAAAATTTGCTAAGATATTCTTCACAGCATAAAATTTGTAAATTTTCTTCCTGTTGTTTTGGGAAAGAGGTGGGTGACGATTGTTTCTTTTAGAATTGTAAACTCTGAATCGATATGTTATAGCATATCGAAATTTAACTATTAATAGTCTGCTTACTAAATTATCAGGGTAAAATAGACGTAAACCAATAGACATGCACATTCTTTTATAGTATATCAAAGTAGAGGTACACTAATGTGCAGATAAAATTCATAGATTAATGTTGTTTTTCAATTCTTTATTTTGAAATAATTATTCGTAAACTCTGCTTGAAATCTATTCTCATTGTGCGCACATAGAAACAAAATTTCACTGAGTGATAGTTACAGGCCTCGAGTAACCTTTAATGTGTTTTTCATCCGTCGATTCGACGAGGACCTCCTAGTCATTAAAGGGTTGGAGGGACTGGTTCTGTTCTGTGCGTGCGCAGGTGGCTGATGAGACCAACCCTTGCACGGAATGTTCGTTTGCATAAGAGATAGGGGATGAGTGGGACATCTCCAGGAGGGTTGATGGCACCTGCTTTTATGGCTTGCCTCTACAGCTCCGAAGCTGCTGTCCTGCTAGATTCGCATCACTTGGATACTTTGTGCACAGAGGAACGCCAAGCGACTCGATCGCTCGCTGTTTGCTCCCAGGCATCAGGGTTTATGTTGAATGCTTTCAATGCAGTTTTCTGATTGTCTTTGAAGCGTTTCTTCTGACTTCCGTGGGATCGCTGTCCTTGCTGCAGCTTGTCATAGAAGAGTCTCTTAGGCAGCTGGTGGTCTGGAATGCATATAATATGTCCCGCCCAGCGTAGCTGGCACTGCATCAGGATGGCGTGGAAGCTGGGGAGACCTGCTTTGGCGAGTACTTCAGTGACTGGAAGCTTGTCCTGCCACTGGATGTTGAGGATTTTCCTGAGACTTGTGGTGTGAAAGTGGTTCAGCTTACTGGATTAGCGTTGGTACACCGTCTACGTTTCGCATGTGTAAAGTAGTGTGGGGAGCACAACTAACCTGTTGACCTTTAGCTTGGTCTGGATGCTGATGCCACTTCTATTACAGACGTTTTCATACAATCTGCCGAAAGTTGTGCTGGCTCTGGCAATGCGAAGGTTCACCTCGTCGTCAATAGTGACACTCTGTGACAGTGTGCTGCCAAGGTATGTAAAGCGGTCCACTACGTTGAGTTTTTGGTCATCGACAGTAATTTTGGGCTCAATATAGGGCTTTCCAGGGGCCGGCTAATGCAAGACTTCAGTCTTATTGGTACTAATGGTGAGACCAAAGCTTGTCCATGAACTGGAGTACTTGTCAACGCTGCATTGTTGGTCATCTTCTGAACCAGCATTGATAGCGTTGTCATCAGCAAATAAGAAATCCCTGATGGCGTCTGTCATGACCTTGGTTTTTGCTTGAAGCCTCCTGGGATTGAATAGTTTTCCATCTGTACGGTACCTGATGCCGACTCCAACCTCTCCGTCTCTGAAAGCATTAGTCAGCATGTCAGAGAACACTAGACTGAATTGTGTCAGTACCAGAACACAACCCTGCTTGACACCATTTGTTACATACATGCATACATACATACATACATGCATACATACATACATACATACATACATACATACATACATACATACATACATACATACATACATACATACATACATACATACATACATACATACATACAGAGAGAGAGAGAGAGAGAGAGAGAGAGAGAGAGAGAGAGAGAGAGTGGGGTGGTTTAGGGTGGGGTGGGGCGATCTTGAATACAACGCATAACCTAAATCAAAGCCAGTTAAATGAATAATGTAGATCACCGTGACCTTCATTCTTGTTATGGTATGGTAATAATAGAGAAACATATAATCATACAGTTCGACGTTTCTCGAATGAACAGAGCTTGCAAAACAATAAAATTACCAAAGAATTATGATGTGAGAGATTATGAAAGCTTGAATGAAAGCTGTTTACTTCCTTGAGGACAATTTTTCATTACAGTTGCCACGTGAAATAGCCCGACTTTGGTTATTTCTCTTTTAAAGAGTAAATATAAAAATATCAACCCAACCGGTGCTACCAGAGAAAAGTCTTTCTAGTTACACGCAAGGGTTGTCATATCGAGCGAATCAAATACCTGCGTGAGTTATTACTTGTAAAACCTACAAATAATTTCTGTAATCATCAAATGACTACATATCATAATAATCTCCCACTTACGCGATTCTTCTTGGTTCATATTTGTATGATTCTTCAGGAAACCTTATTGAGCCAAATATTTGCCACTCCATTCAATACAAATCACGACACAAGCATCCAATACAAATAATTATTCCTATCTCAAATTACTAAACATATACACCTAATAATATAAAGAGAATGAATATGTTAGGAAAGTAATCTATGTAGTCATAAAGAATTGTGAATGTTGTACATTATGACGTATTCTTAATTTAGGACATCATTTTTTAGTATGAAGTTAGTTTGAATTTATTTTATTAAAAAAAGTTATGCACTGGGATACATTATGACAAAAATGAGCAATCCGCATATTTTCCGGTAATGATTCAAGAAAGCGCCTTCAAATCATTTATCAATAGACGATAATTTGATAATTTGTTGCTGACACATTTTAAGTTATTATCAGATTTCATACGTTAAAAGTAGCCATCGCATATTGCTAAATGAAGAAGACAGGTTTAATAATCGACATAAGAGATTAAGTATACATCCACATTATCAATTTTGGAGGTATAGCGGACAGAAACAGGTAGAAAAACGAAAATATTAAAATAAACATTTTGGATATGTCAGAAAATGGTAAGACAAACTAAAATTGACATAATCATTTGAGATTACATGTTGAGTTATATATTTCTGTATTAGTTCTATATATTCATTATTCACATCATCTTATCTATACGGTAGCATTGTTTTATTTAGCAACTAACTAGATATATATGTATTAACTTTTTGGAGATACTTACTTGATATTGTTCTTGTTTATTTATTTCAGCAAATTGTTGACATTGAAACAGGTAATGAAATTCAGCACCTATATCTTGTAAGGTGCATAATTCATAATTTCTTTCTGACATATTCAAATTTAGCCACCTCTAAGTTTTAATTGGGAACGTGTGACTTGTTTAGGGAACTTTGTCTGAAATTATTTCTATTAATTTGCAGGATATGTGATATAAAGGGCTCATAATTTATATATTGATGATCAAGGAATCGGAAACACTTGCATGTCACACACACACACACACACACACGCGCGCGCGCACGCACGCACACACACACACACACACACACACACACACGAGCGTCGTGTAAAATAATATTGTCTAATAATTTAGTAATTTTACTCGTTTTTTAACGCATATTATGTACCTTTAAGCAACAATAAAGTTATCTTCAGCCTCTAGGATAACAAATATCTTTAAGTATAGCGTAAATTTTATTAACTAGTATTCAAAAATTAGTTTTATTAACTAGTATTCAAAAATTAGTTTTATTAACTAGTATTCAAAAATTAGTTTTATTAACTAGTATTCAAAAATTAGTTTTATTAACTAGTATTCAAAAATTAGTTTCATTAACTAGTATTCAAAAATTAGTTTTATTAACTAGTATTCAAAAATTAGTTTTATTAACTAGTATTCAAAAATTAGTTTCATTAACTAGTATTCAAAAATTAGTTTTATTAACTAGTATTCAAAAATTAGTTTTATTAACTAGTATTAAAAAATTAGTTTCATTAACTAGTATTCAAAAATTAGTTTCATTAACTAGTATTCAAAAATTAGTTTTATTAACTAGTATTCAAAAATTAGTTTTATTAACTAGTATTAAAAAATTAGTTTTATTAACTAGTATTCAAAAATTAGTTTTATTAACTAGTATTCAAAAATTAGTTTCATTAACTAGTATTCAAAAATTAGTTTCATTAACTAGTATTCAAAAATTAGTTTCATTAACTAGTATTCAAAAATTAGTTTTATTAACTAGTATTCAAAAATTAGTTTTATTAACTAGTATTAAAAAATTAGTTTTATTAACTAGTATTCAAAAATTAGTTTTATTAACTAGTATTCAAAAATTAGTTTCATTAACTAGTATTAAAAAATTAGTTTCATTAACTAGTATTCAAAAATTAGTTTCATTAACTAGTATTAAAAAATTAGTTTTATTAACTAGTATTCAAAAATTAGTTTTATTAACTAGTATTCAAAAATTAGTTTCATTAACTAGTATTCAAAAATTAGTTTTATTAACTAGTATTCAAAAATTAGTTTTATTAACTAGTATTCAAAAATTAGTTTTATTAACTAGTATTCAAAAATTAACACCATTACTCGTATTGCAAGTAAAATCTGTTTTAGATCAATCAGACATAACTAAGAATAACATGGTTGTGAGATTTTACCTTTGTCTTATTCCACAAATCCATAAAAAATGCTTGAAAAATTCACTATTTATGTATATACGTTGCTCAGTTCCTATCGAAATTCAAAAATCTAAAAATAAGATCATTTATAGCTGTTTTTATTCAAAGCCATGCCCTTCATAAGCGTAGATTGCTAGTTTGGTTGTGGACCAATGCACAACACAACTTCTGTTGTCTTGCTTTAAAATCCTAGATCAAACATGCTATATTTCTTGACTTGTTACTTATCTATTTAATTGCATCTAAACACAACTTAATGTTTACTTTACAAGTACTGACTGTAATAAAGAAACTATTTCCGTCTGTCACTTCACATCTCGTTAATGGTTTTCTCTTTTCTATGATGTAAATCCAATAAATGTCCACTCCATACCGTAACTATCATACACTACACAACTTGTTATATTGTGGTCACTCATGAAAAAGCAACAAGTGTGAGACACAATCACATCATCCAATGTCCAAAGAGGATAGCATAATCTTCACAGGTTACTGCATTGTGGGAAAATATGAATGGGTTTGAGTAATACGGCACGACCTTGAAAGTGGAGTATTAATCCGAGAAAACGATTTAATATTTTCCTTGACAAATACAGTGATCTTTTTATTTTAAACTCATCTTGTTTTCTTACCTAAGGATTACAAAAAAATAGAATACATATCAACTTGAATTTATTATGAATTTTTGAAATTCGTCGCACGCTTGACATTAGCTTAAAAAAGAATTGTCATTTTTGTCTACTAAAATTGATACTTTTAGTCATATTGTGAATGAATGAAGATTACAACAACTTTACAGTAGGTTCAGAATGGAAGGACTTTTTTGCTTTCTGTCGATTCTACTCAGTTCTGCTTTTCTGTTTGTAATGGACCGGATTTATTATCAGTGTCTATTCTGTACCAAGTACATGTGATTTGAACAGGAAGGGATCCGCCTTGAATAAGCTAGATGTATGTTTCTGTTCTGTCATTGATTGTTTGGGGAAGCATATGAACTCTTGTAATTGAAATTATCCAAAAGGCGCTATAAAAAATCACGTTCATTTCATTTTGAGTGCAGTAAGGAGAAAGGGATTTCAATGGGAAATATAGTCGAAATTACAGTACAGCTTCGCGGTGAATAATAATGTTTTAGAACATTATTATAATTGACATCGGTCGTGTATTTCGGTTGTGCAGAATAAGCTAAAAAAGTAGATTCTGATTAAATTCAATATGCAACAATGTCAGTATAAAAAGTAGATTCTGATTAAATTCAATATGCAACAATGTCAGTATATGTTTGCTGTTGTTATTTCCAGCGAAAGAAGACACGCTTATGTCTTGTCACTTTAACATTCGTTGTAGGGACCTTAGCTCTGTAATGACCTCTATGGATTCTATCGCTAGCCCAAATCCAAAAAACATTGTACTCAAAAAGCTAATGTGGAAATTTGCAAACCAGCTGTTTTGCGACAATCCATCCAGCCAGAGAAAAATACGAATTCTTTGTCGTGATGGTTTACAGGTTCTAAGGCCCTTACTTTTCTATTAAAACCTTCAATTGCATTTTTTCCTGAAATTCAGTACTTTTACTACTTATAAAATGGTACGTCTCTGATAGATATGAGATAGCCCTTAAACTCGATATGCTTTTCTATGTTATTTATTATAGAGCACCAGAGAGCACCAGTCATTGTATGAACCATTTGATTTACGAAAAGTTCCGAATATTTCTCCTAAATATACAGTTTTAGTGATCAGAATGGTATTCAGTTTTAGTGATCAGAATGGTATTTTTAATACAGCATCTCACGTTTGTTGTGGACAATGCGAATATCACGTTTATTCGTTTGCTTGTTGGAAAGTTTCATTTGTGACTCAGCAAACTCGTCACATTGTTAACATTATCATCTCTACTTTCAAATAGACGAAAAATCTTCTTTAGTTCATTTACAAACAAATCTAATTAACCAAAAGATAACATATATGCTACATGAACGTACATTGTTTACAACCTAACAGAGGCGTAGCTATGATATTTTGCGCCCGGGGACGAACTATAAAATTGGCGCCCCAGCGATCATGTGACCGATTAATTACCCTTGTTTACTTATGATAATGTGACGTTGTAAGCCTCGTTTTGGCGCCCCTGTACCTTGGCACCCGGGGACAAATGTACTCCCCCCCCCCTGCACCCCCCTAGCTACGCCTCTGCAACCTAATTAGTTCCGACTATGCGATACTATTTTTAGACACATTTCGTGTAAAGAGAAGTCGGACAGTATGGACAAATACTACAAGATTTTGACAATGCATATTAAACAGATTTTAAAAAAAATGAGCGGAGGAAGGGGCGAAATGTAAAAGGTAGGACGGGCGAAGCGAGAGCCAGGAAATAATTCCAATGATTATGGACACAGGTGCTCGACGCGAGCTTGATTTGAGAGAGAGAGAGAGAGAGAGAGAGAGAGAGAGAGAGAGAGAGAGAGAGAGAGAGAGAGAGAATCTAAAGGGAAAAAGTCATACAGAGTGACCAAAATACGTTAGATTACCCCGCCCCCATGAACAATTTTGACATAGGACCATCTCTATCATACTATATAAAAAGACCGGTTTTCACAAGTTGTCACATGAGCTCGCACTTGTCCCAAAATGACAAATTCGCAAACATCTCACGTTTCAGAAGCCGTAACTTCAGTTTGGTACAATGTAGAAAAGTCAATGATGGCTTGATGAATAGAAAAATATCACAGGAGTGAAACAAGCCGTACAGAATGGTCGAGTACTTTTAAATACGGAAATAGGAGAAGGAAATCGAAGGTAATGGGTGGAGCCAAGTATTTGGAAGCTACGTACCTTCTCTTTTTATATAGTATTGTATATAGGGTCCTATGTCAAAATGGTTCATGGGGGTAATTTAGGTATTTTTGTCACTCTGTATGATTTTTTTCCCCCTTTAGA
Organism: Unio pictorum; assembly: GCA_030141615.1. Taxonomy (NCBI): domain Eukaryota; kingdom Metazoa; phylum Mollusca; class Bivalvia; order Unionida; family Unionidae; genus Unio; species Unio pictorum. Next base: position 5,548,928 of record JARLTB010000219.1, on the reverse strand, counting down.
TTCGTGTTTTTTTTCTTCCTCTTTCAAATCAAGCTCGCGTCAAGCATCTGTGATTATGGACAGATAGAAACGAAATAAATAATCCTGAGCTCCAATGTTGCCAGATAGTTTTTTAAACTCCCGCAAGTGTACCTTTAAAAGGCAGCCCAAAAATCGCCCAATTTATATATTAAAATTTGAAGAGTAAATAAGAACCAAATACCACAAATTTAACAATATTATAACACTGATAAAGTGATAATAGATCCTCCGCCCTAAAGGCTAGTTACCAACATAGACATGCTATTGTTATGCTAGCTTAATTGAAATTTGGAATTAGAAGCGCGCTTCGTTCTTCCGGTTCCTGAATTTAAAAAAAAAAAGTATGTGAGATACATCTATGGATATACATCCAGAAAATGGATTCATTAATATTTTTTTAGATATTGTCGTCACTAGCGCCAATTTGAAATTGAATGCGGAGAATTTAATAGCAATTTGATGCAGCCCAAATTACGGCTACACAAATCAGAAACCAGCCCAAAAAAACCACAACCCGCAATCTAAAAAATTTTCACGCAACCAAATTTCGAAAGAAACCCAATTGAGCGAAAAAAAACTCGCGTATCTGGCAACTCTGCTGAGCTCCGGAACTATATCAGAAGGTCATGCAAGCGTCTGACGGATCAAGAATGTATTTTTTATAAATGTTTCCATGTATGCCTTTGAGGCTGTATTTTTGGATGAGATTGCCCGTTTACAGATGAACTAATTTCAGTGCGCCAAGCTGCACGTGCAACACGTCAGTCTGACAAGACCTGACTGGTTATTTCAAGGAGTTTACATACATATACATTGACAGTGAAATGATCAAGTTTATGATGATGTTATCGAAAATAGCTGGTTGTATTCGCAAATAGAGGAAAATCACATGTGTTGACGGAGGCATTTTCATAGATTAGAATAACTGCATTATTTCCAGGATGTAGAATCATGTCAGCATTTTTGAGTGAAGAATTGCCAGCAAATAACAATGGTAGACGTACTGCCAGCAAACGGTTAGTGTTGTCAACAGCTTTACTTTTTGGCTTGTGAGAGAGAGAGAGAGAGAGAGAGAGAGAGAGAGAGAGAGAGAGAGAGAGAGATGTCCCACCCATTCACATTATCCAGGCCGACCAGTCCTAACACTAACGTCTTAATGCTGAGCGTCAAGCGAAACAGCTGTTTAGTACCATTTTTAAAAGTTTTCGGCCGGGGATCGAACCCACGACCTCCCGCTTCCGCGGCAGACGCTCTAACCACTAGGCCACGGGAGCGGTTAAACTGTATTGTTTAAGCTGTATTGTATTGTAACTGTATTGCTTAAGCTGATCGAGAGATAAAAATATAACATCCATTGACATTACCCCAGTCGAAGCAAGCAGGGAAACCAATAGATCTCGGGTCGAGATTAATTTGAAAACTGTACATATATTTATTGCAGTATTTCATTTCCTAGTTTAAACGAATTCGATTCCATTTCTGTTGTCTGTCTTATCAACATACAATTTGACAATAAAATTAGACCCAGGTCATCGATAACATAGTTAGGTCCAATGTTTGAATCTAAAATGTTTTTTTTTCAAATAGTACAAAATCCGAGTCGTCAGCTTGGTTGATAAACATGTCATAGAACGTGTCTACAATGTAATGCAAAATTGAAACAGATGGTATAATATATGTGTTCTCTATTAAAGTCAAGCACATAAAATACAGAGCACATCCATTATTTGTTTTGTTTTCCTTCTTCTGTCAGTCCAGTGCTGAAAAGGAAACGAGTCCATACTATATTTGTACTACATGTTACCAAACAAATAAATTCATAAGACGACAAATTTCTTCAGGACGTAACAGTAGCTGCCTGCATAAATGTAAAGAAATTTGAAAGCTTTGAATACACTAGCAACACCATGCTCTCCAAAACCAACATGGTTCACAGCTGGGGTTTTGAAAGGTGGGCGGGTCATGGGACTTGGTCTTTTATGCTTTGTTTTTCTTATTTTTCTGCTCCATTATCAGTCAGGTATTTATTCTTTTTCCCATTGATTTATCTCCAGTTATGACTTGGTGTAATATTCAAGCTATTACAGATGGTATTAAAATATTGCATATATGTGACACTATGAATGCTTGCTCATCAGGACAATGTGACGAATATTTAGATAACACATGTAACACTGATTTATTAAAAAAAAAACACCAAAATATTAAGCATGAATAATTTGCTAATTAAGTTCATTGTGTCAGAATTTAATAATATACGGAATTATGCATCTATTAAAAATCTTAATGTTTTAAAATGTTATCACTAATGTTTAACAGTTTACATGTATATTAGATTTTCATCTTTTTAAATATTTATGCAAAGTTTGTTAACTGGAACATTAAACTGAGTTCTAGGACATGGATAGAGCTTGATGTCTAATAATTTCATTAATCTGACATCAATTATATAAATGTCAAATATTTTATATTTCAATTAAATAAAGAACTATAAAAGATTTATTCTTCTCAGTTTTTATTTTATTACCATTTATTCACACACGTTTATATGACACTGTTTTCCATTTTCTGTTGTCATTCTTATCATATAGCTTTAAATATCGATCGTATTGTGTTTTACGTATATCGTCGTCTCATTTGTTTGTGAAAAAGGATATGAATCTAGTTGTCCAGTAAAACATTTAAACCAGTAGTAAGATAGATTATGATTACCAGTCACTCCAACTGTCTCTGAATATCTGCATTTTAGATGGTGAAATCATCCAACATATTAGTGGCTGGGAATATTATCTACTGAAAATGAAAGTTAACGTTCAGACAATTCTCAAGAGTCGGAAGATGTGACAATATTGTGCTCTCTCTCTCTCTCTCTCTCTCTCTCTCTCTCTCTCTCTCTCTCTCTCTCTCTCTCTCTCTCGTATGGGTTATGGAGTCGCACATAAAACTCGACGATTAAATTCAGTCGCCTTATGTTTCGATTCAGTCTTTTCCTCAATCATGACCATAGTACACGTCTTTTTTAGGTATGACCAGTGTGGCGCCTCCTTATCGCGGCATCAGGGGATCGAATAATAAAACTGATGCAGAGAAATTGGAAGGGTTCTCTGACGTGAAACTATTTTCTCGAGACTTGACAACTCCAGGCAATGTCACCACTTCCTTCACACCTGATGGCTTCGAATCCCATGATGGCCCAAGCTGGGGTATGATCATCCCTATTATTATGATTGGAGTTTTCTTGCTCTGCGTGGCTGGATGTCTGTACTGGCACAAGTGGAGGGACAAGCGACGTCGAGCTCTTAACCGAAGAAACAGAAATCCTCCAACGTTTGTTAGAGGCTACCACGGAGCTGCATCCATTGGGGTCGAAACAATACGAAATTCTACGAGATCAACGACCCCGCTTCATCGGAACTCCAGAGACACGATCCATGTTATTCCGATACAAAAAGGGATGACTGGAAAGTACGCTCTTGAATGGGACTATAATGAAAATATGATGCACAAGAAGAAACCAATACCAGTGGTTCAAACCCAACTGCCCAGAGTGATCACACCGAAGCCATTGTCGCCAATTAACGAGATGGACTCTCCAATCTCAAAGATGTCTAGCATTTCAAAGAATTACCACATTGATGCCCAACCTCCCTTTTCGCCATATCATTTGGTCTGGCTGACGCAGCAAGATTCCAGACGCCAGTCCTCAGAGATAAACTATGCAAGTAATAATACTACTAGAACCAAAGCCGCACGACGAGGCAATGAATCGAGGTGCAGAATCTCCACTGCAAGTAGCGATCCATTCACAGACAAGCCATTTACAGGGTATAATTCTCCCTTTCATCCACAGCACAACACCCCGAACACTGACTGCGAAGCCGATTCAGAGACGGAAAGCGGCCTGTACAAAAATATCGAAACCTGCGTGGATCATGTATTAAAAAGGTCCCAAGCTTCCAACCGCATGGCAAATTCCGTCGTATCGCATATTAGTTCTGGCATCTTTAGAAGTCAGGGTGAGTCCTCATTGATGACAAGCTATCAGCCATCCTCAGAAGGAATGGGCGGTAGTTATGTTGAACCGCCGCGGACCCAAATTCACTCATGTATGACAGAGCATAGCGCTCCCTGCAGCTTTCCTAGTACCATCAACAAGTACGAGACCTCGGATCTTAACAATAACAGTTTGATGGTGACTGATTCATATATGGGTTATTCAGACAGTAAAGTTATTAGCTACACCCTTGCTAGTAGTATCGCATCATCGGAAACAAAGAACTCAAGCAACACTTCTATGCTCCCCAACGTCGGTAGTAGCAACACGTCTGGACAGCCTACCCATATGCAATCCCTCAGGTCTGACCACGTAAACACCGTCATCAGTAGTAATGTTAGCACAGAAGACCTGTCCAAAATCGTCAACGACATGTCTTCCATCCGACCTAACTCCTCAGCGGATCCGTCTTCACGAATGGTCATCTCCAGTGAGGCCGGTAACAGCGCCTCAGCCGAATTCTACCACAGTTGGAGCAACACTGCCGAAAATGACGGAAGTTCCCAAAGCTCCAAGACAACAGGAAGCTTGTCGCTGTCGAAACCAGATGGTTCTTTTATATGGGACAATTATTCCCTTAAGAGCCACCAGGGGTCACACTCATCCCAATCGTTTCCAGATCTCTCCAGAATTCAAGAATTCGATGGGAAAGTCATAATCCATATTCATCGGCCGGCCTACAAAGTTCCGGTACTGATGGAAAAACAGTATTGGGTATAAGAGTGCCCACCCCCTCTTTACCACCCACACAACGGCCTTTATGTTTCTTAAAATAAATTCAGCCATGATAGATTGTTCGAACATCGCCTAGTTTTAATTTCATTAATCACCCATCAGAAACAGAGTATTAATAACATATAAATTTTGTTTTGAATTAATATTAAATGTTAGAAGATGTTGCGATAAAATGCTTAGTATAGTCCACGGAATGATTCAAATACCAGACTCCGTTTAGGGCAGTCTAATGAATTTGTTACCGTTTACATTAAGTCATAATGAATTCCGCATGTCACTGACTACATATGGATGTCTTCATCATGGATATTAATGTCACCATTTTTTCATGTTCAGTCACATATATTGAATATTTTTCATATTTATTGGAAATTTTTATGATTTCCATAATTCAAATGTAAAGTTATTCGGTATGAAATATTATACTAAGTATAATGTATATATTAATTTTTTTTATGTTTTCTATGTATTTCTAAACGAATAATTTTACCCATTTAAATGGGTATGTAGTTCTGTAAAATTTTGCTACATATTTCTGTTTCATTTATTGTATGTAAATACTATGTATGTCATATAACTTGTATGTATTTATTTTATATGAATATAATTTATAACATTTGTCTGCATTGCACTGACAACCTTCAGGTGTAAGGTGCTAAATTAAATTCGTTAAGGTCGATACGTAACTGTCTATTGCTTGATTACATGTTTAATATTATTGGGAATCTTCTATACGATCTTCACAGCCGTTCTCAGTACAGGCCACGTATGCACGAACATGTCTTGGTAGCCCAATTTTCCACTGACCCTAACATCCTTTCAGTCTATCATAAGCTTTTACGACCATCATGTTACATACTGGTATAAGCATTCGCCTCATATGCGGGTGGTCCTGTGTTTGAACCCTAGCTTTGTCATACCTAAGACTTTAAAACATGGTGCTAGCAGCTGCCTTGTTTGGCGCTCAGCATTAAGATGTGAGTGTTATGACTGGTCGGCAAGGTGTCATGATAATGTGACTAGTTAGGACATCATGCTACATGTCATGCTCTATTGTTAGACATCACTATAAACTGCCACACTTCAGACATCGTTGCGATATGTCTGAAATATTTTTAAAGCTATGTTACAAATCCAAATCTCTCTCTCTCTCTCTCTCTCTCTCTCTCTCTCTCTCTCTCTCTCTCTCTCTCTCTCTCTCTCTCTCTCTCTCTCTCTCTCTCTCTCTCTCTCTCTCTCACACACACACACACATCTACTGCCTGCGAGTTCCATAGACCTCTATAACTAAATTATGACAATGTTAGTTACTATGGAATTTATAGTACCTTACATATAACGGATTGATATTTGATTTCGGTACCATTTAAATATCTGTAATCAAAACTCTTAGGCATATTTCACCATGTGTAGTAGAATGTTCTGAGGTGATTATACTAAAATTCTACCGAATTCGTTATGATAAGGTCTCTAGCTCTGTCATCTGCTAAAAAAATAAGAAAAAGCTGAAACGGTTGGAGTAACCTTACATTTTCCCCCAAAGTCTTATTTCTTTTGAAATGCACTTTTGAAATAAAATCATTTATTAGTAAGAAATGGCACGTATAGAAAGAAAAACATTGCAAAACTTGGTGTATGTATGTATGTATGTATGTATGTATGTATGTATGTATGTATGTATGTATGTATGTATGTATGTATGTCTCTATAAAAACGTACATACTATGCGAATATCCCTCTGATTGTCCGTACTTGGGATTAAACATCCAGAAATCATTGGGAAATATCATGTTTGTTGTCAGCCTGTAAGCCATGTTAAAGTACGTGAAATTGTTCAGATAAATACAGCTAAAACATTTAATCTAACTTTTGAAACTTCATATTGTAGTGTCTTTATGAGACATGATAGATGTAACGAAATGTTCAGTTTGATTATGCAAATTTCATTTTAAAGTTTTCAGACCACACATTTATAAAATAAATTCAATAGCTGCTTGAATTTCAAAATAATGTATATTATTCAGTGTATCCGAATTTAGGACAATGCTTGTTCAATCAGAACCTTTTGAACTATATTTTTATTTGTATGATTTAGAAACGAAAATGGACTAAACGTCAGAGCTAAAAAGGGAAATTACTCTTGATGTTTATAGGAACCGCAACTATAGTCATTTTTACAATCTGGCCCAGTATTATAGAAACTGTTTGAGCACGAAAACAAAATTAGATTTATATATAACCAGCATAATTTACAGCAAAAAATCAACATAAACACATGTACGCTTTTTGCCGACATGATATAAGAAACCCAAGAACTAAAAACATGACTTGCACGACATACGACCACAGCATATTAATTGGACACCTATTTAAAAAGAAAGGGGCTTGCGTTATACCTTATTTTTTAAAAAGGAGCTTGAAGAAGGGCAGATTATACCTTATTTAAAAAGGAGCTCGCATTACATTATTATCATCACTACCATCATCACCATCACCATCATCACCATTACCATAATCACTATCACCATCATCATCACCTGACCTAGTGTGGTTGTCGAGGGACTGTGTTGCTGAACATCGGACCAGTTCCCTCCACTTGTCATGATCATTTGCCAATGACTGTCTCCGCATACCTTTTCCTGGCCCATTCTTTGATGCTGCCAGTCCACTCTTTTCTCTGTCTACCTCTCCTCCTGCCACCCTGGACGCTGCCCCGCACTACTGTTGTGGATAGACTGTTGGCCCGAATGACATGGCCATACCATTTCAGCTTTCTGTTTTTGACAGTGGTGAGGATGTCTTCATAATGGCAACTTTGTTCCTGGGGTGTTTAAGAAAGGAGCCTGCATTAGACCTTATATAAAAAGAACGGAGCTTGCATTACACCTTGCTTAAAAAGAAAGGAGCTTGCATTATACCTTATATAAAAAATGAGCTTGCCTAGTACCTTATTTAGAAAAGAAAAGAGCTTGTAGAAGGGCAGATTATACTTTATTTAAAAAGAAAGGAGTTTGGATTATGCCTTATTTTTTAATAAAAAAATGAGCTTGCAGAAGGGCAGATTATACCTATTTTAAAAAAATGAGCTTGCATAACACCTTATTTTAAAAGAAAATGAGCTTGCAGAAGGGCAGATTACACTTATTTTTAAAAAAAATGAGAGTGCAGAAGGCACATTATACTTATTTAAAAAGAAATGAGCCTCTGCAGAAGGGTGGAGTATACCTTTCTTAAACAAGACAGGAGCTTGCATTATACCTTATTCAAAAAAGAAAAGAGCTTGTAGAACGCCAGATTATACCTTTTATAAAAGAAAAGAGCTTGCATTATACTTTATATAAAAATAAAGGAGCTTGCATTATACCTTATTTAAAACTAAAGGAGCTTGCAGAAGCGCAGATTATACCTTATTTAAAAAGAAAGGAACTTGCAATATACCTTTTTTATATATCAAAAAGACAGGAGCTTGCAATATACATTTTTTTAAAAAAGAAAGGCGCTTGCATTATATCTTTTTAATTTAGGAGCACGTAGAAGGGCATATTATACCTTATCTAGAAAGAAAAGAACTTGCATTAAGCTTGGGAGCTTGGGTTTAAAAGAATTTAATCATCCGTACATTATGGGTTCTGACTTATTAAAAATGTTGAAAGCCTCTTAAACCATAGCCCTATGTCGGTGCACCTTTTGACCAATTAATGTTTGCCTTCAGTATCTGTATTTATAGCTGTTCTAGTAATCCTCATACACAAATCTCAGAGCATCTTTTTCAAGTTTAGCAGTGTTCTCGTCACTAGAGAAATGCTATACTTAGGAACATTGGTTAAAATTGGATAAGATAAATAAATGAAAAAAAGATTGTCCGTTTGTTGAGTCTAACTAACGACTGATCAATACGTTTCAGGAAGGATAGTTTATCTTGATGCTTACATACAGAATATCTTTTTTTGCACGTGAATCTAATTGCAATTAATAATTAATGTGATATTTTGTAGTCTAGCTATTTCTTCACAGTTTATAAGAACACTTCTTTTGTTTAGTGCAGATATCATACCGAATGTCTTTTTACCACCAGTTAGTGCTTGAAATGTTTCAGGGTTGACTTTTGCATTTTGATCACAGTGTGTCCATGAGAGTTAAAATCCGGTTAGGAATGGGACAAAGTATGATCATAAGCACAGTTGTATAAGGAGCTATATTTAATATATTTAAAATGATCATTGATAAAATAAAATCAAAGAGTAAAGGTCAGAGAAACGACCCCTGAGGAACCCCTTCATGGATTTCGATCAGGCTACTAAAGACACTTGCATATTAATTTGCTGCTTTTGTTTGGACAACTGGTTACATAAAAAACCTATGACACCAATTAAACTACCATCGACTGACCATACTGAGTCAGCGGCACGATGCTTTCCACCTTCAAACTCCGCCGTTGTACACAAATACCGACCGAATATCTTTCCGAATGGGTGTCAATGCGGTCGTTGTGAAATCATTTTGTGTGTAATGGTGATAGTCTTCTTTCGAATTTCCGCAGCTGAATTTAATCCAATCCTACGTGCGGTTTTCTAAGTTAGTGTTTACATTACTTATGAAAACGACCGCTCCGGTGGCCTAGTGGTTAGAGCGTTCGCCGCGGAAGCGGGAGGTCGTGGGTTCGATCCCCGGCCGAGTCATACCAAAGACTTACAAAAATGGTACTAACAGCTGCCTCGCTTGATGCTCAGCATTAAGAGGTTAGTGTTAGGACTGGTCGGCCTGGTGTCAGGATAATGTGACTGGGTGGGACATCATGCTACATGTCTGCGGCATGATGCCTCAGTGCTAGACATCACTATAAACTGCCTCACAGCAGACATCGTAGCGATATGACTGAAAAATTGTTAAAGCTACGTTAAAAATCCTAATCAAACAAACAAACAAACTTATGAAAACGACGTGGATCTTGGGTGGCCTCCAGAAACATTAGGTAACTCATCCTAATTCCGATATTGGATCTGAAGAATTATCAATAATATATGTTCGCACTCATGTCAGAATAACCGTTCTGCACATGTATGGTTAAATCTGTTGTTGTTATTGTTGTTATAGGTTTTTTTTTAATTTTACGTTATTTTTAAGCTCAAGATAAGCTATACATGGCGGCCATTACAAACGGTGGAGGAAGACCCAGAGAAAACCCCGGAAACAACCACTGACCCAAGAGAAACTACTGGTAAGCCTTCTCAGTTACCCACATTGGCCGAGATAGAGACTCGAACCCAAACAGACAGAGGTGAGATAACAGTGATCCGTAAAGATGAGCCCTTTAGTCCACTCGGCCGGTTAACAATATTCTACAATAGTTTAGTCCAAATGGATGTTAAATTGTCCAAAAGGAAAAACGCAGTTATGTTTTGTTACGAATGCAGAACTGCCCTGATAATTTCGACACGATTTTATAGGTGCATCCCCAGGGGATTGGTTTGTTCTTATAATCAAGTGTTGAAAGTCCGCAGTAATCGTATCCAGAGATGTGTGTTTCTCCATGTTGTTCCTGTCAGCTTCGATAACGCTTCAGCGACATCACCACTGTCAAGTTTTTATTTAAACCCACATTTGCTTTTATCGCATCCGCCCACACTAGTAAACGTATTTGATTCCACATCTAACACGTGTTCTAGTGATCGCAGTTCTACCATCATGTGTTTGAACCCGTGTTCGAATGGCAGAATGTGCTTTTATTATGTGCGGAAAACATTATGACACTAACAACTGTTGAACATATTTATGTCAAACACTTTCTGGCTTCCTTTTATATTAATATGGAACACGATATGACAATAGCAACTGTCTTACATTTTCATATGGAAAAAATTGTGACAATAACAACTGTGTTACATGTTCATGTTGTACATATTAATTATGGAACACGATATGACAATAACAACTGTTTTAAATTTTCATGTGGAACAAATTTTGAAAATAACAACTGTTTTACATTTTCATGTGGAACACAATATTGCAATAATAAATTTCTTACACATATTCTTACGGAACACGGTATGACAATAAGAACTATTGCATATTCTTACAGAACATGATATTACAATGCAAATTATTACATATTACGGAACACAAATATGACAATAAAAATTCTTACCTATTCTTACGAACACGATATGACAATAATAACTTTTGCATATATATATATATATATATATATATATATATATATATATATATATATATATATATATATATATATATATATATATATATATATATATATATATATATATATATAGAATGACAATACTAACTCATAATAACTCTTGCATTTTATTATGGAACACGATATGAAAATAATAAATTTTACATATTAATATGGAACACGATATGACAATAGCAACTGTCTTACATATTAATATGGAACACGATATGACAATAGCAACTTTTTTACATTTTCATGTGGAACAAGTTGTGACAATAACAACTGTTTTACATTTTCATGTGGAACACAATATTGCAATAATAAATTTCTTACACATATTCTTACAGAACACGGTATGAAAATAAGAACTATTGCATATTCTTACAGAACATGATATTACAATGCAAATTATTACATATTACGGAACACAAATATGACAATAAAAATTCTTACCTATTCTTACGATCACGATATGACAATACTAACTCTTGCATATTATTATGGAACACGATATGACAATAATAACTCTTGCATATTAATATGGAACACGATATGAAAATAATAAATTTTACATACTAATATGGAACATGATATGACAATAATAACTCTTGCATATTAATATGGAACACGATATGAAAATAATAAATTTTACATATTAATATGGAACATGATATGACAATAATAACTCTTGCATATTAATATGGAACACGATATGACAATAATAACTTGCATATTATTACAGAACATGATATGACTAAAATATCTGTTACATATTATTACACAACAAGATATGACAATAATAATTCTTGCATATTATTACAGAACATATGACAATAATAAATATTACATATTATTACAGAACACAATATGACAATAATAATTCTTGCATATTATTACAGAACACAATATGACAATAATAATTCTTGCATATTATTACAGAACACGATATGACAATAATAACTCTTGCATATTGGTAGGGAACACGATATGAAAATAATAACTACATATTCGTATGGAACACGATATGACAATAACATTTGTCTTACATATTGTTATATACATTTGATATAATTTATATTTGATTTGAATTAATTGTTTGTTTGTTAGTTTAAAATTTTGTTAAATTTGTTAGTTTTAAGATTTTTTAAAATTTTATTGACTGGATTTGATAATTTCAAGAAATTCAATTCAGTTTTCTGAGAACCTAAAATTAGAACTTTGTATCAAAAGCTGACCTTGTTCCTGACCCTAATTCATGATTTAAAGTAAACAGCTTTTTTAATGTTTTATTCTTTCTTAGTGTGGTATAATAGAGTGAAATCGAGGTTATTACGTGACCTTTGACACGTTAAAAGCTTATATGTTGTTCTAGAAACATGTAGCAATTATTTTGAAATTCCGGTTTTATCGGTACGTCATCCGAGCGTTTGTTTTGTGCATTAGTCAGATTTAATAGTGAAATGTTGAGAAATAGTTTAATTTGGGCTTTAAACACTTAGACGTCAAGGTGTTTTGTTTTTGTTGTGACCAGTTTGAGTTAAATTTTAATTTTTCTTCAAATTATTTGGATTCTAAGAGATTATTTTTCACTGGAAATATTTGTGCTCGGAATTAATTCTTGGGCAAAGATATTTATATTTAAATTTACAGAATTCAAACACCAGAATATTATTTCCTGTGGTTCAACAAAGAACTATTGTCACTTCAGTATTATACTGACTACAGTATACGCCATCTCCTTCCATTTTGGATTTTCGTCGGGACTCGAACTCAGATCCATTAGAACGTTTTATTACTAGGACTCCTATGTTTTAATTCTTGGATTATTCTTTAATTATTTTTAGATTTGATTCTTAACATTATAAGTTCTTTCCTCATTTTTACCTTGTTTTTCTAGGGAAATAAATTATTTGTTAAATTTTACAAAGCTTGTTGTCTTCACTCTTATCTTTATACTGTTTAAAAGAGCCTACACACGTAACAATATTCTTAAGGAATACGATATGACAATAATAACTCTTACATGTTCCTATGGAACACGATATGACAATAATACTTGTCTTACTATAATTAATTTATCAGATAATTTTGTATTTAATTGATCAGTCAGTTTTGAAAGTTGAATATAAAATTGAATCCATCCCAGACGCTCTAGCTCAGCACAGCTCAGTGCCATCAGTTGTTAGGCTGGTTCAAAGTTTTAATATGTTCATCGTTTGAAACACAAATTTCATGATTGAAAATACAACTGAAGAAACAAGAAGTCAAAGTTTAAGACAAAACGACCAAACGAGGAAGAATTGTGCAAAATTTTCAATTCCCTTATGTACATTATACATGACAATTAACAGTCTGTAAATACTAACAATTTAAGACATCACTTATTTGTAAAATGGTATTGATGCAGTGAAAGTTGAATATAAAAAGATAGTTCAGAAAGTTTCAACATTAAATTTTAAAATTGCTGTTTAATGAACACAAAGGACGTTTAAAATTAAAATGAAATTATTTTCAATATTAAAATTTATTGGTTCGCATTGCGAGAATTATTAAATGGTATTATGGCGTGACACTCACGAAAACCATCTTGACTATCCGAATCACATGTAATTTCTATGGAGTAAAAATAATCATCTTTATATCAAAAATATGATAATGATACGTAAATCGAATTATGGAAAAATATGATAATCCTAAGCATATAGAACCATAGAGTAACATGGTAATCCTAAGTAAATCGAATTATGGAGTACTTGATAATCCTAAGCATGTCGAATGATGGAATAACATGATAATACTAAGCATATCGAATTATGGAATAACATGATAATCCTAAGTAGAGCGAATTACGAAGTACACAATAATCCTAAGCATGTCGATTTATAAAATAACATGATAATCCTAAGCATATAGAATCACACAGTAACATGGTAATCCTAAGTAAATAGAAATATTGAATAACATGATAATCCTAAGCATGTCGAATTATGGAATAACATGATAATCCTAGGTAAAGCGAATTATGGAGTTCATGATAATCCTAAGCATGTCAAATTTTGGAATAACGTAATAAGCCTAAGCATATAGAATCTTTGAGTAATATGATAATCCAAAGTAAATACAAATATGGAATATTATGATAATCCTAAGCATGTCGATTTATGGAATAACATGATAATCCTAAGCATATCGAATCATCCAGTAATATGATAATTATAAATAAATCGAATTATGGAGTAACATAATAATCTTACTTAAACATATTTATTAAGTAGCATGGTAATCCCATGTAAATGGAATTATTGAATAATAGTATGTAATATGAATTATGGATTAAGGTGATAATCCAAGGTAAATCGTATTATGGAGTACGGTGATAAGCCTAAGAAAACTCAATCATGGAGTAACCTCATAATCTTAAGTTAATTAAATTATGATACATAATAATAGTCCTAAGTACACTAAATTATTGAGTAACGCAATTATCCCGTGTAAATGGAATTATGGAGTAACGTGATTATCCTGTGTAAATGAAATTATGGAGTAGGGCGAAAATCCCGTGTAAATGAAATTAAAAAGTACAGTGATACTCCGGTGTAAATGTGCGTTAGAAAAAACTGTCACAAAACAATCTGCACAAGATCCAAAAATTAATGACGATTGGATGCAACTAATTATATTTTAATCTGTCAATAAACGAAATCTTTATCAAACGTTAATAAGCATTGTTAAAAAACATTAGCACAAACTTTTTCCCTTTGCTCAAATACATTTAATTAGGTTTGTATCAACGCATTTGTACTTGAACACCATCAATTAATAGAAGTAATGTATCATGTTTTAGAATAGATGAATAGTCTTTAAATGAACAAATACAAATAAAATATTAAAAAATTACATATTTGAGAGAGAGAGAGAGAGAGAGAGAGAGAGAGAGAGAGAGAGAGAGAGAGAGAGAGAGAGAGAGACAAACCTGCAAGCTATATGTGACCATACATTAAACTGGTATCCCACTGCAGTCAAGGGAGTGGAAAGGTTCCATAATATTTTCATCAAAACATAAAAACACAGCTCGCTTTGGGATTATTGACACAACGTCAGAGTGCAATAAAATACAAGTGAAGCCTTTAGCGAATTTAGTTGCCGATGTCAGTGCACGCAGACAGTACTTCGAATAAGAGAGTAACGTTTAATGTAAATATCTTTGCAGTTACACAGACGATCTCTGTATCTCTGATTAGAAATTTACAAGGTAAGATAATGTTGTTAGATACTTATTTTGCTTTTAAGAAAAATTCCATGATTAAGTCTTATGTTTCAGAAAAGAAGTACGATTTGTTTCGCAGTTTCTCAAAACAAATATGTGATATGCCTTTGTATTAAAAATGTATTTGTCTATTATTTAACTAAACATGGAATTTTTTCAATGTATGTAAATAGCCAAGCTTAAAGTGAGTTTATGCTTCCCTAATTAACAAAATTATTTCAATATGAAAAGTGTTGTAGTAAAACATAAATCAGGAATCTTTTTGCTGTATGATATCATTATATTAATTCCAGATCTGCAGTTGTGTAATGCCCCAGTAAACCAGTCTACATTGTTTGTTTGATGTCGTCTCATTAGGGCATTGCACATGTCGATTAACGTTGTTAATAGAGATACGAAAGTATCTATGACATTTTTAACTTAAAATCTTTATGAAAATGTGATATGACTGTATGTTAATGATAACTATGACGTTATTATATCATAATAGTAAGAAACATTATTGTATTACAATAATAACTATGAAATTACTGAATCATAATGATAACAATCGAGTTTTCTATTTCTACATAATATATGTTAAGTAAACGGTTGAGTCGGCATATTGAATGATTTATTTTCTGGGTAGATGTGTAATGATAAAAACGAAAATGTAAACAAAAATATATTTAATACGGTTGATAGATATTTATTTTAATTGTTTCGTGTTGATAGATATTTATTTTAATTGTTTCGTGTTGATAGATATTTATTTTAATTGTTTCGTGTTGATAGATATTTATTTTAATTGTTTCGTGTTGATTCAATCAAATTTTATTAGACATGGCTTCTAAACAGAAAACGGCGAACGGTTTTATTACACGCATGATCTGTTTTTCATTTTTCAATTCCATTTATTGCACGACAACTGTAATAAGATTGACAATGAGAACGAAAACATCACTTGATGATGTTTTAAAGGACTTAGCCGAAACCAGTACCCTACATGGAATACCTAGATTTGTTCCTGGTCGGCACTGGACCATCCGTCTGCTCTGGGTTTTGGCTTTCATCTTTTCCTCTGGCTATATGCTCTACCAACTTGTCGGACTTTTCGACGATTATTTTTCCTACAAAGTCAACGTCAAATCTACGTCGAAGTTCAGCGCTTTAAGATTCCCAGCTATCTCATTCTGTAACATGAATCCTATCAAGTTGTCAAAGCTGGGCGATGCCTCCACAAGTATAAGGAAACTCATAGAAGAAAGTTTTGTAAGTAAACATTTATTCTGCATTGTGATAACACAGAAACGTCCTGGCTATAGTATCACAGACAGACAATAGTTAAGTCTGAATCTGACTGGTATTATGCATTGGACATATCACTGAAGTAAACAATTTGAACTGAAAAAAAATTAACATCTTTGGCTTTATGTGTTTGTAAAAGGATATCAGGATCAAAATTAGAACCAATAAACAAAAGGATTAAGCAAGCTTAAACTCGCCTCCTTCATATACGTGATTATTCAACTAGGGAAATGCTTCAGTTAGAATACATATTTAACTGAATGCCTCTGTAATGTAGTCCAGACCCCTTCATTCACTTTGAGTGGGTGAGTATTTAAGTTTCCTTCATGTACTCTGACTTATATAAATAAAGGTATCTTGTTATATTAATAAAGAAAAATCTGTATCCCTTGACAAATATTTTAGTTTATAAATAAGGGTATCTTTGTTATATTAATAAAGAAAAATCTGTATTCCTTGACAAATATTTTTAGTACCAATTTTCGTAACACTATATTCTTATTGTTACTTTAGCGTTAGATAGACACAGTTACTGTAGTTTTGTTTTTTAAGGCATTTTTGTGTATCAGAGGCATTGGGGAAGATAAACGTATTTCTAAGCTCTTTCCTGTTGAAAACAATATTTTACTCATCACATTCAAATTAAATGTAAATTAAATTGTATTTATTTCAAAACGAAAACTTAGCACCTTCGATCGTATTATTGTTGACGCGGTTCGTTCGATATGCATTATTATGTACATTTATTTGGTTTGATGCTTTACGACACAAGAATCGAATGCACCATTATGCACATATATTTTGTTTGATGCTTTACGACACATGACACGACATGCATTATTATGTACATATATTTGGTTTGATGCTTTACTACACAAGAATCGAATGCACCATTATGTTAATATATTTGGTTTGATGCTTTACGACACAGACACGACAAGCATCATTATGTAGATATATTTGGTTTGATGCTTTACGACACAAGAATGTTATTTAGTGCCGAGGCAACATTTGAAAAAAAGTGTCTTGTTAAATAAAACACACCAGAGTAGCTGACCGAAGCTGGAAGGATGGTATGATTTAAACCCGCACCCCACTTTCGGTCTTGAGACCGGCACGCTAACCATTGTGTCACTGAGCTCTCTTGTACATTTATAATGAGTAAAATCATTGCATATATGTCTAAAATGAATCAGAATCATATACTAACGTTACATTGCCCGTCTTTTCTACCAAAGACATGACACTACCGTCTTTATTCGCTTATAAGACTTGTCAAACTGCAAACTGCATCTACCCAATTCTGCCATCGCACAATACGCCATTCAAATCTGGGTCTATGCAGTTCGTGGGAGTAATCAGCATAAAAAAAAACAACTTAAACCCTGATCTGCAGGCGCTTATGCTACTTCAGATCAGGATCTTTGTTTTCTGCAGTTTGACTGGACTTATAAGCGAGTTAAAACGGCACCTCTGTTCAGTCTCAAAATGTGGTAATATATTTATAAACTTTATATCCCTCAGGCTGTAAATTTTCCTGTTTGGTACACTTAATATTAGAATGTCTAGTGAAAGAGCACTTTTAATTTTCACCTTATACTATCATGTAAAAGTCGTTTCCTTACTCTCTATAATTCTTTTGAACCTTTCAATCACTAATTAGCATCAACCAGTGCTTCTTATTTGATGCATGCTTAAAAAGCATTTCACAAACTTGTTAAACATATTTTCAGAACAAGGTTTCTGTCCATATTATTCAGCTGATACACCACTTGAAATATATTTATGTCCTTTAAAAATGGTATGAATTACATTGTTTTTCCTTCAAAAGAGTAAGAAATACAACTATTTCCTTTAAAATAGCAAGAAATACAATTATTTTATTTCAAAAGTTTGAAATATATGATATCTATTCAAAAGAGTTTGAAATACAATGCTTTCCTTTTAAAATCTTACAAACAAACAGGACAGAAAAAGTCAAAGCGTAAATAAATTACCCCCCACCCCCCAAAAAAAACCCAGCAACAAATAACCCCAAACAAAACAAAACTGCAAACAATTAAAGTATTTGTGTACACAATCAAGACTGATCATTTATATATCGAGCAGGGTGCGGTTATATGCTCCAACAGGTACATGACATGCATATCATTAATTGCAATCTAACAATTATAACTCATATTGGAAGATTTTAACTGTACAAATCACGCTACCAATCCAAAATAGCGCACGTTCAATAATTTAACGTTGAAACACGAGTACCTATCGATTGATTACAACGTTCGATGATGCACCAATTAATTTAATTGATATAAATTTCTCCGTGGAGCATCAGTTGTGCTTGTAGAGGCCTTCTTTGATGGTTTCATTGCATGTAACCAGCAGTGTTGATAAATCATTTGTGTCTAGCATTTATTAAACATATTGACATGTATTTTGATACATGCAAATTATATTTATTAGTGTCGGTATCCATTGGAAACACAATAACATTCTGAGATTATCAAATCGAGTGTTTTACACAATAATATCTTGAAAAAGTGTATTTACAACCGATGAGCTTAACAGAGTCGCTGTTGACATGGATAAGACAACTTTATACGCTACGAGCCTTAGAATTATATTAGGGCCGAAATTACTTACGATAGAATTCGTGATTTAATAAAATCTAAACTGTATAATTAATTTTTGTTATTCTTTTCGCCTTCTTCACAGTTTGGTTAAAGTTTTTGTGACATATCAATAAAGTATCAGAACAATGAAATAGTTACGTAAAATACAATATAAACGGTATGTATGTATGTATGTATGTATGTATGTATGTATGTATGTATGTATGTATGTATGTATGTATGTATGTATGTATGTATGTATGTATGTATGTGTGTGTGTGTGTGTGTGTGTGTGTGTGTGTGTGTGTGTGTGTGTGTGTGGCTACTTCAAAACATCATGCCCTCATTCAACACGGAAAAAATCAACGCATTCTAAAAATGTCATGAAAGACCTATTACGCCTTTATCCATACAATAATCTCGTTATGCATATGGAACAATGGTATTTTTGTAATTAATAAACATGGACCTAATTGCATCAATTATGTATGATCACACCTGTTTCTCTATATCTTGATTGAATGCACTCTTTTAACCAAATATCCATTTTTCCCCAGATAAAAATATAATTTGCAAACTAAACACAGATAACGAAATCAATGATCTATATAACAGTTGTACTGAAGACGATGATATGCTAACAGATAAATAAAATAAAAGAACTCAACCGATAGCCGGAATGCGCCCATTAACACAACATTATATTCAAAACGGAGTATAATGCTAGTAAAAGAGCGAGGAACGTGATCATCATGTCTTTTTAAGTTCTAGATGCAGTTTTATCGAAAGACAAGTTTCTTGAAAATATATATAAAGCAAAGTAAATATAAACCATGTGTCAGAAAGCTATTGACTGTCCCAAGTCTAAATTTACACAGAAAATGGGTGAAACAAAGGTTGAATAAATATATATTCGGTTCATTACTAGGAAAAAGATAAGAACAGGATATTATTAGTAATTAAAAATGACAGAAAGAGAAATTGCTCCAATATTATTATTAGAAGTAGCTAACAGTTATAATGAACCTTTTGTAACGACTCAATGTTCACAAACTAAGTAACAAAAAGAAACAAAACCAACCAGTTTTGTAAAATTTAACAAACAATTTAATTTTCAAAGTTATAAATGAAAATGTGTGATGAACTTGCAATGTTATGAAGTGAATCCAAAATAATCCTGATAAAGTTGTTCTATGAAAGTTCAAAAGAATGAAAAGTTCCGTATAAGTTTCAAAACAGGTCCGACACGAATTGTGACATTCAGAACTCCTTTGAATAATTCACAACAGTTACCGAATACTTTGATAATAATGAGCACTTTCTACTTCCACTCAACAGTCCAAACAATGCTTTTCATCACGAATTATATCTTAGTACAACATAAATCACGTCTGCAGACTTACAAAAAGAACACAAAACGAGGATGACTCCTAGTTGGAATGAATCTGATTGCTCATTTTTCTCGTCATATTTAACTTTTATTACGACTATATTTTATAATATAGCTCACTTAACAGATCACACTACTCAATTTATTTAAAAAATTGGCCTAATCATGTGACCTAGCCAAAACCAATGGGTAGCTACTAAATTCTTCTAGATTCGTCCAAAATGAGCCAATGAGAAATTAACAGACGTGATTTAATTTTATTATTAAGATTATTATTTGTAATTTCAAAACATCGCAAGCATCTATTTATAGAACCTATGTAATTTTACGCTCTTAAGACAAGTCACGAAGTCAAACTCTGGCTAAAATTTTCTGTACAATTTACAGCCATGAATAAAATCACAAAATTTAGATACAATCATATACCAGGAGTTACAGAAAATATAGATATACATAACAGCTATGCCATAAAAGTAAAATAAAACGTATTCTTAATCGAATATCACAAACAAAGCGTTTAATTTTTTTTTTTTAAATTGCAGTCAGCTTACCAGCTACACATACTTTACTAGAACAAGAAAGCAAATGGTTTCCCCATTACTGAATGTTGAGCCTGCCAGGGTCTAAATCGGCAATAATAATTCCAAAACGTCACAATTGCTGTTTTTCTTGAAATTAATTGACACAAACAATATCAAGAAAAATATTTTAAAAGAGTCTTCAGTGAAATTACCAGCACAGTAACTTTGTTAAAACATCAAAGACCGAACAAACATTACTTTGAGGGAATAGTATACATCTTATTTTAATTTATATTATACAAAATCAATTTAGTAAATACTGCTCATGTTCAAGATTGAATTATTTAAAAAATGCACTCATATAATAACTAAAAACTTTATCGCAAGTATTATCATCCACCGAGTTTGAAAGTAGGGTATACTTTCTAATAACGTAGCATTGATTTTAGTACTATCATGCTGAAATATTTATCACTGATTATATGTTTCAGACATTAGAATTGGAAATATCTGGTAGACGTAAAAGGAATGCACTCTCCCCTCTTTCATGGCCCATACTTCCTACACCAGCTTCCCTGTTCGACAAACCTTTACTCTCCATGCAGACATCATTACTGGAAGGATATCATTTACTTCTTCCTTTGGATAGTTCGAGTCTTTATTTGCTAAATCCGGGTCTTGGCTCCATCTTACCCAATATTGGAAGCGTAGGATCTCCCATTACAGCTTCTCTGCTCACTGTTCAACCAAATGACCTTAATAAAGATGACATCTTGACAAATCTCGACCAAATTAACGAGAAAGACGTGCTGACTTCATACTTATCGAAGTTTTCCGAATACAATACTTTAGTTGGTGAGGAATTTGTCGAAGATGGTACTGTCGACTGGCAACATTACTTTTACCAGGACCTTTTGGCTGATAAGGATGAATGGCAGGAGAAAACAGAGCTTTTCAGAGTCTTCTTCAAAAATCAAACACTGTGAGTACGATGGGGGTAACTCTTCTTCGAATGTGATGACAGTTGGTGCAGTTCAATTTTGATGTGGTTTTGTTTTACATGCTTCAATAGTTTCCAGAGTATGAGTCAGCACATGAACAAGAGAAAGATTAAGTAAATGATACGACAACTTACATGTTGGTATAGTACATGAACGATAGTCAAGAAGAAGCTGGACCTATTTCCTCTCCTTTAAGATTAGTTCTCAAACGAAACACTCTTCTTCTGTAAGATTTAAAACCGTTAAAGACAAGGCAAATTCGTAAAGAATTACTAAGAAGAAATATAATGACTAATTATCTTCATAGAAAATTAATGAATATAGAACACCGTAACAACTTCGAACAGACTTAAAGGTACGATGTCTAAGAACCCCCTAGCTCATATTCATTTTCGTCGAACGTCATTATTACGGTGTCATCAACAAGAAGTACAGAAGTCTATTTGGAAAAAATCTCCGAATATAAACTTCATGTCTTTAGAACGTAGAAGCCAATGTTTGATCTAGTCCTTTATTCCACATACATGTACATACACGGTGAATGTACTTTTCACTTTACCCCGTCCCAGATGTGAGTCAATTTAGATGAGGAACATCTTCTGGGATTGCCTCTATTTAGCAATTTCTTGTAGGAATGTCTCTGTGCAGCTTCTTGTATTAATACCTCTGTTTCGCAATTTCTTGTAGGAATGCCTATTTTTAGCAACGTCTTGTAGGAATAACTTTATTTAGCAATAATGTATTTTATATGTATAGTTTCTTATAAACAAAAGATTCTAAAAGCAATTACGTCGTTGTTCTTGTTGTTCTTCCAAAGGTGGTAATTAAATACTCTTTGACCATTAACACACACACCCACACCAACACCCCCCACACACGTAAGCATTGCAGATATAAATAGTGTAACAATATCATTAATGAACTGACTTACTTATCTTTATTATTCCTTTTTCCAGTCAGAAAAGATGGTTCCTGGGACACAGCGCAGAAGACCTCGTCCACAAAGCCATCTTTGCCACAAGGCTGCAAAATCCACAGTAATACCCCTCTCTATCTGCAGGCCTGATCAATGTTTTTAAGGCCAGTTTTTGATATGAGCATAAATCACTGCATGGCGTAAACAGTAGTACAAGCTTTGAACTATTGACCCCAAAATAGTAATATTACTTGTACCAACAGGATATAAAATTTACTTGTTTTGTTTCTCTGTATAAATTAAACTTTAGATACTTGACTCGGATCGACAGTTTTGTCATTGGACGAGACATAACTGATGAACGCGTATACACTCATTTAAAAATCAAATATGCGTTCTCTTGGAGACGAATAGCAAAGATAAATATGTTAATTTATTTGTTGGAACTTGTCTTACAATAAAAATAGAAAAGAGAAAAGTCTATAAATTATTCGTAAAACACTAAAAGTAGAATTGCATTTTTGAAGCGAGAATTGCGTGCTCGACTACTTCTAGGGTTTTTTCTTTATTTTTTTTGTTATCTAAGTAACTGTTCTAAAATTGTACGGAATGTGATTGAAAGTATATTTGCCTTGAATCTCTCTCTCTCTCTCTCTCTCTCTCTCTCTCTCTCTCTCTCTCTCACACACACACAGACAGACACACACACAAAGATACACACACAGACAGACACACACACACACTTATATACACATATACACGCCCACACATACACCCACTCACACATATACAAATACATATTCCCATGCAGACTCACATCCACACATAGGCACACCCATACATACACCCATACATACATTCACACACTCACACATACACCACCCACACCCACCCACACACACACACAGAGCCCATCCACACATATACACACCGACATATACACACCCACACGGAAACACCCACATTAGAACTGATACAACTGATTTAATGTACATAAGAAGAAAGGAATAACAAATCGCAAAACAAAGTGACAGTATCAGAAATAAAGAAAATAATGAGTCTTTCAGCGTTTTCGTCTAAATATCGTTGTCTAGTGCGATGTAACCCTTTTAAAAGAAAATCTTTCTTATCGTTTTCGCGGTAATAACGAACTGTTTGAAAGCACATTATATTTTAAGTATCTTTTTAATTTGCATACAGCAACTACAATGTCAATAATTGTTTGTTAAGGAAGCATTAATTGACATGTATACGTATTCCTAAAATAGAAACACTTGTTCCTTTTCTAATTTGTGTATATTTTTCGAAGGAACTTCTTGAATTTCACGATACCTAACTACGGAAACTGCTTCACATTACCATCAGCAGAACATATAGCGTGGAGAAGTGGGCCGGACCAAGGTTTGTCTTAGTCATTTCATGCGAGTAAAACCGTGATGTTTCTGTATGTACAACGCAATGCTATGCAAACATTCAACGCCGCCTTTTGCAGGAATATCCTATATATGAATTGTTTGGTTTTCTTTTCTGTTTCTAACATAAGTAAACACGGCTGGTGTATAGTGTTTCTCTTTTTTTTTTTGGACCATAAGCAGGTTATCCAGTCTGAATAAGCCTTCCTACATGATTTACAAAAAGAAGCAACTAAAATGGAGAATAATTTTCGACATCAAAACGAACGCTGAAAACAGACTATACATGCTTATCAATATATATCTTCTCAACCCCTTTCTATAACATCAATGCATTTATTTGTAACTTAGAAGGATGCGTGCAAGCCAATAATACCCAAAAGGTTTATCTTTAATTGAAAGCTTTTGATGGATAAACACTACTTGATAGATGGTTTTGAGATATCGATGTTCAGAGCATTTTATTTGTACAGAATATCAGACTTGAAGAAACAAAAATGACCAAAATATTCGTAACGTGATTTAAAAGTATTAGCGAGTTTTTTGGGTGGTCTATTTTAGGAATTACTTTAATACTCAATCTGGAAGTGGATGAATACATCCAGGGTCTTTCTACTGGATATGGTGTCCGCATGGTGATTCATAAATCCGGGACTTATCCTTTCCCGACAGAAGAGGGATTTACGCTAGATCCGGGACGAGAGATCAACATTGGACTCAGAATGGTAAGGGATTCAGTTTTATTTTGATTTGTCGAAACTCTGTTGTCCGAAAGAGTGATAAATGGATGTTTTATATATGGTCTGGACATACATATATTCATGGTATCGGAACAATGATCCAAACAATGCCTGTATATCGGTGTATGGACATAATACTAAACAAACATTTTATTTATATCACTACAATTTCACATATTTGCCCTTCAGACGGAGTTAAGATATGCTACGGGTAACTGTGTATTGACTGAGCGAATTAACTACTCACATCACCGCGACAGTGCCCGCTACAAAATGTAGTTCAATGTTTTTTCTTATTGTTTACAATCACATTTGCAAGTTGATAAGTTGAGTGATTTCTTTTTTGAGTTTCTAGTTTTATTCACATTGATTAAATCAATATCAGACAAATCTATGCTTTAAACACGAAAGATGTTTTTTTTTTAAATGGAAAAGTAGAGCACTGCAAACACTGTTAATTTCTTGTCCACTGAACGCCATGGCAATCATGTATATGTGTATGGAAATGAGCGTTGAATACAAATTAAGCGAAAAGACGAACCAACAAGATGTAATTAAAATATTTTAATATATTTACAGTTCATCCAAGTCATTATCTGCTTTAATTAACATCATTGCTATCGACCATAAATTTCTCTACCTCCCTCCCTCTTAGTCTCTCTGTCTCTCTCATATGTCATAAGCGAAAATGAGAGAGAGAGAGAGAGAGAGAGAGAGAGAGAGAGAGAGAGAGAGACGTCTGGACTTTTTATATTTAGTTAATAATAATCGATTTTAGAACGTTATAGTAGGTTTAAGAAACAGTATCAATAACAAAGTATTGAATACGTTCCATTATGTTTGCCTCATAACCGACATATGTTACGCATAGTGTCGACAGATTACTGCACATATGAATTATTGATATTACGAACACTGTAGATAGATCCCAAGGAAAGTGTAAACATACCGTTACGACGAACCGGATTCTTTTAGGTTAGTTGGTGCAAGTCCAGTTTGAAGGTTTTCATCCAGCCCAAATTGTTTTTCTCTTTCCCTCATGATTTCTACTTAATTTGTTCCTCGTGCGTGAGAAGGGAGAGGGGAACAGGGAAAAAAAGGATTAAAATGAACATTTGTACCGTGTTAAATTTTTTTTACAAAACGGGGACTTTTAATACCTTTATCGGTTTTTTCATACGGCATTGATTAGTAATGAGTGGACATTCATCATTGATCCATATAGGTTTGCAGTTGAAAGAATCTTTATATTTGTATGGACTGATCACAATTTGATATGTCAATTATATTGGTATATAAATTTGCTTTATACCAACAACTTGCATGTGTGTGTGTGTGTGTGTGTGTGTGTGTGTGTGTGTGTGTGTGTTTCAGACTGAAAGTAACATTTAGTCAATGGAGCAATAACCCCCATTTATTTATGAACAAAAGAAAATATATAAAAAATCTTTGCTGCTACCTGTGCTAAAAGCTATATCAGGTAAAATTCAATAAACATACACCATGTAGACGAAGCGAAATTTCCTCTGACTGTAATGATGCAATAGTTTAAATAAAATCAAATTCAGTAATGAGATCCGTTACTATGACAATACAACGCTCTAAACAATTGCTGTTGGCATCAATATGATGTGGAGAAAAGAAAAAAGAAATCTATAATAACTTTTATAAATTATTTAATGGTACTAAAGCCTTGTATCCAATAAACTTAGTCTGTAAACATTACCGTTAAAGTGACAACAAATATGCAACAGGATTGTTTCTTTTCAAATATGCAATTAGTCATGCAGCCTAAGCTTTTTTGGGTTAATATCTTCATCACTGAAATCAATGCAACTACCAACATCTACCTTTTGTTCGCGTTAATCCAGCTCCAAATGAGACCTGTTTATATTGATGTAATTTTTAGTGATGCTGAGCTTATTATCTGATGAAATTCATTATATCGTTTCCCAATTGTAACATTCTCTGCACGCATTGCCTTAGATACCTAAGTTAAAGACAAGACTAGCGTGATATAATATAATATCAATTTCATTTGTTACGTGTCAACGTATTGCCGTATTCAGGTAAAGTAAACGACAGCACTCTGCACATCAGAGCTGTAAATTCTTAGCCTGAAGTAAAGAACCTTTTATTTCTTTTAGTAAAGCTGAGTAATTTAGTAATTTAGAATTATATGTTTTGTCATGTTTCTTCGTTCTCAAAGTTCAAAGCGGAACCCATCGGCTTAAAGTAATACAATTTTGAATTAAAATGTTGATAAATATCAATGGGGTAGTAATCATAATATTTCAGAGAAATCAACATGTATTTCCCTCTAGCCAAATACGTCAGAGATATTATCATGCATTGCCGAATAGTCAAATACGTCAAAAGTATATTTGACCGCTTTGGTGGCCTAGTGGGTAGAGCAACCGCATCAACACACACACACACACACACACACATATACATATATATATATATATATATATATATATATATATATATATATATATATATATATATATATATATATATATATATATATATATAGATATATATATATATATATATATATATATATATATATATATATATATATATATATATATATATATATATATATATATATATATATATCAACTTATGTTACCTTTAAGTAAATTATGTTAAATATATTAACATCAAACCAGCCTATGTGATCCTCTACGCTAGGTACATCATAAAATACTTTTAGCTTTGGAGCATGAAACTAATAAAAGTTAAAATATATTTTTTTTATATAGTTTTCTTAGAATTTCGAGTTTGATAAAGGTTAGAGCTTGAAAGAAAGGTAGATAATCTTTCTGACTAAACTTAATTCCTCACAAATCTGAACTTCCTTTACTTGTGAAAATTTATTTAAATTGGCTGAAAAAGGTCCATTGATCAAATTCAGGCAAATTATTCTTTCTATTATTGGACCAGCATTTCTTTTTCCACTGTCAGTATTTCAGAGTTTAACAAGTAAATGATTACATTCAAAGTTTATAAAGACATAGGATACTAGTATAAAAATGGCAGTTTTGGATCATTTTTCTTGCATGTGATCTTTATGCAGAACAAAATGGATGTTTTAAGACATTATTGGGTAAAATTGGACCATTTTTATAAACCAATGTAGTTTACGATCAATGGAGATCTTCGACCAAGTGTACGTTCGTTGTGAATTCTGGACGAGGTTTATAATCGATGGGGATTCAATATTAGACGCAGGATTTATGAAGGTTTCTGGACCAGACGTGTGTGATTAAAATAATCCAAGATGTACTTTTTCTTGTCCATGAAATGGATTATGAGTCTTTGTATACTTCCTTCATCGAGTATACGCTTGGTCTAGAATCACTAAACCTGGTCCAGAATCTCCATCGATCATAAACTTGATCCAGAATCATCTTCGATCATAAATCTTCTCCATAATCATCATCGATCATACACTTGGTCTAAAATCCCCATCGATCATAAATCACATGCGTTTATGAATCTGGTTCAGAACCCCCATTTTACCATTTTTTACAACTTAGGCTTAGTCCACATCTAAGTGACTGTTGTTACCGTGAAACATTAGATTGCATGACTAGCAATGGTCCCGGTTGTTCCTGAAGCGTATTAATTCCTAGCAAGATCGAAGTATTTCTGTGTAGTAGTAGTATTTAAGGTTTTAAGTGAAACCGGCCACGGAGGGTCATATGTTCACTATTTTACACTACCAATTAGTATGGTAGTGATTTAGATTTTCCCGAGGGGAAGGAATGGTGCCATATCCCCACAGGCATTTATGCATGCAAAGTATGCTATTTAAGTTGGTCGTCATGTCGCGCCCCTTCTATCGACATGAATGAGAGACCTAGGGGAGTGGGAATAGAACAGCCACGCACTTAACCCTATCAACCTATCGGAAGCTGCAGTGCTAGAGGTGCAATGACAACCAAATGATGACTAGTGAAAAATGGTTTTCACGTCTAGTCTTTTGCTGGTGTTGATGTCTGGCCGAGGAAAAGGATCTGTGAACTGGCACGCCCTAGCTTATCAAATCGAGTCCATTTGTTGCTAGCGGACACCCTATACCGATATTGTGTAAGCCACCTGTGCAATTGAGTCAATCTTTTAAGTTATATTTTTTCCTAAAGCAGCAGAGGGGGTGAATCGGACAACATTTTTAAACAAGTTTTCACTGAAATCAGGCTTCTATGGCCAAGATGTGGTGAATCGGATACAAGTTTTCAATGAAATCAGGCAAATAAATAAAAAAAAAATCAATGAAATAATAATGAAAAATCAATGAAATCAAAAACTTTTCAAGAGATTACAACGTCGTTGTCACTCACCCTCTCTGCTGCTAGTTTCAACCGAATATTTGATCCAGTCCGATACGATATCGTGTCCGAGGGTCATGTAAATTTATTGTTACAAATCCATGTGGGGCAGACTGAGCATGACTAAAGAAATTTCTAAATTGATTGAAGTCCATATCGGAGCACCATGTCTGCCAAATATTTCGTAGCGTATGTGTATCAACTCCATTAAACACACACAACACATTACAATTATCGCGAATCACTTTTGGTATTTGTGTGTAGCGTTGAGTGACATAGATCACATCCGTGTTTTTGTGCCTGCCTCTGGAAAAAATCCTTGCAGGTTTTTTTTGTTTATCTAACATTACATCGTCGTATACTACCATGTTGTTAATACTTCCATCAAGATCTTCTACTGATGGTGCCTCGTCAATATCGGTTATAAATTCAATAACATCCTCACCAGCAATCTCTGAAGCGTTTTCATTAAAATCTTTTAGCACTTCATAGCATTTTTGGTCGTCTACGCTAGGGGCAATTAAATACAACTTATCCCACTTCATCCATCTCATTATTAAATTGAGCAACAATTGCGTTTTACCGGATCCAGATGGCCCGATTATAATTGCGCGGATAGAGTTTGGTAGCGCTGCATGATGCTTCACTGGTTCTCTTGTTTTAGTCGCTGAAAAATCAATTATATTCATATCTCTATACATAAATTATGGATCTATATTGTGTGAAGTGTAAGGCGCGTACTGGCACAGATGACTTGACGACGATTACAACTAAAAATAACCGATCAGCGCTTTCTGGTAAATGCGTACAATGTAGTACAAAGAAATTTAGATTTGTTTCTAAACCCAAGGAACCTTTAAAAAAAAACGAGGAGGTGATATCGCTGCCAAGTTAGCAAAACTCCCTGGAACTCCATGGGCAAAATACCCCGGAGAAAAACACCTTCCAGGATATAGCTACTGTGGACCGGGAACAAGACTTGATATCAGACTCAATGATCAAAATCAGCCCCGACCCGGTGAAGAACCAATAAACGCCATTGATAAAGCCTGTCACCTTCATGATGTTGCTTATAAAAGCAGCAATTTGCAACACAGGCATCTAGCAGATGTGAAATTAATTCATGCGTTGAATGCCATTCCTGATAAATCCTTCAAAGAAAAATTGGCTTCATTTTTGATAAAATCGGCTATGAAAAGTAAATTGATGTTAGGTGCTGGTAATTAATAACAACATGGAATCTATTTATTACTCCCCAAGAGGATACTGGAGGGGTAAATCAGCAATCCATAAACTCGCTAGCGCTGCAAAGGTGAAAAAAACCACTGCGGCTCATTGGTTATCCAAACAGGCACTATGGCAAATTTACTTACCACCGCCTAAACAAATTAATGTCTCGCATTTTGATGTGACTGTTCCTAATGAAGTTCATCAGGCTGATCTATTATTTCTGCCACATGACCACGGTTACAAATACGCATTAACCGTAGTTGATATTGCAAGTCGATACAAAGAAGCAGAACCGTTAAAAACAAAATCATCACCTGAAGTGGCTTCTGCATTTGAAAGGATTTATCGACGAGGTCCTCTGCACTGGCCATATCTATTACAAATTGATCCCGGCAAAGAATTTCAGGGTGCAGTGTTATCTACAATGAAATATCACAATGTCACTATCAGACGGGGGCATACTGCACTGCATCGTGATCAGGCAATTGTAGAACGATTTAATCGGACTCTTGCTGAACGGTTATTTGGATATCAATACGCAAAAGAATTCATCCAAGAAAAAAGATCCCGTGAATGGGTTAAAAGGTTACCAGCTGTGATTACCGCACTGAATAACGAGATTACTAGAACAATCAACATGAAACCTATCAATGCGATTAAAAAGAAGTCAATACCTGAAAAACCACAAAAAGATTTTAGCGTTTCCGAACCAATTCTTGGTAGTAATGTCATTGTGAGGTATTTATATGAACCAGGAGAGCTTGAAGGGGGTAGAAAAAGGGCTACTGATCCTATTTGGAGTGTTACTGCACATAAGATATCTAGTATAACACGATCTACGGGTAGACCTCCAATCTATAAACTGGATTCAACTGCCCCTCAACGGGGGTTTACTAGACAACAATTACAAGTGATACCTGAGGATACTCAATTACCACCGCATGGGCTTAACTAGCACCCTTGCGTCTATTGCACTCAAGACAAGTCAACATCACATTGTTTCTGACATGACCGAGACTATTATTTTTTCTGTCAACGGTGAATTGGCGAGGATCCTTATCCGAATACTGCCAACGCATTATACAATTGCAACTTGCGCAGTGATTATTCTGTTGTTTCTTTAACGCAATTATTAATTCAGCATCAATATCAAATTCTCGTTGTTTTTTTTTGTCCTGTTGTTTGTAACCGGAGAGTTTTTTATCAATCATTTTAATATCAATATCATCTATTGTGGTGTCATTATCATCGAAAACAATTCTTCGAAGTTGATTTATTTTTCGTACTCTGGATACTGAAAGATAGACTAAATTCGACCATTCTATGCGATTATCTACCATCCAAACAATTGTATCCGATATAGTCAATCCCTGTGAAGAGTGTATTGTTGCTGCGTATCCTAGCGTCCATGGGGATTTATTAGCACGCAATGCATCTTCAACGACATTGATATCAACCAGCACAATATCATTTAATACGAGAATCTGCTTTTCACTCTGTCCTGGAATATCAACTTCAATGTTCTGTTTTCGTGTATCCGATGTCCTATAACAAAGAGGCACTGGAAGTGTTGCAAATTTTTGTTTATGCAATTCAAATAATTTCATCTGAAGTGTGTCTCTGACTATTTTTCTACTTGCAATGATCAAATCGTTTGGTCTCCACATTTCCCAAAACTCATTCATTGGAGTTTCCGAAATTATTTCACGGGCTATTTCACACTGGATTCTATCCGGTTGTAATCTAATTAATTTCTTAAACTCTTTTAATTCATTATCAAGTGATCTATGATCAGTATCAATTTCTTCATAGTAGTCTACAAAACCCTTTAGCCATTCATGTGGGGATGCACCGACAAATGGTGGTGGTTGGCCGTGATCACCGCACATGACGACTTTTGTATTCTTCAATAACAACCACTCAAGAAATATTTTTAAGACATCTTCGGACACTGTGTCTATTTCATCCCAAATCATGATTTCAGGAATAAATTTCTCTCCCATGCGCTCAGGAGTCCATATATCTCCCTTCCATCGGAAAAAGCTGTGATAGGTACAGGCATTTACCCCTCTCTGTATCATTTCTCTTGCAAGTCTGTGAGTCGGTGTTAGCACAATCATATTTGGATTGGAAACACGAAATAACTCAATTGCCCGGGTTGTTTTTCCTGACCCACTCAGCCGTTTAAATAAACTGTTTTATATCTACAGATTGGATCAGAAATCGGTGGTGCACTAGAAAAATCTGATTGAATCTCTTTGAGATTCCGATAATTATTTTCAATGGTAACATCTGCTGATGGAATATAATCATGAATCATTTCTTTCTTAATTCTCCATGATCCCCAATTCTCGTTGCCAGTAGCCTTAAAATCAACCATTTTGCTGTTTATGTAAAATGAGTCAGTGGCAACTCTAACTGCGGTGTTAGGAAATTTATTGATCATCGAAAACAGATTAATAGAAGCATAACCGAGCATAGAAGCTCTCAAATGTGTGTACTGCGGATTGTATCCATCATTGTAAGTAACAATTGTACCCAATTTGGTTCCATCGGACATAAATGCGTCCTTACGATTGACATATAGGCCTTTATTCGTTAAATCCGCCATTACAAAATCGTATTCAGCGTTGTCTATAATCAATCGTGAAGAATATCTCGTATTGTCATCTTTGCCACCCTGAGTGAATTTACCGATTATTCTTCGTCCAAGATTTTTTGCTTCATTGTTTCTGATTTCAAATAACTGTTGGGACCAATCCATGATTTGTTGTTCATTAAAATCAGGAAACAGTTTTCGCTCTTCGCTAATTATTTTTTCTAGATCAGGTTGTGGTAACCAGACTGATTTCTGTGCTCGATAGGATATAATTGCTTCACTGACAATTAATGATTTTAACATCTTACAATCAAGCATATACCGTAATAACACTATTGGCATCCAGTGTTTTTCAGACATGTGTTTACCAATCCAAAGATAACTACACGGATGAAGTCCTTCAGCCATTTCAAATGATACCACACAAGTGAATCCGGTTAAATCAAAATCAGGCAGTGGTCCATTAATAGCAACACGGGTCATTTCGTGTGTAGGGTGTCCAAATCGTTTGAAATATTTCTTGCATTCTCCATACCCAAGAAAACTTCCTGGATAACACGCAATCATATCAACTGAAATAACGGTATCAGCGGTGTATTTTGTATTCCATAATCCTCCATGGCCGTATTCAAGACAGGACAATTTGACATCTGATAAGAACTCACTCCGTGTTGGTTTCCACGCGTTTTTCTTTCTAGCAAAATGTGCTGCAATGGATGGTACTGTAAAACAGTTTGCTAATAATTGATCTTCGATTTCCTCCCCGTCCTCAGAAAACTCACTAGCCAGTTGTTTCATTTGATTATGCAGTTCTTCAGTACGATATAATTCTCCGTTGGGCTTTACAAACTGATCAAATCTACATTCTTCGTCTGAAGTACTATGAAATAGCCACATTGACACAGGATCGTTTTTACTCAAATGGTAAATAGCATCAAATAATTTCTGCTCTGAAAAAAACTCTTCTGTTTGGGGGAGATATTTTACGGTTCTATCCCGTGGAAATATTGTTACTGCAGATGACCACGCGTGTGCGTTGTGATCAATAATTTCAATTGGGGTTCCCTGTGATTTATATTTCGATTCGTATAATACTTCACCGGTGATTGTTCTTACCGATATTGGAAATCTTAATGATATTTCTAATTTGGTTATATCCTGAATTGTTGCCCCATGCTGTTTCACTGTCAGTTCCCATTCGGTTATTTTTTTTCGTCTTAGATCAGTGAGTTTATTCCCCCGGAACGCATTTGTGAAGTGTTCTATTATTCGTTCTGCTACACAATTGAGCCCTGTCGAATATTTCATGGGTGCTAGTTTTGCAATATCAGGTTTTTCATTGAGCGGATAGATCCCGTAAACAACTGCTGTGACAGGATAAGATCTTTCGTAGTAGGGTTTATCAATTCCAGTCAAAATTCCCGGTTTTGAATCCTGATTCACAGTGATAGTTTTTTTGCCCTTCAAGATGGGTTCAAATTTATCCCTAATAATCCATTTTCCATTCTCACGGATAATGAATTTGATTCGGAAAAAATGAC
This sequence comes from Unio pictorum, assembly GCA_030141615.1. Lineage (NCBI taxonomy): Eukaryota > Metazoa > Mollusca > Bivalvia > Unionida > Unionidae > Unio > Unio pictorum. The sequence continues at coordinate 5,514,066 of JARLTB010000219.1, read as the reverse complement.
TTTTTTCCCCAAGACGTGAAATGATCTCTGCTGCTTTTTCATCAGTCATGGTAGCGTCAACAACACCATCAATTCGAAATGTTGACCAACAATAAGATGCTCCATCACGCTTGAATTCATTAAAACAGTCTCTGATAGCCTTATCAAGAATTTTATTCTTGGGTGTATTAGAAACTATATCAAGATTGAATTGAGCATCCTTCCAGGGTCCGTCTCTTGGACGTTTGTTACGTTGTTTGGGTCTATCGCGATTAAATTTAGGACTGATTTTCAATAATCTCTTAAACTCCTTCATGCTTCCGTCTCTTGGACGTTTTGGACGTTGTTTGGGTCTATCGCGATTAAATTTAGGACTGATTTTTAATAATCTCTTAAACTCTTTCATGTTTCCGTCTCTTGGACGTTTTGGACGTTTGTCACGTTTGTTTCTGTTTACTACACGTTTTTTGGGTTTATCGATATTAAATTTAGGACTGATTTTCAACAATCTCTTAAACTCTTTCATGTTTCCGTCTCTTGGACGTTTTGGACGTTGTTTCTGTCTATTGGACGTTTTTTTAGGTCTATCGATATTAAATTTAGGACTGATTTTCAACAATCTCTTAAACTCTCTATCGGTATTGAATTTAGCATTTTTCGAAGTCAATCTCTTGAACTTCTTCATGCTATACATAAAACAAGTATTTAAATGAAAGTTTTATATATAATGAACCAGTGCAAATGGCTCATGATGGGAAATGTAAACCCGTGTAACAAATCATGCAGAAAAAATGAGTACTGTAGGTATCATATGCAAAGTTTTCGACATGGGAGACTTGGTCCGTTACCCTGTATTCGATGTGGGGTTGGGGTCAAGGGAAAATCACAATTGTGTATTGATTGTGGTGGTAAGCGATATAGGGAATTGAAGCGTTATTATGATAAAAGAATAAAAAATGGACAATCCATCAGAAATTATGACCCTGAAAAAGTCTTTGACCCTGATAACGTCACTGACAAAATCATAAGAACTCCGCAAGACTACATCGAAAGATTCTCCAGTGATGTAATTATTAAACCAAACAATGAATTAGACAAACAATAGAATAGTATATATGAACCAAGAATTCAGACAGCATCCCTTGATTACAAATTATGAGGCATCTAGTGATGGTACTGTCAGAAACCGTAGACTGAAAAAATCAGTTGGTGCTGACAATGGTATGGGGTATTTGATGTTTACTGTTTGGGGGAAGAAGAGATATCTCAATCACAGAATAGTATTTGAATGTTTTAATGGATTGATCGAGGATGGTTTTGTTATTGATCACAAGGATTCTAATCCAAAGAATAATTCTGTATCAAATCTGCAGGCTGTTACCCCAAGTGAAAATTCCAAACGGGGGAAGACTGGAAAATGCAAAACGGTTGGGAAGAGACCAGTGAAATCTTTGAATACAATAACTAATGAAGAAAAAATATTTTCATCTATGAATGAAGCCGGTAAATTTTTCGATATTTGTTCATCTTCTGTTCATTTCGTTGCAGAGGGGATAACCAAGACGGCTATTTCAAAAAAGAGTGGACAAAAAGTTCAATTTAGTTATGTCTAATGCGTCATATTTTTCAATTAGAGATATGTCATTGCTATAGAATAATGAATTCTGAAAACATGAATAGCATCATAGTTGAAATAGCAAAATTGAAAAATCAGGATATCAAACTATCAGATGGATTAAATCCTGATCAAATTATGTCTGATTTTCAGGATATAGAATACGGAGTCAGCACTAACAAATATATGCTACCCAAGAAATATGCACTCATCAAAAGAATTCAGAATTCTATTAAAGACTCTCTTTCATTTTCAAGTGACATCAGTGTGTTCGTTCCGTTGTATACTATCGTAGAGGGAATACGAAAAGAATTAGGGTACGAATACGAATTGAAAAAAGAAGTCAACTCTAAAATTAGAAACCTACGGGCGTTAATTCAAGAAAATGAACAATTTTGATTGACCGACCATTGATTGCCCGACCATTATCATTTTTTGATTGTGACCGACCTTCATTTTTTTTAGCCGACCTTCAAGAGAAAATGTCAAAAAATCAGTGATAGATGATCAAAATAGAAATGTTGAAACTGTCAGTATTATTTATTTTATATACAATTATGACACTTTCAACAACCCTGATAGAAGCTGTTATAGGATAAAATAACACTTCCATGATGGTGTTAAAAATCATCTGACATGTCAAGTGTTTTACAATTGAAAAATGGTTTGCGATTTCAAATAATGGTCAATGAAGCATTAACAACCCGATTGGCTCGTGAACGATTAGATGCAATCAGGAGATTTGTACCAATTCGTGACTCTGTACGGAATAAACTGCAACAACGACAGAGTTTACAAACTGATTTTGCTTTAGGGTATGAATAATTGTTTAAACCAGTAACCACAGCAACGAAAGGGGTAGAGCGTGCTTTACTGGGAGATGTTCCCGAGACGGGAAAATCTGTTATTGGTGAACTTGAAAAAATAGCAGCGAAAACTGAACAAACAAAACAAATGGGATCAAAAAGAACAGTAGATGATTTACGCATGAGATTTAACGAAGAAGGGTTAGCAGCAATTGATGGGACTGATCCAACAGAAATTCCTACGCTTGTTGTTACGTCTTATGAAAACAGAAAAAAAATGTTGAAACCAGAACATCATAAGTTTGTTAAGAATTTAACCCATTGGGCTGATATATTCTACAAAATCAAAACTGAAAAAAGTCAAAAAAAGACAGATAGTGCATCATACATTGAATATATCAGGATGGTGGATCACGTGTATAATCAATATGAAGAACTAAAACAACAACAAAAACCGCCAAGATTGCAAAGAAAGCGACAGCAACCTGCAAAGAAAGTACTCTACTCTCCTAAAAAACAACAAATACCACGTGATGATGATGATGATGATGATTATTTACAAACTACGGATTTAGAAAAACTAGATGAAGCAACTGGTTATAGCGGAAGTGGATTGCAAAATCCAAGGATTAGTTTCTGTCCTGATAGTGTTATCAATGATATATCACGATTAGAAGTTCTTGTAGGAGGGTTCCGAGCTGGAAATAACTCTCCAGAAATAATTAATGAAGCAGCTGATATCTGTAGACGGTTATTTGCCGGCGGTATCATGGATATCAAAACATATCGAGATTTCATTGACGAGTTAGCAGATGGGTATCATAGTGATTAAATAACAATTGAAAACACTAGTGTTTTTATAATAATGATCGTACACTACAATCATGATAAACCAACCCTCGTCTATGTAGTTAATTCACGGTTTCCAGTTTATAGAGCATACTATGGAGATGGCCTCGGCAATACCATTTTAGGATTCTTTTCAAGAATGGCCCCAAAAGTGATGCCGTTAGCTAAACAATTATCAATGAAAGCCATTGATGTTATTCGTGATAAGGGTATTGGTGCTGTTGGAGATCTTGCCGGGAAAGCATTTTCAACTGCAAAGAATAAAATAACATCATTAGTGAGGCGAAAAAAGAAACCGTTACCGTCCACAGAAGAAATGCCTGCAAGTGTTAGTAAAATTATAAATAACGCAGTAGATGAAAAACTAGCGTCAATGGCTTTAACTCCCGACCTAAATATGATAGCAGGAAGTGGCTTTAGAAAACGCTAGCGTTGAAAATCCGATTTAGACTCTGATAAATAGAATAAAATGTTCAAAAAGTCACGTGATCCAGCATTTGATATAGACGCCCCAGTTGGCAAGGATGATTCTGTACGCGATTATCAATATTACGCCTATCATGCCATAGACTCAAATAGTCGAGCAAGAATTGATCTTCAAGTCCATGATACCAGTAAATACTTTTTGCCCTGTGAAGCGTTTATTGAAATCGAAGGAGAAATTGTAACAGCTGCTGATACTGCTGCTGTACCAGCACCGTATCCAGCTGGTACTCAAGTCGGTTTTGTCAATAATGGTATTATGGCGCTATTTGAAAGTGCTAGATATCTCATTGATGGAAAAGAAATTGAGTCGATAGATCGCAATGTTGATGTGGCCACAACAATAATCTGGCTAGCGAGATATTCTGATGATTATACAAGATCAGCAGGACCTTCTATGATGTTTGCAAAAGATGTTACAAATACCGCTGGTGGAAATCAATTTGTTGTAAGACGACCAAAAAAACGTGATAATAGTGATGCTGAGGTCGAGAATATGATTATAAACAAAGATGATAATTTCAATCTAGGAGCTGCAACACGAAACGCAATGTTGCAAGGAGCGCGTAAATCATTTTCATGCGCGATTCCACTGCATCACATATTTGGATTCTGTAGAAACGTCAGAAAAGTTATCTACGGAGCGAAGCATACAGTATCGCTTGTACGAAAGGGTGATGATAACGACGCAATTTGGAGGATTCCAGCGGATGCTGCAAATCACAATGTTGATGCCGGTAAAGTCAATTTAACAAAAATATCATTGTGGATGCCAGTGTTGACTCCAGCATTCACCGCAGAAGAACGATTACTATCATTTATGGACCAAGGGGGAAAGTCGTTGTTGAGTTGGTTATCAGTGAGTACAGATGTGAAGCAATCAGAGCTGAACGGGTTATTCACGTGGAACCTAGCATCAAAACAAGGTGTTGCTGCGCCACGTCATATATTTATTGCGTTACAGGATAACACACGAGTTGGCAATCAACAACGAAGTCATATGATATTTGATCAGTTAGGTGTTAGAGAGGTCTCACTGAGAATAAACGGCCAGCAGGAACCATCCGAGGATATACAACTTGATTACACAGAAAATCATATTGCACGAGTTTATCATAGATTGTTGTCATTTATGGCACGTGATCAAAATGTGGATACCGGTCTACAAATATCACAATTGGATTTCAAAAGCCTCTATCCGATTTATTACTTTTCTCTGGAACATCTTGATTTGATGAGACAATCTGTTGTTGATATACATTTTAGAGCCCGTGTAACCCCTGGTGGTATTAGTTATAGAGCGGTTGCTGTCATTCTCAGTGATAAATCAATGCTACTCGAAGGTGTTGGTGGAAGAATGAGAGTGGTAGATGCCCCAGTAGAAAATCTTTGAACGATTTTTCCATTAGAATCAATCTATTATGTATAATGTCATATAGTGTTATTAGTGTTGCGTTAACTCCTGGTCAAATCAAAAAATTGCAATCAGAATCGGCTAAAAAATGTGGAACCACAATCACGTTGAAACCGAATCAAATGACTGGTGGTGCAAATAAATTATCACTGACAACTCGTCAAATAAAACATTTCAATGATGCACTTGTAGCCAAAAAAGGTGTTCAGATTACTCTTTCTGCGGCTGCTATCAAAAATATGATGAAAACAGGCGGTATATTCCCGTTATTTGCTGCGTTACCAGCATTGATTGCAGCAGCAGCCCCAGCAGTAGCTAAAGCAGCGGCGTTAGGAGCCGTTGGTACTGCAGCAGGAATGGCGTTGAAAAAAGCAACTGGACAGGGTTATAAAAAAGGGGAAAGGGTCTAAGACTACCAGGAACCCCGTATTCATGGTACAGCGGAAAAGGCCTGAGACTACCAGGAACCCCGTATTCATGGTACAGCGGGAGATCCGTTCACGGATCAGGCCTGAGACTACCAGGAACGGTTTATTAATGGTTCCCATGTCCAATTTTGATTTAATGGATGCTGCTAAAAACCTAGCGATTAAAAATTTCAGAGGTGTTTTTATGAAAGATCAATTACCACATCAACCAAACAACACTGAAACAGGTATTATTAATCTCGATAACAGCACCGGACCTGGAACTCACTGGGTTGCATACGCTATTGATCCACGTGGGATTGTTTATTTCGATTCATATGGATTAGCCCCGCCAAAAGAGTTTTTGCGTTATATAAAAAATTTTCCAATGAAGACTTGGTATTCTACGCTACCAACACAACAAATCAATGACCCACCAATATGCGGCAGTGAAGTATTAAATGTCCTTAACGCTATTTCTAACTCCTTGAGTAACCCAAGGGGAAAACCACCTCATATTGTCGTAAATGACTACACTAGTAATCGCTGGAAATCGAAACGATTTTAAAGAGAGAAAGAGTTTTACAATAACATGATTGATATTTGGGGGAGATCTTTGAAACCCAAACCCGATGACACTGCAACCCTTGGTTCTATCAAGGATATAACAAAAAAAATTAAAGATGAAATCGCTGAGACGTTGAATTTAACAAGTGTTGACCCGAATGAAATAGTTGTATTTCAAGACAAACAGGGTAAATTGAAATCTAGTAATGTGTCGTTGGATGATATTTTAGTTAAACAACAAAAGGCAATCGAGAATACCGTTGCGCTATTTTCCGATCAGGGTAAACTCAAACCGGGTGTACTCTTCTCGACTATTACAGATAAATTCACTGAATACAATAAAGAATTTGACGATCATTTAAAAAACTACAATAGTTTCCGTAGAAATGTCGTTCAAAAGTTCTTTGGATCCCCAATTGTAGTTACACCATCTATCGCTGAAATTAAAACGTTTGTTGATGATCAAAAGGTCATCAACGAAGCAACAAAAACAACAACCGACGCCATTGATAAATTTATTGGAACCCCGTTAGATAAAATTGAACTAAAACTCCCTGATATTAAAAAATCCATCGATGAGACCAAAAACTTCATCGAAGGCGTCAAAGGTGATATTTCGAGGATGATAACAGTCATTGAAAAAACAAAAATTCCTCATGCGAAAACCAACAACTTAGTATACACCATCCAACACGGATCATTTGAGTGGACACCTACAAACAACAAATTAGATATCACTGCAACCGTTAAGGGTATTTATCGATTAACACTAGTGACACCATTGAGTCAATTTAATATTTCATCGTCCAGTTCATCCGGGGTCAATAATACGATTTCAACGATCATCGACAAGAATACAACTGAAAAGTTCACAATCACAGCTACTGATAAAAATTTGGTTAGAGTCTCAACAACGTGGTATGTGGAATTCGTAGCGGATTTAAGTAAATCGTAATTGAAAACGCTAGCGTATTTAAAATAAAAAATGATTTCATCATCGCAATATCGTTATGATCAGGTCAGAGAATTTCAAACTAGACTCAAAACCCTGTCTGAGGAGTATGCAATGAAAATAAAAAAATATCGCAGGAGAATTACAGCAATTGATGTTACAGTGTATTCAGTGAGTGGTGTAATCACCGGAGCTGGTATTATACTGTCTTCAGTGACAATGATGGCCCCGATAGCTGTTCCAATTTGCATTTCTGCGGCAACAACAATCGCTGGAATTATTTCAATAATCACAAAAAAAATATCATCATGCAGCCAACGGAAACTACAAGACTACATAATTCAATTTCATGTTGTGTCCACTGCATGCTCGCAATTATCCTCATTGATATCGTCATCTCTCGATGATACAATTATATCAGAGAGTGAGTTTTCAGCGATGGTAGATATATATGATTCTGCGATGTCAAAATTAGAAATACAAAAACATGAGTATAATAACAATGACAACACCGATGGAATCAGAAAAAACCAGAATGATCTCAATAACCTCAACGATATCAGATAGTGAATTCTCAGTGATGGTACGTGTCTATGATTCCGCAGTATCAAAATTAGAAATACATCATGAGTATAGCAACGATGACAACACAGATGGAATTACTTCAACAAATAGTGGAGAACACGAACCCAGTACAAACCAGCATGATCTCAATAACCTCAACGAATCCAGAATTCAGTGTGAATTTCCCCTCTCCGGTCCCAGTGAAGGAGATAGCGCTAGCAAAATTACGAGTATACCATAGTTGGCCAAATATCAGATCAAAATCATTTGGTGGTCAACAACCCAATAATTCTTTAGTGTTTGCAAATAAGAATAAACCCGACGGGACTCCAGACTGGAATGTCGTTTCGATACCAACAGGGTCATACCAAATCGAACAAATCAATAATGAATTCGCGCGTAGAATAAAATCGATTACTGGAGCAGAATCAAAAATAGCTATAACAGTTCATGAGCCAACACTATCATCTGCCATTGAAATAAACTCAGAAGAATACGTCGTAGATATATATCAAAGCTCAATAAGAACAGTGTTAGGTTGGCCTGAATTACCACCCGGGGGAAAAACCGTTGATTTACCAGAACCACAAAAAACTGATTATATCACCGACAGGATAAAATCTGATAATCCAATAAGGAGTTATAGAGATTATGATAAGTCGTATTTTTTCATTAGAGTAGAATATGATGAAATAATACGACTTATTCATCAAGTTGCTAACCGGGATAAAATCACTGAAAATTTCACAGCTTTCAATAACGATATTTCACTGTTGTTAATATCTCTTAAATCCGGTACTCTCACCCGAGATGAATTTATCAGTGTCGTAGAAACATGTAACAAAATCATCAATGACATGGAAACATTTCATTCACAAATTATTCAAGAGGTATTAGGTGACAGTAGTCCTAAAACAAGAGATGTATTTGCAATAGACTATAAGATCCGCATAGGAGATATTCCAACATTCAAACTACCAGGATATAACGTACCACAACTAACAAAACATCTCAGTGACTCCATCGATGAAGGTTTCAAAAAAATCCATGACACATGGAAAAAAACACCATCAACTATCCTGACACACAATAATGACCCAGATGGCGGCGGCAGGCATATTGCTCCGTTCAATGTGAATATTTCATCGGTGATAGCAATCAATTTAGTATGTGATGTTATCGAAGGAAGCTATCAAATAAATTTAGAACGATCAAATCAAGCCCAGCAGGGGTATATTTTGTATTCATTTGCACCAACAGCTCCTCCAGGATTTTTAATAATTGAGTCTCCGGTGAATCCAGTCTATATGCGGTGTCATAATAATTCATTAACCAGAATTAATTTCAAACTCACTGACCAGTCTAATAATCTGATTGATTTACAAGAGGAGGTTCTACAAATTAGTCTGTTTGTAAAGTCTTGAAGGGGGACACGATATCGTATCGGACTGGATCAAATATTCGGTTGAGAGGGTGAGTGACAACGACGTTGTAATCTCTTGAAAAGTTTTTGATTTCATTGATTTTTCATTATTATTTTTTGCCTGATTTCATTATTATTTTTTGCCTGATTTCATTGATTTTTTTGCCTGATGTCATTGGTTTCATTGTTTTTAAGCGTGATTTCAGTGAAAACTTGTCTAAAAATGTTGTCTGATTCACCCTCTCTGCTGCTCCTAATCATCCTAACATTCTAATTTTTGTCTAGTACAGAGTGTACGTTTGGTGTCTTCCCTATAAATTTTGTAAACTAGGTATGTCAATTGACATGGGTAGGTTGGTCAATGTCAGGTTAAATGGGTTGTTAATTTTGATGGTGGAGAGCCAAAAATGATCAAGTTTGATTTTGAAGAACGAGATTGTCCAATAGAGTTTCTGAGCCAAAAGGAAACTCTGTAAGTATAAATAGCCCTTAAAAGGGCTTTTTGATGGAGTGTTACAGGGTGTAACCGTAGTTCCCTCTTTCTTCTGGTGAATCCCTGTGTCCTTCTTGGGTGTCTTGCTTTTGTTGTTGTTCTTCCATCTTGATGTTGCTTCCTCCCGTCGTGTCCATTCCGTGTTCTTCCTTAACAATTTGGAATACTTTGTGCTGATATTAAAGTAGAGTATACAACCTCATATGACAGCCTATTCTCGCGTTGGTAGTTATTCAACGTAAAAATTTAGTTTTTAGAGTAATTAAGGTAATTATGTGTTGTTTTTTTTTTTTTTTTTATGGTTTAACGCCATTTTTCAGCACAATATAGGCTATACATGGCGGCCAGTATTAAATGGTGGAGGAAGAACCCGGACAACCCCCGGAAAGAACCACCGACCCACGAGAAGCTACTGGCAAGCTTTGTCACATAACTACATTTGCCGAATCTTAGACTCGAACACACGCAGACAGAGGTGAGATGGCAGTGGTCCGTAACGGACAGCGCTTTAGACCACTCGGCCACTCGGGGCCCCTGGTAATTGTGTGAATTTTTATTGCAGCGTGAGGTGTCTTGCTAGATGGTCAGGTCTGACCATCTAAATCATGTTATAGGCCTTAGTTCTTATGGCTTAGTTTATGATGCAGCCTTGTGTCGCCGGGCCTGATAGTCTTTGGATGCTGACACTACTTCATAATGTCTGTTTGAGGCCATAAAGCGGGAGACTCTTTTAAATGGTCACGTTTAGACCATAAGGATATCCCGGATTTTTGGGGTTCTAATCTGAATTGTAATCATAGTTTAGTTGTATAAATGCTGTCAATGAGGCTGTATATAGGGATAGTTGTAAGAGCAGACAGAAGAGAGGTGGTTTCCTAGACACTTGTTTGTTAATTTTATATTGTCAATACGTTGTTATTTTGGATATTTCAATGTTTATCTTTTTGCCTGGTAATTTCATTAACGTTACATCATCCTGTTAGGTTTGGTTAGCACAGGTATCATCCGTGGTACGTTTTACCTAGCGTAGTGTAGGTGGGCTCCCCTTTCGGAGTAACGGAGTCCCTTCTGATCCTGTACATTCCCATTCCGTGTGGATGTGATTATTTGAAAATATAAGGTTAAGAACCAGGATTATTGTGTTATTTGGTCCTGGTGTAATTTAATTTTTTAATCTTATATTTTATCGATAAGCCCTGATGTTCTAAGTAATTATATTATATTTTGTATTGTTTTTTGAGGGTTAGTGTTATTTAATTGAATTACTTCCGGGTATGTATTTGGTGCAGAGATGTTTAGCTGTTTAGATCCAAATATTTTCCTTTCCTTTTGGTTCTTTTTACAGTTATAAAATATGTGGTGTAAGTCTTCAGGTAGTTTACAGCTGAAGCAATTGATGCTGTGTGGGAAAGGTCCTATATATTTACCAAAGCTGTTGGCCAGTTTTGTTTTTCCTAGAATTATTCTGTTTATTTTAGTTTGTTCAAAACTGCTGCACCTAGGCGTTAAGATGTTTCTATCAACTTCCTTAATGATGTTATGTAAAGTTCTCCCTTGTTTGTTTAGTTCCCAATCCTTTTGCCTTCTTCGATTGATCATTGAATAGATCAGACTGTAGATTTCAGTCTGACTATACTTGAGCGGCATGTAATTTGGTTCGGAGAGTTTATTTTTAGCCAGTTGGTCTGCTAATTCATTCCCTTTTATGTCTATGAGGGATGGAATCCATAAAAACTCGACGGTTAGTTTTTGAGAGTCGATTAATTTCATGATTTGATTAATTTGTGCAAGGAAATTTTTCCTAGATTTAGTGTTATTATTTTTAATGGAAGTAAGGACGCTAAGCGGGTCAGTAATAATCAAGGTCTTGTTTGGTTTGTTATCATGTATCCATTTTAAAGATTCAAGGATGGCCCAGAATTCAGCTGTATAAATGGAACAGTGGTCTGGAAGACGACTGCCCATTTGGATATTATGTTCTAGTATGACCCAGGCTGCAGCTGTTTTGAAAGGATTTGTAATTTTGGAGCCATCCGTGTAAATCTGTGTATAATTTTGGTACTGGTTGTCAATAGTTTCCATTGCTAGTGTTTTTAAGTACTGTTGTTGATTTTCTTTGTTACCTTTTCCTACAAGGGAGGTATTTACTTTTATTGGTACATTATTCCAAGGTTCTTTTTCAGTTATTTGATTAGTTTCTACTTGGAATATATCTACTGGTATTTAATGTTTTAATTCATGTACTATTTTTCCAAAAGATTTTTTGTTTTTTTAGGGTTTTTAGAAAGGGGGTGTTACATTTATTAATAGCCACCAGGGTGGGGTGCGTTTTATCATGTGTCGACAGTCGAGTTGCATATCTCAATATGAGTTCCTGCCTCCTTAAGTGCAATGGCGGTTCCCCAGTCAAGACCTGCACCTCGGCTGTGGACGTGGATGGTAGTGCACCAGTAGCTACGAGTATGGCTTTCCTCTGTATTTTATTTAATTTGTTGAGTTGACTGATGGAAGCCGTGGTATAAACTTGGCATCCATAGTCTAGTTTTGATCTTATTAATGCCCTGTATAAAGTCAAAATTGTTTTTTGATTGGCACCCCACTGCATTCCTTTGAGGCTTCTTAACAGATTTAGGTCTTGATTACATCTTTTAACTAAGTCGTCGATATGGTGAGCCCATGTTAGATGTTCATCAAAGTACATACCCAGAAATTTGGCTACTTTTACGAATTTAATTTCATGATTTTGTATATTAAATTTAGGATAGACTTTGAAATGCCTGTGAGGAGAGAACAGTACAGCTGTGTAGTTGTAACATCAAAATTAGTCAACATTTCTGTCTATTTTTGAAACGTCAAACTACCTCGGAATAGTCAACCTTTCTGTGCAGTTCTAACGTTAAAATTACGTCAGAATAATAAATGTTTCTGGTATTTTAACGACAAACTACGTGCTAAAAGTAAACATTTCTGTGTATTTGTAACGTTAAAATTACCTCGGTATAATCAACATTTCTTTGTAGTTGTAACGTCCAAACAACGTCAAGTATAGTAAACATTTATGCGCAGCTGTAGCGTCAAAAATGCGCCAGAATGATCAACATGTATGTGTAGTTGTAACATCAATACTACTTCTGAAAATTAAACATTTCTGTTAAGTTGTAACGTCAAGACCACCTCGGAATGGTAAACATTTTTCTGAGACTGATCTGCTTTGTTTACTTTAGGTGGAGATCAACCGATTATCAGAGCCGTACAACAGTTGTACAAACGGACAAACGTTCTGGAAGTTACACGGCGTACATTACAGTGTCACTGTAAGCTGATAAGACAGTTATTCATTACAATTATCATACTTTCAGTTTAAAAGCCTAAAATTATTATTACCAAGTTTGGTCATTTCCAGTTTTCATATTGGTACGTAAGAGTACGGTTTTTGTGGCGGTGAGATTTCTTTGCGGATGTCATAACGTCATCTGACGGCGATGAAAAGGTTATATAGCTCATCTTTTATAATAATGAACCTACAACGACAATAATGACACCATTCTCCTTTCATCTACCGTTTTATGTACCAATATGAATCTGTTGTTTTATCAAACAACATTCAATTCAGTTTACTCTCTGTCATCCCTCTTGTATTTTTTTAGGGGGGGGGGGTTGACATTTGCATTTATTAATTCTAATATCTTTCTATTTGTTTATATCTGCTTGTTCATCTGTTATGTCAGACTTTATATGCTTATACCAGTCTATATATTAATCTGTGTACAACAGTATAGTACGCTCACTGTATCACCACACCCCATACCATATATCAGTCTGTGTACAAAAGTATTGTATGCCCGTTATAATATACATTTGTCTTTATTGGCAGCTTTGTCTCCATCTGTGTCATACCAAGAGAACCCTTGCCGTCTGCGGCTGCCTCCTGCCTGACTCCCCGGATATCCAACTGAACACGCCACAAGACGTGCCAATTTGCAATGAATTAAATCTGAAAGGCAAAGAAATAATAGTCACAATGAAGTAGACACTGACTCATTTTCAAATGACCTAGATTTTCCTTTAGTGGCATGCGAAAGTCTGGAAGTCGGGGTTATATATATATATATATATATATATATATATATATATATATATATATATATATATATATATATATATATATATATATATATATATATATATATATATATATTGATCCATTTATAACCCAATCTAGACTAATCAGATTATAAATCAATGGTCAATTAGCAATAAGTAGATCTGAGAGTTAGAGATATGAGGTCACGTTCTCTTGACTATTCTAATCACCAATCAATTAACAGCATTTCTTATTGCTGAAACTGAATCTTGTTATTCGGAATGTACCGTTGTTAACGATAACCATTGCTAGCACGAAGTGCACCGCCTTATTTGATATGATACCTGGTATAAGTAGATCGGAAATTCCAACTGACACTAGAACGTAGACTCTGATGGCCTCATGGTACTAATTCATTTCCCATAGTAAACCTATGCAAACACCAGGATATAAAAAAATTCAATAACTTAAACATTTTTGAGTAATCATGATCAAACTTGTATTTATTAGTATAGATGAAACCTGGCTGTCATCTTCTGTGTAGAAGCAAGGTTATGAGCAGTGGCATTTGCTTGACCTGCATGTGTTAGTAAAATGTGCTTTCAATTCCGCACCAAAGAGTCAGGTGCTAATTTTAGTAATGAGTGTTCCAAACTCAAGACTGGTAACGGACTGACATTCCATCAATGAAACAACGTGTCTATTTTTTTCAATTACAACAAGCTCTCAAAATATTCTTTTTCCTAAAACATAACGTACATTATATTATTAACCAATCCTGGTCAGCCAAACCCATAAGGAATTTATTTTATGTTCACCCATTTCCAGGCTGGTTTCCATTTTTCCTTATCAATAGTACCGTGTGTCCTTATTGAACCCTGTCAAATATCCCTCGTAAAAGAAAGATTGATTCTGTTCCCAAGATAAATTCTTGACTCGTTTGTGTTTGAATGACAGGGAAATATACAAATAAAATTTAAGAAACAGAAGAAAATATATGACAAGGTTTCGAAACGGTATTAAAGCTAGTAAACTACTTTTTGCAGCTTTACAAAGTTGTGAAACAAATGTCAAAAAAGTAATGACTGTACCTATCGCGCAGAGAACCAAAATGTTTGCATCTAATGTAAAGTTGGTGACAAAGAACGGAAAATATGCTTGGCTTTAAATCAACGTCAGTTACAGAATGAATAATATAAATTATATTTAGTTAAAGTTATGCATGGAGGTACTAAGGAACATGTCAGTATCATTGTACAGTGGGATAAAGAACAACAGTGATGATGATGATGATGATGATAATGATGATGATGAAAATAATAATAAGTTGCGAAATGTTTCCTTGCGTAAATATGAACGCAGACATTGAGTACGTCAGACAAACTGATGCATGGCTGCGTAATGGATTTCGAATGTTAGAGTTTTCATTTCTGACAAACTCTCTATGAGTGTTCATTTAATAGTATATTCTATAACAGACCACCCCGGATCAGATTCAATCGGTAGTATCTTGAGGGACTCAATTGAATGCCCAGACGAATTGCAACGGATGGCGAGTCTTGCATTGAATTTCTTGCAAATGTGTCTCTTGTGGTTACTCAGCCTTTTCTGAAATCGACGGTTTCGGCAACATATTAAGTCGTACAGATCTTACTTGTTTGAGATATATTAGGTTTTTTGTTCTACACCTTAAATTCGTATTGATATTGAAACAAATTCCTCTAGTAGACATTCAGAACGATTCTTCCTCCACCATTTATACTTGCCGCCATGTATCGCCTATCTTTGTGCTGAAAAATGGTGTTAAACCTTCCACAACAATAACTTTGGCATGTATCAAATGATTTTTCTGATTTTCGGTAAGCAACCATATGATTATCTTGAAATATGCAGTTCACATGTTGAGAGCACTCGAGTATAAGCCCAAAACATGTTCTTTAATTATACAACAGGAATATTGATAGCTTTTAATATTTAATATGATTCATAAAATATTATATTTGTACATATTGTGTTACTGATTCAGAATAATTCTGCCATTCATAGCTTTACTTAAATCGATAGTTTACTTATCGCCAGTCTTTGATAGAAAGTTAATATATATCTGTACCTGCAAAGTTATCAAAGGGGAGATACGAATGTATTAGTGTAAATGAAGGTTAGAACCTTAATCAAGAGGAAGACTGGTTTTAAAAAAATGTATAAAGGTTGTAACGCTGCAAAACATTTTATTGTGATCAATTATTTCTTGATACAAATATTTTAACTGAATATAGGTATATTTGAAATTTGGTGCTTCATGTTCCCGATATGGTCCTTTTGAATTCTGAACAGCTTTATCCATATCATCATTTCAACGCTGCTCACTTTCCGCGAATATTTTTTATTATTGTGCACTCACGCAAGCACAAATCCAACTGTTGAAAAGAGATTAGGAAACGTTTATGTATGGTCTCTTTCAGATAAGTTCTGCATGCTGTCAGTTTCTGCCAATATTGACGACGGCTCATTCACCTGTAACTGTGATAATCCTTGCAGGTAATATGTGACACACGAATGAGGATTTCCGTTTTACAATTATATATATTGTTGTATATATTGTTGTAGTGGATGATGTACTTATTGCACACAGTGTTATGTGTCTGTATAGTATATTGGAATGTCTATTTACATAACATGCTTTTCTCCTGAATGCCACTACAGTTTCATTTTGTACCAGACCTCGCTAAAATGTATCATGGGAAAATAAACAAGATAATGCGCATGACAGAGTATACACTGGTACTGCAGACATTCAGTCGCTAACACAGATACACCGTATGCAGCGTACAATATACATTAAGTTGTTGACACATATACACTGTATACAGTTTCCAACAGACATTAGGTTGTTGAAACATATACACTATATACAGTGTTCGACAGACATTAAATCATTGACACACATACACTACATGCATTGTACAACATACATGAAGTCATTGACAAAGATTCGGTATATACAGTGTACAACATACATGCAGTCATTGACACATATTCAGTATATACAGTGTACAACATACATGAAGTCATTGACACATATTCAGTATATACAGTGTACAACATACATGAACTCATTGACACATATTCAGTATATACAGTGTACAATGCACAACAGACATGAAGTCATTGACACATATTCAGTATATACAGTGTACAACATACATGAACTCATTGACATATATTCAGTATATACAGTGTACAACATGAAGTCATTGACACATATTCAGTATATACAGTGTACAACATACATGAAGTCATTGACACATATTAAGTATATACAGTGTACAACATACATGAAGTCATTGACACATATTCAGTATATAGTGTACAACATACATGAAGTCATTGACACATATTCAGTATATACTGTGTAAAACATACATGAAGTCATTGACACATATTCAGTATATACAGTGTACAACATACATGAAGTCATTGACACGTATTCAGTATATACAGTGTACAACAGACATGAAGTCATTGACAAATATTCAGTATATACAGTGTACAATGTACAACAGACATGAAGTCATTGGCAAATATATACCGTATACCGTGTACGCAGACTTTGTAATCCGTGCTACACTTGTGTTAATTGCCGGAGGTTTTGTAATCCCTGTTCCACTTTTATAAATTCCATATCTGAATATTATAATAATAATAATAATAATAATAATAATAATAATAATAATAATAATAACAACAATAATAATAATAATAATAATAATAATAATAATAATAATAACAACAATAGAGGGCGGTATTATCGATTTTAAAAGTCTTCATTGTATACGCCATTGTTGAACTAAAGCTATCACATGCTTAATAATGAATATGCTTAGCACATAACTGTACGATCTGTTAAGATACTTCCAAATTAGTAAACAAAACGATTAGTCGGTTCCTTGCTTGAATATAGTATTCATGTGGACTTATTTTTCAGTGACATCACTTTTGATGTTGCTATTTCTGGGCGGAGCTGGCCTAACGATGACTATCTGGTACGTGTATGTTATTTCCAGTTATTAAATACTACTAATGCATTCGTCGGTGGAAACTCATCAGATACAAATTATGACTGACGTTCCCAGTATTCTCTCTATGGGGGCAAAGATAATGTTTGTGAAAGTCACTTTTGTGGTTTGATTCGGCACCCATACGACAATGTCTTTTATGGACGGAAATAAATTTGTTCTGCTTTCACAAAGTGTACATTCTGACCACTTATAATCCACTTGTAATAAATATGCACATTCTAAGTAACGCAGATAATTATAGACATAAGGCGTTTGATTGGTCAGTTTTTAAGTCACATTAAATTTCAGCCACTCAGATAGATGTAAAATTATAAGTTCACGCCCAGATTTAACGTCTGTTAGAAAATTGTATCTACGCCTACAAAGTTTAGTGGATGACTAAAGTGACCCAATACAGCGTAGATATTTTAGTGGTGCGTGGTATTTGCGTGTTAAATTTAAAATCTGGTTGTGTGACTTCCTTATTTAAAATGTGCGAGAAACTTCTGTGATATTGATATCAAATACAAACAAAATATAAACTACTAAAAATGAAAGCTTTACACGCTTTATTCTATAATTTAAATTACTTCTTACAGGAAAAGGTTCTAATGAAAGAGCTATGTGAGAAGGAAAAGAAGAGGAATGGCGCATACATTACCAATAAATGTTTAAAATGGAGTAACGGTTCGTTTAGTGACCTTATACAAAGGTAACTTAGTGTACTTAGATTGTAAATCCTTTCAAACTCTCTTCCTTTTTGCATTCCTGCTTAGAACTTTAATGTTACACAATCCAGATATAAAATTTGTCTAAAACAACAATCAAATTACAATCTGCGTGTCATCGATTTCAAGGCTGGCATAGACATTTTTTTTTTTACTTTCTTTCTGAAATTTCACTGACACGTTCTGTTCTTTATGTCCGACATGAAAATTAAGAAAAATATACTTAAAAATCTTCGCAAGTATAAACTCTTTTGAAACCGCAATAATATTATATATATATATATACATATATATATATATATATATATATATATATATATATATATATATATATATATATATATATATATATATATATATATATATATATATGAGATTGCGTGTGTCAGTAAATTTGAACTACAGAATATCATACATCTGACAACCCCTCATCATCGGGCCATATATAGTTTTTTCTTACCGACTTTTCTTCTTCTCAACATCTGATAGAGTAGATTGAAATAAGTAACGGTTCTAACACTCAATCAGGAGTCTCTTTGATTCCAATCTATTTTTTACTTGTCTTAATATCTTTGCTTGGTTAGAGAACACAAATCAATACCTTTAGTATGTAACATTCTGTTTATTCTTCCAGTCATGTTCGGAACAGTGTCCTTAGGTTTAGACCAAGATATACTGACGATACAGCACTTCACACGTTTACAGTCCGTGTAATTTTGAAAATAAAATAAAAATTTGATCAGGTTTCAAAGATATTAATTTCTAATATCAAATATAATTTCAATACTTATATATTTTATATAATTTGAGCAATATTATCATCAATAACTGTGAATAGTATATATAATGTATGCCGTTCTACTGCAGAGTTTTTATTTTTCAACTGCCTAAACAATTTCGTCTAATTTTAATTAGTTGTTTGTAGTAGATTTTCATTGTTTAAGTGTAATGCTTATTATTGGTTTTCTCAAGTCTTTAGGCTGTTAAAAGCTCAAAATATAAATTAAAATTTTATTTACAAAAATTATTTTTATTGTACACCCTGATTTTGAAGAAAACAAAGTGTTTCTACCATCTAGGTTTATTAAATGTTCAATTTTAAGGGCTGTTAGAGATTGAACCCTAGAGTTGCCGTGATGCCTTTATGAAGTTATCCCTCGGCTTAAAATGGACATTTTCCTAAGGAACTACAATTGTTTGAAGAAAACGAAATCCCTACGTATCTATGAAATAAATCGTATCTCCTCAAGCACTGTCCACAATTTCCGCGTGAAATAGTTTCTTTATTTCAGTGATTAGCTAGGTCATCGTTTGGACCACCCGTTATGATTTGATTTAATTTATATTTGATCTAATTTAATTGATTGTTTGTATAAGTTTTTTTTTTTTTTAAATTTCATTACATTCCATTGTAATGTAACTTTATTTACTGGGATAGAGTTCAGTTCTGACTGAATTGTTTTATTATTTTTTTGACATAAACAACTTTATAGAAACATTGGTTATGCTGCAGACCTAGTTCCTGGGCATGATTCAGAAGCTTTGATAGTTTATTCTAAACAACGTTTGTATTTTTTTAAGCAATTCTTTCTCAGAGTAAGATTCATAAATTGGAATCGATGCCATACTACTTGGAGTACGTGAACATTACCATGTAGCAAATGTTACAAACTGGTTTTTCCAAAGGATTGAACCACATCCGGCCATATGTTTTCTGTTGTGGTTAGATTTATTACTGGTGTTTTGAAAAATAATAAAAATAATAGTTATTCTTGCCCTACTACTGAAGAAGTTAAAGTGTTTTATGTTGTGACCAGATTTGGGCTAATTATTTTGTTTTCTTCAATTTATTTGGATTTCATGTCTGTTCTTCCTGGATATTGCTCTAAATTAATTCTTGGACAAAGACATTTATCGAAATTTATACAGAATTAAAAAACTTGAATATTATTTTTAATGAGTCAACAAAAAACTGTCGGTACGCTCAGTATGACGCTGACTGTAACATACGTCTTTGCCGTCCATTTTGATTTCATCGGGATTTGAACTCAGTTTCATTAGGACTTTTATTACTAGGACTTTTATTTATAAATTCTTGGATTACTTTTGGATTTCACTGCATCAAAACGTAAGTTTTCTCTCTCACTTTTACAATGTTTTTCAATGAAATAAATTATTTGCTATATTTTACAACACTTGATGTCTTCACTTTTTCTTATCACGTTTTGTGAGAGCCTAAACACGTAACACCTTCCCCTAAAATTTGAATATACTGAGACCGCCGTTATATAACCTGTTCATAGTATAGTCCTATCTACATCCACACTAAAACAACGATCATACAATGGAAGATCTGTCGTATTATAAAGTGACAGATATCACCTCTTGTAACTTTGACTTCATTTGTAGTTTTGTAGTCTCCTCCTTTAGAAACGCTTGCCATCATTCCGGTACATAATATCTGTCCCAGTGTAATAGGTACGGAAGGCATGGCTGGTCACGGCAGAAAACATCATTCTGAAGATGATTGAGGCAACATACAAACATGCTTGACTCCATTGGTATCTGGGAATGGTTCGGATAATCTGCCGTCTTTCTCGAAAGGAGCGATTCATGGGATTTCCGAATTTCTAAGGGCAACACAATTTTGCATAGTTTGGCAACGGTTTTTGTCAGTATAAGAGTGTTGTGTCCAGGTTTTACTTCTGTTCCTGGCATTTGCCTTGGAGTTGAAGAGCTACAAGTACATTATAGGAGGTCCCTAGACCTTTCCTCCTGAAGCTACGCTGACTATCAGACATGAGACCTTAGCAGTATGACGAACAAGCGATGCAGTCACATTCTGTCGATGATTATGGCAGGAAGGAGATGACTTGATGGCTCTTCCAGGATTTTCTCTTGTCTTTCATATTGTACAAGTTGATGATGAATGTAGAATTGGACAATAAATGCATCATTGTACTTTGGCGGTATAGTATCATTTCCTCGAGTTCCCGTCAACAGAATGAGATCACTAGTGAAATTCTGTGCCATGTGCGATCCTCGGACTTTGTATCTTTCTGCTGTTATTGCATCTGCTGTGGATGCCTTGCCATCTGTTAATATATAAAATGCTTTCACAGCTTCAGTCATCGCCAGATAATCAGCAAATGAGTTTGTGTTTTTCACTTGAGGTGATCTATATATTGCCTACTCCCTTATATATTACTGCTGATGGAGGACGTTGTTGAAGAGTTCATCACATCTTTGAGGTAGCTTTTTTACAGTGAGCAGTGTGGTGCTGTCAGCAAACACTATTGAAAATGTTCCTGATAACTGTCTTCAAAGCATCATATATGTTCTTCATTTTCTTCTTGAATCTCATATGCCTTAGTACTCTGCCCTGAGTCTTGAAACTCTGAGTTTGCACTGGACAATCCATATGATATTGTTGAAGACTGACGTTTAGTCTTTCAAACAAGTCTTTTGCTGCCAACGTATCTCATTCAGAAGTCTATGCATGGCAGTATTATTCTCATCAAATAGTCATGACGTTTACACTTGGTGCAATAAAGCGTTTTTAGTAAAGGGGGTATCTAAAGGATTTCCATTTTCCATCTACATTCTCCGAGTTTATATCGGTTGTATCTAGTTGGCTGTACGGTTCTTCGATAAGGACTATTACACATTTCCTGTTTCAATTTTGAGACATCAGCGCATTTCCTCAATAGGATAACTGACCATGTCTGGTAATATGTTCCCACTCACCAAGGATGATGAATTTGTCATCGTTTGGTATATATGCAATAACAAACTCCAGTTCTTCGTAAAAGTTGTCTTTAATCTCATCTGGGTTGGTCATGGTGGGTGCATAGATAGTGATGATAGTTGCATGTCTTTTACTGATAGTGTGTCTCATTTGCATTTGTCTATCATTTACGCCTTTGGGATGATTTGTGAGCTTGTTAACTAGCTGGGACTTCACAACAACGCCAATAAACACACCGGGTTATGGTGTTCGCTATGAAGTAGAGCGTTGTAGGTATTTGGAGGTAAATTATGAAAAGCCGATAATGGGTAGCCGTGAATCACCATTCATCTAACTTTCTATCAGGAAGTAATTACATTTGCAAACTAAACTGAAAACGCACAATGCTAATATATCTCGAAGAGCAAAGTTCCAAATACCTCTAGTTCGTTCCAAAGAGACTGGTTTTTATGATTAAATTTCCATTCAAAACTAATTAACGATGAATACAAACTGCACAGTAATAAATAAATGGTTGATAAATTGATGTGACTGGCCGTTGTTCATCGTTTCTTTACGTAACTAGTTTCTCAAACCTCTTCAAAGATTGGTGATCGATGGCGGTGACTTATTACTTACGGCTAGATAGTCATGGTACGCTGACAGTTTTGTTCAAGGTTGGTATAGGTAATTCCTCAGCAATTGTGGATGTTAAAACTAACCTGGTTGGAACGAATGAAATATAGATTATTAGCATAAAGTCGTATGCCTATGCAGCATTGGTGAGTTTGTTTTTGTTTTACAGGTTCCATGACAATTTTCTGTGCGTAAACATCTACTATGAGGACTTGAACTATAAGGTCTTCACAGAAGAACCACAGTATCAGGTCAGTGAATACATTCATGTCCAATATGCACGGCCAAAATAACGAACCGGGATCACAGGTATAGCCTAACTAGATAATTGGGAGGTTCGTGAAATCTGTGCCACAGTGTGTATGCAGATCTCAAATGCCACGCGAGAGTATGATTGAACAAGAGCACGTAGCTGCTGGATTATATTAAATGGCTAAAATATAAAAGAAAATGAAGACTGTTTCCGGATATCAGTTGTTTGTAAAACTTGTCTACTTAAATAATCAAACTTTGGATGAAATTTGTCATCAAATATTTAAATAATACTTATTATGTTATCGATATTCTGGCCTTTATGCTAAAGTAAGAGTCAAAGCAGGAAGTTATGTTCGCGAATAACTGAACTAAAATTACTTTAGGCCCTTGTGTTAAGTTTATTTTATGTTAATGAGAGAACTGCTTTCAAAAATACGTATCAATATCAACATAATGCAATAATATTATTGAATTTATTCTGACAAATGAAGATAGATACTCGGCATCGGATATGTATTTTTTTAATTTTGCATTACGCTTTAAATTGATATTATTCTGACCACTCAGAAAACAAATCTGAAATAACTTGTACATACTTGTACATACATACTTTATACATTGCAAGTCTTCAATTATTGCTTCCTGTAGACTGTTAAGTTACACAATCAGCATGATTCCTTTTCCATAACATATTCAAAAGTTAAAATGGCAATGAATTTGTCTTTTAGATCAATACACTTGCTATTATTTGTCTCATTCTTCCTCATCTTATGAGAGAGAGAGAGAGAGAGAGAGAGAGAGAGAGAGAGAGAGAGAGAGAGAGAGATGAATGTATGATTTTCCGGTGTTTATGTGAGTAAACGATCTATGTGTTTTACTTGACAGATAGAGAGGTTCCTTGCAGATATTGGTGGCGCCTCAGGCCTCTTTATTGGAGCTTCTATTTTAAGTGCTATGGAGCTGTTTGAACTAATCGTAGAACTATTCCTTCACATGTGCAAGAAGAGCAAGGGACTCAACTCTAACAGTGTTAATGATGTGCTTAGCTTAGAAGAAATGTCTTAAAATAAAATGACAAAAGTATACTATATCATGTATAATACATGTAATTGGATTAGAAAGAAAAGGAATTTGTGAACCTGAGTGAGAAAATCTGTTAGTTAATTTTTCAACTTCCATTATCATCCTTGTGTATTGATTTTGCCTCAGATTACTTCACAAAGCTGTTTTTAAACAGTTTGTATCAGCTCTGCTTTAACAAAGTCCATCTTTCTGAGAACAACATGTCTTGATAAGATAACTGAAGTAAGGTAAAAGTGCTAGGCTAGGGTTAAAATGGCAAAGTCACAGCTCTAGAGTTATGATCGAAATGGTAAAGGACAAGTCCCAGCTAGAGCGTTAGAATCAAAATGGCAAAGGACAAGTCACAGATATAGAGTTAAGATCGAAATGGCAAAGAACATGTCAGAGCTACAGAGTTAGGATCAAAATGGCAAAGGACAAGTAACAACTATAGTGTTAGGATCAACATGGCAAAGGACAAGTCACGAAGACTCAAGGATGGACAACGGATTTATTCATGAAATCTTGCTTTTTGCGCTAAATTCTTTCAACAAACCTCTTAAACGATTTTTTTACTAGGATAAGAAGGAGCCTATCGCAGATGAAGTAGAAAGTTCGCAATCAAGACCACTGTTACCCTAGTATGACATTTATATTTGTTTGATAAAATGACATCTAATCCTCATATTTAAACGGCTACACTGGAGGAGGACTCTGGGCTGTTGAAGCAATAGATCCATGAGATAAAGGCCAACTATTTTTAAAACAAATTAATGTTGTTTCGGCATGATACTACACAATATTACCAACAAATAATCAACGACATAGGTACCATTCACAGTAATCTTGTTTCTTTAATGATTTCAGGAATACATTAACATTTATATGGTAGTTTGTTAATATAATCTAGCAGAAATAGTTATATGCTTATGTGTATGCCCATGCTTATAAAGAGTAAGAAAATGAAACATCGACATTTTAACGTCATAAATGTCAGGGTGAATTAAAAGACATTACATGTTTTTTCAATTGTCCATCAGTAATTTGATGGAGACTAATTTTATAGATCACTGCATTTATATGGGAAAATATGAACCAGTATTATTTGTTTGGAGAGATACTGCAAGACCTGTACATTTTTATCATATGCTCGTATTTTTTGTAATTCTACGTAAGGATTAATGATAAAAAATACAGGACGAGAAGCAAAGTAATTAGTTTATGCTGTATTCCAGAATAAATACACAACCGTAGATTTAT
The DNA here is from genome assembly GCA_030141615.1 of Unio pictorum. NCBI lineage: Eukaryota > Metazoa > Mollusca > Bivalvia > Unionida > Unionidae > Unio > Unio pictorum. The sequence goes on along the minus strand of JARLTB010000219.1, from coordinate 5,488,704 downwards.
TAATGCTCAACAACAATCTTAATGCGCACATAGCACCGCCAAGCGAAAGTTAAACTTTGTTGCGCGCTCAAAATCACTGTAAAAACGAACTGTCGTTTTGGTGTAATTCAATTTAAATTGACAGTCATATTGTGAATGAATGCGCATTGCACTTTTTCCAGTTGGTCTGAAATGAACAGATTTGTTTTTTGTGTTGTTGTTGTTGTTGTCGATTCTACTCATTTCCGCTAATTATGGACTAGATGTAGCTGTGCCAATTCAACACGTGATTAGAACAGGGAGGGACGTGTCTCGACTCAGCTGCATATGTGTTTCGGTTCTGTGGTTGAGTTTTTGGAATTATAATATGGGGAAAAAAAGAAATCTTTCAATTGTAATTATCAAAACAAAGACGCTATGGCATTTTACGTTAATTTCATTTTGAGTGCAGTAAGGATAATGTTATTGCAGTTGGAATGTAGTCGAAATTACAATACAATTTCAAAATCTTTAATCATGCTTAAGAACTCATGGAATCGCTCGTGTAATTTGGATTTGCAGATCTAAGAATGTACATTATCAGGAAATTAGAGATGCAAAAATGTAAGTATAATGTTTGCCATTCTTATTATCAGCTAGAGAAAACTTGCTTATGTCTGGTCACTTGCATGCTTTGAGTAGAGACCCCAGCTATGTTATGATCTATATGGCCTCTATCACCAGCCTAAGTCCGAAACATTGTATGAACCAAGTTAATGCGGAAAATTTGAAAGCAGCTGCTATGTGACAATCCATTCACTAACGGAATTTAGAATGCTGCGTCATCTTGGCATATTGGGTCCGCTGCTATTACGTTTCCACTAAAACCTTCAGTTGCATTTTGTTTGCCACGAATTTAAGACCTTCACTTGTACTATGGTACGTCCTTGATTAATATGCGAAAGCTCTTAGCCTCAGTAGGCTTTTCTATTCTAATTTTATATACCCCCGAATACACTGGCCATAGTCTGAACCATTCCATGAACGAAGGGTTGCAAATATTTCTCCTAAATAACTGTAAAAATGATCAGATTGGTATTTTCAATACTGCGCCTCTCACGTTTGTTGTGCACATTGTGAACATCACGTTTGCTTCTTGAAAATTGTCATTTGTAACTCAGTAAACTCTTACATATTGTTCCCATTTTCATGTCTACTTTGAAATAGACGAAACTGCTGCTTTAGTAAGCAATGTACATGGTTTCTTTGCAAAGTAGTTCCATATGCACTAAACTATTTGTAAGTACCGTGTCGTGAACGTGCGTGCAATATCAAGGTGTTCAGTATACTTGGATGGTGTAGGATTCTGACCATATCAAGTTAATGGAGACAAAAGAGAGCATGTAATAATACATTTTTGTTACCAAGTCTGAACAATTTATCTTTTTATCAATTAATGTGTTTGCTGATTGCTACTATAATGCCTCGGTTCCATTGTTTTGAAAATAATTATGTATATCGGTATCTTTAAATCTGATATTGTGTCAAGCTTTGTGAATTTTATTAAAACATTTTTCAAATATTCTTCTACGACCATGGACAATTTTTAAATATTATTTTGTATCTTTGCATTTAAATAAAATATGCTTTTAGATGATAGCTAATGTTCATTCATTTTGATTCATTCCTTGTCAAATAATCTAGAGGTTTCCGGGTGACAATCTCCAATTTCCATTAAATTTTGTCCAGTTGTCATCTGAAATGTAAACAGGTCAACCTAAAAATGATCTTATTGACGGCAATATATTGTCAACCACATACGTTGATATTCCACCGCGATGACATAACTAAGTAAGGGATAATTGGCACGTATACAAAATTTTTAATCTTCGCCGGTTATTAATGTAGTTCTTCGAATTTCTTCAGTAATCGATTCCATGTAGTGTGTGCCGGCAGGAAATGCAGTTCAATAGCAATTCAGGTGGTGCCAGCGTCTGCTGACAATGCCTCTGTGTTTGCTGACAATGCCACTGTGTTTGCTGGCAGAGCAACGCACGGTTGTGATTGGTCATTAAGTCAACTGCAAAAATAAGTGTTTCAGAACTCAACATCGGTTTCGTAATAGACATCACTGATATCTTCAACAGGTTCATGAATCAACGCACGCTATATTCTTCTGTCCACAATGTGATTGGCTAGCAACCGCTAGAAACTGCAGTAGCTTCATTAATGACTTTGGGTGTGTTGTTGGCCGCACGAATTGATCCAATAAGTGTTTATACTATATTCGCAAGGAGGTTATGGTCACACAGTCCACTAAGACCGCTTTCTTTTATTTCCTCCACCTCTCTGGTTGCTGGTGTGGGTACAGGTGCAGGTGATACACGTCTTTGTCGCCTTCGTTGTCGCTTGAGCCAACAATTATATTCCTCTTCATTCGGTGAGGGTGTAAAATGTCTTTTTTCTTATGTCTGTCTTCTCCAGCCGGTGATGGTATAGAAGATTGAGGAAATGGAGCCTTTATATGTATTGGTGGTCTCAGTTGTTTATATTGCTCCTCATATACAATCGATCAGTTTCGTAACAAGGCAGCAATTGAGTCAAAATATCCTTTTATTTGGGCTGGTATGTTCCATTTGGCTGGTTTGGTTAGACCGTTTCCTTTTTCGCTGTTTTCCAGATTCGCTTGGTCTTGCTGATGGAGGCGCAGCTACATCATTAGAAATTATTCTTTTTGTTGTTTTTGTTCGATATATGCTTGGTTCGAGGTATTCTTGTATATATTCAGGTGCAACTATCGCTTTTGCCTTTGTTCCAGTGAATTGATCGAGATATTCGTGACTAGATCTATGTTTTGTTCTTTGTAGTTGTTTCATAAAAAATTGCATCGTTTCATATGCTTGGGCAAGTGTTGGTTCATCTATAGCAATAATAAGTTCTTAAATAGAATCATCAAACGTCTTACCAATGGCTTGTTTAGACACATCATGATCCCTGGATACCCACTTTGTGCCATAATTTCTACATTCTCTTTGATGGTTCTTTGATAACTAATTTATTCTACTCGGGTGGGGGTAAATAAAGACCCGCAAGGACATATTCTTCCAGGATTCACTGACTGCCTAAATCATTACAATGTTCCTGTGTTGTTTTCAGACGTGATTTGTACACTTCTGCCACGTCTTGTATCCTGGCAACTGCCCGTCTGACGTCTTCATCAAGATAAATCGGTTTTTTGCCAGTGTTCCAAAGGCTTCTCCAATGTCACCGACGTCTTCTTTGACCTCAGCCTTTGCCGCTGGCAAGCGCGGAATAGTCCCTCAGTTGCTTCGATGGTTTTGTTTATATTCTTGGTGCGTCTTGCAGTTGCACTTGTTTCCTGTTTAATATCCTCAGCTTTGTATATCCTTGGTGTGTCTTGCAGTTGCATTTGTTACCTGTTTAATGTCCTCAACATGTTCCGCAATTTCCTTTGCTGGTTTTTCAGCAGTGCAAAAGTTGGTTCAAAGCGTGCTGCAAGGTCCTTTCGTGCAAGTTTTCGCGATTGTAACTTGTCTTATTTGATATTTTTGAGGTCTTCTATAACATCACGAATCAGTTCCTGGTGCTCATGAGTGACAATACTGTATTGCTTTAAAAACTCTTCTATGACATTAGTGACAGACATTTTATATATTTGCTTGATTGTTAAATTGTTTAATCAGACAGGCTATGTCCAGACACACACGATTATATACCGTCGCGGTTGGAAGTTCCGGTCAACTAAATAGCAAAAAATATACGGGTTAGAAGTGATTGACACAAATTCGCATAATTCATCTCTGCACGATAATCCAATGAATATTTCAAGACTATGCGCGTGAATACCACAACATATCATAATGATAAAAACATGTGCCTAAAGTAATTCATAACAACTTATCATGAAGTTTAATAAATCGCTTCGGTGTTTTTGTGTTTTTCTTTGCATCAAGATCATGAATTATAACTGCTTCATCGATCGTGGAAAATAACAATAGTGGCGTTGCCACTCTAATCACTCAACACGTTTTGATAGTTTTTAATAACATAAAAACACTGTTGAATATCAGCTGAAGGCACAAACACGTACAAACAATACCACTTCGACCTCGTAAAATGACATTCAACAACCGTTGAGTTTTTTCTGATCCTGTATGGTCAATGATCACTGCACTAATTGAGTTTGGAAAATTATCACCATGCTTCTTCAGCTTAGGTGTAGCTTGCGCGGAAAAGAAAAACGACAGAAAATTCTTTGTTTTTGTGAATATCTTTTTTCTTGATGGCATTGAATTTTCATGTTGTGTACAATGTCACTCTAAAACACGTACAGCCAATCCTTCAAGCGCGTAATGGACGAGTAGCGATTACTGAAACTTGTGTTGGATGTCAAGCAAAGAAATTCAGATTTAATATATAAAAAAAGTCAGCCGAGATATCATGACTGCACTAACAAAGTTACCAGGAAAACCATTGAGTAAATATTCCTATCAAAAAGCTATCCTTGAATACAATTGCTGAATCCTGGTACAGGGCTGGAGATACGAATTGATTATAGCAACCCGGCAAATCCTGGTGAAGCGCCCGTGAAGCGTGTTGGTGATGCGTGTTACTGACATGACCTTGCTTATAAAGCATCAAGCTATATTCGTGCACGTCAACGCTCCGATGTTGATCTCATCTATGACTACAGGTCCTAGTGCTGAAAACATCAACATAGGAAAGATTAAGGTCAAGGTTGCACTTGGTGGCTCTGCCTCCGGTGTACAAAACTTTAAGTAAACTATATCGATATAAACAATAGACTCAAAAAGAGGGGCATTATCAAAATATATACTACATTTCACGTAGGTATTGGAGATGTGAAGTTGCCCTGGAAAGATTAGCAAGCTCGGCAAAGGTCACGCATAAGGTTGACATCCAAATACATAATGAGGTTCAATATGATAATTTAATTTATTCCATATGATCATGCACGTGATCTACAAGGTCATTCGTACACCTACAATTATGTGTTAATCAATGTCGATGTTGCCAGCAGATACAAAGAAGCGTATCCGTTGACGTCTAAAGATTCAAGTATCGGCCGTAAATTGATTCACAATTGCATTGTGAAACGCGTGTTTATATTATCAGAGAGTATCCATCGTTTGGTATCAAGCGGGGACAAACTGCCTTAGTGCATCGGCAAACACCAATGCAATGTTTCTGAAATCGTACCATACATTATCGTACATTCAAGCACAGCATCATTCATAAGTTTTTTCCCCCTCTCGAACTGATTTGTGGCCGCTGTCACATTTATGTATGTATGGTGCAATCAAAACGTGGTGGCGAAATTCAAGCACTCCATGGATCTTTGTTACACGCATATACATCTGATGGAATCGCACGTGTAATACGTGATTGTTTTTCATTTGAAGTCTTGGTACTAGTTTGATGCAGTCTGTATATTTTTGTCAGGATTTATAGACAATCAGGAACTGATATGAGGACAACCAAGTAACAGGCACCGAAAAAGCCTCTGGTGCCAGCGTTGTGTGTAAATGTTCTGAATATTCTAGACGAACTTCAAATAAGTACCCGTGGTTGTAGCCGTTGCTTTTGAAATCGCGTTCGTTTTATGTATGTTAATGTATATATGATAATTGTACCGGAACCGAACAATCGGCAATAGTTTCATCATTTCGAATTCACATCGGAACCTAGATATATGACGTCACTTCTAGAGGCAGCATTTTTATAACCGTCTATGTTTGAATTGTATAGGCGAGTCTATTTGTGACTCGCCACAGAAATCCCACCATGAAGTCAGCAATCTATTAACAGAGTTTTGTCAATATCGGTGTGCATCTCCAATTCGCCATACCTATTGATGAGAAGTAGTGTTCCGGGGATCGGCAATATATTCAAGTATAAGGCAGTGTCGCAAATGTTTCAAATATATCACCGCGCAGATCGTGATAATCACCCATGCCTCTGCTTTTGAATGTTAACCAGATTAGTGTACGTGCTCGCAGTCGTTTGTTGTATTACCTTCGCGAGACAGCGATGGATGAAATGCTTCAATCAGTGCAACTGAGTCTCAGCAAACTTTTTCCCAGTCGTTTATGTACTCTTATGGAAACAGTTTTCTCGACAGCTGGTCAATGGATGGGCCTTGGGGACAATACCTATGAATGATTATGAAGTTTTTCACTGTTAGATTGCTCACCAACTTGTCCAAAGACGAATACAGAAGCCGTAACGAATCAATGAACTACAGATGACCGTGCCGAAATGTCATGTATTTTATCAATGTAGCTTGGAATAACGCTTATTGGTGATTTTCGTTTTGTCTGGGTAAATTCTCAACTGTTGATTACACGCAATGTGTGCAGCTCCTCTGTACGCGCCAGTGATGTGACAATGTTCAAGGACTTTAGTGTTTCCAACTCCACCAGAGGTCTTAGACCCATCGGTCCCATCGATACTTGTATTAAATGTTTCAAAGTTGATTATGAAGCCCTATAAACCTGTATAGAAACTCAATATTGCCAAAGCTGAGCTCGCCCAGGTACTACAAGTAATTTGGAGGATGGTCTTTACTTTTACTAGTAATATCACTGAAACATGTGCCGATTCAAAACATCTGTTGTCAAAATTCTATACATTTATATATGATCTTGCCAGAAACCACTTTTGAGTTGGTATATAAATGGATTCTCGAAACACTTGATAGGATAAATATGTACCTCGGCATAGGCCCAGCTTTAGAGACTCCGCCTCGATATTGCATTGGTATATTGTTGCAACGTGTAAGAATCTTTTCAATACCTTTAACAATGTCATCAATAATGGTAATTATGTCGCTTTTGGTTCAGGATTGTGCTGGCACCGCTCTGAATTCAGGGTATGGTAGTTTTGAAGCCATACTTGCAATGACTTAGTGGTTTAACCAAATCACAATAAGGATAACACGTTTTAACTAAAGAGTGGCCATAGTCTTGTAACATCGATATGATTCAAGGTATTATATATGTTGACAGTTATCTAGCGTATTTGCCTGGTTTGAATATGTGCAGAATATTTGCCACATAAGTTTATAATTCACCACCACGCGTAGGAAATTTAAATTGAGCTAGTGTGTGACTGCTCGCTCACAAACATACTCGGTAGATTCAGTAGCAATATCAGATGCAATACATTCATCTGGAAAACGTTTTTTTTTTCACCCTTAAGACGGTTGTGTTCATGTTCAAACGCACATAATATCGTAAGTATGTCTGATTTTCTTGCACTTCTTGGTATTCGGATATTACGCTCATGTGCCAAACCGTTTAAGCTGTTCTACCTTTGTTAATATTGTATTGACAGCCAGTGGTGGAGCAGGTTGATACCATGCAACTATGGGTCTCAATAAATCAAGTATAACAGCTTTTTGCATACCGGTTGCCATTCACATTATATGATGTGCGTTTTGGTTTAGCTGAAGCACGGTTGCCATTATTATATGATGGGAACGCTTTCTCTAATATAAAAGTTTGTCAATAACGTGTGGTAATGTTTTGTATTTTATCCGGATGAGAAAATGCAATCGCTTCAATCCAATCTATTTGCTTGTTCATTTCGGTATATTTTTAAAAATTTATTTCAGTATCTATTTGTGCAGTAAAGAGTGCCTGTGCAATCACAGGTGTTTGTTCAGTCACAAGTGTTGGTGTCAACCTCTATTTATGCGCTCGATAATATTCACGAACATATCCACATTAAAAGCAGCAGCTAAATATGTGTATCGTACTTACCGTAAAAGTAACCAAATCAATCAAACTAAATATATGTATCGTACTTACCGTAAAAGTAATCAAATCAATCAAACTAAATATGTACACCGTAATACTGTAAAAGTGACCAAATCAATTAAACTAAATATGTGTATCTTAATACCGTAAAAGTGACCAAATCAATTAAACTAAATATGTGTATCGTATTTACTGTAAAAGTGACCAAATCAATTAAACTAAATATGTGTATCGCAATACCGTAAAAGTGACCAAATCAGATTAAATATGTATACCGTACTACTGCAAAAGTGACCAAATCAGACTAAATATGTATACCGTACTACTGTAAAGTGACCAAATCAGACTAAATATGTATACCATACTACTGTAAAAGTGATCATGTCAGTTAAACTAAATATGTGTATCGTACTAATGCATTTATGCATTATACGGTTAACTGTACAGCAACTTCGTGAAATAGCAGTAGAGTATTACAGAAAGATTCCTATACACAACAAGCGGACTTAATTGGAGTTCGATGACGAACAAGAGCGTTCTCTCCGTATCCCACATACCATCGCTGTAGAGGCTGACACAAGAGCACTTCAATTACAATCAACATAGTTTGAATGACATACACGTCGTGATGATTTACGAAATAACCAAGCAATTATTTAGATCGAATACTTCCCTCATACAATCGGATTAAACATTTTTAAAGACGCATCCAGGAATCGTGTCGACCTTACAGCACACAGCCACACCACGAATTAAAGCATATATTGTATTGTTTGTGCATTTGAGTAAACCAGGTTACCATGGCAATGATGAATAAAAAAAATCCCAACCTCTTTATTTCATGGTGGTCCATTCATAATCTTAATCCGTAAAGAAACAGAGGCTATTAACGATAAAGGCGTAGAAAAGATTCTCGAGACGTTGGAAAACTAGACCTACATAAGATCAGGATAGACTCTTCACATATGCATGTTAGCTGAAGTGCAAATTTACTCTTACAACCTATCTACTGGTCAATTTATATTTAAATACCAGCATATATTACAGTGGGAGCTGAGCCAATAATATTGTATCGCGCCCAGTGTACTAGCCAGGAATAAGAAGCTAACAAAAAAAACAGGAGGAGTTGATCTACTCAGTCATGTTGATATGCATCTGTTTAATTTAGCGCTCAGATCGTGCGACATGTAAGTAGAAATGCATCGATACGCTGGAGACAACAGTTCAAATGTTGATAGATATGACTCCGCTGTCCCAAACAGTTACAACATAGACCTGGATTAGAACAATCTTCGCAACTTAGAAACAATGCAGCCAATATCATTACAGATGTAAGAATGATTTATCGGTCAACCTCTGTTATGATACTGACTGAAGGAAATCTTTAACCAGTGTCATGACAGTTGTGGAGCTGATTTATCGTCCAACGTGAGTGGCTGTCCCCTCATCGGTGTGCAATCCCGGAAGAAGGTGGATAAAGGTTTAATGAGTGCACCAATCTTGACCCGACTTTTTGATCGAAAAACAACTATGTTGTCCAGGTACGGAATCTGCAGTTGTATTTGCTGTTAGGAATGCGTGGAAGCAACGTCCATCGAGTACTTGGATTTCTGCAGCGGGACTGGATGGCACCGTATTTACAAAATGATTACGAATCTGCTTAAAAAATTCACGAATGAGCATGAGAAAGACTTTTTCAAGCTCATGAATAATACCGTATTCGGCAAAACGATATGGAGTTCGCGAAAAACCTGGTTAGTAATTGTAAGCTAGATAAACTTCGAAGTGCTTATCGGGGATCTTGCACCTGAATACCGCAATATCTTTGAGGCTGGATCCATTGCCTTTAGACAGTAAAAACTCGTAATTGAAGATGTGCATACCGATGGACCAAGTTGAGTTTGTCACCATCTGAGTGCATATAGATACCAAAGAAAACTCTTTCCGACTAACAGCGGTGTTTGTAGAATCATTTTATAAGTAATGGTGAGAGTGTTTTGATAATTGCATCAGTAAGTTTTAATCCAATCGCGCATGTGATTTAATCTTTTAATGCATATACCTTAGATCGAGCTCTCTGAATCCAATATCTCATCGATAATTTCTGTGTATTATGATGCCCGCATAACCATTCATCAAGTTCATGATTATAACGATCAAAAATGGCCTGGTCTTGATTTATATCCAACACGAATCCGCGAAATTCTTTACCTAAATTGACTTGTGATACCCGAGGCTCTGATTCCTTGTAATTGCTCGAAATATTACGATGGGTATAGCGTATTGTATGGTCGTAACAGGACACGATCACGTGGAAGAAACAAAAGATCAGAATGATAAACATTGTTGGCAGTTCCCACATTAAAAACCATCTTCGCGATATCTTTCTTGGTGTGGGTAGGTAACTTTGCCACTTCGCTTGTTGATTATCTATGCTGGATAAACCCCATTGGTTACTTTGCCGTGTTTACTAACTTTTCAACAGTACCTTCATCTTTCCAATAACTGCAAGGGTTTATTGGTTACATCATTTGAAAGGGGGCGGGGAATTGAGTGTTTTTATTTTTTAAAATCCATCTGAGAAAAAGATTTCATATTTTCCCATACCAATGCAGTACCTTTTTTAAAAAAATTATATTCCAAGTTTCTTATTCTACCCAAGTTTAATAATTATAAAAAATATACTTCAGGAAACAAAATAATTGAAATTATATTTTTAAATTAGAAATATATACACAACCGTAGAGTCATCAATACACAATGATAATAGTAATGCGCACATAGCGCCGCCAAGAGACCTTTGAACTTCGTCACGTGAATTGTCATTTTGGTCTACTTAAAACTAAAATTTAGAGTCATATTGTGAATCAATGCGCATGAAATTTGTTTCTATGTTGATCGGGTTATGATGGACTGGATTATTGGGTCAATTAGTGCAGTAAAGATAATGGTTTTCAGCTGGAAATGTACCCGAAATTCCAGTACGATTTCTGTGTGTATCAGGTTTTGTCGGTCGGACTTGAAGAACAATGAAACTACATTCTGAGGAAATTCATGATGCAGATATATGAGTATTTGTATTACGATTCTTATTAGCAGCTGAACAAAACATGTTTATGCCCTGTCACTTGCATCTCGCTGTCGGAGGGATCCCGGCTATGACCTGTACCAAATAGAGTGTGTCTCCTATCGCTAGCATAACAGTATATTAAAATAGTTACACAGGAAAATTGAAAAGCAGTTGTTGTGCGACAGCCCATTTATCCAGGAGGAAATAATAATTTTTCGTCGTCTTGGCTTATTGACTCTGTGGTTCTTAGTTTCCTACCAAAAGCTTCAGTTGCATTTCTTTCTCGAATCTAGAATTTAGACAGACTTGTAAAATGGTACATCTCTGATGGATATGCCATAGCCCGTGTCCTCATTATGCTTTCATATGCTGTAGTTTTATGTACACTAGAAAGCACTGGTCATAGTCTGAATCATTCTGTTTGCAAAAAGATACGAATATTCTCAAAAATAACTATTTGAATGTTAAGAACGGTATTTTCAATTACTGCCTCTCTCAATTTTGTTGTTGACATTGCGAATATCATGTTAATTCGATTGTTTGAAAAAAAAGTTTCGTTTCACACTCAGTGACCTTGTCAGCGTGTTGAATAATATCATCTATACTTCTTTCAAATGAACGAAAAATCTTGTTTAGTTCGTTCATAAACCAATCTAATCAACCAAACCTTAAAGCGTCTAATTTATGGGGGAACATGATTTGTTTTACAATGTAGTTCCTAATACAGTATACTACTTTTAGACGCACGTTTTGTGCTCGTGCATGCAATATCGAGGTGTTAAGTATCGTAAAATACTGCACATTTCTGACAATGTAAAGTTAACCGAGACAAAAATGAGCATATAATAATGTGTTCTATTTTTTAAAAATCGGTTGAACATATTGCTCCATCTGTTGACAATCAAAAAGTGTCATGTTGCACATTCATTAATTTACTGCAAGGATTCATCCGTCGTTGAGAAGTAAATCGTCCACAGTTTTATTTGATTTTAAACAATCGACCAAACTCCTATCAATAGCGATCTTGATCCAAATAATACCGTGTAACAAATTCTTTCTGGGTAGTGTTATTTTTTAATTGCTTATGCCTCAAAAGTATAGAAAATGGCTAGTATACCCTACAAACTTTGCTTTTGTGATAGGGATAGTGATATTTTGAAATTTACTTATTTTTCAGAACATTCCAGATAGATTCAGTGTTGATTAAACTTGGAGTAACTTCTAGAACTTTCTATAATTTTCCAGTAATATAAATATAAGGGCCTTAAGCCCACTAGTTCAGTATAGTTCCAGCTGCCTAAGTGGATCCATATCTGCATTTTTCTGAGATGGCTTGAAGAGGCTGCAAGCATCCGACAGACACAATGCATATTTCGGCATGCCTGTCAGTCATCGAGTCAAATCCTGGGCACCTCATTTCACTTGCGAACACTGTAAAAAGCTCTGGAAGCTAAGATGGACGATATTGTTGCTCAAAATTGTATGTTAACAAATTTGTAGAAGTTTTAAAATTGTGAAAGTTTTCAATTTTAAAATGTTTTACAATTTTCAGTGTTATTAAACAAAAACATCACATATGAAAAATGTTGCGAGAATTTCTTACACATTAGTCATGGGTGAAATAAATATATTTTTGTGGGATGGTACAGAGGAAAAGAGAGACCCGAAGTTCGCTATCCCAAGATTTTGGAGGGAACCCGCTGACCACTCAAGCAACTGCTACTTCTGCGTGGTGGACTCTTCCACACGTCGGGATGGGAAGAATGCACCTGCTATCACGTATCCGAAACTTCCTTCATCCATCGCTTGGGAGCCACACTGCTCTTAGCTCCCTGTACCCACTCCTCCGGAGGGAGAGCATCTGTCTTTAGAAGAGGAAAGACTTTGTAGATACAAATGGCAATTTCAGAGGTGGAACTGAGGAGAGAAATCCAAACTACCTCAACCAAAAAGACCTCAACGACTTGATCAGAGATCTTGGTCTCATCACGTCCAATGCCAAAATGTTGACGTCTAGGCTCTAGCAGTGTAATTTGTTGGATGAAAATGTACAAGTTGCAGATTAGAGAAAGCGTCACCTTGCGTTTTCCAGCTTATTCAAACGTCAAGATGGGCTCTGCTTCTATCACAATGTGACCAGTCTGTTCGAGGCAATCGGACTCGCCTGTAACAAGAATGAGTGGCGCCTCTTTATTGACAGTTCATCCAGGAGCCTCAAAGCCGTGCTGCTCCATAATGGGAACAAGTATCCGTCTCTTCCCCTGGTTCACTCGGTGCACCTCAAGGAGGATTATAACAGCATCAAGACCTTGCTGGAAAGCATTTAAGTATGATGAATACGGTTGGGATGTCATGGGAAACTTCACTATGGTGGCGTTACTGATGGGTCTCCAAGGCGGGGTTTACCACGTTTCCCTGCTATCTTTGCTTTTGGAATACCAGGGACACCATGGCGCACTACCAAAATGTGGGACCGGCCACATCATACCGAGTTCTCTCTGTGGGGAGGAACATAGTCAAGTGGGAGCCACTGGTGGACCCCCGGGAGGTGCTGATGCCACAACTGCATATCAAATTGGGCCTTACAAAACAATTTGTCAGAGCTCTAGATAAGGAGCCGGCATCCTTTGAGTACCTTCAAGATGTCTTCCTTAAGCTTTCTGAGACAAAGGTCAAAGCAGCTGTCTTTGTCAGTGGGACCATAAATAAAGAAGATCATGGAGTGCAATGAATTCTCCGTGAATCTCACTAGTTCGGGGCTTCTTGGGTAAGTGCAATGCCAAAAACTATGTGGAGCTGGTTGAGACTGATGAAAACCTACGGCACAATGTGCTGCAGGACGTGCTCAAAGTCCATATACTTGATGTTCATCTTGATACATTAAAGGATAACATGGATGCGTACTCGGAGGAGCAAGAAGAGCGCTTCCACCAGGATATACTGAACGCCGCTACCATGGACAATATAATGAGAACATAATGGGAAATTACATTTGGGGGCTGAATCGTGAAAGCGAGTATAATCGTAAATCTCGAAAAACTACTCACTTCTACATCTATTGTGGTTAATTTTGTATTACATGTACTTTAGTATATATACAGTTATTTTGATTCATATGTTGTTGTTTTCTTCTGACTTTATATGAATGAAAAGACACAAATTCGCCCGTTGTCTCAATGGAAATATGTAAATTTCAAAATATCACTGTCATGTCCATTTTCTATACTTTTTAGGCACACTCAATATTACGAAATAACACTTACTACCCAGGAACAAAAATTGTGTTACACAGTGTAATCTTATTGTGAATGATGATGTGATGCTTGAACACACACAAACATCAATCAGCGAAAATAGTTTCGTGACATGTTCGTGGAGGTCACCCAAGATCAATACAATATCCTCATTATTGGCTTACTTGATCGATGGGCAGCGTAAGTATTACACTGGTTTTAACAAATTTATATACTAACAATGGACACAGTAGGTAAAGTCTCATTAATAGGATACGTTAACACGACCCTTTCGATAAATGGGAATGATCTAGGTTTATCTATTTGTAGTCATACGTGTTCAAAAATAGCAAGTAAAATTATTTAAATGACCCATTACAGGTGTGTTCCTTATTGTATGTGCTTAAATATCAGAATTGGGTAATATATACTAGTTGGGAAGATTTTGAGATTTATTCAAATTTGCTTTTTGTGGATTTGTCTGAGACCATCGATATATAACAAATATTGATGAACAGCTCAAACATGTTCAGGATATTGTAAGAGTATCAAGTAGTTGTGTCTGTTTATTTGTCTATCCACTTCTAAAGAAAAACTGACAACCTTGATCTCCTGGACGATTCAAGCCTAGATTTCCAATTTAGAGCATCTTCCAAGTGTTGCGTCACTACAGGTACGAAGACGTGAACATTACCTCCATTTTTCCTGCATCTATACATTTTGGAAAGCCCAACATCAGACAGAATGTATATTGATTCTTTACTCGCCATAAAATTTCATTTGTGTTTACCATAAATGTTTTATTCAAAATGCTATGCACAATATTTAAAATTTTCAACTGCTATAATCCAAAAGGCAGTTCAACTCTTTCAGTATCTTTGTAAGTAAGTACTTCATCATATAATACAACTGGAACAATTAGAGTATCAAATAAAAGTGCATAAAATGTTTGACATTATGCCAGAAAATGTATTCAAGTATTTATTTAATGAAAGTAAATATTGCATTGCTTCTCCTACAAACTTTTTTTAATGAGCAACCGTCGTAAAAACACCTCCTAAATATGTTTGCTGACAATTCCAATTTCGATTTCCATGATAACAAAATCTTTCAGTTGTCGCGACTGTACCACATTTAAAAAAATCATAACCTTAGCCTAAGATGAATATATTTTGACTTACTATTTGAAACAGTAATTTTAGTGCATTTAATACTTTATGAGTGCATAAGTACATGTTGAAAGAAATGACAATATCCTCAGCAAACAATATTTCGAACACCACCGTCAGCACGCAATATTTAGAACAATACCGTTAGCACAAACTATTCCGAACATCGCCGTCAGCATAAAATATTTAGAACACCGTCAGCATACAATATTTAGAACAACACCGTTAGCATACACTATTTAGAACAGCATAGACGGCATACAATATTTAGAACAACACCGTTAGCATACAATATTTAGAACAACACCGTTAGCATACACTATTTAAAACAGCATTACGGCATACAATATTTAGAACAACACCGTTAGCATACAATATTTAGAACACAGTCAGCATATAACATTTAGAACAACATCGTCGGCATACAATATTTAGAACAACATTACGGCATACAATATTTAGAACAGCATAGTCGGCATACACTATTTAGAACAACATCGTCGGGATACAATATTTAGAACAACATCGTCAGCATACAATATTTATAACAACATCGTCGGCATACAATACTTAGAACACAGTCAGCATATAACATTTAGAACAACATCGTCGGCATACAATATTTAGAACAGCATAGTCGGCGTACACTATTTAGAACAACATCGTCAGCATACAATATTTATAACAACATCGTCGGCATACAATACTTAGAACACAGTCAGCATATAACATTTAGAACAACATAGTCGGCATACAATATTTAGAACAGCATAGTCGGCATACAATATTTAGAACAGCATAGAATACATACAATATTTATAACAACATCGTCGGCATACACTATTTAGAACAACATCGTCGGGATACAATATTTAGAACAACATAGTCGGCATACACTATTTAGAACAACATCGTCGGGATACAATATTTAGAACAACATCGTCAGCATACAATATTTAGAACAATCTCGTCGGCATACAATACTTAGAACACATTCAGCATATAACATTTAGAACAATAACGACGGCATACAATATTTAAAACAGCATAGTCGGCGTACAATATTTAGAACATCATAGTTAGCATACAATATTTATAACAACATCGTCGGCATACACTATTTAGAACAACATCGTCGACATACAATATTTAGAACAGCATAGAATACATACAATATTTAGAACACACTCAACATATAACATTTAGAACAGCATCGTCGACATAGAATATTTAGAACAGCATAGTCAGCATACAATATTTATAACAAAATCTTGATTACACTCTATTTAGAACAACGTCGTGGGCACACAATATTTACAAATACCTTTATCATACCAATCCCAATAACATCAACAATATTTAATAACATTTTTCTCTACATCATTCAAAACGTATAAAGCAATTTAAAAAAATACAATCATGATATCAGCCTTATATGTAT
This sequence comes from Unio pictorum, assembly GCA_030141615.1. NCBI lineage: Eukaryota > Metazoa > Mollusca > Bivalvia > Unionida > Unionidae > Unio > Unio pictorum. The sequence goes on along the minus strand of JARLTB010000219.1, from coordinate 5,472,031 downwards.
TGATTTTTAATTTCCTTTTCAAACGGTAATCTTTCAAGTAAGCTCTTTAAAAGAGAAAAGACTATATGCACTAACTACTTTTACCTAATTAATTAGAGGGGCAATTAGTCCGTAGAATGTAAAAAATATTATCAATAGCTGACATATCAAGCTTGAATCTAGCTTCTTCAGTCTCAATATATCCGTAAAAGATACGCTTTAAAAACAGTCGCTTCTTTGGGCTTTCCTCCCACAAATCCTTCGTCTACTTGTTTACACACATACACACACACACACACACACACACATCTCTCTCTCTCTCTCTCTCTCTCTCTCTCTCTCTCTCTCTCTCTCTCTCTCTCTCTCTCTCTCTCTCTCTCTCTCTCTCTCTCTCTCTCTCTATATATATATATATATATATATATATATATATATATATATATATATATATATATATATATATATAGTAGGCGAGAATTAATGGGGCTGAAGCCCCAATAAGCAGCTGCCGTTTACACAAAACACACAAACACACACACACATATATATGGAATAAACTCAACTAGTATCTGATTAGCCTGAGCGATGTGTTTGCAAAACTTTTATATGGTTGTTTCTACAGGAATTTAACTTTTTAAGATGGACCTGGAACTCTTTGTGTGGATGGTCTACAGTTCTTGTTTCCCTCGTTTCTTTACACAACTGTTGTCACTTCATTGTGCGGTATGTTAGTTTGCAAAGATGTGACGTCTAAGGAAACGAGCAATATATCTGGCAGTAATGGTTCGTTTGCTTTGCTTGTCACGAGGTAATAAGTCATGTCCTGAATATATGATGGTACTTTGTGGACATGTGGTCTCATAAAATGATCCAACTATTCTGATACCCTTTCTGTGGGATACCCGTTACTGGAGGTTTAAGGTCCGCCCAGGTTTCCTTGTTTGTGGTGTTTAGGTAGAAGAGAAAACTACCAGCCTTGGGTTTTCTAGGCTTAAGTAGTTTCTCGCTTGCTGGTCTATGTGCCTGATTTGGTACGACTCGTCAATAATATTAGTGATGGTTATTGCATATTCCAGTGTTGGACCAGGGTCTAGTTTGTTGGCAGAACCTTGCGTCACTTAGTTGTCTACTTGCTTCACTAATGCAGTCTTCACTATTCATAACGACCCCAGCGGAACCCATATCTGATTTTTAGTGAGTGTAGGACATCTGTTTACTCTTTTGTCAAATTAGAATATGGTTGATAATGTCTGGAAATGTCGTTGTCAACTGAGTTGGTAAATGCTTCTAGATTTTTAATTTAACTTTTCGGTGGCGTCCAATTACATTTTTATCTGTTTATGGATTGATCGCAGCTTATATTTTTCTCTGATTTAATTATTGATTGGATGGCAAAATGGGTCTTGAGTCTTAGTGGCCGGCTAAACTCTGCGGTGTCCTTTTTCAGCTTATCTGCGTCGCATGTCGTTGGACGGGGACAGAAACGCAAAACCCTTCGATAAACGTTTTGTTTCTGGCTCCGTAAGATCTAACTTGGAGATATTAATCACTGTGTTAGTAACAGTGGAACTCATTTTTGCTATAGAGTGCTTATAATATATTCTTTTACGTCGATTTTACTTTTTACGTTTATTTTTAATAGAAATTTCGTCAACTGAGGTTTCTTGACAACAGTAATTTAATTGTAAGTCATGATTTAAGTTTCTTTCTCTGACCTTGTGTTGTTTTGCAAAGAATCTTTGTTGATCTTTAATTCAGAGTAAAACGTCAGTCAATCACATTTAATCACAATCACAATATAACTTCACTATTAACACAATCTGGTACGCAGGTAATGGTTTCTATAAAATCGCGGATGTATGAAGATATTAAATGGATCTACCTCTGCGATACAAAATATACGCCTTAAATATTTGTCCGCGTAGTAATGAATAAAACAATGATATGTTTTGTTCGCCAGAAATGTCTCTGCAAAGCAAGAAACCGAATCTATTCAGACTACCACATCTATTTACATCATTTGACTCACGTTTAGATTAACCGAGGGGTTACGATAAAAAAATAGTCCAATCATTCATAACTTCTGAGCCAATCATTTTTTTAAGTATGCTAAGTGGATTGAGTGGCAGCTATCGAATAAGATTCGAGATAGGATCCGTATAACTGATCTCCATCTCACCACTGTGATTACATAGACAGAAAGCTATGGGAAGAGATCGGATGGAATAGGCACTTGTCAGATGTCAAGAATCACCAAGGAATTAGTTCGTATAACCTAATTTTAGTTGTGGAGATGGTCTTATTATTGGTGCTATGCATCTCTACATTGTGTGTTTGCTTGTAGATTGTAAGGGTGATTTGTAAATAATATAATAATATCTAACAAGTGTCCATGATTGTAGATTATACTTTAAGATAATGAACATATATAAACAGCGTGTTTATCTGAATCCGAGTTCTGAACACTGGTGTTTCCTCTTGGGTAAGACAATAGCCTACCTGATTTTTCTCAGGTTCATTCTAAATTTTAAATAAACAGGGCATCACCTTCCTTACGAATTTGATGGAAAGTTCCATTTTAAATTACCAAGTTTTGGGTATTTTAGTGTGTCATACGTCAGGTGACAGTATGTGTTTAAAGAAGAAGGAGGTAAACAATTATTCATTCCTGTTTTAATATCAGTCTTTGTGGAATCGCTTTTGGATCAGATCAGATATAAACTGAAAGAAATTATTTGCTTAAAATAGTAGCGGGAAAATAATTGTTTCAAGGGTTTTCGTTATACGATTCAATGTTTTCAGTATCAGAATTTCTCTAAAAATTTAAACCAAAGCGTTTATCTAGATGATAATCATCATTTAAATTAAATAGGTAATAAATATAAATGCCGGGTCAACCACTTTTTCAAATGAGGTAATGTAGATCTTTTTTTCAATGGATGGCTTCGATGACATCATTTGGTAATTGTCGTAGTTAGGCCCATCAAATTATGACAGGATTTCTCTCATCATTAAACATATATTCTTAAACTCTAAACACAATATTTACGATAAAAGTGCACCCTTGTCTGAAAATGTTATTCTATAATTTGTAAAACTCAAATAAACTAAAATGTCTAACAACACGGGCATGAAACCGGCAAGGGAACGAGTATTTAAAATATAAGGGTAAGCAAAGATATAAAACAGGTAGAGAGCACAAAAATACAAATGAATTAAGAGAACGAAAGCGAGAGAAAATGAAATTTAAATTCAACAGTATAAACGAATTCACAATTTAAAACTGAATAAAGGCACTGATAATCTTTTGTTCAAAGTATTTGTACCAAATGATCAGTTATGCCACTTGTCATGACTTTGTGCTAGTGACCTTCAGAGGCGTAGCTGGGGGGGTGGGGTGGCAGGGGGTACATATGTCCCCGGGCGTCAAGGTACAGGGCCGCCAAAATGAGGATTACAACGTTACATTACAATAAGTAAACAAGGGTAATAAATCGGTCACAAGATCGCTGGGGCGCCAATTTTATAGTTCGTCCCCGGGCGCAAAATATCATCGCTACGCCTCTGCTGACCTTCGTCAACTAACTTACTTCTGCACTGTTAAAAATATCAATGTTAACGCCATTCATATGGATTGCAATACTTTCCGGCCACACAGTCGGATCCTCATTCACATTTGTCCTCTCGTCATTGATCTTTCGCATTTTAGGCATGGACAATTCCAGACGCTTCCAAAATTTCTGTAATTCTTTCGGGTTGTTCTCATCTGGCCACACGATGTAGGTCACACAGTTAAGGATGACCTTAAGAGTGGGATCAATTGTGTCCTTGATTTCGGTGATGTCCTCTAGAAGAATAGGAATAATGCGGTGCTTCTTCTGTAACATTTCTTGTTGTGCGCATTGATATTCGAACCTTGTAAATTCGCTCTTCACATAGTTCTTGGAAATCACCAGAATGGTTCTCCTGCTGTTCTGAACCGCTTGAATGATGTTGTTCGCGATTGCTGGAATTTGAAAGCATAAGAATGAACAATATTTATTGTTAATACATTATTTCCACGACACTACATTTCGATGGAGCGAGACTGATCGATTTGCAATTCATTAATGCATCAAAGTTCCTAAACGTTGTGAAGTTTCCATGTTCAAAATAAGGGTATATCAACATTATTTCAAGCAACAGGATAATATTATAAGAAACCTAGAGTATGTACTGTTTGTATTTACGTTTCGGCTTATAGACCCAATATATACAAGTGATTATCTGTTGATATATGGGGAATCTGTGCTGATAAAATATATCTCAAACCGATAAATTTGTCAATTAACTGATACAGTCATCAAACTAACTTTATTCACGGGACTTTAGTAACAAAAGCCAGAAATACAGTGGTTTATTTTATGCTAAGCCGTTAAAAGCAAGATTTTCCAAGAGAAATAATTTTTATAATTCATTGGAAAGGAATATATCGTTTCGTTGACACGTCGATAACATTATAACCAAGAAATTACGGGCTGTTTTAAGGCTTATGTGTGTTAAGGATAATTGCCTTGCATACAAAGTTAAAATTCCACAATGTGCCTAATTTTCTTTCTTCAGTTTTGTTGATGTGCATTTAAAATGGCAAGGAGAATTATCTTAGTACTGAAAATAAACAAAACACTGCAGAAGATTAAAAGTAAACGGCTAACACTATTATGCGGGGAAAAGTAACAATTATGATGCTTCCATTTGTTTTACATAGTGCTAGTTAACACGTTTCAGTATAAAAAAAGAACCTTTGCCGTGCTCCCTGTGTATAGCTGATATATTTCATCTCGTAGGTGAAAAACTTAATATTTTCACTCAGTGAAATACAGCCGTTGTTCGCTCGTTTCAAGCAAATATCCTCTCTGCATTTGGGACATGCGGTCTGTTTTATAATACGTGGATTGAAGTAATGATTTGCGAGTTAGAAATGCGTACTGACATATCATTTCAATGAGAACTAACAAAAACAGTAAAAATGTGAAATTAGAATCTCATGAGTGTTGTGTTCATATTTGGAACAGGGATATATTATCTGTTGTATTAACGTGTTTAAGAACTCTTTATTCGCAACATCTGCTGTCTTAAAACACCTTGAAAATATATGCAAAGCAGTCAGGTCAAGCCAAACGTATGAGATACCTGGTTTGTTAAAATGTGTTCTCCGGTGACCAGGTGCTTTTATATCCCTGGTGTATTGCATTATGCACTATAATCATGTTTAGAGCATATTTCTGTATCTAGATTGAAATAATCTTCTAAAATATTTCACTGTACAAATAACAATCTTCTCAGAAATTCTGTGACGTTTTTTTCATGTATCACCAAGACTTTGCAACTTACACCTACGCGTTATTGTAGGTTATGTCCTTCGATAGTGTAGAAAGAAGGCTAACATTTAACATCACGTACTTTGGTTGGAAATGGCTGGTTAGAAATCATTTTTAAGACATACTGTTCGGATATTCCATCGACTAGAACGCTGCGTCGAATTTACGACTGGGTGAATTCATTGACGTCACCAGTCGAATGCATGGGGAAATTTATTAACTCTTTGGTCTAGGCAATCAAATACGATAATAATGAGCCAATGCTGATTCTATTTCTTGATGGCAGGGTTTACAATTAACATAATGTGTATTAAAGTCGATGTTTTGATAAGTTACCATTCAGTGAATTCTCATTTTCGACACAGTGTCAAAGTATCACAGTCGGAAAAGAAAGGTTATGAAGATCACATACTTTCTCCGACAGCAAAGTCCTTGAAGTGTATGTTGACTTTAAACCCCATCTTCTTCTCCAGTGTGGGAAACAGTTTTCGAAGCACGAATTCCTCGTCAACGGGGTCAGAGCGGTAGGATACAAACGCGTCCCAAATCCGATCATCTGCAAGGCGAAAATAAGGTAAAGTATAGTAGAGTGTGTCAGCGAACTAAACACGAACGTTCATCTGGATAACAAAATCTTGGTAAATCAAAACTATACCCTCCGCACGAGAGAAGGAAATATTGACAATTACCGGAATTTGAGGCTGGTGAAACATTAGTTGATAGGCTACAAATTGATACAAAATGACGAGAGAACAAAGTAGTAAGATAAAATATCCATGGTACAAGGAAACACAGTGTGACATTAATAGTAGGACTGTAACAATAATTATTGGGAATATACTTTTTTGTTACACCATAAACCGTACCCCCACCCCCCCACCCCCGTATCGCCAGTATCTGCAGTAACACAAGTACGCAAAGTCAAACAGTACACTTTTATCCTGTAGATGCCGGAGGTAAGCATTAGATACGATGTTCATATGTATCGTCTGCACATTGATGTCATGAATGCACTATATGTGAGAATATGTTTAACTAGGTTTGCAGGAAATATTTAAAAAATTTTACGTCGAATGAATTACAGTTGTGAATATTGATTCATACTGAAAATCTATGATACGCAAATAGGATAAATGATTTTACCTTTGTCCTCATACGGCTGAAAGTAGTGTACAATCTTCATGATTAGGATAACGCGGTGTTTCCACATTAGGTAGGGCAAAACAATCAGCATCAGCAACAACAAGAAAAGCACCACTGCGCAGACTCCGACTAACCATAGGTACCACGTCTCTTTTTCCATTGGCACCCTTGGGCTGCTTATGACTGTCACAGAATTAGGCGAAAATTGAATATATTTTCTTCTTGAATTGCAAACTAATTTCACCATTTTTTTTTGTTTCGTCGTACATGCGTTACCTGGGGTGAATAAGTGGTTTTATCCAAGGTAAGCGGCGTGTAACGATTTGCATGTGCCTGACTTTGAATTACATGAAGTCCGGAACATTAGATTCACAGGGTGCACGGTAATCTTGCCGTGATTTCTGCTCACCTATTTGAGGGTATATAAGGCAGAATATTTCTCATAATAATTACGGGACCAAAAGTATCTTATTATAGGAAAGATAGCTCGTCAATCTCCAGCCAAAGGGGTGAGTGTTAAATTTATATTTCGTTTTATTGTGAATTTTATTCAGTTTATCATTTCATATAATGATGCCTTTATTACAATGCAGATTTTAAACGTGGAATATTTGGAATTACTAGTCACTATTAGACTTTAAATGCAATAGCGTAATCTAAGTTTTAGATTGTTTTCGAAACAACTATTATTAGTCTGGTTTCTTTATTGTAGCTGATAACGTCTCTGATAACATCACTGAGAACATCTTTGACAATGTCTTTGATAACGTCTCTGATAACATCACTGAGAACATCTCTGATAACGTCTCTGATAACATCACTGAGAACATCTCTGATAACGTCTCTGATAACATCTCTGATAACATCTCTGATAACATCACTGAGAACATCTTTGACAACGTCTTTGATAACGTCTCTGATAACATCACTGAGAACATCTCTGACAACGTCTTTGATATCGTAGCTGAAATTGCAGCTGATATTGTTGCGGAACATCTTTGATAACGTATCTGATTGTAGCTGAATGTGATTAATTGAGCCATTTGATTGTGAAATCAAATTGAGGTATCTGACTGTCTGTCTGTCAGACTGTCTGTCCGTCTACATCTGTCGTGACGTGTAAATATCCGGAAATCTAGAAGTCCGAGTGTCGGAGCTGTCTAGAGTTGTAAACATCCGGGGTGGCATCTAGGTAGTTGGGAACGTTGGTTCTAGTAGATGCTGTATGCTGTCTGTACGTATAACTGTGGTGGATCCGTGAAGGGCAAACGGCCGATAAAAGTATTGGTCAACCCTAGGTCTTCTGAGAAACTGGGCGGCGATTCAACTGTTGGTGAATCGTACGGTTATACAGGGTCGAGACACGTATGTGTTGCAATTGTAGTACAATTGAATACATTGTTATATTTACGTAGTTACTTCAAATCACAGTATTGTTTCAAGGGATTACATGAATCTCAATAAAAGTTAGCAACTTGATTAAATACGTGTATATGTTCGTGCTAGTTGTCGCAATCCATACGTGCGATAGTATAGTTTGATGTTTTGTATTTTGTTATCGCAATTTATACTTGCGGCAATATAACTTTTGTAAAGGTTCCTTGGATCTGTGTATAGTCCAAGAGATTCCTTTGTATCTGTGTTTTATTTTGTATTAATATTTAATTTATTCATGTATTGTGAATGGTTGTGAGTGTAATTGTGTGTTGAACGCATGAGTTATTGTGTTGATACATCATTATTTTTCATTAATAATTTATTTCATAAATTTATATTTTCTTTCACATATTGTGTTTGTGTTGTTCATTTAATCCACCATCCTCTCGGTAACAATTCTGTTACATTGGTGTCAGAAGTGGGATCGTTGGATTAAGTGAACTGTCAATCATTTTTGTGAAAGTATACATTTAATGTTTATATTTGAGCGTGACCTTCTTGACAAGATAATACTCAAGTTGGGGTTTATTTTTGTTTATTTTATCTAGGTCCGTGTGTCCAGTATAAACGTATTTAAAGTATTGGTTTGGTTACCTATCTATATTCATATTACAATTGTCATTGTCATGTCATCCCTTAAGGACTTGGTTGCCTTAGGCAAAGAATTTGGGTATGAAGGTGAAAGCTTAAGAAAATTTATTCAAGAAGAACAAGCCCGGGAAAGGGAAGAAAGGGCAAGGTCAAGGGAATTAGAAAGGGAATTAGAAAAGGAAAAGGGGGAGTCCGAAGAAAGGAAACGGGAATTAGATAGGGAATTCGAAAGGGAAAAAGAGGAAGCCGAAGAAAGGAAATGGGCCTTTGAGAGGGAAAAGATAGAATTAGAGAAAGGGAAGATAGAATTAGAGAAGCAGGCCGAAAAGGACAGGATAGGATGGGAAATGGAAGCGGATGAAAAGCGAATAGAGTTAGAAGAAAAAGCAAAGCAACGGGATCATGAGCGTAAGGTAGAATTAGCGACATCTGGAAGAGAACACGATTCTGCCTTTAGCAAATTAAGGGGCCCCAAATTACCTCCCTTTGACGATGAAAAAGATAACATGGATAGTTATCTTCATCGATTTGAGCGGTATGCCGAAAACCAGAAGTGGAGTCAAAATGACTGGGCACTGCATCTTAGTGCTCTATTAAAGGGTAAAGCACTGGATGTATACTCACGACTTCCTAGAGACGATGTGTTTAAGTACGACGTCCTAAAGGAAGCACTTCTTAAAAGGTACGAGCTCACTGAACAGGGTTTTCGTAAAATGTTCAGGTATAGCAAGCCCGATAAGGGAGAAACCTTTGGTCAGTTCACCGTTAGAATTGCGAACTATTTTGAGCGGTGGATTGAATGCGGCAAAGCGGTGAAAACGTTTGAAGGGTTGACTGATTTCTTGCTCAGAGATCAATTATTTAATACAGTTGGGCGAGAATTAGATCAATTTCTGAAAGAGAAAGTCTTCACAAACGTAAAAGATATGGCTAAGCAAGCCGATTTCTTTGCCGAAGCTCATGGGGGAACCCAGAATGTGGTTTTAAAAGATTTTAAGTCTGGAAACCAGTCTGCGAGACCTATGCCTAGGGAGCTTGTGAAATCAGCTGAGGTAAATAGGTCAGTTAGGAATCCAGGTATTCAGCGTCTGCAATGTTACTTGTGTAATGCATGGGGTCATGTTCAAAAAGACTGTCCTAAAAGAAAGGGACTTGTACATAAGGTAGCAGTGGCTATACAAAGTAAAGGTATATCTGATAATATCGTACAGGTAGAACCTTGTGTTCATTCGCTTGGCACGTGTCTATTTTCCGAAGCGCGTGTACCAACCGCGAGAGGGTTTGTCAACGGTCAAGAAGTCGTAGTATTACGTGACACTGGTTGCACGGGCGTAGTGATCAAACGTAGTCTCGTGCAGGATAACCAAATGCTCGGGTGGGAGTCCGCATGTATGTTACTTGATCAGACGATCGGTCGCATTCCCGTAGCAAGGATCACTGTAAAAACACCTTTCCTAACGGGAACTGTTGATGCCCTTTGTATGGAAAACCCCATTTACAATCTGACGATCGGTAATGTTGAAGGTTCCCGTCTTCCAACCATGGCCGATTTTAAAATACCTTTGGCCCAGGCAGTCGAAACGCGAGCGCAAACACGGCGAGAGAAAACCGCGTTTCATAAATTAATAGTCCCTGAATCGATCTCGGGAATTTCGCGTGATGATTTCAAACAAGAGCAAGAACGTGATGAATCCATCAAAACAATTGAGAAAATCATGTCCGGCGCGATTAAACACTGCAAGGGTGGGGGTAGCTCGAGATTCGTACGCAAGAACGGATTAATTCATAGGGAGTTTAGCGCTCGGGAGGGTAAGAAGTATTGGCAAGTGGTCGTACCCCAGAGATATAGATCTCAAGTACTTAGGGTGGCGCATGAGTCAAGTATGGCAGGACACCTAGGTAAGGCTAAGACCACTAGCAGGGTAATCGCTGAATTATACTGGCCTGGTGTTAATGGCGATGTCACACGGTTCTGTAGGTCGTGCGACGTATGTCAGAAAACCGTATGTAAGGGAAGGGTCACAAGGGTGCCCTTAGGACAGATGCCATTAATAGATACACCGTTTAAAAGAGTGGCAGTAGATATTGTAGGACCAATACACCCAGTTACCGAAAGAAAGAATCGGTATATTCTTACTCTGGTTGACTATGCGACCAGATACCCCGAAGCCGTAGCGTTACCAACTATTGAAACGGAAAGGGTAGTTGAAGCATTAGTTGATATCTTCAGTAGGGTAGGGGTGCCAGAAGAAATCCTCATTGATTGTGGTGCCCAATTTACCTCTGACCTCATGGGTGAAATAAGTAGGCTGTTGTCCATCAAACAGCTGAACACTACCCCATACCATCCGATGTGCAATGGACTGGTAGAGAAGTTTAATGGTACCCTGAAAAGCATGCTACGAAAGATGTGCGCGGAACGTCCGCAAGACTGGGACCGTTATTTAAACGCTGTTCTGTTCGCGTACCGTGAAGTACCGCAGGAAAGTTTAGGGTTTTCACCCTTCGAACTGTTGTACGGTAGAACAGTTCGAGGCCCGATGCGGATACTACGCGAACTATGGACTGGTGATGTCGCGAACGAGGAAATAAAAACAACTTACCAGTACGTGTTAGATCTGAGAAATAAACTTGAGAGTACATGCCAGATGGCACGTGACGAATTAATTAAATCAAGGCGCAGATATGCCAAGTATTATAACCGCAGAGCGCGAAATAGGAAATTTCTTGTAGGAGATCAGGTGCTATTGCTTCTTCCAACGAGCTCAAATAAGTTATTAGTCCAGTGGAAAGGTCCATATGAAGTTAAGGAGGTAAAAGGTGACATGGACTATAAAATTGACATGGGCGGTAATTTAAAGACATTCCATGCTAACATGCTCAAGTTGTATATCAAGAGACAGAGCGACAATGTTGAAAAGGGGGTCTTAAATGTCGTTTGTACGGCAGTCGTAGACGATGATGAAGCTGATTCGAATATCGAGAGTTCCCTTGAATGTCCCTTGGGAGTTGCGGGGGAAGGAATAGATAAAGTCGATGTGAGTGCGGAGTTGACGAAAGACCAGCGTCAACAGATTAATGCGCTCTTGGCTAAACACTCTTATGTATTCACAGACAGACCAGGTTGTACAACTTTGTTGGACCTCAAAATTAAACTAAATACGTCTGACCCTAATCGAATCAAGGGCTATCCGGTTCCGTGTAGAAGCAATAAGGGGAGTTGAAAATATAGGCGCAGACTACTTGAGTAGGGCATGATGGGAAATTTGTATGAATTTGCCCAGTAATAAAATCCAGATTGTAGTATAACCAGTGTAAATGTTGTAAGATATCATCAGTAGTTATTCTTCTATTCTGTGTTAGTTTTAAAAATGTGTACATTTTTATTCTTAGGGGGGAGGTATTGTCACAGAATTAGGCGAAAATTGAATATATTTTCTTCTTGAATTGCAAACTAATTTCACCATTTTTTTTTTGTTTCGTCGTACATGCGTTACCTGGGGTGAATAAGTGGTTTTATCCAAGGTAAGCGGCGTGTAACGATTTGCATGTGCCTGACTTTGAATTACATGAAGTCCGGAACATTAGATTCACAGGGTGCACGGTAATCTTGCCGTGATTTCTGCTCACCTATTTGAGGGTATATAAGGCAGAATATTTCTCATAATAATTACGGGACCAAAAGTATCTTATTATAGGAAAGATAGCTCGTCAATCTCCAGCCAAAGGGGTGAGTGTTAAATTTATATTTCGTTTTATTGTGAATTTTATTCAGTTTATCATTTCATATAATGATGCCTTTATTACAATGCAGATTTTAAACGTGGAATATTTGGAATTACTAGTCACTATTAGACTTTAAATGCAATAGCGTAATCTAAGTTTTAGATTGTTTTCGAAACAACTATTATTAGTCTGGTTTCTTTATTGTAGCTGATAACGTCTCTGATAACATCACTGAGAACATCTTTGACAACGTCTTTGATAACGTCTCGATAACATCACTGAGAACATCTCTGATAACGTCTCTGATAACATCACTGAGAACATCTCTGATAACGTCTCTGATAACATCTCTGATAACATCACTGAGAACATCTTTGACAACGTCTTTGATAACGTCTCTGATAACATCACTGAGAACATCTCTGACAACGTCTTTGATATCGTAGCTGAAATTGCAGCTGATATTGTTGCGGAACATTTTTGATAACGTATCTGATTGTAGCTGAATGTGATTAATTGAGCCATTTGATTGTGAAATCAAATTGAGGTATCTGACTGTCTGTCTGTCAGACTGTCTGTCCGTCTACATCTGTCGTGACGTGTAAATATCCGGAAATCTAGAAGTCCGAGTGTCAGAGCTGTCTAGAGTTGTAAACATCCGGGGTGGCATCTAGGTAGTTGGGAACGTTGGTTCTAGTAGATGCTGTATGCTGTCTGTACGTATAACTGTGGTGGATCCGTGAAGGGCAAACGGCCGATGAAAGTATTGGTCAACCCTAGGTCTTCTGAGAAACTGGGCGGCGATTCAACTGTTGTGTGAATCGTACGGTTATACAGGGTCGAGACACGTATGTGTTGCAATTGTAGTACAATTGAATACATTGTTATATTTACGTAGTTACTTCAAATCACAGTATTGTTTCAAGGGATTACATGAATCTCAATAAAAGTTAGCAACTTGATTAAATACATGTATATGTTCGTGTTAGTTGTCGCAATCCATACGTGCGATAGTATAGTTTGATGTTTTGTATTTTGTTATCGCAATTTATGCCTGCGGTAATATAACTTTTGTAAAGGTTCCTTGGATCTGTGTATAGTCCAAGAGATTCCTTTGTATCTGTGTTTTATTTTGTATTAATATTTAATTTATTCATGTATTGTGAATGGTTGTGAGTGTAATTGTGGGTTGAACGCATGAGTTATTGTGTTGATACATCATTATTTTTCATTAATAATTTATTTGATAAGTTTATATTTTCTTTCACATATTGTGTTTGTGTTGTTCATTTAATCCACCATCCTCTCGATAACAATTCTGTTACAATGACCACTATAAGAAAGTTTACGTAAATACACGTGCACTCTGAAATCTCAATATGAGCTAATTATTGATGGATCGCAGTAATATTTAAGTAGGCTAGGGTTTTTTAAAATATGAAATATACAGGTATATAAAACTTTGATATATGCAAAAATAGCTTCTGATGAACTTGGACGGAAAAATATGTACAACATGACATAATTATGTGTGACAGTTAATGTTTGAATGTAATGTAAAAGTGTTATCTTGCAAAAGTTAGGTCTGTAACCAACTCAAAAATGCCACCAGTGTCTCTAAGAGTGAGTGAATTGTTTTCTTCCACCACTCCTTTTCCAAAAAAATGAATCTGGATATGCAGTCAATTTTTCGCTTTAAACAAAACCAAAACAAACCAACGAAATCTGATAGTTCTGAACCTTTTCAAATTCATAAATATTTTAAGTGATGCCCTTCTTCTATCCTATCTTTAGATGCTCATTTGTACCTACCTCAGGTCCATCAAAACAGTTTATCAACTTTTTAAAGTTTACATAACAGTCAGTACAGTACGGTAATCCCGTTTCGATGGTCCGTGTTATTTCTTTTCTACTCGATGACGGATCATTTAATGACGATTTTAACAAAGAGTGTAATGTGTACTATTATCTATTACATTGTTAAATTGAGAGTATTTAAAAGAAAAAGTTAGCAATAAGTGTACAGTGCATAACTACCCTTTAAATAAATATTTAAGCACTATGTGTACAAATCACTGACCTGTTGTTTTCTCAGTCTCACACCTTTCCCCGGTGTAGTCGGGATGACATATACATAACTGACAATTGTCTGTTATGTTAACGCTACATTCCCCGTGGGATCCACAGTCAAGACAACACGGTTCGTTGCAAAGGTCACCCACAGCTCCAGGAAAACACTCACATCTTGTAATTAAGGTCATGTTGTCAGTGACACAGTCACCATAAAAACAGGGCAATACTCCCTGACAGAACGTCGTATTCCGGGTATAGTTATTCAAGCAATCAGCGTTTTGCGTGAGCGGTATTGTAGTATCGCCAGGACAGACCGTGGTAAGAGTCCCAAAAAACATCACTGTCGAAGTAGTCGTTAGTTTGACCTCATTTTCCCTGCAAAGCTCGTGCGTGACGTTGTCCTTGCATACACATTCCGATTGGCACGTGTCTGGATAGGTGATGCATTCCCGTCCGCTCCCGCAGAAATTCGATAGAGAGCACAGAGTGATGTCGCACTTGAATGTCATGACTTGTACGATGCATATCCTCAGAATTATAGTGGCACATGGTATCCATAGTGACCTGTTCATTCTTCAGAAACCAGAATACGACTGTGGGAATAAATTCAAAATAATTTTATATATATTTAATGAAATCACAAAGCTATGACGGCGAAACGCAAAGAAATTGCAGTGTCTGCAATTATATTATATGAAAAAATATTTCATGTAAATTCTATATTTAATTCCAGGAACCTAAAGATGTTGATTTGTTAGAATAATTACAGACAAACCTCAATTAGGAAAAGTTAAAGATTACTATATTGTCATCACTCGACAAGTCTAGTCAGATGATGAATGTTGGTACAAGCGATGATGGAGACAGGACGGGGGTACCAGCAAAAATTGGTGTTACGTTGACTTTTCGTATCATTGGCTCGTCAAAATGTTCGGTTTTTAGTGATTTCTCAGTATTGAATTGTAGCCAGTATGTCAATGTGGGAAATATTGGTCCTTTTTAGTAATCAGGTCATTCGTTTTTCTTTAAAAAATATTGCCTATTTTTGCTGCATAGAGCAAAAAAGTGGTCATGCTCGCATCAACATAGCAACATATTAGGCATGGAAGTTATCATCGTCTAGTTCTAGACTCACTTACATCATGGGAAATGATCATACTCGTATCATCCAACTAGTAGTAGACCCACATCTTGAACAGATACTGTCATACAGTTGTATTATAGCCGATAAAGTCCAACGTATTCCTAAAACAATGCTCGTATTACATCAGTATAATGCCATCAATAACAAGGGTGGGTGTGAGGATCAAGTTTTGTTCCTTACTTTTGAAAAACCTAGTAAATTCATGCTACTCTATTTAGGACTAATATTCTTGGTTGGATTAATTAGTTGTTTTGCTTCAGGGGTGGTGGTAAATTTGTTTTGGTATTTTTGTGTTTTTACTGCTCTTGTGTCATCAGTCTCTCGTGAAATTGTGTACCGTCAAAATATGAGTTGCCCCCTTCCCATCAGTTTCAATTGGTTATCCTGGACTTGATGAGTTCATATACACTGTATTCCGCTAGGGTCAGCATTGTTCGTCAATGACACGCCATCATTTCCTAATTTAGAACAGTATTATCTTCTGTATAACAAGAATCATTTTAACAAAATATGGGTATTGTTACATAATACGGTACTAGGATCACAACATGCTCTTTATACAGGATACGATACTAAATATTGAAATCTTTTACGTTTATGTCATGGTAATGTTTGCTTAATTACTGATTATCAAGTTATATTAAATTTTCTTGATCAATAAGTGAGTATGACTTATTTGAAGAAAACATACTTCAGAGATTAGGTTTCGGTCTTTGTTTCATATTTATCTGTGTTAAATCAAATGCTTCAGATTAAGTATAAATAAACATAGTCGATACAATAGTGTTACTGGTACAAGCCGCACGCAGAATATATAGTATCTCAAAGAGCTAATGATTTAATATGAATTTATAAAACGAGTTGAATTATGTCCAGCTTTTGAGAACCTTTACGAGTCTTTTTTTTTTTTTTAAAGCATGGCGGATATTTCTCTTTCTCAAGGAAACCACCAGCTGGTTCAACGGGCAGAAAGGCGAACCTAGCAGGGCGTCGAGGAGCGTGAAGAACATGGTCATCCCATTCATCCAGAGGTATTTCCAGTAGGCTCCACTTTGTTTTGTTACTGGATTAAGAGAGGCTGGTAGAAAAAGTGAAGCTCACGAACTGCGCTTTTCTCATTCACTTTAATCACAAAGTCAAGTGCATGTCACAGGTGTAAACCCATTCCGCACAAAACAAATTCCTATCGCAATGGGGATGTGACCAAACAGCGTGTGAGAATAACACGCATACACTAACCTACCCATAGGAGGCTCAGGACAAGAACGTGAATTCAATTTTTTTTTCGAGGGGGGGAGGGGGGGGGGGCGGGTGAAAAACTTGACGGGTTTGTTAATTTTTGTATATAGGTTACATCATATGACAATTCTGGGATTGAGGGGGGCAAATATCCTCCACTATCCCCCATCCGATGACGTCCCTGGCTCAGGGCATAGGGTTGCTTTCTGCTGGAGTGTCTGAGGAGCCCTTCTTAGGATCGTTCTTCTCCTATCCGTAGCATTAAGAAGGGGTTAGAAAAGGTGCCCAAAACAGTCTGCTTCATCTCATCCTGAACAGTTTACCGCGGATGGTTGAAATCCCATCCTTACGGTAGAACATCAAAAAGAAAAAAAATGATGGTGCTCAAATTTAGTATGTTCGAACTCTTTCGGGCAACACCAAGGCATATAAACTAGAAAGACAGACTGAGCCGTTTGAAAACAAACTGGCACTATACAATGTAGACTTGTCAGCTTTGAGTAAGACTCACCTAGCAGACGAGGGCCAGCTGTTAAATTTGGGCGGTGACTATATGTTCTGATGTAGTGGTCGTAGTAGCAAAGAACTTCGTCAGGAAGGTGACCGATTAGCAGTAAAGTCTGATCTAGTGCGCAAGCTTATCAACCTTCACAATGTCATCAGTAGTTGACTAATTACATTACGACTCCCACTGGAAAACAAGAGTGCCATGTTGATCAGGAGGTCATTCCCCTCAGTGTGTAAAAAAGTGTCAGTCAGGTGCCCAGTGGAAAACCCCAGGATCAGATACAATACCTACCGAAGTGCACAAACCTCGAGGACTTGTACATATTCAGAAGCTCACAGATCTCTTCAACGCAATATAAGAATAAGAAGTGGTCGTTTAGGAATTCAAAGAATTTCCCTCCTGCTTTCTAGCGTCCTATCAATCGCCTCATTCACCATCTTGAGCAGGGTTTACTTCCAGCAAGCCGGTGTGGTTTCACAGTAGCCCGTAGGACAGTCGACACGATAGTTGCTGCACGACAGCATCACGAAAGAGTTCCATGAATGCATGATTGCCCACGTAAAAGGCAATACCGAACCCTCAGTTTTCTGGCACCCACACTCTTCAGCATGGTATTCACTGCCATGATCACAGATGCGATCCAAAATAGAGATGAAGGCATCTATTTCAGATACCTGACTGACGCGAAGGTGTTCAACCCCAGACGACCGCAAACTGTCACGAAGGGGAAAGAAACACATGCAGTAGATTTCTTCTTTGCTGACTACTGCGCTCTCAATTCCAGCAAACAAAATTACATGCATCCCAGCATGAACATGTTTGCTGAGACATACGACAACCACAGCCTGACAGAAACTTAACATTGACATTGAGATCAACAGCAGAATCGCCAAAACCAGTTCAGTCTTTGGGAGACTACGTGGGAATGTGTGGGTCAGCAGAGGAATCATACCACCAAGCTGAAAGTGACCCGTTATGAAGCGCTAACTACCCTTCTGTACTCAGCTAGTACGTGGACTATCTATAACAGACATTCAGACAACTCAATCAAGTCCAAATGAGCTGTCTCAGACGGATTATGAGGATAAGGTGGGTAGACAAAATTCCTGATACCGAAGTCTAACAAGGGTTGGCATCATAATCTATCTTCATGTTGCTTTAAAGAGCACAAGTTAGATGTGCATGCCACATCGACCGTATGCCCATAGCACGTAGTGCAGGCAGCATATATATGGCAAACTGCGAGGGAAAGTGCGATGCCGGAGGGAAAAAGAAATGCTTCATGGATAAACTCAAGTTGTCCCTGATCAACTTACAGATCAACACTACATCTTGGGGACCCTTGCGTAAGACCATCTTTAATGGCGCAGTAAAGTCACATCTAGCACCCGCGCAGCAGAACAACAGAAACTTGCAAAGCAGAGAAAATGTGCCAGTATAAAGGCCAATGCTTCCAGTAACTCTTCTTTGATACTAACTCTTGTATGCTTCACATACGAGAAAGCTTTCCCGGGCCCGGAATAGCTTCGATAGACTAATCACTGCACATCTCCGTACGCACCGCTCAACAACAGATAACTGATAAATGTAATGAAATGATGTTTACACAAAGAATGTATTCCAGTCAGGTCCCGTTATGTGGAACAGTTCAAGGTCAGTTTCAGTAGAAAAGCGCCCTAGGTTGGATCGGCTATCAGCCAATCAGAGACAAGGGTCTGCTGTGCGAAGTAGCTGATAGCGGTTATTCAATTTACATGTGATCAGCGTTGAGAGTGGTCTGTTTTTGTTTTTGTATTATTATCTACTCTGGGTCCAAGAGTTGTTTGCTATTAGAACTGGACAGTCTTTCAAGATTCATTCAAAAGCTATACTGGAAATATGTTGATATATTTTTGAATTTCTAGGCATGACGCTAGAATTTTGATTCATCTGGATTACATTATAATGACAACCTACATCTTTCCTGATTTTTTAAAAAAGAAGATGTCGTGTAGCACCGTCTGCTTCACAACCATATTGGTCTGCTCGGCAATTACTGACATCGACAAACTATGTTTTGCTTTGTGTATATCACCCCATTCCTCTGCTGTCTATTGCAGACTTCTTGTATATCATGGATAAATCGCAACAGCCTTTCTCTTCTTGAGGGTACCGGTGTCGTAGGGCGGAAAAAGCAGACAACAATGGCATGCTCAGTCATCAAAGAATTGGTCGGTTGGAAAACATTTTACAAAAACATAAATTAACGTTATTATGCCCGCTTCTCTAAATAAGACTCAGCTTGTCTTGTGCAGATTTACGAGGAAACTTTCAAGCTAACTTAACATGGCGGCCTAACACGAGAGATTAGGCCTTTGATTCTGATTCCACCCGAAGGGAGGATTTGCAACAGCTCAGGATAACGTGACCTTCTCAAAATAGGGTAAATTACAAGGAATCAGTCTCCATGTACAAAGTTCAAAAGCAACCGTGCCCCAGAATATATACAGTTTAAAGTAATATCGTTTGCTCTCTAACTAAAACGTAACAAGTATTTCAGAAGAATAAAATGTTTCAAATGAGCTATAATATGAAATATATTAACCAATGATATTCTAAACAACTCATACAGCTTTTAAACACAAACGCAAAACATTCTTTTCCATAAAGTGTAACTTTATATTTTTTAAGAACCTATATGATTGTATTGCTTCAAGACTATGATTACACTTTGTTATGTATATCTATATGTTTGTTTGTATTGGTACGTGATTTTATTTAATTCTTTTAATTTGTTTCATGGCTTTGATCTTAGTTAGATTTAACCTACGTAATCCGAGTCTGTACAGAGAGTAAAATTACATAGGGTCTCTATATAGATACTTACACATGTTTTCACAGTTATTGACAATAATCTTAATAATACGACTTAAGGCTTTATTTTGTTATTGGCTGTTGGGGTTTAGACGATTCTAGTGATTGGGATCGTGTTTTGAACATGACGAGAGCTAGGGCCGCAACGATACGGCTTCATCTGTATCACGATATGTCACGTTGGATCTCGATAATATTGCGATATTTTGAAACAATGATCTACACTTATAATACTAGAGCTAATTGTCGTAATGTGAAAAGGCTTCAATAAAATACGACGCAGTGGGGGAAAAAACCCACACGCGTCTTTAATAACGTAATGAAACGTAAACGAGATGAGAAAAAGAAAAATGTGGAATAATAAGAACACTCATATTCGCACTACCTTTGCTGTTTCTACTACGAAAGCACCAACGACCATCACAAAAAACAGCAAAGAATACTGCAGTTACCTATATCACCATCACCTCTGTTACGGTGACATCGATCGTTGTAGTTATTGGGATTGTAGTGATACTAGTAGAAGAAGTAGACGGAACATCTGGAGTGGTCGATTGTATTTCAGACTAAGCAAAAATATTTTTAAAAATGAGAGAGAGAGAGAGAGAGAGAGAGAGAGAGAGAGAGAGAGAGAGAGAGAGTTATTCTTCAGAGAAAGATAATTTTATATTGCAATCTTTAATACCTTGATACTTTTCCAATGTCAAGAGGAAATCCACACAAAATGCAGGTGCAATATAACACCACAGCAGTTAAGTTCACCAGGCGTTAGATAAATACCATTTCATTCGGCACAGCGCTGGTGACGACTAATACTACAATGAACAATGAATGGTGTATTCAGGCTATGCTATGGAAAATTATAACGGCATTGAAAGTTGAGGCATTTAGTATTTTGTTTGTGCACCAAGAACTTTATCCTGGATATGGTTGATTAGATCTCGGGACGTTTTGTTGAAGTGTCTCAATTATACGAACTTACCCACAGAACGTAAGTAGTGTAGTTATCTGGATTACTTAGTTAATGACTGATGATATAGTGCTTATTTGGAGCAGTATGAGGTTCTTCACCTCATTTTGTCTTAAATCAATGTAATTTAATTACTTACTAACCAAGGGATACGTCAATATGAAGGAGAAAGAAGAAAAATCGTTATGCACAATAACAAGTTTTCAGCATAGAAATGATATTTACGTTTTTTGAATCGATATAACGAAATAATCTATTGTGAAGAAGGAAACATTTATCGTCACGTATGGTTTCACCACTAGCGACAATACAAAATGTTTCCACTTCAGATTTAAAAAAATTTTCTTCTTCATTCTGCAATACTATACAAAGAAGTGCCACGATCCTTGTAATACACAATGATCTTACAAATATGTTATTTTCCTGGACTAATTTGTTTTTGCGCGGATTCACACAAGTGAAAATTATTAGGGTGAGGAGACTGTTAAAACATCCCAGAGCACTTGTATCCAACAGACCACGAGCAGACAAACTTGCAAGACATACTAGGGAATGAATGAATAAAACTTCAATGAATCACATTTAGAAAAAAAGAGAAGTACACTTTCAGCAACCAAAGCAGTTAAAGTAATAAATGTAAAAACATTTGATTTTGCTTACGACATGGAGTCTATGAGATGATGTTCTCATATTTCTTATTTCTATTCTAACATTCCTAACCGTAATATAAAATAAGATATTATTTATATGAAAATTGTTTGCAAGATGTATATACAACATTGCACATCTGGATGTTTGAAGCCTATACTTCGGTTCAGAACAGGATATTCTTTCCAGTGATGTTTCACTACAAGTAGGAACACATGAGCTTTACCTATGTTTTGCTGCAACCATACACATTCGAAATCATGTGATTTAAAACGTATTTTAATACCGTACTACCATTGAAGTTAGTCTTGCTTAAAGTTTGTATATAAAATGGTATTTGAATTATTTTTTTATACTAATGCTAGAATCAAAAGCTTTTAACAAATGTTTAATAATTCTAAAGAGTTGAAAGTATTCTAAGGGGAACTCTTTTCACGTCCTAATGTCATTCTATGTTGACAGTTTAAGGTCTAATATATTTTCACAAGAACGCAAATTAACTATTTCAATAACGTTACCTTGTATAAATAGTCACACTCCTGCACCATATAAAAAAATTGGAGCAATAAGAGTATCAAATAAACGTGCATAGCGTATTTGGCATTATGCCAGAAAATCTGTACAATTATTTATTTAATGTATACAGAGATTTCATTGCTTCTCCTAAATAAAATTCTGACAATGACCCATCTGTCGCCGTTGGCTAGTATGGGTAAATGGCGCCAGGGCGAATGTGAAGGCCCAAATGGTTTTGGCGCGTCGAGACATCTGGCGCCTGGGGGAAACGCCCATCTGTACCCGCCACCCCCGTTAATACGCTACTATCCTTAGATGTTATAAGGTACAACGCCATTTTTCACACACGAGAAGCAAAGCTTTTTCACATACCCACATTGGCTGAGCCCTAGACTCGAACCCACGCAGACAGAGGTGAGATGGCAGTGATCCGTAACTGTGAGCTCTTTAGACCACTCGGCCACTTGCCCCCCCCCCCCCCCAGTAGTAAGACCACCTTCTAAATATGCACGTTTGCTAACAATTTCAGTTTTGGTTTCCACTATAATACAATCTTTTGGTTTTCGCAACTGTACCACATTTCCGACAAATCATGATCTTAGCCTTAGATGAATTCATTTTTTTATTTTCGTTTCAAACACTAATCTTTCAGTGGATCTAATTGTTTGACAAACCATCCATACATGTTCATCAGCATACAATATTTAGAACAACATCGTCAGCATACATTTTAAAACATCATTGCCAGCATACATGTTTAGAACAACATCGTCAGAATACATACAATATTTAGAACAACATCGTCAACATACAATATTTAGAATACATTTATAATACCAACCTAAATACCATCAATATCACAGTCAATACAAAATTTCTCTACATTATTAAAAACGTTAAAAATATAAGAAAGTTAAAAAGACAGTGATAGACATTTCCTGTGTCGTAAAGTAGTTTTACAATATAAGTCATAAAAAAACATCGGTATTTATCTTGATACATACAGTAGTATACATGAATTTCATTATGCTGAATATTCTACCTGCGATGACAATTTAAAGGAACTTGAACCATACAAATCTTTTTACGATATAATACCGTACCTTTATAAAAATCAATAAAAGCATTCAATTTCTTTTACTTGAATTAGTCCGTGAAGTGTAAAATCATTATCAATAGCAGACATATATGATCTGAATGCAGTAGGAGTCTTTAATATATATATATATATATATATATATATATATATATATATATATATATATATATATATATATATATAACAGTGGGCGGGGCCGGTCTGAATCTCACCTCCACTCCCGTCCAAAATAAGGAGAAACTGCCTGGGCCTTTCTTGAGTAAGTTTTCTCGACAGTGAAAATTATGCCAGTCGTACGCTTGATATATTACAGCTTCTGACAGATTCCAACCCTTCACACACACACACACACACACACACACACACACACACACACACACACACACACGTGCGCGCGCGCTATTTCTTGATCCGTCACTGTACATATTTTCTTCTGCGCATTCATTACTCAAAACACGGGCGAAATTCTTTCCTCCTATTACGCTAGATAAAATAATTCCTTTTTAGTTTTGAACGTCCAAAACGGGTTCCTTTCTTTTGTAAGGTATGATATGAGATTCTCACCATTAACTGTGGAAAAATAAATGCGTAGTGTATACCTTAGGGATGAAAGACTGTGAGTCGAAAATCCGTTTGGTGTCAGAATTGGGGATCAGACTAAGTAAAAAAAAAAAAAACAACTTTGGTATCAAAATTGAGGGTCAGATTAAAAGTTTTGGGGTCCTTGAAGTACAAATAAGGGTACAGGAAAACAATGAATACGATTAAAATAAAGACAGTAAATCAGAGAGAAAAAAAGTTCTTTTAACCAGGTATTACAAATTCATTCAATATTTTACACTGAACAAGATTTTTCTCATCGTTTAATTGCTTAATGACGTTAGCAATTTCGTCAGCACTTACAACGCTACTAACTCGTCTAATACAAGTTCCATAACTTCATGCATATCATTAGTATGAGTCAAGATTTATTCATCCTGGGATGGATCATCAGGCTGATTTCCTGAGTTTAAAAACTTGGCAAATTTACTGGCAGACATTTTAAAGGGTTTGCCAAAGCACAGAACAAGAAACCGTGTTTAATAATACAAAATATCTTGTACACATAGCAAATAACGGATTAAAATATTATTCTGTTAATATAACAGGTATGAAAATGTTCTGTTCATATTGACAGATATGAATATCAAAGTATAAATATAACAGAATACCGCATTATTCATATAACGATCGAAACATTAGAAAAATGCACAAATTAACAACGGACGAGCCTATATAATGTATACTTCCCCCCGTCTGCCGAAGAAACCCTGCAACCCCACCCCACCCAAAGTATAATAAATTACTTCCGCTCAGACTGAAGCATGATTCATCAACCCCTCAGACGGTGAGACATCCCAGTTTTATTGGTTCCTATCACAAAAACTTGAGTAATTTGTGGTTAAATAGGCGTACCGTGCAGTCACCCCTACTCCTACACCCCCAATGTCTCTATCTCTGTTGCATCTGTTATGCTTTAGGTATGACAAACATAAAAATTGTTCATGCTTAGGTTGAGATGATATGCTCTGGAGACTGAATATTTAAGGGACCCCCGTGATCTATATATAGTGCACAGTTTGACACGTGTGGTATGTGGTGACATTGCTCCTACCGGAATCTTTTCTTGTTGATGTTATTGACTTTTGTATCTGCGGACATTTCCTCTGTCCATAACAATATACAGCATAAAACCCCAACCCATTTGGTCACAGGAAGGTTAAAAAACTACATAGCTAATATGTATAAGACACCAATTTTTACCGATTATCAATTTGTTTTGAACTTTACACCCTTTGTGTATTTTGTTTGCAACATTTTGCATTAGACTACTGGCCAGAAGTATTAGGGACTTGATGTTAGCTGAAATAGCTGCGAGGAGATTGGATGAGAAACTTCTCACTAGAATAAGAGATTATGACTTGTTTGTTTGGGAGGCACAGTTGGACAGACAATGTCGTAAGATATGTTTTGGATCTATACCAGCTACTGAAAACGTAGCAGAAAGAACTAAAAAACACTCAAAAAGATTCTAAGAGAACTTTCAGGTGAAATAGATGCGGCTCAAGCACAAACACAAAATATGATTGATAATATTGGCCATCTTCGTTCTGAAGTGGCTAATGTAAGAGAGAACTGTAGTGAATGATAAATTTATAGTTCAGAGTAATGCCTTTATTTAAAAAAAATTAGTCTGAAAAAATACTAGCGTTTGCAACGTAAAATTTGTTCCAAGAAACATAATTGAAGCCCGAGTATGCTGCTGATGCTATATGTCATGAAAATGGCAAAAATGGATAGATCGCACAGGGACGCAATTATTTTATTTATTTATTTATTTTTTTTGGGGGGGGGGGAGCAGGAATTTGCATGTGCTCTAAAGTTGCTGAGGCCTATATACGAAAATTAACAAGCCCGTCATGTTATGCCCCCTCCCCTCCCCCAGAAAACTTGATATGATGGCCCTAAGATCGAATGCACTACAGAGTTGATCAGGACCGAAATAATGATATAAAATATATTGCATTTATCAATGGAATATATAACTATCTTGCACGGTTACAACAACCACAGCCAATATTACAACAACCAGGCAAAAATTCCGAAAAGGTCTTGCCACTGCCAGTGAAAATAAAAATAAAAGACTAAAACAAACCCTTTCGTTGACCGATAAACGTAGCCCCGGTAATGTCCTTGCTGAAGTTGATGAAGCAGATTCTATTTGTCAGAGATTATGTACAGGCGGTATCATGGACATTAATGTTTAGCAGTCCCTTATTGACGAAATTGTTGATGGTTATGACCGAAATGATTGAGGGTATGCAAATATATAAGTGACAAGAAAATAAGATGATCATACATAATACTCAACCTGGACTTG
This sequence comes from Unio pictorum, assembly GCA_030141615.1. Taxonomy (NCBI): domain Eukaryota; kingdom Metazoa; phylum Mollusca; class Bivalvia; order Unionida; family Unionidae; genus Unio; species Unio pictorum. Next base: position 5,445,825 of record JARLTB010000219.1, on the reverse strand, counting down.
TAATAGCCAGAGTCATAAATTCTCGATTACCTACGTATAAAGCAATCTACGGAGATGGGCTCGGTCGTGTTGTTCAGGTCTATCCAGTAGGAAAGCCCCAAAAGCAATACCGATTGCAAAGCAAGTGGTAATAAAAGCTATTGATGTTGTTCGTGGTACAGGTGTTGGTGCTGCTGGTGATGTTGCGTGTAAAGCATTCTTAGCAATCAAGTATAGACTAGCACGATTAACACGCAGACCTCCACCAATAAAACATCAGCCAGTAAAATTGCCCAGCACTGAAATTAGGCCTGCAAATCTTAGTAAAATAATAAATCAAGCTTCAAATTTAAAAAAAAAATCTAGCAGAATTCGCTAGTGTAGCTCTGTCACACACAAAAAATTATAACTGCTATTCTGATAGCAGGAAGTGGTCCTCGTGCTAGACGATAACAACAAGTATAATAAAAATCAAATACAAGTTAAAATCAGTTCCATTCGTAAATATCTTTCAGTTGATGCCACTAAAACCCTTGTGTGTTGATTAGTACTTTCAAGACTGGACTATTGTAACTGAATTATGTCTGGTTCGTCACAATATTTACTCCAGAAAGTTCAAAAAATTCAAAACACAGCTGCACGGATCATCTTTAGAGTACCTCGATCAGAGCACACCTCACCACTGCTCTGTATCCTATACTGGCTATCGATTCGATACAGAATCAAACACAAACTTTGTTCTCTGTGCTATATTTCAATGACAGACTCCAGTCCAACATACCTATCCAGCCTCACCCATGTGTATACAACAGCTAGATACTTACGCTCTTCTTCTGATAATCGTATACTCATTGTTCCCACGGTGAAAACAAAGTCATATGGATAACGTTCGTTTGCATACCAGGGCCCGGCGACGTGGAACGAATTGCACATTGAAATTAGACACAATGACACAGTGGTCTTTTTTAAGAGTGCTCTTAAAAGTCACCTGTTTCGACTGCAGGGAAAAACTTAGAGACACAATTGTGTTTTGTATCTTATATGTTTTCAGCATGTTTTTATGTTTTCCAATTTCATTGTTTTTGTCATTTGTTGTTCTGTAGTGTAGTCATATTATTATTTATGGTGTAAAGCGCTTAGAGCTTCGAAAGATTAGGCGCTATACAAAGTCCTCATTATTATTATTATAATAAAATGTTTGATTCCACATTCGAATTTCTCCACTCGGAAATGAAAAATATTGCGTCGAAATATACCGATGATGTCGAACGTTTACTCAGTAATTGGTTTACCATTCCGTCAGTTGCTGCTCACTTTTCTCAGGAGAAAAATGCATGGAAACCAACAAGATCGGAATTTCTTGTCGATGTGCAGCTAAGATGCTGCGAATGCGGACATGGAGAATTGTGAAATACTAAATACGATTAAAGGATTCTTATTTCCGTTGATATGGTTGCATGTTGTCTTGACGTTTTGTTGGAATGGGTGAGTGTTCTGAATATTTCAAGAGATTTGGACATCCAGCACACGAAATGACCAGAGTTGCGATAAGTGGACATTTACCAGATTTTGATCTAACTGGATTTGCATGTATTTAATGGTTTTCGTTTACGGAAAATCTCCATCCGATTGTTTATGTTTGGTTTGGTCGTCATTTTTCAAAGAAATATTGCGCTCCAATTCTGCTGTTACGATATATGCTTGATTGCTGAAATTTTAAAATCATTGACGCTCAGTGATGCAATAATTTCGTATAGTCGACATCTTATCTTAACGGGCGTTTGATTATCTCTGCATGAACGGCTAAAAACGTTTGTAGATTATTATGAGGGAATAATTAATGATTACTGTGCGCTTCGTGATTCTCAAAGACAAGTATACAGGGCACAGTGAGAGTAGAGAGAAAACAAGACAGACTAAAGAGATGAGAGGATAACATTAAAGAATGGACAGGCACGAACTTCGCAAGGTCCCAAAGAGCAGTGGTTAACAGGCCAAATGGAGTGAGATTGTTGCAACGGCATCAGTGGTGCCCCTACGATCAATCAGATTACGGGATAAATTATGAAAAATGATAATGAATAAACCCCATTATATGCTTTTGTGAATGTTTGTCCGCTAAAAAGCCTTTAAATAAGACAAAATCTACAATGATTTAAACATCACTTTTAATTTTCGGCCGATAAAATTTACTAAAGATCTTGTGGTAAGTCTTATTAATTCGTAAATGACAAGACAAGCCAAATGTTTCTCAGGGACTACACTAAGAAGTTCCTCTCTATACGACTTAGTAACAACAATTTTATACCTTAATGACTCGTCATCAGCGTGGGTGGTCGCCATAGTTTAAAAAATAATTGGCACTTCTGCTGCTTCAGATTTGCCCAAAGCTCTTTGAAACAAGCAGATGTCATGGTTTTTTTTTCCTGTTCGATGACAAGTGAGTGTTGTGACCTTGATTAGAGTGAGAATTAGTGTTAAGAATAGGATCAGTGATAAATGCCTTTTGATTAATCCATACGAGGAGCGAAGATGACCCTATCAAACGCATAACCAATACATGTCAGCTAAAGGAATAAGTTTCTGATCAGTTTCAGGGTATAAATCAGGGATTTCATTTTCGATAGGATCAGCTTTTTGATAAAAACAAAGCTTGTTAGTTACACATGGGTTAACCACAACCTTATTTCCAGCTAAGTCATTGCCAAGCAATAAATGAACACCCTGAGTTAGCCAAAAATTCAAAATTGCGATAGTCAAAGGTTCTGAAACTAAGTCTGATAGCACAGTAGTCATTTGAATCTCTCTTCTTTTTGACATTGGCATTTGCCTCTTTTCCCTTTATCTTTATTCCTTCTTAATTTGATATTCCATTTATCTTTCTTCTGTCAGATTATGATTTCCATCATTTAGTTTTAAAGCCAAAGTTTTCTTAAATTTCCTGTCTGTTATATATATATATATATATATATATATATATATATATATATATATATATATATATATATAAAACTTTAAGAATGCACCTCTAAACTATGAGCTGCTGAAATGTTTGCTTACTGGTATCGTCAACAATGCAGTCCTCAACTGAGCTGTTGATCAAAATCATTGCGAGTACTCTCAATTTATCCAGGATGGAAGTCATTCGAGATGGCCAGTGAGAGGCTAGTGCTTTGCTTGTCAACTTCCTATCATTCCATCATATATAAATACTTCTAGCGATCTATTAGAGATTAGTACTTCTAGCGATCTATGAGAGATTAGTACTTCTAGTGATCTATGAGAGATTAGTACTTTGAGTGATCCATGAAAGATTAGCACTCCGAATGATCCATGAAAGATTAGTACTTCCAGCGATCTATCAGAGATTAGTACATGTACTTCTAGCGATCCATGAGAAATTAGTACTCCAAGCGATCCATGAGCGATTAGTACTTCCATCAATTTATGAGAGATTAGTACTTCTATCAATCCTTAAAAGGTTAGTACTCCGCTTATTTCAGAATAACGATGATCTTAACGTGATTGACATATTTACAGTTTAACTCAAAGAACACTCGCTTTGTACCTATACTATTCTGGTTCACATTTCTAGAGCTTAAACAACAGTTCTCTAATGCGACATTGATCTGGGTGATAGCTTATGCCTCCACACACGTTTTCTAGATTACATTAATAAAAGCAGCTAAAAGAGAAAATCAACGCGACTGGAACTGAAACATTTCAAACGTTTATTGCGATTTTTACAAAGATAGTACCTTAGCAGAGGAAAACCGTACAAAATGAATGATCACAGCATGAATCTGCATTGTGAGGAGCAAATAACTTTGGAAAGAAATGAAAATCAAACAATAACAATGTAATACAGCAATTTATGTGATGTTATGACTTATTATGAAAGAAACATCATATAAATTTTGGTGAAAATGAGCGTCATTAAAGACACATCAAATGCAGGATGATAATAGCTTTTCAGATCCTCAAACAAGGTGTTCTTGTCTGATTTCTTTTCTGGTCCTCAAACGTTGGCTGCCTTATCTGATTTTTTTACTGAAGACTTCTTTTTCATCTCAGCTTTAGCTGAACTGTCTAGGAATTCCTGATAATAGAATGTATCATAATATAATCAGTAATTTTTTAAATACAAATTTATATGTTTAGGTAGACGACAAGAGTGACTATGTCATTTCTTCACTTTATCTAAACGGCGATTTTGGTGGCTTTTCTTCTGTTTGTTTTGTCTTTTTTTGCTTAGCTTTTTTATTTATATTTGTCACATTTTGTTGTTTTCGAAATTTGTTTGTTTCACGGCAATTGTAAAACATTATTAGCAATAACATGGATAGGAAAATGGAATTTTTTCCAAGGACACACCAAATAGCCTAGTCGGCCTGGCTGGACGGTGTCCGAACCCATTACACTTAGATTACGAGTTTGATGCTTTAAAACTCTGATACAGCATCTGAGTGGACACTTTTGATGCAGATGATATTCTTACAGGAAAGTTACCATTAAAGGACGACGTTTCACCTTGAGTAGTGAATTCTACAGACAATAATGATAGCAGGAAAATACTTAAGTTATTCCTTCATTTGGATTAAATCTTCCTTACAGAGAATAAATTATTCATTTTTAAGGGGATCATAATCGTAAATAAACCCTGAAACATATTGCGTGCTAGAGAAAGATATATTGTTGGTCACTAAAAATTGAGGATATTTTTTTAAATCTCATGTTCAAGATGAAACTTCAAGATGTCATTTAGTCCATATGAACCTGTATCTTTATAAAGGAATTAGATAGCTTGTAGGAAATTGTGGCATCGAAATGCGTACATGAGTAGGTTTCAAAAGTGTTAAAAATCTTATGGAAAGAATCTGATTTACACGTAGTTTTATTCCAAGCCATGATGTAAGATATTTGTTTCAGGTGAATAAATAAAAACACTAACCATTAAATTCTTGCTCATGAAGAAAGGTTTGGTGACACCATCGTTTCTTTCGCAATCCTCGCAAAAACAGATGAAGATGGTATCAATCGCAATCTGTGGAGTTAGAAAAAAAAGTCTGAAAGTATTTCGACCGAGAGTTTACATGGCAGTGATATGGTGAATACGGTACCTATAGTTTGTCATTTCAGAAGGAAGACATTAACATAATCAGATTTAATGGTGTTGACTTCAACGTATGACATTACAAAAAAGTATAAGAAGCATTCCTTGTGCATGATAATATAGATTAATAATTACTCGCACCACACTTGTTACAAATCTATAGTTGTGCTTTCCTGAGTTTTCCAATTTTCCCTAGAACGGTGTAGATTCTTCCACTTCAATAACCAAAGATAAGTTCCAATGAAAATAAGAACCAAAGATTACGAAAACTGTCTTACATTTCCTTTGATCTAGCATTATATTCTAAGTATAATTGAGTTATGATCTTACATTATCCAATGAGACAACATAATGTTTTTGTTTTAGTCCACATTTTGGGTCATAATGATTTTTAAAATTTTGTTGTTCAAGTTTCTGATCAGGTTTTATAATTTATTTTTGATTTCATAATATACCTGATACATCTAACACGTAGATTTATTTCTTCAAGGATCATCACTTCAAAGACATGAACATCAAGGTCAATGAAAATGGAAAACTATCAAGCTAAAATAAATCAGTCGTGTAAAAATACAGCCATATATTTCAGAAAAAAAGAGTTACAGAAAGATAAAGAAAAACTAAGAAAGAGAGTAGAACACTTTACCTCATAGACGACCATAAAGCAGTGGGAAATAGCAAACGCAAAGGCACACGCTATTGAAATGGGCGCCCAAATGTAATTGATGTCATCCCTATTCTGGAAAGAGATGGCGTGCAATCATTTACAATATTTAAGAAAAAACAAAAAGCAATCAAGAAAAAAAAAACAGTGCAAGCTACAAATCAAGATGATAATATTAAATGCTTTATTATTGCATGTTTTTTCTTTTAAAAAATTCATAATGGCAATATAAAAGTTGACTAACGTTTGCCTACAAAATAGATTCCACAAGAGACGTACAATGCAAAAAATGATTGGCACAAAATGATAATGTACATTGCTCTTCATAAACCAAACGGTTAGTCCGAAGCATTATACCTGGGAGAAAGATTGAATTTATATATAGTATATATCTTGTAACGATCTCAAGAAATAGCATGTCATGACCTTATCAAATAATTTTTAATGTATCAATAGTCACACATATTCAACTCATGTAAAATATGTATGAATGAGTGTAGTATGATGTTTCTTAAAATTTATTTTAACATGACCAATTATAACTTTGCGATCCATATGACAGATGAGTCAGTCATGACCAAATTTGTTATTCTCGCTCAAGAACACTAATTAATATTATTATTATTATTATTATTATTATTATTATTATTATTATTATTAAAATACAGCTTTTTTCAAGACATTTGGCTAGTTTTCCCTATAACCGTGTAACCAAAGTTTGAAACACTGTATACCGTTTCAGGTCCCATGGTTAACGTACTTGCGAAATCTGAAGAAATCCCCGCTTTGGCAAGAGGATTTGAAGTGTCTCTAAAGGGAATGTTTTAAGATCCAACCATGAACAATTTTATCTTTAAACACCAATCTTATATCTTTGACTACCATTCTTGTGGGTGTTTTGTGTAAATTTGTATTGATGTGTGATAAAACAGATAACAGACCAGCTTAATCTTTATTTTGGATCTCGTAACCTCCTAATCGTTGCAAATTTATTTCCCGTCTTGCGGTAAGGTTGCTTGCAAAGACTAGGCAATCGATTCCACGTTCTCGGAACTTTAAATATGATCAAATGGAATCCTTATAACTGAATTTTTGGACTTTTATTTTTCACATCAGCCATCTCAATTTTCTTTTTACACTTTCATTGTGAGTCTGATGATAATCTACGGAATACAACCAGAAAATATTTTCCTTTCCAAACGTTTGACAGACAACATTAAAAAAATGGATAGTGTGACAATAACAGCAGGCTGGTCAAAGGATGTGATTGGCTGAGAAAGATCTTACCACAAACATAATACAAGTACAACTGTTATGTAAAAAAAAAGTTGTTTATATTTCTTGCTGTGAGAAGGAATTAGTCGTAAGTTAGGGAGCATCAATATCCATGGAGAGAGAGAGAGAGAGAGAGAGAGAGAGAGAGAGAGAGAGAGAGAGAGAGAGAGAAGAGAGAGAGAGAGAGAGAGAGAGAGAGAGAGAGAGAGAGAGAGAGAGAGAGTTCAGTCTCTCTTAAAAGAGTGTCGCCATGATGATAAGACAGCTACATCTGTAATGAGAAGACAGAGATCTATTTTCTCGTCGGCACGGAACTGACCTGAACCTTTGATGCGTGGTCTATTGATATGCATCCTGTGTCAGGGTTAACGTACCGGAGGGAAAAGATGTCCGTTCTCATCAGGTAGGGATCAGTTTCATCCGGTCGAAACCGGTTCGTTTTACGTCATCTGACATAAGGTAAACCTCAAACTTGTGATTTATTTATGTTCGTTTGGCACAAGTCAGGACCAAATACAGTAATCCCTTGATATACTAATCCAGCAACGATGTCTTAATATACTAAGCCAGCAGCGATGTCTGTCCATCATTAGATAAGAACCATTTTTGTAGCGACATCTGTCCATCATTTGATAGAACCATTCTGTTTTACGTCGGCAACAAGAGTTTTTTTTAAAGGTTTTTTCCACTTTTATTAACCGAATTAGAAATTCGCCAATGCCTGGGTTACAGAATATATGTTTTACTGATAAGACTTAGGAGCTGACTCAGTAAGATGTTGCTTTATAACCTAATTCCACACAAATTGTACATTGGTAAGATCCAGTTATCTTAGTAGTTTTTGGCAATATACATTGCTTATTTTTCGCTTACACAGCAACTATCTTCGTTCCATATAATAAATAAAATTACTGTTAATATATTTTGAATAAACATTACCTTAATACAATTTAAAGAAAATAGCAATCTTATCAATTTTACTAAAAAATCAATCCTAACACAACTATAGAATATCACAAATTCAGGATTTTAAGAAAATATTCTAATAAATTTCAAGCCATTGGTTGAACAGGAATTAACAGATAGGCAGGCAAATCAACAGGTATACAGAGGGTATTCCAATGTTGTGGGTGCTTTTATTTTAATATTTTGTTGTGGTAAAGTAATTTTGCCAATGAATAGGGCTAAACAAATCCTGGCTCAATTTCTTATATAATGGGAGGGTTGAACTCTTTATGGTAGTAAGCTGAATGCCTTACCTTTAGTAGTTCATGACCAATGACAAGGACAACACCCACTGTGCAAAGCTTCCCGATGAAAAGCACAAAGTCACCTACAGAGTTGATGGCCACCACACGGAGTGCGTTGTTCACAATTAGAATAAAGGCCTTCCTAGCACTCTCACAGAAACTCTTCCCATATATTGCTGTAATATCAACGGTAAATGATATTAATAAAGCCTAAGGATACAATGAACATTTTCCCCTGATAGTTGCAATCTCTGTAATAATTTATGCACATATTACTTTATGTACTCTTTCATTCCATAATAAAAAGCAAAAGACGACTTAGCGAAATGATTTTGCAAATTATGTCGTGTTTCCAATCTTCTTACAATTCCATTTACTAGATCTGGCACAGCAATAAAGGAAGCATCATCAATGCAACTAAACTTACCTATTTCTATGTAAGCATTTCGGTTGATGTATTGCAGGAACTTCTCGAAGCACCATAGACAGCACTGTAATATCTTCAGCATGAAATCCACTACCTTACTCGTTCTCCCCTTTAACCTGCAAGATGTATAGTAACAGCATGCTAATACCTGAACTCTTAGTCTCCTTATATTTAAGTGTGAAGTGCGACTCAAGTACAAAGAGTAAGGCTTTTTTATTTCAATAATTTTACGGAAACATATTCTGTAGCCGTTGAACATCTATGATTTTCTGAGATCAGTTTCCTGTATTTATGTACTCAATATCAGTGTCATGGATATGCTCCAAGAACCATCATTAACCTTTTGGTTTTGATCCTGATATTTAATTGCTTTCTCCAAAACATTAAGATACGGTAGACTATAGAACAGATTGAATACATGTTAAATTTCATGTTCTTATGCCCATATTTCAAATTACACAAAGTTAAACAATATCTTTTGTCTATTACATATAACACATTATCTTACATCTTTGCTGGCGTTACAGTGATGTTTTGGTAGGTTCTACATATAATATATAATGATTTACTTTTGCTGTGTGATTAGTCTTTTCTCTAGAGGTAGTCACGATACAACATAACACACAAAATTCCAAGAAAAAGTGTTGTAATAATTATGTGAAATCAAAACGTAAATGCTGGGTCAACCCGACTCTAAACATAGCAATCAATCCAGGCTAAAGGTTCTAAATATTCTCGCTAATTAGTCGAGTCCTACTACAAACTGCACAGATCCTGATTTGCCATCGCATAATATGACGGCAGATCTGGATCTTTTCAACTTCTTATGAATAATCAGTAGAATGTACAACCTAAACCCTGATGTGCATGCACCTTATGCCTTGGCAAATTAGATCTGTGTTGTTTTCAGTTTGGCTAGATATAAAATCTAGTATAGACTGTAAGTGAAACATCTGCATAATTTGTCACTGACATCTATTGATAGGTAAATGCAGATGTTGGGCTTAAGAAACTTGTTTGTTGATGCATTATTTATAATCATAGCTCTGTGTGGAGTAAAAAAAGGTGCAGCATTCAATAAAACTGTTTACTTAATTTGTGTTGTGTGGAACAAATAAGAAGCTAAGAAAAATATAAACTTTCATTCAAACGATTTGATCCCTAAGTAGTTTGCAGAGTTTACGCAAACTGAAATTGTCAAAGAAAAGCTGGTGATATAAGATAGTGTTTAAATAATAATAATAATAATAATAATAATAATAATAATAATAATGAGGACTTTATATAGCGCCTAATGTTTCGAAGCTCTAAGCGCTTTACACCATCAATAATGATATGACTACACTACAGAACAACAAATGACAAAAACAATGAAATTGGAAAACATAAAAACATGCTGAAAACATATAAGATACAAAACATGATTAGGTTGCTAAGTTTGTCCCTGCAGTCGAAACAGGTGAGTCTTAAGAGCACTCTTAAAAGGGACCACTGTGTCTTTGTGTCTAATTTCAATGGGCAATTCGTTCCACGTCGCCGGGCCCTGGTGTGCAAACGAACGTTGTCCATATGACTTTGTTTTCACCTTGGGAACAATGAGAATACGATTATCAGAAGAATCTAGTTTGTGTATACACATGGGTGAGGCTTTATAGGTATGTTGGACTGGAGTCTGTCATTGAAACATAGCAAAGAGAACAAATTTTGTGTTTGATTCTGTATCGAATCGTAGCCAGTGTAGGGTACAGAGCAGTGGTGAGGTGTGCTCTGATCGAGGTACTCTAAAGATGATCCGTGCAGCTGTGTTTTGAACTTTTTGAAGTTTCTGGAGTAAATATTGCGAGGAACCAGACAGAATTGAGTTACAATAGTCCAGTCTTGAAAGTACTAACGAACACACGTGTTTTGTGGCAGAAAACTGAAAGATATTTACGAATGGAACTGATGCGTCTCAATTCAAGATATGCAGTCTTGCATATGTTCATAACATGTTGGTGCAATGTGAGAGTACTGTCTAGAGTAACGCCTAGGTTTCGTACTGACTGTGAGAATGTAATGTTGGTGTTGCTGATATTTATTTTCTGAGGTAAAGGATGTGAATGAGAAAGTCTTTGTGTTGTGATCAGAATAGCCTCAGTTTTATCATCATTCATCTGCAGCTTGTTACATATCATCCATGATTTCACATCCGAAATGCACTTTTCTACTCCATGGATGGTAGCATCAACTTCAGTTGGGTGGCTAGACTTGTATATTTGGGTGTCATCAGCATACAATTGGTGCGACACTGAGTGATGATCTATGAGACTTGAGAGCAGCTGAGTGTACAGAATTAATAGAACAGGTCCAAGAACAGATCCCTGTGGAACACCACAACATACGTCAACTGGGCTGGAGTGTATTCCATTTGCATATATAATTTGTGTCCTGTTGACTAAGTAGGACTTGAACCACTGTAAGCCTATATTCTGAATGCCAAATACGTGCTGGAGACGGTGACGTAATATATCATGGTTAATTGTGTCAAATGCTGCAGATAAATCCAGGAGAGTGAGGACTGTAATCTTTCCACTATCCAAAGCAGGGAGAATGTCACTAAATACTTTCAGAAGAGTAGTTTCCGTACTGTGGCAAGGGAGATATGCACACTGTACATTGCTAAAAAGACTTTGAACCTTTTCTAATATTTTTTATATGAATGGGAGATTAGAAACTGGGCGGTAGTACTTAAATCGTTATGGTCCAGTGCCGAGGCGTAGCGATGATATTTTGCGTACGGAGACGAACTATAAAATTGGCGCCCCAGCGATCTTGTGACCGATTTATTACCCTTGTTTACTTATTATAATGTAACGTTGCAAGCCTCATTTTGGCGCCCCTGTACCTTGGAGCAGGGGGACATATGTACCCCCTGCCTCCCCCTAGCTACGCCTCTGGTCCAGTGTTGGTTTATTCAGCAGTGGCTTTACGATGGTAGTTTTGAAAAATGATGGGAATTCCCCCGATAAGAGATAGATGTTAATAGCATCAGTTAGTGAAGGCAATATTGGGTCTAAGCACTCAAGCAGCAGTTATGTTGGAATTGGATCAAGTTCACAAGACTTTGGTGCACTTTTCAGCACGATTGTCCGTACTAGATCAATAGAAACAGGTTCAAATGCTCCTAACGGTTGTCGCTGAAATTCTGCCTCATAACTATATGGTGATGAATCAGTTGAAATTGTGCTGTCAAGCGAATCTCTAATGGTTTTTACTTTGTCATCGAAGAAATTTGCAAATTGGTCTGGTAGGTCTAGTGGAGAGAAGGTTGTTGGAAGTGGTGTACATTTGTTCCTTGACATTAGTTTGTTAGTTATCTCGAAGAGCTCTTTGCAGCTGGAACTCTCCTTGATCTTAGTACTGTAGTGGGATGATTAATCAAGAGAGATACAAATAAATAACAAAACCAAATGATATGCGCTCGTAATTCGTGTCCACATTTTGAGAAAAAAAACTTTGGAAAAATTAAAGAAAAAATTCGATTTCATTATTTATTGTCATATATAAGGAGTAGTAAGTGAAAGTTTAGCCAATTTACTTTAAAGCCATGTTAGTAATTTAGTATGAGAAGAAATCATATCACTCACTTATTCTGGATGTAGGCTAGCACAAGTCGCACAAATCTCACCAAAGCAATGATAAAAGAACCAAAGGCAACTGATCCAAGATGGTACCTGGAATAAGAAACGAAATACTCTAACTGTTCAAATAATGCTACAAAAATTCCATCCAAAATATTGCGTCAAAATTATGGACGACATACTGACTGCTATTTATACATGCCTGAGTTGAGGTGTTGGCATTAAATATGACATTACTTTATGTGAAATAGTATTGGTGTCAAATATTAATATTTACCTAAATTTCTCAGAGATAATAAATTGCAAGTTATTATTGGCTTATATCACGTTTGTATACGTGTTTATGTACAAAGAGAGATGTCCTTTTGATAGTATACAACTTCTTGTTTCATTCTGCATTCGTGATCATATTTAACATGAACATTTTCTCCCAATCACATTTTGACTGATATTTTTTAATCCTACTGTGTATCAGATTGGTGTCCGATCTGGAAGGAAGTACAACATTGATCACTTATATCACATCTTCAAGAATACAATTATTCTCTGATAAGTAGAAGAATCAATACAAAGTGGATTCAGTAAACATCAGACTTCAATTTGTTGATAACACTTTTTACTATTGCATTTGTTCATACAGACTTGGATGGTATGCAAGAAATAACAAAGATTTTAATAAAGGCATAACAAAAATTATTAGAATAAAATGTATAATTTATAAGCGATTGTAAAATCAATGGAATAAAACAAGATAATTCAGAACTCATACGACACGGTGAAGGATTAATTGATCTATACTGCAAAGCTATTGTACATTTAGGTGTAACATTTTGAGATATTAAAATTTGTTCAGCAGTTTCAATTTGGAACCTTGTACAGAAATTAGGCTAGACTAATCTCCTGTTGATGTTTTATCATTTTAAAGCCCTGCTGAGATGTACCCTTCTTTTGCCTGCAAAAGATTAAATTAATACGGTACGCAACTGTGTAATAACTGTAATTTGCCGTATCCTGTCAACACGATAATTTGGACAACTGTGAGTGAAGTGTACAGAAGCTATTGATATTGCAAAAGAAGGAAGATAAATGTAAAGAATTTATGAAAGGTTTTCTAACCATACTTATAACGATCGTAGTTATGATACAGTTTTGTTAAAAGAAATTGCGCATATTACAAAAGCAAAAAAGGTTAAGTTCTTTCAACTTAGAATAGCTTTTCCTATATAAAAATAAAAAAAATATTTAATGCATCAGGAAGAACTTAGAAAGAAGAAAGAAATAATACTTAAATGAGTGTCAGATTTAAAATAACCTAAATCATTCATTGTTTGAAAAGTGAGATATTAACGGGAAAAACAAAGGTAAGTCAACATGGGTAAATGAAACATATTTCTATATATACGAATATATGAGCAGTTCTTATATTATTTAACCTTTTTATATATATGCCTGAAAGAAAGAAATCATACTTGAGTTGCGGTAAAATACCTCTGATCACACACATATGCGTGTACACAGGTGCACATACATACTTGCACACATTGTATAAACAAATTATGCTGGGGGGGGGGAGAGAAAACCAATTAAATCTTTGCAGAATAATCAATAATAGTTCTTGATACTTAATCTACAAAAAACATAATTAATTTTAACTTTCTTTAACTGCTCGAGAAGAAAGGAAGGTTGTTAATTATGTCTTTACATGCACAGTCGCCAAGGAAAAGAACGTCTAGGTCAACGTGAACTTTAAGTTTGAGTAGGTTATTAATCAAGGGGATTCAAGTATAGTTTACATTAGAAAATGTCGATATATGCTGTTTCATGTTATTCACAGGAACTACACAATGGATTGGCAATAATATGGTTGAAATATAAATCCGCCTTGAGGGCTAAAAAGTGTTTTTCAGCAGTGTTTCATGTACAGTAGATATTTTGTAAGCAACCTATGCAGTAGAAGTATACCACATGCATGTTGGTTTTTTTAAAGTCATGTTGACGATGTTTGCAAAGAGACTTAGATATCATGACAATTCATATTAATGTGATCAAAATAGGTCATGCAAAATTCGACAAATAGCAAATAAGGGTTTTACTAACTGCAATATAGATGGCAGATAGGTGTCGAATTAAGTTGTATAATGATGAAATAAAAATTCTTCATCACAATCAAAATAGAATTAATCAAGTACGTATGTATCATCTTTTGATATTTTTCTCCCCCATTTATTTTGAAGATGTAGCTGAATACAGCACAAATGGATACAAGAATTGCGATGCAAGTTGGAAAATAACAAAATCCTGTGTGGCGTCAGGACCAGGTGAGCATAAAACACAACAAGAAAACAACAAAGATAAAACAGCTGAATCTTAAGCATGCAATTTAGCCCGTAAAATGACATTCATACCGTATCAAACGTTTTGTTGAACTGCATATTGGCCACCCCAGCTGAGACTTATCTCTGACGGATAAATAAAAACAAAGAAATTCAAGTGCATTTCGGATGAAACATTATACAAATAATACAATATTTATTTTGAATAAATGCTCCTTTAATATCAATTAAGTATAAATATAAATAATTAAGATTTGTGTATTTTGGCAAATATCACAGTCTTTATAACAACAACTATAAAATGTCAATTCAATAACATTGCCACAAATATAATATTATACATATGTAATTATTTCATAATGTAACATATTTTGAAAAATATTCCTCATTGACTCTTCCAGTCCTGAAGAAGCTGATCATTATTTTAATGCATTCCAAAATGTTTTATTACTTTATGAATCCTACAGATGCCGATACATACATATAGACATACCTTTTAAAGTACCATATGGCGACTGCTCCAGCAACTACGAGGTCTTGACAGGCCAAGATAAATGCGGTTATCCAGAGAATTCCGAAGTAGTGGTACCATCTGAGATACTGAAAGAAAATAATTTACACAAACTATAGTTGTGTTTGTAAAACACTTATGTCCCATCCACAGATATGCAGACTAAAAAGTCTCGGTTAATTGTACAGACTTCATAGTCATAAATTAAGTAACAGAATGAAGCAAATCAACACGTTTTGTAGAACTTCACAAAGAATTTAATTATCAAAGTTATCAATGAAAAGGTGAGAGGAACTTGCAGTATTATGATGCGAGTCCAGACTAAATCCTGATAACTTAGGCATTAAAAGTTCTGTATAAATTTCAAAACAGGAATTAAGCTGGTCCGCCAAGAATCGTAACTTTGTTAAGATGGCATCGTCCTTCGAGTAAATTACAACAGTTCAAAAAATAATATTATTGTTCAGATAATAAGCACTTTCTATTTCCACTTAACAGTCCAAACAAATGGTTTTTCTTTTGATTAATATGTAAGTACAGCATAAAACATGCCTGCAGACTTACAACAGGAAACAAGAAATGAGAATAACTCCAAAATTGGAATCAGAACATCATACATTAATTTTGTTTGAAGCGAATGCACTTTTTTCTATAATTACATGAAAATATGAATATCTGAATATGCATGCAAACATACTTAAAAAACTTCATTTTTCTATCTGAAATGGTTTCTGCTTATTCGTGCTAAGAATAATTTTGTTTAATTTGCCCAAATTTAATACTTTTCAATAAAAAAAATGAAAACTTTCTAAAATAGCAGGCCATCAATTTGAAAATATAAATGCGCCATTCAGATTTCATATGTCCACTCCATTTGTACTTTTTTTTTTAAAAACATGTCAACAAGGTTTGTGTCCCAATATTTGTTGGCCCAAAAATGTAAAACATTCATAATTTTTTAAATTTGTTTTATTGCTGTAACGGATTGGACCCAGCCAATTTCCATTCGAATATGCATACCTTAAGTAGGTTTGTGGAATTGTTCTACGAAACTTCTCTTAACAGACAGAAGGACATATGAACATAGACAGGACAAAATCAATAGTCCCCGACTGTGAGTAACAGGTTTATAATAAATAAGATCAGGAAAAAAATAAAACTATTTTATTTTCAAATACTAAAATCATTACTCAAACGTTTTTTCTTCTTTTTTTATAGCACTATGACACAAGAAGGTTAAGTGACAGAGCAGTTGGAATAATGTACTTTGCCCAAGAACTCACCAAGACAGCCCAATTAATCCAATAATTTGATATGAAACATCACCCATTCGGTCATGCTTCCTTCACGCTTATCACTAAACCAGAGCAGTTTCTCTAAACATCACAGCGTACTGATACTTAGAAGAACATAAGCTTTTGGTAGAAAATATACACTTATAATGTTGAATTTAAAGCCGAAAAAATACGAAGGAAATAAACAATTAAAAAAAGGCATACGAGTAACTTACGGTCCACAGTGCTTCCATTACGTATTCTACGTGGCCATCAGATTTCTTGACAGGAAGGCCTACAAACATGATATATGTAACATAATTATTGCAATAACATATATAACACAAAATTCATATGATGTTAGGGCATTGTTTTTCTTTTTCTCGACTTAAATGTCTCCTTCTTCCTCTTGTACAGTAGTAGTCTTATCCGAGACATGTGAATTAACATTGGTTATCTTTGACAATTACATGTATTGTTTCCAGCTGAAATCTTGTATACCGACCAGCATAAAGACAAGAGAGGATTCAACGGTACTGACGGTCTACTGGTACTGTCCATGAATCCATGATTAACCCGTTTCATCTCGCCTACCAGTATTTGTAATGGCGGAATACTGAGACTATCTATGACATTCTTGCGAATCTCCAACCTGTCATATTTTGCATTCAGTAAATTCCTCCAATGTATCTATACACTGGGTTTGAAAACATTCATTCAGACTTGTTTATGATATCATGCTCACAAGCCAGTACAGCTGAAAACCTAAGACCTTCAAGTTAAAATTTGTGTTGTGTGTGTGTGTGTGTGTGTGATTTTGATTTTCAACATAGCTTCAACAATGTTTTAGTCATATCGCTAAGATACCTGCGTTGTGGCAGTTTATAGTGATGTTTGGAACTGAAGCAGTTACATTATCCTGACACCAGACCGACCAGTGCTAACACTAAAATTTTAATGCTGACGGCCGAGTAAGCTTATCACGTTAAAAGCAATGCTATTGTGCTATCAAACTGTTCAATGAAAGAGAGCAAAATACAAAAGCCTAACCATAACTCGCTTATATCACTGTGTCAATAAAATCAAGTACAAAATGCAAGAAATGGTCTGTGTCTTGATCATATGATCAATTAAATATGGTTTTCAAAACTCATTCACATATATGCGGATGTGTTGGTGGAGAAATATACGCCTAATTCATTCAAAACCAATAACTTATAACAAGAAGTGGGTTTTTATTCTAAAAAGGTCTCCCTATGCCATTGCCACTGCCAGCATTCAAATAAGGCAGTAGTGACTACAAAATGTTTGAGATACAGCTAAGATGCTATGCTTGATGTCAGATGAGTATCTTTTCAGCAACACACTAATGTGGCTCCGATTCAGAGTTAGCGAGCACAAATGAAAGTTGTGAAGGTACTGGGCAAAGCTGTGTCCTCTACATTTCTCACGAGTAAAAATTTACAGAAAGTTAAATTACACTTACATTTCTTTCAGTAATTGGACTGACAATTTTTTTTTCACACTATAACAAAAACTGTGCTATTTCAAGTAGGCAGCTGACAAAAATAAATAAATAAATAAATAAATAAAAATGTACATATAGTACAAAGTGCATTTTTCTGTCTGCGAAATAAACAAAAAATGTTCAGTGTAGGCAAATTTATTTTCTGAAAGTTCAGTATTAGATTTTAACATTGTAACACCCCCACCACAAATATATAAAATGTCATTCAGATACGCAAATGATAACGTCAATATAAACTTACCTGATGTTTCTATAAATGTGGCTATGAAGATCAGACCCGCAGCACTCACAAGGGTAATCACTAATGTCTGTTGTTATGAAAAGATAAAGTCAATATGTGAAGAGAGGAGTTGTTCCTGAAACTACAGGACTAAACACAGTTTCAATATGCAAAATGTAAAAGGCACCTGTCATTGCCGTATTTAAACACCATTGGTGGCACGTTATATGTCAGCGAACCTTTTAAAGTTAAATTATTTGTATTGTTTAATTTAGTTCCATTATGTTCTTTCATAGTCTACGATTATTCAATGACGTTGTTTTTTTGGAGGGAAGGGGGCGACAAGAGGGCATTTTCCCACCCACCACTCTGAATTTGCATGTGCTGTAAAATTGTAAAGAGCCCGTCAAGTTTTGCCCCTGCCCGAAAAAAATGGAAATGACGTCTCTGCAACTATGCTATCATCAGCTCATCCACGCATATAAGAATATTCTTGCAACATCAAGTTTACTCAGATTTAAACTTACAAGATAAGTTGGCTACTCTCAAGTACTTCTCACCACATGCTATTTCTCCAAAGAGTAATGACTTTTGAAATTAATAATTGTTTGAAGAAGAAAAATGCCACATACTAGGCATTTAAAAGTAACCACACTAAGAAGTTGTAGTTACATTAGCAATAGTTATGTTTGTAATTGTAAATTAATGCTATCAGAGTAGCATTACTAAATAGATATAAAAAAAATATAACGTTGGACCGTAACGTAACCAGCCTATCCTTTTTAAAGGGCAAACAAAGTTTCCTATCCCGATTAGTAGAAACTGATATCAGTGAGGTGACAAAAATTATTCTCTTCACCAAAAAAAAAATCATAAAAGAACGCAAACGGTGATCAAGTAACGGCTTTCTGGTCTTAGTCGTTGAAAGAGCTGAATAGCCTTGGCTGTCCTTTGTACAAAGCCTTCCCCATAAAACATGCGTTTATGACGCAGATAATAAATAAAGTCGAGCAACAAGAACACACAAATTTACAAATTGAAACTATCTCTATATTATATTTTGAAAAGCAAAATGATTAACTTAAATAGACAGGTATGAAATTGCAAATCCATACACAACATCAAAAGGCAATGTAGAATTACATGATAGAAAGCTTGTTGTAGTGACTCATTAACTTGGGTGATTAAACTCATTTTTTCTTGGCACGACGTCAAACCGTCCAAAACTTGGTCATCGCTGGAATAGCAGCCGTTCTAATTATATTGAACTTAGCTATCAGCCGATTTTTCATTGTCAGTAGGGTTAACATAACGGTTACTGGTGTATACCATGAGTATTTACTTCATATTTCCGCTTCGCCGACTTGTTCGACTTTTAGCTAATTTTGGTTGCTTATAGAATGCCGATATTTTTTCATGTCAGCTGCATGAGATCCAGTCCTTCAACCCCATTGTGTATATAAACAGCAGTACACATTTCTGGGTGTTAACAATGGGTGTTAATTCGCCTTTGGAAGTCATGTTGGGCACGATCACTAAAACTTGGTGGTATAATTTTGTTCACGCATAAAATATTGCATCAGACACATTTTTCTTGCTTAGTCCAAAAGCATCACAATCAAGATATCCCGGTCAGTCACTTAATTTTGTAAATCATGAATAAATGAATAGTCTCTCAAACAGGAAATTAGTGTATTTGACCTGTTTGTAACCACTTATGAGCAAACTATGAAAGCACGGGAAAACTACAGGCTTGTGGTCTCGTCTCGTCTTCCTACTTCAGATCAGAAATTTGCAATTTTGTTTTAAAAGAAACACAAACAATTGCATTGATTTGTCATGGCCAATATACATTCCGGGATCATCAATAAACTTTAAGACAAAATAAATAACTTTATTACTGCCCAAACTAAAACTATTATGTGGGGATGGATTCATTCGACTTATATAGCCAACTAAAGATATAATGATGCTAAAGCCTATTTCTGATTCTTTGCTGTTAAGCGGAGGTAAGCGTAGTCCCATCCCTCAGTGGAGTCAATATTCGCAGGTAACAACCTCCCATTGGATACTGACACCACTTTACAGCTAAATCCACTGAAATCACAAGTATTTATTTACTTGTCAGTACACACGAACGTAGTCAGTAAATATTTTTTTGAGTATTTTTGTCTTTTCCTTTGTTGTTATTCTTGCACTAAACATATGCATTTTTGGTTCTGATTTAAAGAAAATCGGTTATTATTTACAATTTGAGAATTACGGTATGATTATAGATCTGCAATTTTAGCTACGTGCACAGTGAGTATCAGGCAATGCTGTTGTCACAGAAGTGAAATTTGTGACACATTTAAGCTTCAGACTTTCAAAAAGGCAGGATAACCTATGACAAAAAAACGAAACTGCAAGATTACCTACAAATATATTTTGATCAGAATATAATTTATATAGATTTTGGATGCAATAAAAACTTCACTTCCGAAATAAAATGTGGAGATTGCATAATATGATAGAAACTACATTCATGTATTCTTTTTATTGTTGCTTTTTATTGAGACATGTACTGACACAATGCATCATGGTAGCATAAGCTGATGCTATATTCTGAGGAACCATCCAATTTAATAATTGTAACCAACACTCTCAAGGATACACTATAAATATTCAAACAAATCATTTCAATGAATGTTGTATAATTAATCATAGCAAGTACATGACCTCGTGTCCCATCACTTTTCTGAAATTACGGTGATACTAATTTCACCTTAAGTTATCTAATTGTACATATAGATGATGTGAGACACGTAAAAGTTTGTTTGTACTTTAAATATCCGAAAACAGTATTGCTTATGAAATAGCCTAATTTATA
The DNA here is from genome assembly GCA_030141615.1 of Unio pictorum. Classification (NCBI taxonomy): domain Eukaryota; kingdom Metazoa; phylum Mollusca; class Bivalvia; order Unionida; family Unionidae; genus Unio; species Unio pictorum. The sequence continues at coordinate 5,424,762 of JARLTB010000219.1, read as the reverse complement.
CTAACATCGTTTAATTTAATATATTGGCACTCAAGTGCGCTGTATATTGTTATTTACTATTGGTAACACAAATAATCAAACCGTCTCCTACCCTAATTGTCTTAAATTGTATGATAGCTGTGTTCATCATTAGTTACTTGTTTGAAGATGACCATGACATTAATAACTGGCATGGTTTCAGTGAGTGCCGAGTGGATGTGTGCCCTAATCTTTCTGTGGAACACTGCATAGAAGATGTCGAACAGGGTTGGTTCAATAATTGAGGAAGTGCTGCAGATTCGAGATTTACGATGAACATGCTTCTGCATTTCCTCTGCAATTCTTATCGGTTCCGAAAGTTGTAGCTCTAGTATGGATGAGACTTCGCCGATTCTATCCGACATCTTCCCAAGACTCAGGGACAATGCATCAGCTCCATTTGCAAATATCTTTCAGTTGATGCCACTAAAACACTTGTGTGTTAATTAGTACTTTTCAAGACTGGACTATTGTAGCTCAATTATGTCTGGTTCATCTCAAATTCTACTCGAGAAACTTCAAAATGTTCAAAACACAGCTACTTGGATCATCTTTAGAGTACCACGATCAAAGCACACATCCCTGCTTATCTGTATCCTACACTGGCTATCCATTCGATCCAGAATCAAACGCAAAATTTGTTCTCTGTGCTATGTTTCACTGATGGATTCCAGTCCAAGATACCTATCTTGTTTCACCCATGTACACACCAGCAATATATTTATGCTCACTCTTCTGACAATCGTATACTCATTATTCCCATTAATAAAACGAAGTCATATGGACAAAGTTCTTTTTGTATACCCGGGCCGAGCACCATGGAACGAATTGCCAACTGAAATTAGACATAAAGACACAGTGATCCCATTCAAAAGTGATCTTAAAACTCACCTTTTCGACTGCTAGAACAAACCTAGACCTAATAATGTTTCCTACCTTAAATATTTTCAGCATTGCTTTAATATTGTTTTCTAATTTCATTGTGTGTTTAGTTTTTTGTACTCATATCATTATATATGTTGCAAAGTGCTTAGAACTTCTAACGAGCAGGCGCATACAAAGTCATTATTATTATTATCCTGGGGTCTGTCCAGCGTTCTGCACTTCCCATGGCCTTCATCACTCATGCATCACACCTGTCTTTTCTCAGAAAAATGTGTTAGCACCTCTCTTCAATTAAAGGAGTCCGTTGTTGCGTTTGCCAATTTTGTCAGTGATACATGGCCATGTCTGGTGGTCTGTGATAACACTGGCATTGAAGTTAACACAAATTTTGATATTGTCTTCCTTAGGTGTTCTGCGATAAGAAAATCCAGGTCTTCACAAAAGTTTTCTTTGATTTCACGTCGCTCTTTTTTCGAAGATGTTTCCAGCTCCTATTTCGCTGAGAGGTCTTTCCTAAACCAGGTGAGTTTCACACAGGGACGCTCTATACATTTTAAGAATGCATCTTCTCAACCATCTCATTGCTGTTCTCTCTGGTCTGTCTGCTGATGTACTGTCCATTAGTGTGTGCACATTCCAAAAATCAATTTGAGTTGCCCCAATTTTGTGTTCATGTTAGGTTTTCGACGCAAGGTTGGTATCCTCGAAGAGTGGGCTGGCTACCGCTGGACAAACTGTTACAAGCTCTATATATCCAAGCTACCGCTTATTGTCTGAAATATCATTCACAGGTCAACTTTGTTTTGGAAAGCGTATTCAATTTTACGTTTGACAAACTTGTAAATGCTTTCTATTTCAAAGATATTTTCTATTTTAAAGTATCATGTACCAGCAATAAGATATATTGCATTAAAAGATTTCTTTAACTACGGGGCAAGTTTAGCTTAGGATCTTAAAAACAACTGATGACTGCATCAAACCGAATGTGAACACTAAAACAGTTTTGACAGATGTCAAACTCTTTGTTTGCCCTTAAAATCAATAAGATTTGTTGAGTTATATATTAAAGCTGAAATACGTGTGGCATGGAAATACGTGAGCTTCACTAAAATTGGGTGGTAATACTTGGTCTGAATGTAGGCAACCTTGGTATTTATTTGAAAGAAACAGTTGATTCTTATAAATATGACCTATATGATGTGCCTCTGAATCAGTGCAATGTGAGTAATAAAGCACTGATCTTGTCCAAAAAGTAAAATTGTGACCCAGTAAGCTTTTTACATAATTCCACAATTCATACTCTATTGACATGACATATCCTACCCAAATCGGCTGCAAAAGGAGAAACGGCATTTTACGAAGTGCACTCCCAGCTTCCTTGAACAATTGGATCACCTGGAAGTCAAAGTTATATGATTCACAAGATGAAAAAATATGGTAAATTATATTCTTTCAATTTTAATTAACTTGTTTACAAACTGAATTTGTCTTTTAATAGTTTTGTTAATGAAGACTAATGGAAAAGTAAAAAAATCATCGTAGTTATTGCAAATAAAATTGTATATATACAGAACTGGCATAGACTGAAGATTTGAATACGTGGTGTATGTATTCTCATTAAAAAAAAATCTATATACGCAAAAAAAATCAACAAAATCCGATTCTCTGTAAGATTCTTGAAATAACTCAAAACTTCTCAGCTACTGAACCAATCAACATTTAAGATGTGCAAGATAAATCTACAGAACAAATGATGTCATGCTTAGTGTGATGTTTACATGACCTCCATTCTGGCATTTTGACCTATATATATAGCTGCTGACTTGACCTTAGCGATTGATACTAGGTTTATAATAAAATTCCTACAACGAAGTGTACATGTACTTTGCTATATAACACGTCAGCCACTGAATTAAGAAATTTAAAATGTTACTGGAAATCAAAATGACTTAAATTTATATTACAAATTTAATTGATGATACATATATCAGTAATGTTGTTTGCAATAGGGTGCGTATTAATGGTTAATAGATGTGAGATCATTTTGCATATAACATACATACCAACGCTATCCTTGATCGAAGCACTAAAAGAACAAGAAGGACAATTGCCTGAAATTTAGATTTAAAAAATCCTATTACATCAGCTCTTTGATAGCATATTAACGTGAAATTACTGGAAAGCGTCTCCATCTTTGGGTACATTTTGCCTTAATGACAAAATATGTCTGTTCCAAAGAGATTTTGTCAAGCGAAAATCATTGTCTCATTCACGGGAAAAAAAACGGCAGAGAAGAACATAAATGGGGACCTCATGTCTGCCATATTGCTCTATTTCACATGCTGCAACTAACTATGATGACCCCTGTTCACCACCTTTCTTCCATCTAACCGAAGGTAGCTTTTGGCTACATTTTGATTGGAACTTTGACGTCACATGACTACGACCCAGGTCGGCAATAAGACTGACAAAATGAACAAAATAAAAAGTGTTTTCTAGTAAGATCGCAACGAAAAATCATGATCTTAATCTTTGAAATCATTTAAATATCAGGAAGACCCGAAATGTGTATGCATACAAATAGCAAAGTTTACGGGCAAAATTTATTTTCTATAAAATTATGAGAATTAAAAGGTTAATATACAGAAGAAAAAGATGCGACTAATGAACAAAGCAGGAAAGAAAAATATTATTTCAAATTGGGAGAGTCCAAAATAACCTTTAAATCAGTAATAACATAAATATTAACAGCAAAATCAACAATAACAACTACTACTACAACGATTATTGTTACCATTGTTATTATTATTATTATTATTATTATTATTATTATTATTAAGGAAAGTGTTTCCGTACGGCAATTCCACTGGCTATGGAGGCATAGATAAGCCATGTTTGGACCTTCTGCTTCGCCTCTTCTGTCTGCTCTGCTGCAGGAAGCGCTTGATACCGCTGATCAAATGTTCTCCATATATACCTGGCATAAAACAAGACAATTTTCTTTTCTGATTAAAATGAATAAAGTTTACTTTATGTGTTAAAACATGAATTATTCTATAGTTAGCATCGAAAGATGTGAATATTTGGCACATAACTTTATTCGAGAGTATAACATCAACCGGAACAGAAAAACATATACTCAATAATTGCACTTGGCTATATATAGGTTTACCTTGGTGTTGAAAGATACACCAAACTTTGATAGATTTACTGTGCCAAAGCAATTGCAGTCTAGCGATTCGTTTATCAATGCATCACTGCGGCCGATGTAACTTGATCGGAGTCAGATTCTGCTATTTCAGACGCGAGTGTGGCATGCGGTCGATGTAACCTGATCGGTGTCAGATTCTACTATTTCAGACGAGAGTCCGGCATGCGGCTGATGTAACCTGATAGGAAACAGATTCTGCTATTTCAGACGTGAGTCCGGCATGCGGACTACTGAACCACAACAGCTAGAACCAAATTCAGCTTCCACGATGTGCAAGCATTTCGACGTAGTATCGTGTTATCTACAATATTCGTCTTTTTGTTGCTCTATCTACGAAATTCGTCCTTTGTCGTTCTATCTATAAAATTCGTCATTTTTCGTTCGATCTATAAATTCGTCCTATTCTTGTTCTATCTACAATAATATTCTCTTTCTTGTTATATCTATAATATGCTATACAATTTTGTTTGTTTTTCGGTTTGCTATTGCAAGGCAAAGCTTGCTGTTATTAAACGCTAAACTTGAGATATGAAATTAAATTAGGGATCCACTTAGGCCAGTTAAGTTATTCAATTTCTAACAAGTAGATGGGTCAATATAAAAATTTTAGACCTTAAAGTTCCTATCAGCAATAACGAATAATTTTTTAAAAAATTAAGTCAACATTTTTCTTTGCCAAAGGTAGTTTGGTATCTGCAAAAACATAAAAACTGTGCATATATGAATTGGATTTAACTTTAGTAAAGCACAAATGGAGTGTTGATGTGGCTACGCACAAACGTAGATATAATGTATCTGTGTGTATGTGTGCATACACGCATGAGCATTTAAAAGGAAAGAGCTCTTTCATAAGACTAGGAATAAGTCATTCGAAAGATAACGCTTATGTTGCTAAAAAGAACTAATAATTGCTGATAACATATAGTCATATCAAGACATAAACGGTATGTCATATTATGTATTCAGAAGAAATGGTCAGTGCTATTGTGGAAAAAAGGATAACAAAACAGACCAATTTGTTGTTGTACATAGAGCTCTCAACCGAATTAACTTTATAATCTTTCCTTCAGCATTCACGACAAGCAGGTTTGAGTCGTACTACAGGATCAACCAGTGTCTGCTAGTGTGGTGTTTCCCTGGCTAAGGCACCGTATTTCAATTATCTCTGTACGAAATAACCCACTTGTAATGATGTGTAATTAAACACTAAATAATAGTGAAACAAAACAAATATGTTGTTGAAAGTTCAGGTACACAATTGAACACACTAAAGAAATCCGTACAGAAAAAAATTCTTTTGCAACTTCATAATTGCTTATCAACGAGCGTGTAAATATGAATACGACAATAATGAATTCGACAATTCAGTACCCAACACGATAATGAATAGAAAGAAAACAATATTTTCAAAAACTATTGAACAATATGTACGCACGTTTTTTTGCATACAAACGGATCGAAGGAAATTACCCAAACTTGTAGCGGTGATTTTTGGAATGCACGAAAGAATTTTTCTTCTTCTATTTCATTAAATTCTATGGAAAATTGTATTTTGGACTTGACCTTGTCCAAATCAAGTTCATCTTATAGTGGTGCTCGAGTCACTAATAGTCGCAGTCGGTCTTAAACGATTGAGCGCCTGCGATCCCAATTGTTTCATCCATGTACAGCAACACTTTTGATCACTTAAATAACATCATCACCAAGGCAGTTTCGTAATATGTCCTGTAAACTGTTTTAGCATTAACCTCATGTGCGTGTTTCATATCTACGTACAAATGTCATTATCATATAAGGTCGATCTCTAATGTACAGTTATGTCCTTAATATTTTACAGCGCAGATCAACAACATGCCTGTCTTGATCCACGAAAGTAAAATGAACATATTCACTGATTATTATGACATAGAAGATACATAGGTGCTGCGGATATAACTGATATTAAATCACCTGGTTCCACGTTTTGTGTAAACCCAAACTGCAAATAACCCTGAGCAACTACTCCTGTAGTTTCAGATCTGCTTTAATAACTAACACTGGCCACATCACAAGTTAAATTAATATGCGTCGTGGAGGTAATTCTTGGATTGTCAGGTGAGATAAGATTTCCAGTCGCGTATGCAGGTAAAACAAGAAGCAATTGTTCATTTTGGGGAATATCTTCGGGCCAGCCAAGAGCTTGTTCTCAACGACGACTGTCCAGTGTTATCCAAATATTGTTGAGATTCAATTGCGATAACGGCTATTAGTATCGGCTCAAATACGCACAGAAATGTTGGAGTCTTTACTGATCAACACTGAAATTCTTGGTCAAACCTCGTCATTGATTGAGATAATGTCTTATATACCTGTAGGATGTTCAGCCCCAAGGTTTTGTCCAATCTTGTCAAAAAACAAACGGGTTAATTGCGCAGACAGATCTAGAAACGGTTATGGTTGAATATTACCACAACTCTAATAAACTCAATGCAATGATAGTGTGATCTCAAGTTTGTGTGATTCACATGCAGTAAGAGGTATAGAAAATATCACAATTGAAATCATCAAGGTAAATGTCTGGGATGTATTTACAAAACAACTTGTCGCTTCACAGAATATATTTCACGTACTGTCTCAAATGTTTCAGAACTCATCATTTGTGAACGAATATCATTCTTTGTATGCATGATGGATATCTTCAACAAGCTCATGAATCAACACGCGATATGTTTATCTGTTCATGAGGTCCTTGCTGACCATCATCATCATCATCATCATCAGTCTTTTGACCTAGTGTGGTCGTCGAGGCACTGTAATGCTGAGCATCTGACCAGTTCCCACCAATTGTCTCGATCACGTGCCAATGCCTGTGTCTCTGCAAACCTTTTCCTGGTCCATTCTGTCTGTGATGTTGTCACTCCACTTTTTTCTCTGTCTACCACTCCTTATACCACCATGGACACTACCCTGCACTACTGCTGTGGCTAGACTGTTGGCTCTAGTGACATGGCCGTATCATTTCAGCTTTCTCTTTTTGAAAGTGGTGAGGAGGTCTTCATATTGGATTACTTTGTGCCTGATGGTGTTACGCACTTCTTCATTTGTGATGCGGTCCATGTAAGAGATGCCAAGCATGGTTCAGCAGCATATCATTTCAAGTGCTTGGATTCTTCGTTGTAATTCTTCTGTCAGGGATCAGGTCTCAAATGAATACAAAAATATTGAGACGACTAGGGATCTCAGTAGTCTGATGTTAATTTTCAGACAGATATTCTTGTCTCTCCAGATCAGTCTTAGCTTTGACATAGTTGCCGTTGTTTTTGCTGCTTGTCAGAAACGTTTTGCTCTTGATTCCTCTTCAGTGATTATGGAAATATGATATTTAAACTGGTCCACTGTTTCCAGTTCCTGTCCTCTGACTTTAATCTTGGTTGATATTTGTTCGCCACTATTTGTCATCAGCTTTGTCTTCTCTTATTTTCATATCAAATCTGGAAGATGTTTCATCCAGGTTCTTCACTAAGGTGGCAAGCTAGTATTCACTGCCTGCCAGCCCATCAATGTCGTCTGCAAAGCGGAGGTTAGGGATGTTACTGTCCCACGTTGCTTTTCCAGGGTTTCTCTTATGTTGTGCTCTAAGTAGATGTTGAAAAGTGTGGGTGACAGGAGAAAGCCTTGATGTACTCCAACTGTTATCTTGAACCAGTCCACAACAGAACCTTGAGCAATTACATCAGTGGTATCCTTGACGTACAGCTGCTTGATGGTATTGGTAAACTTTTAACCCATGTTGTACTTCTTCACTGTGGCCCACAATACCTCATGCCACACTGTCAAACGCCTTTTTGAAATCTATGAACACATGATAGATGTCGTGTTGCTGTTGCGAGTATTTTTCACACAGAACCCTGAGATTTAATATTTGTTATGTTGCGCCTCTTCCACTTCCAGAACCCTGCCTGTTCTTCAGCGATTATTTCTTCTGCTTGTGGTTTCAGTCTGTTCATGGTGATCTTCAACAGCACCCTACTAGCACGGGTGATCAAACTGATAGCTTTGTAATTTTGGCACAGCTGTAGATTGCCTTTTTGGGGGAGTGTTATAATCAGTGACTGGGTCCACTATATTGGTCATTCACCTGTCTGCCAGATATTGTTCCAGATTTTTTTTAGTAGCTCTATTACTCCTATTCTTAATAATTTCAGCTGGAATGGTCTCTACTCCATCTGCGTTCCCATTATTCAGTGCACCTCGTATTTGAGAATGGGGAAATCATCATAATTTGTGGAGTTGGGAACTTCAAGCACCTCTGGGTCTCCTGTGGACTGATGTTTGTAGAATTCTTTACAATACTTAGTCCATCTTTCTGCAATGTCACTTGCTTCTGTGAGGCATTTTCTATTTTCGTCTTGAATGGTAATGACTCTTGGTTGCTGCTGTCTGGTGAGGTCTTTGGCAATTTGGAATGCCTTTTTGCTGTTATTCTGTATCAGACTTCTCTCTATTCCTGTACACTTTTGTCCAATCCAATCTTCTTTTGCTTTCTTTAAGTTGTTCACCTCTGATATTCTTGTTTATTTGTCGGTACTCCATTGTGTGTCTGGTGTTTTTGTGGTCTCTTCGGCCATCACACATATTGAGAATCTCTTCTGTAACCCAGGGTATTTTATTTGGGCGAAAAGAAGTAGCTGTTGTCATGACAGTGTTGAAAGTGTTTCTCATCACTTTAACAACAACATCCATCACAAAGAGTGGACCAAACATTCCTCCAATTTTGGCTTAGAATGGCTTGCAGGTGTTAGGGTCCTTCAGTTGTTCAAGGTTGGATTTGAGCCTGATGTTCATTGGCTTGTTAGGTTTCTTCAGCCTCACTCGGAAGTGCATAATCAGGAGGTCGTGATCACTCCCAACATCAGCACCTGGGAACGCTTTTGTTTTTGCTCTATTAAAGCCAGATCGGTAATGGTTTTGAACCAGTATATAATCGATCTGGTTATGATGGGTTCCATTTGATGTACGCCATGTCCAGCATCGTGAAGCTTTATGTTGGTACAGGGTGTGGGCTAGTACCAAATTGTTGTAGTGTACGACCTCGAGCAGCTGTCTCTCTCTTTCATTGGTAAGCTCACTGCAAGAATGTCCACAATAATCATCCCAGTCTTTAGAGCATCTTTGCCAAATTTGGCATTCTGTCTACTTGGATGATGAGGATGTATTTTGTTTTACTGACCATATTTACATTAAAGGGAAATGCTTTCAGACGAAAGGAAATGATTCTGCTAGAAATGGGGCGGCATTCAAGCACAGATCCCTTGATGGCTTTGTTTACAAGGACGCCTACTCCATATATGGACGTGTCCAACTCTCCACTAGTAGAATATCTTCAATTTGCTATTCTCCTAGGGCTTTCCATCTGACTTCATAGAGTCCCAAAATGTGCCATATGTAGTGTTACAGCTCATGTGTCAACTCTTGGAGTCTTCCAATTTGCCCCAGATTTCTAATTTTCCAGGCGGCGATGGCGATGCTGTTTCTCGCTCTGATTGTATGCAAAATACCAGTAGCACACTTGTCACCTCACTCCTGGTGGACAACGGCAGGCGAGTTTCTTATTGACCCGGGTGACGACCGATCCGGTATGGTAATTTCAGATTTGTCTTGCATTATCAGTGTGCCCGGCAAAAGTCGTCTTGCGGAACCCATCCCTCTCTAGACCAAGGAGTTGTCAGAAGGGGGTGTAGTATATCGTCCAGCTGCCTTCGGGTTATCACTCCATATTTTCTTTTAGGATGTACTCCCTTAGCCTTTGGCTAACCAAAGCCGACTTGCAAGGCAGCAGGAGACTCGTGTATTGGCGGATGCGTCCATTTCCAGAGCAGAAAAAGCATCTGCATTTGTGACAAGTCGCTGACAAATCCATGGGATTTCATTAATTAATTCTAGTGCGTTATTGTCCGTACGAACTGATCCCACAAGTGTTTCAAATCAATTTGCGAGGTTAATTATGTCACAAAATATGTGAAGGTCTTAACTTCTTTTACTTTTTCGTTTTGATTTTCGTATCCTAATATTTCATCATCTGTCAATTTCCTTATGTCTGTCGGTGGTTTCTTTTCAGGTGTCTCTTTGGTTGTTCCATAACGAATGCAGTTACTTGTTTAGGTTTTCTAACATATTTCTTTTAGAACTGCTGTTAAATTTTGGAAAATTACTTACATATAATTTAGTCATTTAAGCACTCGATAGAGATGAGCAAATGTTTGAAACTCAGACCACATAGGATCATTACGGCTTAATCAGCATTGTCTAGTCCACCCCTTGTATACCCATCAGGCCAGCAGTATTTAATGTTAGTATGAATACTATGGTAGTTTATTCTCCAACATATATTTGGTTAGTTACTTTTTATTAGATACTAAGGAGGCAGCTCGTATAGAATCGGCAGATTTACTGCCGTGCATTTAATTTTTGGTTTTTCTTACATTTATTTGATATGAATTCTGGTGTTTTTTCTTCTGGAAAATGTAAATGCGCCTCTGCAACATCTTCTTTCACTTTGTCATGTGCAGTGGAAAGCACGAAAAAGCGTTTGGAGTTGCTCTTGTTGTTTTTTAATATCTTTGGTTTGTTTAGTTAATTTACTAACTAGCCACGTTTTTTCCCTTCTTTTTCTAAAGTTTATCCAATTAGGAAATCCACACCGCTAGACTCACAATCAACTCTCATCTTTATGCCAGATATATGTATGGATGCCACTTGCCGTTGTTTTATTTCCTCCTCATGCACGGGCTACATATTTCTGTATTTGGCTTGCTTGCCAAATCGTGGGGAATGGAGGCTGCGCCTTTGGACCAGGCTTAAAGAGGGAGAAGGCAGACTGGCAGCCTACCATTAGCCACTACTGAGAGAGAGAGAGAGAGAGAGAGAGAGAGAGAGAGAGAGAGAGAGAGAGAGAGAGCATAACAAACCATCGTCTGAACTACAATGAATAACTTATATCTGGAAACTTTATAGTTCTTAGTTCGAGGCCCGCCATGGACAAGGAAATAAATTAGAATCATCGCTCCACGAGGATAATTGTATATACTAATGACAATATAAAAATCGCTGTAAATGCGTTACGAAATATGAGTTTGAGTTTGAATACAGAAATGGAAAAAAAAGATAAATTTCAAAATAGATTCATAAATACATATTTATAGATGCAAGATAGTATATAAGTTATTGAAGTTACACCAAAGAATATGAGATATGCATTACGAAGATAACAAACGATGGCTATAAAGACGTTATTGTGAGAACTAAGACATAAGTTTAAGATCATTAAATATATCAATATTCAGATACCGACGCATTGGTGGAGAGAAGATAAAAGCAGACAAAAATTCCAACATGCATTCGTGATAGGAAGCAAATAGACGGTTATTCCAGCTAAGTGCAAAGACAAAAATAAGAAGTCGCTGTCCCGAGTTATCGAAGTCAAGAGGTTATCGCCGTGTGTTACCGAAGTCAAAAGGCAGACTGGATATCCGTGAATACTACTACCTCACCAAAAGATGGTGGACATAGGATGCAATTTATCTGAGAATGTGATCAGCGCTGAGACAGTTAAAATGTTCAGAAGAGACTAGATACGTAATTGATAGGTCAACCAAAGATATATCACTTCCTAAAAAGGAGTATACAAACATAGATGATGAGTTAACTACAGAATCACAACAGGCGCTGCGTTTAGAATCAACATAAATTAGGGATTCATCATAAAGATAAGACTGGTGTAAATGGAATTATGATTAAAATTCATATTATAGTTGTTATTACGATTAGACTTACAGTAAATGTAATTATGATAAAGTTAAGAATAAATTCGTTATAAAGATTGGACTACGCGTAAATGTAATCATGTTGAATGATTGAATTTGATTCGTTCTGAAGACTAGATTCGTGGCAAACGTAATAATAGTGATCTTTGATGATGATGATGAGGATGATATAGATATGTCATAAAGATTAGACCGACGGTAAATGTAATTATGAATAAAGCTAGGATTATAGTAATGAATATTAGATTCGTGGCAAATGTAACTATGATTTAAGTCAGGATTAGATTCGTCATGAAGAAGAGATTCGAGGAAAATGCAGCTATAACTGATGTTACAGTTAGATTTGCCATGAAGGTTAGTTTCTTGGTAAATGCAATTTAATTATGATAAAATTGGTACAGTGGGAATACGGAAAACGATTGTATATTCGTGCAGTGAATGCAGTGAGAATAGTAAGATTTTGTTCTGTAAAATTGCATTCCGTACATGAATTAATTTGCATGGTTATGAATTTGTGGAATTTATTTTTAGTTTATCAAAGTATTTTAGTAGAGTTTACAACATCCTGGATTTGAGTTACAGCAAACTGATATTTCTACAAAGTTCAGTATCTAATTGATTTTCTGACTGATTCAGTATCAGGTTGTATTAAATGTAAATGTTCTTATCACAATAATAATGTTAGATTATGAGATATTTGTGACAAGTGTTTTAGTTAGGTCATAAATTCACATCTAGACTTTCGTGAATTCTAAATTAATTGTGCTGCCCTGTAATGTCCTGATCCTGAAAAGGGGAGAGAATGTAGTACTTATAACAAACAACTGAGTCACTGAATCTATGAGAGATAACTCCTGAGAGTCTGAACAGTGGCATTTTAGTGACCTACTGTGCATGAAAGATTGAGAATGTTTTGGTAAGTAATTTTTCTAGATCAACTAGACCTCTGGCCAGATTTCATGCTATCTGGTGAAGGCCTATACCAACAACTGCAACCTTTAAGATCAGGCTTACCAAAATCTGATAAAGTCGTTCATTAGTTGACATGTTAGTTGTTCTTAATAAAATCATGTAAATGCATAATCTTCATTTTTTTAATGTTTTGGATCGACCACTTACAATATGTATATGTATAAGTAATGCCGGTTGTTCCTTCTGCACGAAAATCTAGCGATTGTATGGCTGGTACACTAATCCACTGAGCAGCAATACATTTAACTACCTCTAATGCACATTACAAATATGTTTACAATTATCGCATATGCACACATTGTGCAGGTTTACTTTACGGTATAGATGGTGTATTTTTCAGACAGAAGAAAAGAAGAGACACCTATTGGTAACGATCAAATGAACATAACTTGAGTTGACTACTGGCTGGCGTGGATCTCTGGGCCACTCGAGAATCCGATAGAACGAGACTAAGAAGCAGACAGATCTAGACTGGAAGAAACAGGCAGCCACGAGGCAAATTATTATGCTATAAGTACGGGTTAAATCTAGGTGAAAAAAACAACAATACTGGTATATCCATAACATAAATATGATTAATAGATACGAAACCAAAATGTCATTTTTTCATTGGTTTTAATCAAGATAATTTTTGTATTGGGTAAGTTCGAGCGCGATAAAACTTTAAAATCTAACTGTAGAATAATAGTGAAGTTTACGATTAATGTATGAAAAACTTTCATAAAATAAATAAAAATAAGATCTTAGGATTGATACGATGGAAATTTGAAACTGCTGAATGGTTTGCATAATTTTTTTCTTCTTTGAAACTGTCAATAAATATAACACCGACAGATAAAAAAAATAACGTTCTATGAAATAATATGTGGCTACAAATACAGCACATGCGTGACAAGTTACAAAACAGTTAAATGACTGTAAATATCGGAGAACAACACCGCATCATAAAGACCAGATTCTCTTACGGTACTATCAAAGCCGACCTGCATAACGTTTACGGTCTCTGGCTTATCGTACAGTCTTTAGATTTTTGTTTCGTTGTTTTAAAATGGTCGCCAATAAATGGGAGATGCCCCACGTTGTGGAAGACAGTTGTCTGCGGTTGGTGAGTGGAAAGTGGCTCATGTGAAGTAGGTATTCGATGAAGATACTCGATACCCAGTGGAAGACATTTTTAAAATCACGAGCATTAATTACTCGGGTGTTTGTAAGTACACAGTAATGTGAAGAGACAGAAAATTCAGTTGGCAAAATTCTCTTTCTAATTTGTTTCGGGGCAGCTGCTTTTGACCAACTTGTAATTTATTTATGGTTCACCTGCCACGTAAAAACTGCATTTACAAATGTAATTTTGTTTCATATAATATATTCCTCAGTCAGATGGAACATTCAATATGCTTTGAATTACTACAACATTCAAGAACAGGATTGTTAGTAGTTTTCAATTGAAGATGTACTAATTTCTTGATTTGGAACTGTCATCTAGGATGTCATGATATTATTTGAACTTTATCCTTAAGCTCACATCACAAATCATATTATTTACTAAAATCTCTAACTGAGGCGTGAAATTTAAACGTGTTCGTTGTTTAATGCAATATACATAGGATATGTCTTATGTTTAATATTACATGTATATGGTCTTAAAGAACCAGAAAGAAGCGAAACCATCAAGTTTCGTAAAACTAACAATTAATTTTTTTCTCTAAATTACAATGCGAAAGAAAATTTTTGAGGAAGTTACATTATTGTGAATTGAATACATAAGAATCATAAATGTTCTATCTCAAGTTCAAAAGTTTAGAATGTTCTGAATCACTTCCAGTATTATCTATGCAGATGTACCAATTGTCTTGAATTTGTTTATGTACCAAAGGTCTTGATGCATTGTAATGGTATTATCATGAATGTCTTTGAATGAATTCAGAAAATAATCTAAGTAGTGTTTTATTCCAAAACATCAATGAGCACTTTGTAATTTATAAGGAGTAATTTAAATAAATGAATCCTCCATCTTAAATTATATCTGAACACAACCATAAATGATTCCAAACGCTGCACTCAAAAGAGGAATTAATAATTGTTTACTTCATCCTGAAAACGTTAATTTCACTTTGACAAGGAAAGATAAGAATTCCCAGGATGTTTAAACTGAACATTTCACCACAATATAAGCAAGTTTGCTTCCAGAACATTCTAAGTTCGTAATTAAAGTTAGGCATTGAACTCATCGAAATACACATCTTCTAAAAACAATGAAAAATGTCGGGTAGACTAAAACCCAACCCTTAATCATGGACAAAAGTCAAACATACAATATAAACTGAACATGTTGTGATTACAATTAAGTTTGTATTTGCTAACCTTCCTTAAAGGGTAAACCGCCTTTCAAACTAATATTTATGAACTTTTGAGAAGCAGTTTCCCGACAGTAACATGAGGAAGGAAGCGTCACCAAATGCGTCATAAAGCGAAGATGAAATAAATGTTTTTTGTTTTTTTTAAAAAACTATATTATTTAAGATAGCATAAACAACACCGTGTATTTGAAAAGACGTGCGTCAACTTAATTGCATCTTTAAATGACAGTTAATATTTTCGGTAAATTTCCCAGTTTGTTTTATATGTCATTTTTTAGACAACTTATGCCTTGGAAATAACTTTACGGTATATTTAAAGCAAATAAAAACATCAACAAAAAAGAACCAACAAATTTTTACAATTCAGATGTTTAAAAAAACCATGTTCTTTAAAAAAAAAATGCGAATAAATTCTTAAGAGCCTTGGAAGCCATTAGGCAAATCCAAACTTTTTAAAATATTTTGCCCACATTTCATGAGTTTCTATCTTTTATTGCCATTTATTCTCTCGGTCTGGGAAATGAATACTTTTAACATCTTCTCTCTCGTATAAATATTGTTTTCGACTTGTCAATCGAATTGTGCTCAATGTATCCTTTGTGATTTTTCCCCCGAAATTTACGAACAAACAATTGTTATTTATATGAACATACTCTTGCTTGTATTTGAGTACAATGAGTCTGAAATTCGTTATTCAATGTAAACAGTAACAAAAATAAAAATAAATAAATAAATCAAACAATATATATTGAAGAACTGGAAAATTAATCAATAACAACAAGTTAGGCCATATTCCTCTATACTGCAGCTGTAGCTTCCACAGAGATGACGTTAAAGGTTTATAAATATAAAATTTTCATGAAATCCTGACGTACATTTCTTTTCTCCAATACTTTAGTATTGTAACTGGTAATATGTGAACGTGAACGGAAAACAGCACTTAAAATTTCTGTTCTCTGGGCAATTTACCTACAAATTATTCTCGATGGCTTACTCTTCAGACAAAATTTGTGAAATATACTGGAATATATACATTGAATAATTGGGACCAAACACATTAGATTCAAGATAACGTGTAAGAACTGGAGAATGTTAAATATGCGGAATCTCTTTTATTCTTGTATTTATTAGTTTCAATAAGAACATATGATGATGACATACGGTGTTTACAACTCAAATTTTGCGAGTGTGCCATTAAAAGCGCAGTTGTTCGATAAGCTCAGACGTTTGCACAATAGATTTGTTAATTTATTTGTGATGGATTAAGCTATCAGTGTCAAAAGTACGCTTCGTTTCAGCGCCATTATAATTAAAGTTTTACAAATGATGACCTTAAATACCTCGTGGATTGCTTTTCTTTTTGGGCTCCTTCAGAGTGTATGTGTCACTGCCGATTTACCAACAAAATCCGCAAAAATGATGGAACTTTATGCAGCGTTATTACAGAATTCTTCTCTAGATATTCGACCTGGTCTCAATTCACCCGGCCCACTGACTGTAGACGTTTCTTTCTCTTTAGGATCATTCAATGATTTTGACGAGGTAAAAGAGGAGCTAAGTATTAATGGTTATGTCACTGTAAAGTGGACTGATGATCGAATATTTTGGAATCCTTACCACTACTTGGGAATTACTAGTGTCATAGTTCCCTGGGGAAAAGTTTGGTCTCCGCCTCTTGTATTATTAAACCCATCCAACACGATCAGTGACATGAACAGAGAACTCACTACACAGAGGTTCCTCTATAATGGCACTGCTATTTGGACTCCAGGGGACGTTTTTGAAGTAAAATGTTATGCAGATGTGGAGAAATATCCATTTGATGAGCAAACATGTAGTATTGGACTGGCAGCATGGGGCTATCTGAGTGACGAAGTATGGCTCTCTGTTTCATCCAAGTTCATTGACACGGCTTTCTACAAGGACAGCGGGGAATGGAGGCTTATACACAGCGATATGAACACGTACGTGAAAAATTCATTATCTGTCGCTTGTTTCAGGTTCACCTTCAAAAGGAGATCAAGTTTCGCTTTCGTAAATTTAATCATGCCTATTATTATATTTAGTGTTCTTAATATATTTGTCTTTTCGATACCACCAGAGTGTGGCGAAAGAATTGCATATGCAACCACTGTCCTGCTTTCCTTTGTAGTATTCATGACTGTGGTTAGTGATAACATACCGAGAACATCAGCACCTGTACCTTTACTTTGCTACTATCTAATATCAATCGTAATTGAGAGTGCATTAATTACAATATGCATGATCATCATCATTCATCTACACTCTCTATCTCCAAAAGATCCCATTCCAAACTGTCTACAATCATGCTCCGTATTCCTGACAAGAAAACGCAACAACTGCATGAATGTAATCCCTACATTCCAGCGGGCATCTTCTGTCGTGAAGTTAGTTGATGTGACGGAGACGACAAAGCAGCTGAAATATCAAAAACATTCAAAGGACACCGATTCTGGATCCTATGCATCAACATGGTTTGATATTGCCAGAAAATTGGACAAAATAATGAGCTACATATTCGTTGCACTTTTGGTTATCACCAATATAGGATATCTTGTGGCAATGACCAGGTCATAAAACTGGTATTGTAAGTTTGGATTCTTTCAAGAAATCGTGTAACTTCAAATGTATTTATAATGAAATGTGTAAACCTGTTAAGTCATCCTTATAAAAAATAAAATTGTGTAATTAGCACCACAAAAATGTGTAATTAGAATTTTATTGAGATAACAAACATCACTATTTGCACATTTTCTACCCTCCTTATATTTTGTGTTGTACTCGATAAAAATGAAATTTTTTAACGGTAGACCGATATATCACTAAACCTCTATAATGATTCAGCATTATGGTTATGTTATATATGTGATATATATGAAAATTTCGCCTCAATACGTTCAGCGGTTAGCGAGATGCCCATGTTTAAATGTGCACTTCAAAATAAGTCTCCAAGGCAATGGTCAACTTATCAGTTTCAATGACTATTGTCCATTTGCGACATCATTGGAGAAACCTCGCTTTGTAAATTACTACTACTATTTGCGAGAGTGTTGTTTCTCTGAATTGTTTTCTAACTGCGCGCAATAGCACGAAAATGCTTGTGTCGTTGGCAGATGTAGCAGTACGAATATGTCTTCGCCGTGTTAACATCGTGAAAAATATATACAATACTGTTTATTGTACGAGGAGGGCTCATATGTAGACGCTCTTATTTTTAATGCATGTTTATATTCTCTAAGTAGAACGTGATTCTTTTTAATAATGAAGTCTTCGTTTAAAAAAAATGGTTCACTTAACAAGCAAGTCTCTTGTTGTTTCTTGACGAAGAGGTTCTTAACTACGCACAGAGCAATATATTTACATCGATATTTAAAAGTAAAAGAACGTAGATTCAAGCCACAACTGAGAGAGAGAGAGAGAGAGAGAGAGAGAGAGAGAGAGAGAGAGAGAGAGAGAGAGAATAGTCTTAAAACATTTTAACTGTGAAAACGGTACGCATTTTCATTAATTTCAGCAAGAAATTTAATCTAGCTTTTACGGACAATAATCAATCAGTTATCATATATGCGCTGCTAGTTGCTGGGTTACAATTGGGGCTGTTAAATACGAAGGTCCAGATCAGATTACTTCGTGTAATTTGAATAATACAGTTTTTCAAGTGTAATCTAACATTATCAATTATCTAAGTATTGAACTTCCGCTATTAATTAATGGTTGGGTTGGAACTGGGGCTGTTAAATACTTTGCTCCGTGTCAGATGGATTAGTGTACCATAATGTCACGTGATCACACACACATGCATTCAATATACGACGCCTTTTAGGCTTTTTATTGTCCGAATATTCTTTTAGCTGAAAAAAATGATTTTTAAAACACAAATTGTCCTTCTGGCGGAGATTCTGGCATAATGCTGTCATGCAAGCAAGTGCTAAACATAAACAAAACCGAAATTTTTTTTTAATGAAAACCAAAATATGTATATGAGGCATTGAGTCATACTTAATGGAAATATACTAATTATTTAAACCATGTTGCAAATTAAAATACAAATGTTATTGGTTCTATCATTCAATATTATGCAAACTGTCATACTGTGAACAGTTTCTACTGGCGTATTGAGCTGTTTACAAAAAGGCATTCAACTGCTCTAGAAGGCCATATATAATATATATATATATATATATATATATATATATATATATATATATATATATATATATATATATATATATATTATATATGGCCTTCTAATATATATATATTATATTACTAGCATTTCTGTCAACTGGTCCCTGAGTATTAAGAACTGAACTGAATTAAGTAAACAAATACCATTACACATACAAATCCGGAATTATTGTCCAAACATGAGACTGAAAACAAGAAACGTTTCTGCTTGTATATGCACGGTAACGAGAGAGAGAGAGAGAGAGAGAGAGAGAGAGAGAGAGAGAGAGAGAGAGAGAGAGAGAGAGAGTTATCATAATAAACCATTGTCTGAACAGAGATTTATAACAGCTACATAATATTGGTAACTTGTAGTAGTGAATGATATCGCATTTTGCAACATCTCGAGCCTTTCCGACGCCTCGATTTTTAACCGTTGGATTGATATATTCAAATTGTATTAATGGGAGAAGTCAGGCCAGTAATAATTTAATAAATATCTCGGACCTTCTGGACTTTAAGAAGCGTCTTTTTTAAATGTCATTTAGTCCTTTTTAAGCTTTCCACGCCTTTTTAGTAATATTCATATTCTGACTTCATGCCGGTTATGGGTTGGGTTTTTGTTTTCACTTTTATATCAGTAAATTCTTAAAGAACATGGTAGGAAGCAATGTCCTAGTGAAATATGAATTTTTCTACTTGTTTCCATTTCACTCGTGAAATATTTGTGCATATCTACTGAAAAAATAGACATTAATTTTATATGTTATATGTTTATAGCAAAAACTGTCGATTTACATGGATTACATGCGATTAACAACTGCATTACTATAATGATAAAAAAAGGAAGCTCCAACATTTTATAATCATTCTGGGATAGCAATTTAACAAATTTATATTGCACATATGCTTCAAATTGTTTGACAGTGTTCGAACGAAAAATAAGACTTGCTTTTATTTGTTTTAACACAATTGATGATGTGGGATATTGTAGAAGTATCACAGAGCAATTGTATCCAAGAATCTCAGTGTGTAGCATCTTTGAACCACATATTTTAATGATCGTGAATTTACTTGTAAAGATTTTCGTTTTTAATTTTGCTTTTTATGCAATCAAATGATAATTTTTGAGTGGCGTTAAATCGGTAGCAGGCGCTTTTCGATTGCTACTTAATTTTGGTTTGCGACCAATATTAATCAACGCCCGATTTTACCATCTTTTGTGAGCTCAAGTGTGGCGCGAGTTGAAAACAGCTACTGTAAAGTTTGTTTAAAAAGTATCTTTGTAAAAAAAAATGTTTACCGTTTGTCGTAGAGTATCACATGTGTACTTAACGGGTGACACATAGCAACATTTGTGGAAGAAATAGTTCCAAAAGAGAACCCTCCCCCTATCTCGGCAGTTGTACCACGTTGCCTGGCTCCTTATATATATTGTCGAAGAAATTTTGCTACAGTTCTCCTACTTTTACAATAAACTATATGTACTTACTTTTAAGACCATTTCAGCTGCATTCTACACAGATCCAGTTCTGCCGTCGCATCAAGCGTCAGCAGAGCTGGGTCTGTGTAGTTTGATGGGAGTAATTGGTAGAAAAACAGCATACTCTGATCTGCATGCGCATTATGCAGAACCGGGTCTTTGTTGTTCGCAGTTTAACTCGACTAATAAGCATATCTCTTATCAAATAAATGAGCATAACTTATTTTTTTCAACTGGGTCAACTCTTTGTTTGAAATTTCTTAACATAAGACTATGCTGTGACGTTTTCAGTTATTACTGTTTACTAATTAAAGATATGGATATTTTTGTAAATTAGGTGTTTGTGACTTATGTTGCTTTTAAAATGTATCAAGAACATGTGCACCTCCTTAGTGGTAAGTCGACAGTAAAATGTCAATAGTGAGTTGGGAAGCAGAGCTAGCTATCCACAGCAGTAGACCTATGGACTTGCGGTAAGGAGGATATCTGAGACACGTCATGGCTGGCAACAACATGGAAGTTGAATTGCGTCCAGTTGTTTAGTAAGCTATGGGGTTTTTCTTTTTCTTATTGGGGTTGCATATTTTATATTTAACTTCATCGTAGCTATCGAAAAGAATGGGCCTTTTTACCCCACATAAATATTTTATTATTTTTAATTGATATTTTTTATATATTTGGCGGATGGATGCGACACTGAATTTGTGTATCAACAGTTGCCCCTTGCACCTCTTTGTAAATCAAATACAAGTTGACCACTGGAGATGTAAACCTTAACGAGTACCATGATGATTATAGACATGCCCCCTTTTGAACTTCTTATACCCCACATTGTAAATAATGAAGAAATGAAGTATGCTAGTACTAAAACATGACTTCAGCGTGATGTCATTTGGGAAATTATTGATGGCCGCACATTGTTTTTGGAGAAAGGATAAAAGGTTTACTAACCAGGAGTAGGCTGCGGCTCCAAGACATAACGCCACCACCATAAAGACTAAGGTCCACACGATGAAGGCCGCCAAGAACTGCATCAGAATCACAACCAGCAGAGCAATACCTAGGAAAAAATTCTCGATTAAAATAATCGCTGTTTATATATGTATCTCCAAGTTAACATAATCAAGTGCAAAACAGAACGAAAGCTTGGAAAAAGTCATTAATGTTACAATTTAGTATGGTTTAGTGTTTTAAGTCACAACAGCACAGGAAGTTTATATCGTGCAGAGGCAAATGGAGTAAAGTACCTTGCCCAGAGACACACCACAGTAGCTAGCCCGGAAACCTTACCCAAGGACACACCGAGACGGTCATGTTTTAGCAGCAGTTTTTTTTATAATCTGTCAGAACATATTAGCTCAAAATGTTAAATATATGTGAGTAAAACCAGCACAAAAAAAGAATACACCGTACATGTATCTTCAGATTATACAATAAGGACTAATTTAGTGAATTATGTATTTTAAATATCCACTCTCATTTCAAAATGGTGGATATAAAATTTGAATGACTGCAAAATAATATAAGTTAACTCATGGAGGTTAATATGTTCGGTTCAAAATTGTCTCACGAAAAAAAAATGGTAAAGAATGATTATACTGACCCATAAGACTAGTCATATTTCTTTGATGTCCACTTCGTTCACCAAAAAGCGTAAAGTTTCTTCTCCCCGCTATTCCTCCCCCATACGAGATGTAAAAAGTTAGATGATTTGTGATGAAAAAAACACCCCGTAGATTCTTGTGCGTGCGTTTCTTCTGCGGAAACCTGGTGTTTAATTTAAAGGATAAGGACACTTATTATAAGTCTGGATTTTCTTACCTGCAGCAATACCACAGAGAATGAGGATTTCATTGTAACTGTTCTTCACATCAGAGAAAATTTTCTGCAAGAAACAGTAAACATCTCTTGAGTATTTCGCATCATTTAAAACAATATTTATATTGAACAGTTCTGTGTAAGCAGGTTTTTCATACAAATCAAGTCCTGATGAAGACGAAGACCAAATAAAGGTATAAATAACGAATAAAATGCAGTATTGCAGATATTTCGCAGTTAATGTAGAAAAAGAAATAGTGTTACAATTCTATGGTCTTAAACAATGCAAGAGAAAAAAAGCGAAACCAACAAGTTAGGTAAATTCAACAGTTTATTTCCCGTGATTCAATTAATCAATCAATCCTCTCTGCGCCGTCTGGTGCTTGAGGCAACAGCAAGGGAGCACCATTTCCGTCTGTCGACAGCTATTGCAGGGGCGGTCTGATAGGTGAGGCCTCTGGTCTTAAGGTCTCTCTCCACTGTTCGTCGCCAGGTCTCTTTGGGTCTGCCACGGTTCCTTTTCCCCTGTGGGATCCATCTCAGTGCCACCCTTGGTAGTGAGTCAGGAGGCATTCTGCAGACATGGCTGAGCCATCTCCATCGCCGAGTTGAAATGATCTCAGAGATGGTGCTTGCACCCGCTCTGTGCCGAAGTTCCTCATTTGAGATCGTGTTTGGCCAGAAGATCCTCATGATGCGTCGCAGGCATTTGGTTTGAAACACTTCGAGCTTGTGTTCTATGTTCGCAGTGGACTTCCAACACTCTGAGCCGTACAAAAGGACGCTCAACACGTTGCTCTTGAAGATACGGATCTTTGTGTGGACACTGAGGTTTCTTGTCCTCCATATGGGCTTCAGCATTGCGAAGGTCTGGTTGGCCTTGCCGATTCTTGTGACGACTTCCCTTGTGCTATCTCCATCCGTGGCGACCTTACTACCCAGGTAAGTGAAATCGTCTAGTTCTTGCAGAGGCTGGTCATTGATGGTGATTGGGTTGCCCACTCTAGTATTCTTCCTCAAGACTTTTGTCTTCCCTATGTTGACTCGAAGACTCGTATTTGCTGTCTGTACCAACTGTTGTGTCTTCTGTTGAATATCCTGGTGTCTGCTTGCCAGCAACCCGATGTCGTCGGCATAGTCCAGGTCATCCAGCATTGAGGTCAACGTCCATTGTATTCCATGCCTCTTGCCCTCTGTGGTGCGGCGCATGATCCAGTCAATGGCCAGTGAGAAGATTGGAGAGAGAATGCATCCTTGCTTCACTCCGGTTTCCACCTTGAATGGTTCAGTGAGTTGGTTGTTGTGGATTACTCTGCACTCAGAGTTTTCGTACAGGGACCTGATGACATTGACAATTTTCTTGGGGATGCCATAATGTCGTAGGATCCTCCACATAGAGTCTCGGTGCAGGCTGTCGAAGGCCTTCTCAAAGTCCACAAAGACCACATAAAGGGATCCATTCCATTCATGAGACTGCTCAAGTATCTGCCTCAGTGTGAAGATGTGGTCGATGCAAGATTTGCCTTTCCTGAAGCCTGCTTGTTCCTGGCGTAGGATGCCGTCCACAGCTGTTTTGATGCGTTGAAGAATGATGCGGCTAAAGATCTTACTGGAGAGGGATAGCAATGTGATTCCTCGCCAGTTGTTGCAGTTTCCCAGATCTCCTTTCTTGGGAAGTTTAACTATGATTCCGGTTTTCCAGTCATTTGGTGCTTTTTCACTATCCCATATCTTTTGGAGAATCTGGCAAAGAAGCTTCGGCGTCTCTGTGTCTTCTGCCTTCAGCATCTCGGAACACACTCCATCATCGCCAGGTGCCTTTCCATTCTTCAGCTTGTGAATGGCCTGCTTGACCTCCTCAACAGTGATGTCGTTGCAATTGATGTCAAGGTCCTCCTCTGCTTCAGGAATGTCAGCGAGTACGGGTGGGTCTGGGCGATTCAGGATATACTCGAAATGTTGCTTCCATCTTTCCATCTTCTCCTCCTCCACTGTGACATAGTTTCCAACTTCGTCTCTCACTGGAAGATCGTGGTGCTGACTATAGTCGCCCTTCAGTTTCTTACAAAGTGAAAATTTCAATTGAAATTAACGTATTTTTTTTATTAAATCGCAAATGATCCTAAATGTTCTACCACAGGTCCAGAACTATAAAATATTATGAATGAAATCTAATAAAGTACTATGCAATTAAAATTAATAATTTAAATAAATAATTCTCTTAAATTATAACTAAGCGCAAATAAACGTGATTTCACAGACTGCTTTTAAAAATATGAATGAATAATTTTGTTAATCACAACGTTATATAAAAAGCTGAGAAACAATAAAATTACCAGGATGTCGGTCACATGTTTGCATCCAAAACATTCTAAGGCTGGATCTTGAATTCTCATATCAGTAAACAGCTTTTTTACAATTATCAAACATGACAAAAATCAGTTGTTCACAAAAGCTCTAACCTTAATCATGGACAAAGGTTAAACATACATTTTACAAAAAATATACATAACAATAGTAAATATGTATTTGCATGTAATTTTGACACAGAAATCAAATATTATTAAAGATTATTTAAGTGTAAAAGTGTAGGTTCTAAATCACAAACGTTATTTGATCAGGTGGAAGTGCGCGGGAAAAAACACAAATATAGCAATTTCATTTCTTATTTTTATTTCAAAGGGACTTTCAAATCAGTTCTACCATGCTCATAAATGTGAGCGAAACTGAACATATATTATAGTCACATAATTAAGCTCTTCTTACTTGAAAGCCGTCAAGTTATGTCATACTTCTTCATAACAAATCGCTAGAATTGTTGGTGAGATAACTAGAACCATGGGATCTAAACTAAAATATTAGATGGAGGAAACAAGAATAGAACGTATCACTGCAGAAACACATCAGACACAGTATAGCTAATTTTGTAAACTTTAAACAACATGGAATTAGTGTAGTTTTGTTACCCCCTTACAAGTATTGTCATTGGGCACGCGCAGTGTGAAACTGGAGACTGGTGTATTTGCTTGGTACTTACCTGTGGCACGTTTCCGCCTAGTGTGATGCCACTGAGCACAGATGTGAACGACTTTGCCATTCCCTTGGTTATTTGGATAATGTACTCCGGTATACAGCGGTTTAAAATGGTCACACTAGGACACAAGCAAAGGAAAGCAAACAATAATAAACAGACAAAAAAGACGGTACACTTGTACTCTTCTTACTGTGAGAAATATTTTTAAAAAAAACTCGTATGGGAAAGTTCAATGATGAATATTATGATACAATGACGGAGAAATGTCACTAAGGAGCAAACGAGAAATAAATCGTTCATGTAGAACACACACACACACACACACACACACACACACACATATATATATATATATATATATATATATATATATATATATATATATATATATATATATATATATATATATATATATATATATATATATATATATATATAGTAAAACCTGTCTTGAAAGACCACTGCCATGTGAGGCTTGAGAGACCACATTATCAATGCACAAAAGTATTCATTATATAGCATTGTAACCTGTTATGAGAGACCACCTGTCTTGAGAGACCATAACGTTTTGGCAAAAGAAGTGGTCTTACAAGACAGGTTCTACTGTGTATATGTGTGTGTGTATTCATACATGCATGCATGCATGCATGCATGCATACATACATACATACATACATACATACATACATACATACATACATACAAATGTAGACGAATCAATGTCAGTATAGTTAATTGATCCCAATGTCAATAATAAGAATACCCGCTTCTAAGAGGACACGGTGTAATATTACAATAAATGTACAGCTACAATAATACCAAGGACTTTATTATGCAATAGGAAAACACCATGTTGCTGAAAAGTGTATACACAAAGAGGCAGTCATGTCAATGTCAGTCGTTTTATTAAAGTGGCATGGATCTCAATCCGGCCCTGATAATATCTAAGTATTTATCCACACTAATAAGGTGTTGCGTACCAGCACGATTAGCCCGATAAATCACCCCCCCAACGTTCCCTCTAAGCTGCGCGCGTGCGCGCGCGCAGCTGCTTAGGCATCTCCGCGCAGCTGAATTGTCAATTTTTGCTCAATCCAACTTTAAATTTTGCTCGTCTCCGTAATGCATGCGCAGTGCAGCGAGCACTGCGCGCACATCTACCATTCGCTTAGAAGGAACGTTGACCCCCACCCCACATGTACTGACTGAAGGTCAATATAGACTTGGGGCTGGACCAACTCAGTGACCAATTAAAAAGTGGCTTAGCTCATGTATTGTACACATATGTGCTTCATTTACGAACAAAACATTAAATAAGAAGTGTAAGAATTCGAACAATATGTTAGAATAATAGCAATACGTTCGTCATTGGTACAAATTTAGTTCAACATTATATTGTCAACTTAAATGTATCTGTTTACTGCCAATTTCATAAACAAAGCTGTTTAGAACTTGGAAGATTTTTTGAAAATATGTTGATGTAATATAAAACAATTCACGTTTAAACACGGCAGTCCTAAACTAAACGATTTTGAGCCAACCTTCTGAATTACAGATATTAATATTTAGTGGATGTTGCAGTTCGTGAGGAATCATTAAGTGGGAGGAAAATAATATACTTACTGTGGAAGGAGTGCAACCGGACACTTTTCTGGGTCCAGTACATAGGGCGTGACGTTGTATATGCAGTAGTGAATGCCCTTTTCATCATACAGGGATTGAAGGTCCGAGAACGACAGGTTGGTTGATGGGCATTCAGCCACGCACAGAACTGTAGTTGTCGCGTCGGAAAATGATGGGGTTATGCTTTTAGACAGCACTGATGCAAAATAAGTCTGGTCCAAATAAAACTTCTTACTGCAACGAGAATATTTTTTCATTAAATAAAAATCAACTAATTAAACCTGCGGAAATCATTAGGAGAATATAAAAAGATGAAAATAAACAAATATTTGAGTGTGTAACAGACGTTGAGACTTTTATCTGGGAACTTTTATGACTTTCAAAACTCAACGACAGTCACATGATAGCTCAAAAAGAGTTGTTTTAAAGGATGAAGAATATGAACAACAATATCTGCTTCAGAAAAAAATATAACATTATGCTCATATGAAAACGGTCTGTTTGATTATGTGAATAAGAAAAACAATTCAGCATGACATGGACAGAAGTTACGGACAAGGAAAGAAAACATTATAACATGATTATGTCAGTAAGAAACCATTTAACATGATGATGGGTATGGGTGTAAAAAGCAGTCTAACACGATTATATACCTAATCAAACAGTTTAACATGATGTGCATGTGTGTAAAAAGGAGTCTAACACGATTATATATCTAATCAGACAGTTCACCATAATAATGCACATAAGAAAACGGTCTGTTTTGATAATGCATATAAGAAAAACAGTCGAACATTACTTGGACAGAAGTTACCGACAATGAAAGAAAACAGTCTAACACGATTGTGTTTGAATAAGAAAAAAGCCTAACATGTGAGTAAGAAAAAGTCAACTATGACCTGGATAGAAGGGATAAATAAGGATACAGGCTGAACGAACTGTGGTCAGAAATAATAGATGTGGCTCCATGAGCCCATCCAAAAAAAAATATACTCGTCGATCTTGAAACAAGTCAATTTCAACAACCCTGTTTTCTTTCCTTTTATCAATCACTTAATGAAGCATGCTTGTTAAATGTTTTGATCAATTCGGGCTTGGGATGGGCATATTACTACATCCACTTTACCATTAGAGTCTGAACTAACCTCAGTATTTACACTATTACTATGACGTTCTCGTACCATCCCGGTAGCATAATACACCACCCACTCACCTACGATCGATTTTAACAACTAAAACAATCGAGGATATTTTTAAATGCACAAAACGTAGTTATTTTTTTCATCAGTTCTAACCGGACTGATCTCAAGTGGCTTCTAACACCGTCATCTTGTTCGCGTTTTAACCAAGGAGTCTCTCTATTAGCACGGCAGCCATATATGTGTGATGGCGAGCCTATTTTTTCAGACAACAGGAGTGGTTGTCTTTATCGTCTAATTTAAATTTCCGTAACTTGAGTCTTTACATACATCAAAGTTCCACTACTTGGCTTTTTTATTTTTTAAGTTCATTTTTTTCAGAAATATTGGTGGTGCTCTACAGTTTCGTATTTTGAATAGTTTTTCAAAAAATCTCTGTTTTCCTCACTGGTTATCGTTTCTATTAAAATAAAATGTATTGAATATCTTGGCTACTGTTAAAGAACGTCCAATTTCCTTTATTTTCATGCACGGCTGATGAGTGTACATTTGATTATAGAGTATATAGCTTGGCCGTACTTCAGATGTACTTATAAAACACCACCCAGCCCCTCAAAAAAATGCTAGCTCCGCATAATCATTTTCACTCACAAGACTTCAATGCTACATTGTAAAAAAGTCGAGTATTTTTTTACTTTAGGAATCTTATGATATAATTCATTGCACTTTCGAAAGCTGGCATTGCCTATTCTTGCTAAATTCGTTTTACTTATTTTAATAACTGAACAATTTATTGTATTTTAGATTAGTCCAGGTTGATTTTGCGAGCGCATGGGAGCATCCATTTCGGTTAAACGTGTCCTTAGATTATTTAAAAATCGTTCCAGTGGTCAAGTGTTTAGAGAATCCGCCTCGTATCGCGAGGTCGTGGGTTCGATCCCCAGCCGAATCATACCAAAGACTTACAAAAATGGTATTAACAGCTGCTTCGCTTGGCGCTTGTATTAAGTGGTTAAGGTTAGGACACACACAGATAATTGAGAATTTCCACAAACACAATATGTTAAAAACAATCAGCCACAGTGGGTCGAAGCAACATAGAGGCATGTCAGCATTCTCTGGCGACAATCAGACTAGAAATCACAAATTAACCATAAAAGTGATTGAATTTTCAACATTTAAAAAGAATATTGCTGATATATTTTTTTAAAAAAAAAATTGACATGGGTATAGAAACTAAGAACAACCGTTTTAATAGGAAAACAACAGCACGTCATAATAATAGGAAACACGCATACAACAAGACCAACTGCTCCACTAGTAGAAATAACTCGTTAACAATGACATATCTCTCTGACGACTGATACTTATTGGTCTTCTATGGTTACCGTGATCAGTTGCGTACTAAGAATAAATGGCACCCAGGGCGACAATAATGACTCAAAGAGGTTTGGGCGCCCCTGGACGTTTGGCGCCCAAGGCAACTGCCCCATCCGACCCCACGTTAGTACGTTACTGACCACGATAACTGTTAGTAGTCAGGACCGGGTTAAGATTATAAGGGGTCGAAGTCTAGCAGGAGGTTTGGGCGCCCTGGACATTTGGCGCCCAAGGCAACTGCCCCATCCGACCCCACGTTAGTACGTTACTGACCATGATAACTATTAGTAGTCAGGACCAGATTAAGATTATAAAGGGGTCGAAGTCTAACAGGAGGGAAGGTCCAATAACAAATACAAACACCACAATTTAATCATGTTTAATGCTCCGGCTACTGGAAAACAAATGCTGTTTTTGAAGTTTATATTATTTTTAGTCTGACCTTCTTTCGCTGATTTTCTTGTATCATTTGTAACTTATTGTTTTGATTTTATAAACATATGCAAGAACTGTTTTCTTCATGTCTTTGTACTCTCAGGATCGAATCAAAACAATGCTTAAAACAACGGATCTAAAATTTGTGTTGCAAAACATTTGTCATATAAATTACGCAAAATGACTTTCAGCGAAGGATGCAAGAAAGGGAGGTCATTGTGACAGCAACCATTCTGTACAAGTTTAAACTGTGAAGATTAGATAGCTCTTATTCACGTTAAAAAGGTTTTATTTCTGACGAGTTTATCTATATCCTGGGCGACATATTAATTAAGATTTGGGTTAATGGGGATCTTGTTCTTACTCTCGTCTTCTATATTATCTCCATCAGTATTTGTATGCGAGTGGTGTGCATGAACCTCCAATTATACATTCACATTGTCAAGACTACACTGTACATACCATTTCTGCCCTATGCAAGATGACAACCGTTACAATAGAGACATGTCTGGCAAATATTATGATATTTCTGGCCCTAGCAACATGTACCTGTGGCCAGAGAAGCCCAAGTGACCGCAGTGCAATGCAGGGTGAATGTTCCCGCTTCGACTACGAGCACAAGTTATTGGAGAGACTGGTTGTCATGGAATTGGCACAAAAGACGGTGGACGAGGCCGAGCGGAAGTTATGGGTCGGTATAACAGAGCTGCAAAAAGAGTTAAAGAACAAAAGTAAAGAAATAGCTGATCTGAACGCCGCCATTACGCAGCTCCGGACGGACATGAATACCGGTAAGTAAGAAAGAGAGAGAGAGAGAGAGAGAGAGAGAGAGAGAGAGAGAGAGAGAGAGAGAGAGAGAGAAAGAGAGAGAGATTTGTGCCTGTAAAAATTATGTTGCCACTGCGGTCCAAACTTCAGAAAATCACAATGATGACCAACGAGGTGTCATATTTAAATAGGACTAATCTTATCAGATGATCATTATATGCATATAAGTATGCATTACACATTTTTCTTTATGTCAACTGGTTTTTCAGTACTGATAAAATCTTTGGTTCCATGAAAACTGGTGTGACCAAAACACAGTATTTCCCTAGCTAGTGACACGTTTACGATTCGTGATATATTGTTACTGAGTAATTTTATTCCTAAGGAAAGAAACTGATACTGATTATGTTTTGCTCATTTTTATTGCAATATGCGCTTTAACAAGGGAGAAAAAAACTGTTTTCCAGGGTTCACACAACTTACATCACCAGTCATTTTCAAGGTAAAGAAATCGCCCTCTGTCATTGTCTCCGTTTCTGATGTGATCCTGTTTGACAACGTCGAGACGAACGTTGGTGGCGCTTTTAGCGTGGACCATGGCTTCTTCAAAGCACCTGTCGCAGGAACGTACAGCTTTGCGCTCCAGGTTTGTTGTTACCCGAAAACCTGGGTATCCTATGACATCAAAGTGCGTGGGCAACAGGCAGGAGAAACTCGTGCAGGGGATAACATCTTCTACGATTGTTCCACGGAGGTCACAGTGCACACACTGGCTGTTGGAAACGAAGTCTGGGTGCAGCACCGTGACGGTAACGGCGTCGACAAGCACTGGGCTACGTTCAGCGGCGTACTTCTTAATACTGCTAATGTGGCTGTGTGAACTCTTATACTATTGTTTCTATTTGCAATTTGGTTGTGTATGGTGGGTGGGGGTTAAAGGTTTTAACATAAATGGGGTAGGTTTTCTTTGGATACTATGAATACACATTGTAGGTAATAGTATCTCTTATGTTGTATCAAGCTTAAGAAACTCTCAAGTCTATAGTGACAAGTGTATTATACACGCTCTCACAAAACATTTTTGGTTTAGGTAAGAAAACCGCAAAATTGGACCACTTCTTACCGCTAGGTATGTTATTTTTCTTAAAGACAATTAAGTTAGACTACGGTTTTATCTTGTCTAGACCCGAGAAAAATGAATGTTTTTTTTTAAGGCATCGATAGTGTTGCCTTGCTGCTAGATTTATTAAATGCTGATTAGTTCACTGTAAACTGAGGAATTTCACGTAACTGACAAAAAACAAACTTTTTCTTTCTAAATTTGTCATTTATTTAGGCCAAAATCCTTTAATAAAGAAATGATAACTAGCGGTATAAATAAGTGCTTTAGTTCCTTTCACTCCACTCAGGAAGTCTAAACAAATTATGACGAAAGTTAAGTCTAACACAATTACGATGAAAGGCATGACTAAAAGAATTACGACGAACGATAGGCCTAAAACTTTTACGACGAAAGGTAGGCCTAAAACAATTACGACGAAAGGTAGGCCTACAACAATTACGATGAAAGGCATGACTAAAACAATTACGACGAAAGATAGGCCTAAAACAATTACGACGAAAGGTAGGCCTAAAACAATTACGATGAAAGGCATGTCTAAAACAATTAACAAGAAAGATAGGCCTAAAAAAAATTACGACGAACGATAGGCCTAAAATAATTACAATGAAAGATAGGCCTAAAACAATTACAACGAACGATAGGCCTAAAACAATTACGATGAAAGAAAGGCCTAAAACAATTACGACGAAAGATATGCCTAAAACAATTACGATGAAAGGCATGCCTAAAACAATTACGACGAAAGATAGGCTTACAATAATTACGAAAGATAGGTCTAAAACAATTACGATGAAATATGATAGGCTTAAAACAATTGCGAAAGAGATGCTTAAAACAATCACGGCGAAAGATAGGCCTAAAATAATTACGATGAAAGAGAAGCCTAAAATTTATTTGAGCAAGGTAAAATACACAAACCAACCATGTTTGCGCCCAACAAAATTTCCTGACCAAATTAACTAACAGTAACAACACAAGAACTCATATATTTGGAGCAGGTAAATGCCTTTCAGATTTAGATAGAAATAAAATTGGCAGCATACGCGGAAATTCCTCTATAATCATCCAATTTCGTTAAGTGAATGTATGTAATTTCTTAAAGGCGCCAATAATGGTGCTAAATTTTGTCGAGATAATTTCGCAATACATTCTGTCATGGTCAGCCTTACAATAAAACTATCAGATATCATATTACAATAGTAATTTTTATTTTCATTTGTTTTTATTATTTGTTTGGTAAAATTAGGTTGCCAACTGCATGTTTTAATTATTATTATTATTATTATTATTATTATTATTATTATTATTATTATTATTATTATTATTATTACTCTGAATGAAGTGAAAGTACTAACATTGTACGTGTTACTTAATTATGAATAAAAATATTATCCAGAAATTTTTATTCATACTGCATCACTTGGAATCTGAGACATGAAAGTAAGAAAAAAAAGTTATAATGTCCTTGTTTTACTTATATTACATCGTTTATGATTCAGACATTTTATTCTCACTATAGTTTCATCCCCTTTAGTTCCATTTTGCCATTCATTGTGGATGTTATTTTGCATAGTGTACACAACATCAGCATCACCACCATGCACATTACGATGAACATTAGGATCTTCCGTCTACTAAAACTGGATTTCTTTAACCTGGCACTCACTCTTGCAGACTTTATTTTTCCAAATTATAAACTTTTGCGCTGACAGATCAAAGTTTCGCTCAAACTTTACGAAAGCAAAAATACCATTTTTTGCTATTACAGAATTTATCTCGACATACTTTCTACGATTACCTGCACAAGTCATCATTCATAGTGATGCATTTAATTTGTGCGGCGCATATCATTTAGTAATTTGTCAAAGATTTTTTTTTTTAAAAAAGCATTCTCTCTCTCTCTCTCTCTCTCTCTCTCTCTCTCTCTCTCTCTCTCTCTCTCTCTCTCTCTGCAACCTACTCGTTGAGATTGAGCTTGCTTTTCAAAACAACAATTTCTAGGCCACAGCCAGCTTATCTCATCAATTAAAAACAATTTTAAAAAATAGCAAAAACAAACAATTGCTTAAAACAGTACACCTTCGTAACTGCAAACGTGCAAGAATCAATCGGGTACTATGAAACAATTAGACCAGCTTGGTAAATATAATTTCAAACCGAGTTAACAATACGGAAAACGTAAGCAAGTGTTTGAAAATTAAGTGTGACATGATAATTAGAAAACGGAACAAACAATTTCAATGTGTTACGCCGATTTAGTAATTGCAAAAATAGAAGTGGTATGTGGCATATAGATATATACTGTCTTAATTGGTTGCAAGAAACAGATGTGATTTGTCCAAATCGCGGACGTCTCCTGCGTCTTATCAGCAATGGAAATACACTGTGTCGTTAACGAGGGAGTATAGACTTGGTACTAACTATAATTATTATCAATTTACATAGGACCTAAATAAAAAAGAAACGTATGCAGAAAAGGCCAGGCACAAACATATGTCAGTGTATTTTAAACATTTTCTGCAATGGGACTTGAAAATGTTGCGTTTATTGTGCTGTCTACGTACATCATCTTCGACCGTGGAACCAGAGCAACAGATGCCGATGTGACGTGTGCGCGGTTTGGGTACGAATACGACGTGCTGAAACGTGTCGTAACTTTGGAAGTGGAGCAGCGAGCCGTGGACGAAATGGAGAGGGAATTGTGGGAAAGGATCGGGACACTGAATAATGAGATGAAGGTCAAAAGATATGAAGTGAAAAAGTTGAATGAAGACTTACGCCGTCTGCGGGAGGATATGAACGCAGGTAAGTGTAGAACTTTGATATTACAATACATACATTCTCAGCACATTGAGTGAAGCCTAATAAAATATTTAATTTAGACAAATGTATTTTGATTCAACGACATCGAAAAAACGTGTTTTAACTGTTGGAAACGACGTAGCAATCCAACAAACACTTGGCTCAATGTAACATCTTGAGATATATACGAGTATGTGATTAATTCTACCGTGACCATTATAGGTCAATGCACAACCGGTTTATCAGAACATATGGTCATGTAAAACTGCGTCAAATTTGTAAGAAACGAATATGTTTGAAAAGAAATTTTAAAGCAGCTTCGTGTTTTGGCGTGTCACCTTTTCTACATCACCGGGACATGCTAAAATAACGCCGCCACTGTGGGAATTGACTAAAAACTAAAATTCGAAATTATATCGAGTGGACTGTAGGAAAGAAATACAAAAAATATAAACATATGTATAAATTATACACACATGTACCATTTATTGCTGACCGAAAGTTCGTTTCTTTATCGGTGGGTTGGTGGAAGATGTAAAAGAGGCATACTCTCAAAACCTTTTATCTTTTCTCAGGGTTTACGAAGCTAACATCACCGGTGGTCTTTAAGGTGAAGAAATTACCATCCAAAACTACTGCTGCTTCCAGAGTGTTGTTGTTCGACAGCGTTGAAACGAACGTCGGCGACGCTTTTAGAGTTGAACACGGATTTTTCAAAGCTCCCGTGGCAGGAACGTACATCTTTACGGTACAGGTGTGTTGCTATCCGGGAACGTGGGTCTTTTACGATATCAAAGTGCGAGGAACTGCAGTCGCGGAAATTCGTACCGGTGACAACAGCTTATATGATTGTTCCATGGAGGTGACTGCACACACGCTTAATGTTGCTGACGAGGTATGGGTACAACACAAAGGTGGTAATAACGTGGACAAACACTGGGCCATGTTCGACGGCGTTCTCATTAAAGTTGTTAATATGACTGCATGGGACTAACATCTGAGAAAACCAAGAACACGTCTGACTTATATCCCATTATCTATTTTGATCCATATTTTCACAAAACATGACTAAATAGTAGCCTAATATGTACCTGGTGGAGTTCTTTGTGGAAAATTACACATTATAATTTTACATCAGTACCTTCCATGAGTGTATTACTTTATCTTACCAATGTAGACATGTGTGGAAAAGCTGTATTCCTTCAATACATTAGCGGAAAATGAGAAACACTTTACTCTTGCCATACATATATTTTAAATTAATGAGAAGTTATACTTTATAGAATACAAATATAATTAGCAATACAAACGTCTGTTCAGGGTATAATGTCATTTAACTGTCCTCCTGTCTAACCAATTTGCAAAATATAATTCCCTCCTCCATAAATATATCTGAACATACGGGCATTTTCTCTGTGCATGCAAATGTAATCTTAACAATTTGTTATCTTCGACAATAACAACCCAACTATAATCAAAATGTATAAAAAGCCGAAATCAAATGCCTTACAAAGTGTAGCTCTTTGTTTTTATACAATAAAAGATTAACAAAATATTATTTTGTACAAAGTCGCTGGATGTGAGCTCAATACCTAGCTAGTCAGGGAATAAGCTGATACAACATACATTAGCTCACATATCCGTTAAGCATGGTTCTGTGTCGTGAATCCGTCAACAACTGTTTTTTTTTTTTTAAAATATCTTCCATGATTATTCCATGAAGGTCACTGTACAAACGTTTAACGTTACTGACGAGGTGTGGGTACAATACAAAGCTGGTAATAACGTAGAAGAAACAATGGGCCATGCTTGGTGGCTTTCTCATTAAAGTCGTTAATATGACCGTGTGGGACTAACACTTGAGAAAACAAACGATACTGCACGCTCTACATATATTTTAAAATTACACCGGGCGTCTTCAGAAGCACCAGAATAGTAGTAATATACATGGTCGTTGTCTAGAAGCGATCACAGTAATAGCTTTTGTCTTAAATGTCCATGTCGTCGTCGTAGTAGTATAAGTAGTAGTTGTAGTTAGTGGTAGTAGGAAGAGTTGTAGACGTCGTAGTTGCAGTTGTGGTGGTCGTCATTTTCAACATCATCGTAGCAGTTGTCATACTCATCTCTGAGCAGTAGTTATTGTCTTCGTGGTTGTCATCGTAACATTAGTGTCATAAGTGTCATCGTCTGAGTCGTAGTAGTAGTAATCATGGTCGCCTTCGCTGTCAGCGTTGTAGTAGTTGTCATAGTAGCAGTAGTAATAGTCGTCATGGTCGTCGTCGTCTTCGTCGTCATCTACGTATTGTCAATGGTCATGATCGACGTAATAGTAGTAGTAATATAGTATCTGCATACGCTCCAGTTTGTTTGTAACCCCTGCTGACTTAAAAAAACAAAGAAAAGCGTCAAGGATATAAAAATGCACAAAACTTATCCAAGTCATTCATTAATTTATACTTTTTAACATGATTTATTGTATATATAATAGTTAGATTCCGAAATTTGCAATGAGGAACTCTTGTATACACATGTTCGAAGAAATTTAAATCCAAATTCACGGAATTATTGAGATTTGAAAATAAGGTGAAATGCATCACATTTATTACTTCAAAACAGTTGCTGGCTTATGCAAATATGGTTAGTGTACTCCTAAGAAAACCACCCGTTTGATTCGAAACGCCAACAAATTGCGAGTTCCCCCCCCCCTCCGGCGACAATCAGGTTAGAAATTATGAATTAATCAATGAGGTGACTAAGATTTGTGCATTTATCATATCCCTTGATGTCTTGTTTTTAAAATCTTTGAGGTGCAACACGATATGGTGTGCGGGATGGTGTGGGAGTACTATAGTAGTAGTTGTTGTCGTTTTGAGATGATGATGGCGGTGACAGTATTAATATATTCTCCATCAGTTTTTATGATGTTTGCTTGCAATCAACAATCTTCACTGTTTCCCGTTAAGACTGCACTTTGCACAGTGAATTAATGCATGAGTGGAACCTCTCTCACTACTTAAGAAACTATCTGCATTCCGCTTGTCAGCAGTAACGTACTAACGGGGAGGGAAAATGAGTGGGTGGACGGAATAGTTGCCCAGGGGCACCATAGATCTCGGCGCGCCAAAACATTTGATAAACATTTCAAGCCTCGGATTTTGCCACTTTGGGCCATCATCGTCGCTCCGAGAGCATTTTATCCTTATCCACTATTTGTCAAATTATACTAACTGCGCCACTGTTTTACAACGAACAATGAGTATGGTTGCATTTTGATTATTTTATGTTTAAAACGAGTACAAATCGCGTCACGCTTCCTGAAATTATGGTGTTCACAAAAACAGAAATTTTGTATCAATGCTTGTCCCATCTTGCTCACACACGCACACAACTACATATGTAGTCCATAAATGCCAAGGCGCCCACAGAAATTATCCGAGGGTGGGGTATGATGCAAACATGTTAAGTTTTACGTATGTAGGTCAAAACATGTTTGCACTCATAAGTACACACACCCATTAACACATCTTTGCTGAAGACTTATCATTTGCACCAGTAGTGTAATTAATGAAACTACGAGCACACTAGAACATATTATACGAGTTATTTATTGCATGCACAGTTAATGGAAAAGCAAAATGATACACTGAAAACTTCAAATTATATCCAACAATATGTACAAATTTGCGTAGTAGATCGATCAGTAAAATTTCAATTAATGACATCAGCTGTAGTAGCAAAAAATAACCTCAGACCAACAAGTACATTTCTAAATGATAACTATATCGTGTTGGGTTGCGATGAGATTGCTTCAAAACAATTCACACCGAAAATAGAATACCAACAGCCACTCCAAAATTTCAAGTTGTACCATCTGATCTCTTACCACAAAGTTTTGTTACCACATGGAACATTTTAGGTGGAAAAATTGAAGCTGAGAGACAATGATGAACTGAGCAAATGAATGTTTGAACTCAAACACAGAATTTTTAAACGAACAGATTACTGATAAAGCTAAACTGAACGAATACAAAGAAGTCCCCAGCATATCCGAAACAAAGCAGATCATGTTGGATCATTACAAAAAGCAGCATCTGTTGAAAAAGGCAGCGAAAGCAAGAGAAATTCCATTGCCGATGTCAAGGACATGAAAGACTAAAAAAATACCTATAAAAAACTGTCACCATATGAACCAGCCAAAATCCAAAAGCACATCGAACGTCCAGCTTTACTCTACATGTATGTTGCTCTCCGGAAACGTGGGTCTCTTATGAAATCAGTATTCGCGGCATTGCAGTCACAAAAAATTCGTGCCGGTCAAAAAAAACCTACACCTGCTTTATGGAGTTGGTTAAACGTTGCTGCCGTTTGTGTACAACACATTGGCATCATTAATCCTGGCCGCCATGTATAGCCTATAGTGTGCTGAAAAATGGCGTTAAACCCTACAACAATATATAGGTGGCAATAACATTGACAAAACTGGGTCATATTTGACGGCGTTCTCATTAAAGTCGTTAATATGACCACGTGCGACTAACACCGAATTGCAATAAACGACACTAACCGTTAGTTATTTTATGGTGTTAGATAAGGAAAAAGAAACTGACATATTTCCCCATATAAAGTTTTATAGCAAATTAGCGTTGCTCTAAATCTTGATGAGTTGCTATCAAATAAATGCCTAATAATTTACAGACCAGGTGCAATTCTCTTTTGGCAAAGTGGATCACATACGGTCGTTTGGTGCATTCAGTATTGTTTACATCAGACTGGAGATATGTGAGGAGAAAGTTTGATTCCTTAATTTGCTGAAAAGACAAGCCTTACCATTACAAAACATATTTTTTAAATTCATGATAACTTGCATCTCTAAGGATATTTGGGGGAGGAGGCTCTTTGAATTTTGATCATTGTCCACCAGTTATTTTGAACGCCCCCGTCTTTGAGTGGTATACAGATCTTTAAGTGAGAAAGGTGTCCTCTCGACTGTGTTTAACGTTTCCTATTTCCTCGAGTCTTCTCATTCGGACTGCCTCGTACTTCTTGAACTTCATGATACTTTCTATAAACTATTTCTAACATCTCTCACAATGGCTCTTCACGACGATAAATTAACTAAGCATTCTTAAAGATTTGGATAAATATATTTCTACTGTATGAAATTATTAAATTAAAATTTTACTAGATTTTGTAACTTTCATTTAGGGTTTATAAATTAAAAATAATTACTTTTATA
This sequence comes from Unio pictorum, assembly GCA_030141615.1. Lineage (NCBI taxonomy): Eukaryota > Metazoa > Mollusca > Bivalvia > Unionida > Unionidae > Unio > Unio pictorum. Next base: position 5,384,485 of record JARLTB010000219.1, on the reverse strand, counting down.
TGAGAAAATAGTAGTAATTTGGGCATGCTGGTAACATTCTGTTAGTTGATTGTTCACCATATGTCGGTCTCAAAGCTGTAAAGCCATGCTTTGACGACGCAAAATGTACACAGAATGTTGACGCGGCCAAACAAAAATCGAATGGTAAACATGCAAAATATAGCCCTCGGAAGATGCATTTATATTCCTGAAAGAAAGAATATAGGACATATTCTTCATGCATAATTATATACAATTGTTACTGTATTATATAAATATTGAATGCAAAATGTTCCACTCTTTTGAGTTCGCTTGTAATGACATTAGCAACTTGATGTATATGTTGGTATATCTGAATTTAATATGAACATTTTGATATATCATATGTTGGTGGTATTAGTAGAGGTCATGGTCATATTTGATCTCTTCACCATTGATAATAATAGATAAAAATAATCACTTATTTCTACTAATGACAGACATTAAAAACGATTAAAACAGAATATACAAAAGCGAACCGATCACTAAATGAAAAGTGATTATCTTATATTAGTTTATGATTTTGTTTTTTTATAGTACAAAATATTAATAGGAAATGAATAACTCTGGATGAGAAAGAACATCAATGAATATTGCTCCTTTGAAATAAATCGTCGTCGTTTTCTTCGGCCATTTAGGCATTGAAATATCCAATGTCTTTCTTACAATCATCTTATCAATATAATTTTTTAATTTTTTTAATCATTGTGTGAGATTCCTGGCACATTCGAAATCAACGTTTGTGTTATCTAATGTATTATAGAACATGAGAAACGGGAACATTAGCTATAATCAATTAGTATATTTTATTCTCAAGCTTATTATTATTGTTATTTAGTAATTCAGCAATAAAGATCTATAGAGCTGCTAATCAAAGATCATTTAAGTGATTAATAATCATATTAAGTAATTAATAATTTCGTCAAGAAATTTAAATATTTGTCATTATTTATAGTGATGGTGCAAGAACATTATTAGCAGTAGTGGTGATATCGTGGTGATATTAGTAGTTGTTGTTGTGGTGTGTGTGTGTGTGGTTTGGATTTTCATGTCCCACCCAGTCAAATTATCCTGACACCAAGCCGACCAGTCCTAACACTAACCTCGTAATGTTGAGCGCCAAGCGAGGCAGCTGCTAATACCATGTTTATAAGTCTTTGGTTTGACTCGACCGGGGATCGACCCACGACCTCCCGCATCCGAGACGGACGCCCTAAACACTAGGCCACCGGAGCGGTCATGACTCATGGTCATAATATACATGGATTGGGAAAATGTACACTGTGTACCTTTTGGCTAGAGTTCGTTTTGGTTTTTAGCTATGAAGTCGCTATCATGGGAGACGTTCGTCTTGATTTCATCTCCGATATTAACACTAGATGTTTTCATATAATACAACTACACGACCTTGCACTGTACCACTGGTTATCAAAGTTCGATAAAGATCTACACTATGTACCCTGACAACCTCTACCCGATTGACGTACCCAATTTCTCTGTTAATGATCAATATTCCATATGTGCAATTCATAAGCAATAGAGAGCAAAGAAAAATAAGTTACACTCCAATATACAATAGTAATAATTTCTCTCTGAATTATCTTAAAATATTAACTCATTAGCTTTCCCAAATACAGAGAAGTCCGTTTTCTTGCCATCCTTAAAAAACAAAACACGCTCCCATTAAAATCGAAAGAATTAAACGAGCAAATCAACCGGAATTGTTACTATTGAAATCGCTGAAGCGCAACGTATACGACACAATTGTCATAAATATAAAGATTTTCCTAGTTATCGCTTATGGCGGAACAAAGTCAGATTCCAGATTGTAAAAACATAAACGCTTTTTTAAAAAAAAAGGCAATACTTCAAACTCTGATAACATGATCTTTCTAGAATCGCTTCAACGAAATCCATACTTATGTGTCCAAGTGAAATTAAAGCAAACGACATTAGTTATACTGATAATATGATATGTCAAAACCAAATATATTTAATTTGTTGCTAATATTTCCCAAACACTTGATATGTCTGATATTTGACAAAGCTAACGGGTCTGATTCTACAATGCTTGACATAGAAAAACTTGCTGCCTTCGTTAATGAAAGTGTACTTGACCAGGTTAGTTTCAATATCCCCCATTAAAATAACTGATACTACTGATACTATCAATAAAAACATCAACAAATCAGCGGGTCTAGATGGAATTCACACCAAAACTTTGAAAATGCCAGCGTTAACAATATCTGAAACATTTAAAGAAGAAGCGATTAACTATATAACAGCCCTTTTCTGTAAATTAGCAACAGTATTCGCAATTCATAAGGGAAATGAAACGAATGACTTATCCGACTATTCACTCGTATATGTTCTGTTATTAAAATTATTGAAAAATATGTCGGCAGGCATTTTTTCGGCAATCGCAACAAATATCCACTCCATAAATTACACTCAGGTTTTCGACAAAATCTTTAATGTTAAAATGCATTCACGAAACTTAAAAGACCAGTGGGTGCTAGCAATCGAATCAGCGAACTTGCTCTTCATTGATTTTGGACCGCTATGGAGGTCGAAGATGTTAGAGCATCTACCTGGGAAGTGGAGGTTGAGGGTTCGAACCCCGGCCGAGTTTAACCAATAAATTGTACTAGCTGCTACCTTGCTTGGCTCTTATCATTAATATGTTAGTGTTGCGACTGGTCGGGCTGATGTCAGCATTATATGACTGCATGGGACATGATGCTACATGTCTGCGGCATGATATCCCATTGCATGACATTACTATAAAACTACCACACAGCAGACATCGTAGTACAGTCGACTCCACTTAACTGCACATCGGTTAACTTCACACTCCGGATAACTGCATGTAGTCACGCCGGTCCCGTTTTTTCCCAATGCTTTTCAATGGGAACAAACTTCGGATAACTGCACTTCGCTTAAATGCATACTCCGGATAATTAATTGTACGATAAATTTCTGCCCGTGGCAATTCAATACAATTTTACTCCGGTTAACTGCACAATCTATAGTCATGATTGCCAGTCCACTGCTGTAGTGCTTCAAATAAGCCGACAATTAAGCCGGTAAATGCGACTTTGTAAATGATTGACATGTAAAGGACGCCTTAGTTGGTATATACATGTATATCCGCGCCCACTAGAGAGCAATAGCGTGGGAAAAATCATAGTACATGTACAGCATGGGAAACATTGCTCTAAACCGTTCGGGTTTGAATGATTTCAAACCAACAAATGCATGGTTGGGAAGATGGAAAATGCGCAACGGAATTAAATTTAAACAACACAGCAAAAAACAGGATGCAGACGACTTTAGAGCTGAACACTTTTTCTGTGGGAGATGACCCATCAATGTCTGACAGCAGTTTTAGAATGACAAGCGATCTATAGAATTTCTTGAAATTCGATTTAATTCCTTGATCCATTGGTTGAATCAGTGAAGTTGTGTTCGTAGGAAGGAAAACAAGCTTAACATTTTAGGCAAAAGTTGAAAGAGTTGATTCTAATCATTGTTTAAATTTATTCTTCACATATATTCGTGCCGTGCTGATTTAAAGCTGTACTGTACCGTACTTCGTTTAACTGCACACTCCGGTTAACTGCACAGTCTCGTGATGGGCCCGATGGTGTGCAGTTAACCGGAGTCGATTGTAATATGACTGAAAAATTATTAAATATATGCTAAAAATCCACTGCATTGATTTTGATTAGGTTGACAATTCGGTGTACAGAAAAAAAAAACTCTCGGCCTACATGTTTCCTTCACACGCAGTAATATGGTTCACGTATTATCTGATTAACAGACCCGATGTTGTTGGTACGGGTAACACATTCTCGTACGAGTCCCTCGAATGTTTAATTTTGACGTCGATAATGGCAACCCCAACAAAAACATTCTTTATTTTAAAGGAGCTGTGACATTTAGGTTTTTAAGCGACCCTTTTCCAGATTGGATCTCTAACCTCAATGGAACTAAGATTATTAAATACTAAAAACCAGATTCCGTGGTCAAAAACCAGCCATTTCAAATGGTCTTTCATTGCATTATCAACTACATTTGGAATTCAAAACCCACCCACCACCCATCCCCCTCTTGTCGGCCCTGAATATCACACGACAGATGTGTCATTCATGACCAAATGTGTTATCAGCTTAAATAAATAAATAAATTATTAATATTATTATTATTATTCATTTCAGAATCTACGGTCCAAACGTCCAATTTAAAAGGCATAAAAAGACTAAGGTACCTTTGTGTACAAATATAGAGACATATTTGAATGCTTCGATCACTGTTCAAAACAAACTGATGTCAGACATTTAAAGAATAATTTTGTTCCATCTGTCAGTAATCTGAGAAATTAAAACGAACATTATAACTCTACAGAGATTTTATAATACAGTTCTTACTATCATTCAAAATAAATACTTTTTCATTTTTCTTCAAAACTATATATGTTATTCCACAAACAAGGTTGTCGCATTGTTCTGTGTTTACATGTTTAATAGTAAGCGATGACTACTTTAGTAACAAATAACTAATGCTAATGTTTTACACTGAAGGAGTTTTGCTAATAGGTATGCGCAAGTCATTGTTCAGCAATAAGATCAAAATAATCTAAAAGTCCTCGTTGCCCTTTATGCATAGCAGTAGTTGTGGTAATAGTCGTCGTCGTTGTTGCGATAGTGCTTGAAGTGAAATAGCATTAGATCTGCAATTTTCTTTGTAGTCATGATCGTCTTCGCAAAAGTCGGCAGTAGTAGAAGTAGTCGAAGCAATAGCAGTAAGAGGAGGAAGAATAATGGTGTCATGATGGTGGTGGTATTTGTAGCATCAGACCAAAAAGATCTGACTTGATCTATGACATTTGTTTTTTTTATTGTCGTTACCAAGACTGATTTGGGTATGTATTTCTTTTAGGAAGTAGATTTATCGGTCTATAGTGGTAGGTGCAGATCTGCGATCTACTTAAAATGTTTGCTTGCAATAAAAATATCTCTGGTATTTCCTATCAAGTCTGATGATAAGTACTTTGCAAAATGAATGATGCATGAGTGGAATTTCTCTTGCCACTTAATAAACTATCAACATTTCAATTGTCACTATATATAAATGAGGCCTGCCTCGTCAGTCTATATCTTCCCAATAGAAGTATTCTAGAATCAATATTTAACACACACAACCACATGCACACACGCTTTGTCCAGAAGAACACATACACACAAGCACATGTTTAAGCTGAAGACTTACGATATAAACTAGAAGAATGTTGAGAAGTTCGCCAACATAAATATACCTCCGCTTCTCTATGGGCGTCTGCATAAATGTTTGCGGGGTGAAGGCGGGGGGTGAGGCTGGGAAGAGGAGATCGAAGGACAAGCCTTCAAAGTGATACAAATAGGGCCAAGGAGAGAGGCAAGCTGCTACATTTTTATTGAAGGGGGGGGGGGGGGGAATTCATTTTGGGTTTGTTTCCATCTTATTTACATGCTTAAAGTCATATATAAACTGCACAGTGGATTTTTTAATGCACCACATCCCTTCGCACGCCTACACCAAGATGGAGATGTGTCTAAAGTAAAAGAAAAGACCATGATTCTTCTCAAAAAAGCGTGAGTACAATGTATGATCAACAAACATACCTTCTGATGATAACCAACGTTCCCTCTAAGCGAATGGTAGGTGTGCGCGCAGTACTCGCTGCATTGCGCAAGCATTACGGAGACAGCAACATTTAACGTTGGATTGAGCAAAAATTGACAATTCAGCTGCGCGGAGATGCCTGAGCAGCTGCGCGCGCGCGCACGCGCGCAGCTTAGAGGGAACGTTGATGATAACCACAGAATGTACTATTATAGAGAGTCACTAAAGCTGCAAGTATAGTGTATTTCCAAAACTGGGTCATACATTTAATTGTAATTTAAGAAGGAAAATAACACTTGGAAACAAGGTAACGCAAGGATGTGTGTGCGTCTATAGATGACGACCATACTATGTAACAAGTTTTACAGCGATCTATAAGATATAAAATACAAGACAAGTTTAACTTATGAGATTCAATTTTATATTGAATTTAGCTACAAAAAGGGCAATAACGCAAACATCGGTAAGATGTTGACGAACGAGGCATAATTCAGGTAATAGTGACAATTTTAAATGTTTATATTTTTAAGTGGCGAAATAAATTCTACTCATGCATGCATTCATTTTGCAAAGTGCTTATCATCAGACATGATAAATTTGTTAAAATAAGCATCACCAGATAATGGCCACAGCAAGCACAAATTTTGATGACGATCCACGGTAAATTGTAAGCCTAGCTGTATTAACAATACTTTGTCATACAGCTCCAAGTCAGAAAGAGCAATAGCTGTAACCAATATTGTAAGAGCACTGTGATATTATTTAAAGAAAACTTGTGAGAGAAGAATACTTTACCGATATGTACATCTTTAAATGATGACCATGACATGTGCACAATTTAATGGTGATCCATTGTAAATTTTGAAACTAGTCATATTCCTAAGATGTTGTCACCCAAGACAAGAAGGGAAATAACTTTGATACAATTAGCAGGAGATCAGTGACTTTTCGACATGCACATTCTCAGATGATGATTATAGTATTTCCCATTTTCATGTCGCTCCAATTAAATCTATGAGACTGAATGTATTCACAGAATTTAGTTTTACACTTCATTCAGCTATAAGTTAAAAAAAAACAACATAATGCTTATAAAATATATAGAAGTTTGCAAGCTGACATTCATACTCAACATGCTCATCTTCAGGCTATGCTCACAATATTTACCAGGTTTCATGGCAATCCATCAATTATTTTCCCTAAAAGATAGTACAATGCACTGCATTAAGTTGCAAGACAAAAAGGGACATATTTCTAACTTAGAATGAGTAGTTGCGTGAACGATAATGGGACAAACACTGCATTAAACAGCACGACGAAAAAGACAACATAACTGCGGAAGCAATGTGATTTGCCGACATACACATCTATAGGTAGTGACCGTAGTATTTGCAATCCAGCAAAATCTGCTGGACGAAAATACGGACGGACGATCAAAAAACAATGAATAGTATATGTTATCTCGATGTGGCTTGGATGTAAGTATATAAACTATCAAAGCAGCTCTTGGACTCAGTATTAAAGAATATGCTTGTATAAGCACCACTATCTACAACATTAATTTCCAAATTCGAATTCATTTTCTACACTTGTAAATGCAAAAAACGAGATTGGTATTGATTAAGGTTAATTTAACATCAATGAAAGCAGTGTACGAGCTTTCGATTATCACAAGTAAATTTAATCTTGTATAATCAAAATGTGATTTTTACAATGTCAGTTGTTTTCAGGTATCATAATAGCACGTACTGAACGATATATTCAGTGTGTATTAACCTTTTATGTAGCTAATGTAAATAATGTATATATTTAGCAAATAGTTTAACAAAGTAAAGCGCATCATTCCCTGTATTATATAGTATGTATGTTTTAAAAACAATAATGCTTATAATGCTGGGACTATTCTAAACAATATTCGAATTCACTAACTGCTGTCCAATTTTCTAAATTAAATATTACTTTCTCATATTTCCTTCATTGGTTTAAAAAGTAATTGTTTCGTCTATCCTTAAGTATCCCAGGTAATGGAATCCCATTATTCATGATAATGTTGTTGACACGTGTTATGGATTCAAAGCTTTATGTAAACGAAGTAACTTTTTATATATTTGGTTTGGACTTAATATTTAAGTGATCACATATTAATCTAGAGGTCCGAACAAGCTAGGTCGATCCAATCAGTCTAATTATTTTATTCATTAGCTTTTGACGTAGCTCCAACATTCTTAAATGAAGAAATCATTGATAAAAGAAGACAAAACTCTTTTCACAACAAATATAACATGTCTACAGCGAAATCAGAATGGCATTCACTCATTAAACAAGATATGTATGTATGTATGTATGTATGTATGTATGTATGTATGTATGTATGTATGTATGTATGTATGTATGTATTCTGTGCTCAGAAAAACCACTCGTCCTCTCGTCCTGACCTGGTAAGGCTTGTGCGAGTAAAACTGTACAACGTACTCGTCCTTGGTCAGAGTAGATGCAGATTCGCGCTTTCAGACTTAATCGGATTGTATTTTCCCCGTGCACGTGCCCCGTGCCACTGTTTGTTTTTTCTTTAAGACGAAAGCTATTCCACTGATACATTGTCAAACGAAGACGAAGATGTCACACAATGCAAGAAATTACAGTCTATTTTTAAAGCAGACAATTTCGAGACAACATATATGGGGAAAGCGAATCAGTGTTTAACCAGACGAAAACCTTAATTAACTGACATTGTGTCTCTTGACTTCTCCCATAACTAACTGTTAAAGATGTTATGATAGTTCGTTAAAGATGAAAATTACGACACCTAGATTGCTGAAAGATTTCGCTGTAAACTCAAATAAAACTTAAAAATCAAGGGCATTGTGTACAACTGAAATTTCTCGAGTTATAAGACTTCTCTCTTATATGTTCATCCAAGGACCCATGTGTAAAAAATATAACATTTTCATGTCTTTTACTCGTTTTAGTGTTGTGCTTGACTAAGTTCCTATGGTTCTTTCGTCAAAGCGTAAGCAGCATAGTGGATAAGTATATTTTGTTAAGTTTCATGACAATTCATCAAAACCTTCAGAACTGGTTGCACTAACAAAAATGTGACAGTAATCAACATGACAAAACAGGGAAATAACTGAGTGTGTAAGCAAAGGAACTGGTTGATACGTGCATCTTCTGGTGAAAACTATTTTTTAAATAAGTTTCTTAGCAATCCATCATGAACTACGTCACTAATTTCGCTAACGAGATTGTGTCATTCAGTGTTACAAGAAAAGCGGCAATAACTATTTTTTAAAAATCATATGGCGAGCAAGTGATTTGTCGATGATCATAATATTGACCAAGTTCCAAATAAATCAACGATTGCCGGACGGATGGACATGAACGTTACAATATTTTTTTGTAACAAATGAATAAGCAGAGCTTAATATGTCATGTAATTATTTTTTTTTAAAATGCACGATTTTCTCTGGTGTTTTATTCATTAAAGGGTTTTTTAAATGAGTTTATTTATATGAAATCTACTACTACTACATATAATAATAATAATAATAATAATAATAATAATAATAATAATAATAATAATAATAATGTCTCGCTGAGTGGAGGTAGAATGTGTTCTATTGTCAGTGTGCACTCGCAAGGACGTAAACTTGTCATGAGGTATGCTTGAACAGATATGTAAAAGGTGACACAGTTTCACCTAACCTCTGTAAGTTGTACTGTATGAAGGTTGCTGCCACTCACCGATGATGCGTTGAGTGTTGCGTAGTTTGCTTATTAACTTATTAACAGTCCACATATTTTGCCAAATGTAAATAATATACCCCTAAAGTAATCTTTGAAGTCAGTACGTGGATTTTCCATTTAGAAACGGGTGAATGCATGTCATTGACAGACTGCTTTGTCCCTCTTTTCACTTCTCTTAATTAAAATATGATAGGTGGCCACTTGTACGTATCTAATTTTCCTCCAGATTGTATAAGCAAATCATGTTTTTGTACAACCCGGAGCAAATACTGGTTATAACGTTTTGAGGTTTTGCAGGCTTTATGGTGGAAAGGGAATCCGAAAAGTTCAAATTTTCTTTTTCCCCACCAGAGGTTTCGATTTCATTATGACTAATTTCTGGATCAGAATGGAGGGTTTATTTGGCAAATGGTGCCTTGGTGTGTTGCGATTGCAGCTCCATCTTTGTTAGGAGCCTTAAGTGACCGAATGGTCTAAAGCGGTCACCGTTCCGGATCACTGCCATCTCACCTCTGCGTGGGTTCGAGTCTCAGGCTCGGCTAACGTGGGTACGTGAGAAAGCATGCCAATAGCTTCTCATAGGTCGATAGTTCATCCCGCGGTTTTACAGGGTTCTTCCTCCACCAGTTATACTGGCCGCCCTGTATAGCCTATATTGTGCTGAAAAATGGCGTTAAACCCTGCAAAAACAACAAGCATCTTTGTCTCCATCTTTCTAACCTTCTGTATGTAGAGACCTATAGCCAAGATAGAACACATCGATACATCAAAGTTACTATATAAAAAAAAAACGAAGTATTGGTAGAGAACATTTAGTAATGGCAAAGATCAAATATTGCGGGCGTGGGCGTCTATTCCAAGGTGGAAATTTGGTATGGAGAATTTATAAATGTTATGCGAATAACTCACGTTCTGCGGGACATGTCTATGCCAGATAAGGACACACCCGTTATCTTGTCATTCTTCTGGCTACACACGTTTCCCCAGCTGTCAACTCCGTACACGATGCGGTAAGGATTTCCCTGATGAATGCCCAAATAGGACACGTACCCCTGAAATTGGATAAATTAAGCTCCATCCGTTAAAGATGAGGATAAAATACAGTAAGATCGCTGACCTTTATTAACTAAAAGAGAAAAAGTCAATAAAGTTATCTAGCAGCAGGGAGGGCGAGCACATTTCGATTTATAAGGTCCTATTTACTGAACTACAAAAACGAAAAATTACGCCAATAAGGCCAAACAGAAGCCTCTAACTAACCCAGAATATCTAGTACGGGTTAGTTAATTTTGTTACTGTTTTTTTATCGTCGTAGGTGGATTTTTTTTATTATGCGCGCGAGTTTACCCGACATCGACATGACACTTATTTGTGATGGCGCCCTTTCTGCTGCTGTGAATTAGATCATTATATTTCAATAATATGGAATCTTGTATAGCTAGATTAGCTCGAGAGCGACTTGAAGAAATTAAGAAATTTGTACCAGTCCGTGAAACTGTCAGACAAAAATTACAAACGCGTCAAGAATCTCAAGTTAAATTTGCAGAAGGTTCAGAACAATTATTCAGGCCTGTCACAAACGTTACTGAGAAAGTTACAGAGCTGCTGAAGGTCTTTGTCTGCTAAAAAAACTTAAAAATAGCAAAAAGAACAAAAAACATTTTACGAGATCTTCCAACCGCACAACCGCCTCTTGTAGATGAAGAAATACTTGAGGGTATTGGCAAAATTCGTACTAAAATAACCGATGTAAAAAAGAACTTGTACCTAAAGCGAAAGAAAGAAAAAAAAATATTGATCTGGTTACAAAATGTACAGTAGTTATTGAGGAACTTAAGTGAAAAATTAAAGAGAAGGATTTTTCTCGTTTTGCACATGATTGTTTTACTCAAACGTCTGAAATTTTAAAACCCAAGTATGTTAACATAAATTTTGATTGTTATTTTAAATGGCTATATCGTGTGAATTATAATACAAAACAGGCTAGAAATGATGATTTGAAAAGTCAAGTAAGCAAATTAAAAAAGCAATAGTAGAAAGATCGCCCTTAAAACTATTTCAGTAAAAAGCGGAAACAACTTTAAAGGTGTTTTTATGCGAGACCAATCACCTAACCAGCAAAATGAAATTGAAACGGGTATTATTAATGTCGATAACAGTACTGGTGTAGGTACACATTGCGTTGCATAAGCGACTCATCCACGTTGAACTGTTTATTTTGATTTGCACGGGTTATCCCTGCCAAAAGAATTTATCAAGTATGTCAGCTCAGCAAATACTCTAATCTGGTAGTCAAGATTACCAACGCAGACAACAAATGACCTACCAATATGAGGCCGTGAAGCAATTACTGTACTTGACCCCGTATCAAAATCAACCAAACCACCAAATAAAATTGAACACGTATTCACGAGAAAGTGTTATCCATTTAAATAGATAAAATAATATAATGGTAGATATTTACGGAAGATCTTGCTCGCAAAAACACACAGCTGACGGAATATAATAATAATAATAATAATAATGAGTACTTTGTATAGCGCCTAATCTTTAGAAGCTCTAAGCGCTTTACGCCATCTATAAGGTTATGACTACACTACAGAAAAAACAAATGACAAAAACAATGAAATTGGAAAACATAAAAACATGCTGAAAACATATAAGATACAAAACATTATTAGGTCTCTAAGTTTGTCCCTGCAAGACAATGAAAAATAAATAGATCACTAACGATGAAATATCCGAATTACTAAATCTTGAAATATAGATCCAAACCATGTGGTTGGGTTGAAGATAAGCAAGGAAAGTTAAAAACGAGTAATCTTCAATTACAAGATATTATCGTCAGAATTAATGGATTAACCGAAAACAGCATAGGCGTGTTTGATAACAATGGAAAAATTAAACTCGGACTTCGCATGTCAACGATATCGGATAATATTCGCGCGCAAGTACAAAAATCAGGTGATGCAATGACTGGTCCTCTCAGTATAACTAATACTACAATTATTTGTCTTGGACAATCAGAATCAAACAATGACGCTACAACAAAGAGATATGTTGATGATAAAAACATCCCAATTACGGACTAGTTAACAACAATCAATACTGGAATGAACTAATTTAGAACTGACTTTTTTAATCATGTAAACACGTTATTGAGTTTTCGAAGAAACATAAAGCAATTACTTCATTTTTAGGAAGTCGTTGATATTAAACTCGTTGACATAAAGATCACAGACAACGTAGTATATACGGTAGCGTCTAGACAAGTATTTTGGTCACCGCCTAATAAATCTATTAAACATCGCACTGAGGTCACCGGGTTATATAGGTCGTCAGTGATCGGTGCTACAACATTCACACTATCCGCCACAATATCACGGTGTTATCCACTAACAAAATAGTCTGGATCTCTTTTAGTACTACTAGATTAAAACGAAGAATATGAAATGGAACCTGGGGTTAAAAAAGGTCAAGGTCAAATCTGGATTCAGGAAACTTCATTTGGCAAGATTTGACCTTGACAGAATAACACCTGACTAACCGAAGCGAGATCTGTTTGATCCGGCAAATAATCTTATTGAAAGTATTCGTGACGCCAAGATGGAATTTTGCGACGATAGTGCATCTCATGTGTGGTCAACATTTAAAATAATACGTGACACCAAAGGCATCGTCGATGCCACAATGGACGACAAACGAGCTGCAAAGATAATAATCTTGACAATCAAAATATATTTTTAAAGTAAAGTGTATTGTGTTAGCCGAAGACAATAATACTTGGATTATCCGCAAAAAACGTGACCCTGTCCTTGCTAATGAAAAATTGCTATACTGGGTAAAAATTCCAAACCAAGAATATTGACTTGTATTGATAAACCGTATTATATACGAACAAATCCTCTAACCGCGGTTATTTACGGGACATGCACTGAATGAAAAACCTAATGTTGATTGTTTAGCTCCAATATAATTTTCATCCTTGAATTGTGTAGTTGAACGAGAAATGGAATATTTTACAAATGCAAATTGTGGAAATGGGTAAACGGATATAAGATGTACAGAAATAAACGAGTGGGCTGAATTAGTCAAGGATACCGGAGTTACAATTAATGATGTATATAAGTTGAAACAAACCACTAAAACCACTAAAATGTCCAATAATATTAAAACCTATAACACGAGAAATTTTACACGATTCGAAACATTATAGACACGGAGGAGGGTCAATAAATATAATTGATCATAACGCTTATACGTTAACTAGCGCAGTAACAATATCAAATTTTCAAGAAACAATACTGAACAATTACTGAATAATTGTTTTACCGTTCCGTCAGTTGTTGCTCACTTTGCCAGAGAATGAAATTCATGGAAACCAATATGGTTGGAATTTCTTGAAGATGTTAGACTCAGCTGTGTCAATTATGCATGGTGGATTATGAAACAAGTATGATTACAACGACGTTGTATCCGTGGATATAACAAAGTGTTATCCAAGACGTTTTCATTGGTTACGGAGTGTTCGAAATATTTTTAACGATTTGGACATCACACACTCGAGATGACCAGAGTATCGATTAATGGACCTTTACCCTACTTTGACATGACTGGATTTGCCTGTATAAAATCATATAAAGTTGCTGAGAATTTACACCTGATTTGTTATGTCTGGTTTGGTAGACACTTTTCAGATGAAAACTAAGCGCCAATAGCTGTATTACGATACACGATTGATTGTAAAATACTGATATCGTTGTCGGTTAGTGAAGAAATTATATGATATCGGAAACAGATTGAAGTTTGGTTACCTCTACCCCAACGGGTAGGACCAGATAAGTTTACACTTGACACAGTCAAAGAAAATATTCTCCATCTCAGCGAAAACGAAATTACTAAAATGTTTAATAATATATCGAAAGTCAGAGATAAAAACGAGGAAAAGAAAAATCTCGGTAGAAAAATCATCGGTAAATTTATAAACGTCACTGTACAAGATTAATCATATATGATGCTGAACTCGATTTTAAAATCGCTTATACCACTCATAGGAATATATTTATAAGTCAAGAAACACCTTTTTTCTTAAATGGAACTAAATTAGGTACAATTGTGAGTTATACAGAGGGCGAATGTCCGCAGTTTCTCCATTTAAGGTCGTCGATCATATCGTATGTTACTATAAATCGGGGTATCGATGATGAATATATATCTTGACACCGCGGTCAGAGTTGAGACAGATTCATTTTATATCTCAAGAAAATATTTTATTTTAAAGTACTGAAGTTTACAGAGATTGATAAATCAATGGGTTGGGGATCGTGGAGAATAATTTTTTTAACACGGTTATACCAAATCCGCTGATGTCCTCGTTATAGATATTTATCTTCATTGCTAACACCTCGTCAAATATCATCAGCGCCATCTGTATACATGATCCATTATCCAGACATAATACTGTTTATCTAAACGGATCTGGAAGTTGTGCTAAAACAGCTCGTGTTATTGAATTATTTAGGCAAGAGTTCGGAATTAGTTGTGTTCACACCGACATAGACTTGCGAGAGAAATGAAAAAACGAAGGAAGTGTCCAATCATGTACTTATCACAGCTTATATCGGTATAAGGGTGATAAATGGACTCCTGAAAAAATGGGTGAGAGATATATACATTTTTTAAAAAAAAAAAAAACATTTAAGATGTATACATTTTGTTTAATGATGGAAGTCAAACTATAATTGATTTGCTAATTTCAACAACAACAAAAAAAACCCAGGAAAACTCGACTACATCCAAATCTAAGGACTATTGACAATTCTATATGTGATTATGCTGGAAAGAAATTAAAATGGTTTATTTCAATTTTCAAAGAATTTTTTAAGGATTATCTGCTCAAGTTTCCCTGATTTTCAAGGCCTTGAAAATGGTACCTCAATCTTCCCAAACTGTCAAAGACTTTCAACGACCCTAAGAACCCTGAGCATCCAGTGTGCTATATTTTTTGAGAAATTAAATAAACACCAGAGAAATTATTTCACAATCGAGAAGGAATGTTTGGCTTTGATATCGACATAAAAAAACACTTTGAAGCTTACATTAGTAAAGCTCCTTTTCTGATTATTGTGTTTAGTGGTCACAACCCCTTACTTTCATCATCAAAATAAAAAACAAATATCAGAGATTAATAATGTGGATTTGTTGTTGGATGAATATAATAATGAGATTCATAAGATTTTATCTTAATCTTTTTTATCACATACATATTTGACCTATAGTAAAAAGAAACTTTTTTGTAATAGTCGTTCTTTGTCTTTATGAGGGAAAGTGTTATGTATATAAAATTTAAATTGTTTGTCAGTAAGTTTCAATTTTTATAATTCATTACATGTTATTGTAATATAACATTGTTTGTTGGACTTGACATTGTCCAAATTTGAGTTTATTTCTGCTTAATCTGATGTTCATTTTTAAAAATGTTTTATTTATGTAAACAACTAAAAATTGCTTCATTATTCTCTATGTGTAATAGCTTATTATCAGGATTATTATTAAAATAAACAAGGGGTCAATATGTTGATCAGGGTCAGGGTTTTGGAGATTCCTAAGTGTATTTTGTAAACTGTTGTGTTGTAAATAAGAAGGTTATCATCCATTAGGTAATTGTTTGTTTTTAGAAAATGCTCATTGTGACCGAGGTCAAGCAGGAAACTATATGTTATTGTGACTGTTCAGATTTTAACAGTCGTGCTTTAGCATCAAGCACTCGAAGTTGAATTATGCTGTGACCAGTTTGGGTTAAATTTTTTTGAAATTCTTAACTTCAAGTGATTATTTTATCTTGAAATATAAAAGTGCTCTGACACAATCTTGGATAAAGACATTCATTGGAATTTATACTGAATTCAAATCTGGAATAATATTTCTGTGATTCAACAAGAGACTGTTGATACATCATCACTTAGTAGGCTATACCAGACACGTCATCGCCTTCAATTTTGGATCTCTTCGAGACTTGAACTGAGTTTTATTCAGGAATTCATATTACTATGACTTGTGTCTTTAATTCTTAAATTATTTTTGGATTTACTTCGCAATACTGTAAGTTCTGTTTTTCTCATGTTTCATTATGAAGAAGAAGAAGAAGAAGAAGAAGAAGAAGAAGAAGAAGAAGAAGAAGAAGAAGAAGAAGAAGAAGAAGAAGAATGTACATATTTATTTACCATTCCACCGAGGTACGCAATGAAAATTAGCAGGAAAATTACATCTCGACAACTTCGTTCAGCAATTGGACCCTCAAACTCTACTGCTGCTTCGTTGATCTCCTTAACTTCAATATCATTTATCTGCAGAAATGTAAAGGAATCTTATTTTACCAACTCTTGCAACCCTTTTTATCAATACAAATAATAGCTGTCTTAATTCGTTATGGTTTTTTTTTCTCCATGTTTCTAACTTGAACCATTTCCAAACTACATGTTTTTGCGTGTCATCGTGGAGATGATACGAAGCATGGACACAATGTCCAGCAGCGTGTCCCTGCAATACAGTAGTAGAAACAGCAGAGCTATCGCGCAGCACAACATTTTAATCCTTCCTCTGTGAATAAAACTTACACTTTTGTCTTTCTGTGGTCTACGCCTTCCTGTCGTACTGTCACGGATTATTTATCATCCTTTATTTCATTTCATTTTGCTCAAAATCTCTTTGACTATCTCAGTCCTTTACATCCAGATAGTTATTCAGCCTTCTTTTAGATGCAGTTGGAATCAACTTTGAAATTTTTAATGCTATCTCTGTTTATGTTTTCTGTGATATCAGTTATTACCCTGCTATGCCTTTGTGTACTGTTACGGCTATTGGATTTAATTTATTTATTTTTTATTGTTAAATCCAAATTTGTCATTTAAGGTTTAATATTCATTAATTGGGAGATTTTTTCTAGAAAATTCAGGTTGACCTAGACTCTAGTTGTAAACAGGCTGACCTTGGCTTGGTTACCTCTTTATCTGACCTTGCTTCAGATTGATAAACAGGTCTTTAATACTATTGGTTAATTTCAAGGGCATCTTTATATTTTTAGTTATTGGGGATGGTTTTTCTTCTGGATCATTCTTTTAATACGTGACTTTTTGAAGGCAGTCTCTTTCTGTGACCTTCCATGAACCTCTATCAATTTCTAGAAAATCACGTGATCACTTGTTTACTTAAGAAAAACAAGTATAAGAACTGTTGTTTGAGATAGAACAAATCAGTAGAATTTTGGGCTTTAAAATGAACAGTTGTGTATTCATGTTTGAGTTATAATTTTTATTATCTTGTTCTGGACTTTGTGTCAATTCATTGAAGAAAGAGGATTTATTATCTATTTGGAGGAGAAAACATGTGCTCATAATTCATTTGGATGATAAATTAAACAAGAACTGCATCAAGTGACATTGTCAGCCATTTTGGATTACATCGTCAAGATTCGAACCTGGAACTATTAGAACATTTATTTATCAGGACTCTTACAATTCCATTAGTGGATTATTTTTGTGAATTCTATATTGGATTAATGTTGGATTTGATTCTCTAAAACTGTAAGTTTATTTATTTTATGAAAATAATTGTACTAAATAATTCATTATTAAAGTTTTACAAGCTTGTTAGTTTTCACTCTTTCTGTGTTGCTGCTTATTCGAGCCTAAGCACGTAACAGTACATTTAAGTTACCTTATCACGGTTTTCATGTGTAAAATTGTTTTTCTTTACTTTTGCTAATTTTGACAGCGCCTTCTTTTTCCTTCTGGTATTTCACATATCAGTTATGTTTCAATTCTTCCATGCTCTAATACACCGTTTATTCCCCTTCCGCCCCATTCTAAAGATTATTTAACTTTCAAACACTTAGTTGCCATGTTCCTTCTCACAGACATCTAGTTATTGTGCGTCCACTTTCTTCAGAGAGTAGGAGTGTATTGGACACATTGTTTCCGGAGGCAAAGTGCACATTTGGGATATCATTTACTTCGATTCTAAAATATTTTGTCATCCAACTGTTAAACGATGTATTATATCTTTTACATTTAATGAGTACTTGCACGTCGCATTTTATAATTTTGGTTAGTACTAAATTTCACTATGTTAAGCATTATGACTACCTTCATCCTCCAAATGAATTATCTACAGCACTCAACATACCACAGAAGCCCTCAGGACTAACTACGGTCTATAGTTAACGGTTCTTCTATTTGTACGTTACAATAATTGTGCGAAGGAAAAAGATGCAACTTTTATTATAAAGAGAGGAAAACTAACACTTTTTGGTGAATTGTTTATGTAGTATAAGAAGACGATTATCTAAATTCTAAAGCTCGAACCAACATGCAGGCCACTCTACCACCTGTCCTCACCATCCCCACATTTTCACTTGAACTTCACCGTGTACTGTATTTTTCTGACAGTTCCATGTTATTTAGATCAGTATACCAATGTATGGACCATGGCAGCTGTGCATTAAAAGTTATATTAGAATATAAATGGGTGTCAATAGAGAAATAATCATACCTTTTTATCTTCTCCACAGCAACCCATTTTTTCTCCTTTAAACACACTGAAATTTCAACAATGAAACAATACACTCAGAATACCGTGTTTGTAAATGCCGCCATTATTTCTCGTCGTGATAAAAATAGTTGGTGCTCGTGATATTTAGCTCTCATTGAATTACATCTGACGGAAATCTTTTTCACAGTGAACAGTTAATGGAACTACACGGATCCTTAAAATGTGTTTATTGGTAATGTTCTTTGCAAATGAATAGGACTCGCGTTTATTGTGGAGTTTTGTTTGGGGTGGGGGTCTTCGCAATTGAAGATTTCTAAACTGTCAAAATCCATAGCTTTTATTTTTGCACGACATTCGCCATCTTTATAGCATATAATTAAGTGTAATACAGTTCATGGGCATACCCAAATCCCCATTTGTTGTTTAACTTTTTATTTATTTGTATTCTTAAGAAATTATTTCCTCTCTGTCCTTTTTTATTTTTTAAAAGCCGCGCCGTTATTCAATTCCACACACTTTGCGTTAAACGTTTTTAGATTTACACAGTTTTGAGGAGGATTTTTTTTTTTTTATCCCATAGTTACCCCATCGTTCAAACAAAAGTTGGCGGAGAGCTTGGTCTTATATTAATCGTATTTGCCAGAAAATAGAAGGATGACTATTATATGTTAAATTTGAATATTTAAACTTGTAGGTCTAGATCTTCCATTTGGAATTTAGCAAACATTTTGTTGTCAGATTGATTAGATATTGTCAAATTATACGGGTATTACTAGTAAAAAGAGAAGAAGGAAAAAAGAACCCAAATAGACAATAATGATTACTCAATACGAGGCTGATCTCTGGGTAAGATATTCTCGATTTTCTGATCTGTGGTGTCGCTGTGTCCAGAAATTTATTCATTCCACTAGTTCGAGTGTTTCTATATCTGTGTCAGTATGGTGCAGGACGGTATTGCACTAATGCACTGGACAGATGAAATTGTGCATCATCGTCACTTGTACACACTCAGTGTGAACAGATTGCAGAAAAGCTTCTTTTTCTTCGACTTCAACTGTCTCCATACTTTAAACATCTATTAAGTTAAGGAATCGTTTAAAAGCACGCGCCTGTTTCCTAATCCGGCAGTTCTTGGTTTGCATTATTTTCTGAAAGATATATTAATAAATATTAAGTTAGTATCCTCCAAATAACTCGAAGAAGCATTACTAAGGAATTAGAGTCTGAGTACATTCAATGTTCACCAAATATATTATCTTAATTTAAATTTAATGTGACGTATTATTTGAATGAATTAGCATTAACGTTTTTATTATCATGTTGTAAACGCAAAAAAGAAGGAAAAAAAGCATTACAAGCTGAGCTGAGGCTAGTAACCATGCTGACGGATAAGTAAGTCGTACGCACTCATCATCATCATCATCATCATCAACAACAACATCATCATCATCATCATTCTCTTGACCTAGTATGGTCGTTGAGGCACTGTGCTGCTGAACATATGACCAGCTCCCTCCACTTGTCTCGATCATGCGCTAATGCCAGTATCTCCGCAACACTTTTTCTGGTCCATTCTGTGATGTTGTCAGTCCACGTTTTTCTTTGTCTACCTCTCCTTCTGCCACCCTGGACACTGCCTAACAGTATTGTTGTGGATAGACTGTTGGCTCTAATGACATGGCCATATCATTTCCGCTTTCTCCTTTTAACAGTGGTTTGGACGTCTTCATAATGGCCTACTTTGTGCCTGATTGTGTTATGTACTTCTTCATGTGTGGTATGGTCCATGTAAGAGATGCCAAGGGTGGTTCTGAAGCATCTTATTTCAAGTGCCTGTATTATTCATTGTAATTCTGCTGTCAGGGTCCATGCCTCACATGAAATACAAAAAGACTGAGATGACTAGTGCTCTCAATAGTCTGATTTAAGTTTCAAGACAGAAATTCTTGTCTCTCCAGATGGTTCTCAGCTTTGACATAGTTGCCGTTGTGTGTGCTGCTCGTGACAAACTTTCTGCTCCTGATCCCTCTTCGGTGATTATGGACCCAAGATATTTAAAATGGCCCACTGTTTACCGGTCCTGTCCTCTGACTTTAATCTTGGCTGATATTTGTTTGCCACCATTTGTCATCAGCTTTGTCTCAGGTTGATGATGTTTCGCCTTCCAATGCTGACTGTCCCACAGTGGGTTTCCAGGCCTTCGCTCGTGATGCGCTCTAAATAGATGTTGGAAAGCGTGAGTGACAGAAGACAGTATTGATATACTGCAACTGTTGTCTTGAACCAGTCCCGCACATAACCTTGAGGAATTACTGTACTGGTAGCCTTGGCGTACAGGTGCTTGATAGTATAATTCGCCTTTTGACCCATGTTGTACTTCTTCATTGTGGCCCACAATGCCTCATGCCACACTCTGTGAAAAAGCCTTTATGAAATCTATGAACACATGATAGATGTCTTGTTGAGAGTACTTTTCACACAGAACCCTAAGATTGAATATTTGTTCTGTTGTGCTTCTTCCACTCCGGAACCCGGCTTGTTCTTCAGCGATTATGCGCACTTTATCGATTTACACAAGAAGAAGAATATTTAGTTTTGGATATCCAATGGTGTCTCCTGTCCTGCTCGTTTCAAAATAATAAACTTTATGACATTCCAACACACACACACACACACACACACAATTTAAAAACAATAAAACTTGATAAATTAGACAGTTATACAAATTCGATAGGATTTACCAATGTTTAGACAGTTTTTAGATTATTTCTTCTTTCTTTTTCTCCCATGTTTTTAAAACTCTTGTTTGTAGAGTCTTCGGCCATCAAACATGCAGTAGTCTAGCTTATATCATGCCTTTTGTGTTTAGTGGTTTTTTTTTGTCCATGCAAGTTATTTCTTTGTCTGATAAAGAGCTTGATTAGCTCGAAACATTGAGAAACTGTTTTTAAATACATCGTAACCAGTTTGTTTCTGACTGCGTACAAAAACCTTACAATTTTATATATGTATCATTGATTCTTTAACTTTGAGATGACTAGATGACCTACCTTAAAAGAAAGAAGCAAAATGTTTATAGATAAAGAGAAGAAATTGACCAACCTTAATCGTTGAAATTCTTAACCGATATGTTATTGAGAACTATCATTTCTGAAATTTGACTATATAAAACCAAGCCATCATATTTTGTCATTCATATTTGTCATTCATGATTGTCCTAGGTTTTAAGATTTAAATAAATTTTGTGGAATTTTTTTTAACCAGAAGCACATCAGTTTCAAAGAACAAGAGAAGATACATTTTATCACAAATTCAGTATTTTGTAAAAAGTGGACATGTTAAGAAAAGTTAACAATAGGACGCTACAATTTCAACAGATAAGTAGTGATTTTCTTTGCGAACATTTGTGTAACCGTAATCTATTTAACGGTATACAATATTCCAGATACGTTTGTATGTCCTTGTTCAAATCCTATCAAAGATTGAAATAAATGGTACAATTGTTTTGACAGGTCCATTTACTTTTATTGTTAACCTGACTATACCAAGTTGCATTATGATGAGATATTAAATTTTCTATGTTTCTATTTCTTTACAAAACAGATAGTAGGACTAATGCATAGAGTCGTTGCCTTTTAGAATTGTTACACGCAATGGATTTTATACAGAGCGCGAGCGTGGACGAAATCGATTGGTACCCATTTTTTCCAAATCTTTCATGAAAAAAATAATTGTGAAGCGAATAGTTAAAATAATATTTCTTTAAAATACTAATCATCACGCATCACGAAATGCTAATAATTTCCTACTTGTATGCTTCGTTTTCATTGTTTAACATTTGTATGACTAATTAGTAAGTACTTCCAAGCCCAATTCGCTGAATGCAATAAAAAAAGCCGACCCAAACACCTAATACACAAAGTTATTCCTATCTCAAACTACTAAGTTCGTAAACATAAGAACATCCAAATTATTCCCAATGTAAAGAAATTAGCGAATGTCCATTTTACAAAATAAATTATTTTCGTGAATTCTGCAAGTTAATATGACCTCCGTTCATAGAATGTAGCAAATTATTCGCGTTGGAAAATATGTGCCTGACGCCACCTCTCTCCATAATCAACAAATAATCACAAAGTCTAGCAAACGGATACGTAAATGTAAATAGCACATATAAGTTTATTCTAGAATACTCAGCATTGTGTCAAATATTATATTGAGAGACGCTTTAAATTTATTTAATTCAGGGGCAGGTCCGGGAATATCAGAGTGTCATGTTGTAAGGATTAACCATATTTCAACATGTATATGTTAGACCCTGAGGCTAATAATTTCGCGCTGTATATACATGTATGTACGAAGGTCATTTCGGCGAAAATGAGGTGTTATGCAAGTTAATTGACATGAACATAAAATTCGTAACTGGCCTTATTTTGGGCAGCCAGTTACATAATAATTACGATCACATATTTCACAGGTATGTGGTGGAATTCCGGTGATCGGATCAAAGGAATATCATGTGTGGGTCGTAATCCACCTTTGACAGACTATTGGGAGGGGCTAGTGTCTGATAATTATATGGATCAACATCCACTCGTAATTGACCCAGGCGTGACCATCATTGGAATCGCAAGCTTAAATATATTATTTTGAGAACTAAACGTTAGTAGTCGCAAAAATCCGCATGCGGAAATTATAAGGGAAGATAAGCTACTCCGACGTCATTCAAAATTAGCGGAAAACTTTTATTCTGGGAATTACAAGGAGCTTCAGTATATGAATCTTTTAGGGAACAGAGGGAATTAGTTGTGTAAAGTTGGTCTGAGTCTCTGGAAGACAAAAGAGAAGGAAGAACGGAGAAAGAACTTAGAAGGTCTGGAAGGAATTTGGATTACCAGTCCAGATAAAGATCATATAGATGAGTTGGAACATTGGACAGGAGGAAAATATTTCACTATAAGTCAGATGATGAAATTGGCCGTCACTTGGTTGAGTGAAAAACGAGTGATAGGGTTTTAATTTAACTTTTTTTGAGTGATGACTTTTATTGAATTATATTAAATTGCTGTTATTTGAATTTCACATTTTGTGTATTTATTAATTTAATTGTCGGCACCGCTGACTGGGGGTTTGGAAATTTGAATCTCTCCATCACTACTTCAATTTCTGACAAAACACGAGGCAGGGTGTGTCTTCTGTAATAATTTAAATAATATTGGGAGAACCCCACCCGAGTTTAAATAAAGGGAAACCGTTTGCACAGAGTTTTTCTTTCCAGTCAGGTTTATGGAGAATGTACTGCACTGATACGTGTTTGATACATTTTTTAAAATTTAAAGACGTCCAAAAGTTTGAACATTGGGATAGTCATGGTCGACTTAAAATGGTTTGAGTTATATCTGAGCTACATACAACAAATTTTCAGTGTTAGCAATTCAGAATACAGAATTTTGCCAATATCGTTTCGTTTATCACAGATTAGTAATTTAGGATCCCTTCTTAGTGTATTATGCAAATGATATAGTAACAAAAATAAGTTCTAAACGTAAATTTATATTGCACGCTGATGAACACGACATTCGTGTTTTCAGATCAACGTCAGATTGCGTTTTATGTTCAGTGAAGAACTAGAATCTTGGAATCTTTGACTCACTGACAACGCATTTTCTTTATATTTGAGTGAGACTGAATGTATCCCATTTGGTTTGAAGAGAATAGTAAAATAAATTAGAGAATTAAAACAGCATGAAATTGGCACACAGTCCGTTCTCAAAAGTATACTAAATGTTTAGGTATGATCAGTGTATTGTGAGGGTGAATACGTAGTCAAAAGTATATTTAAAAGTATATGACAGTTTAAAGAGTGTTAGTAAACAGACATGGCCAATTACTGATAACTATCGCTATGGCCTGCTTTAACTAAATGACATATTGAGTATTTGTTTGTTATTCCAAAATTGATAATAATACAAATAACAATCTCCAAATTACAACGAATAAAACTACATAAAGATTTATAATCAACATTTAATTGTATAAGGTTATAAATAACATTTAACTTCATACAATTTATAACTAGCATTTAATCGGAATTCTGCATGAATTTGCAAGTATAGGGATGCTAAAAGTAAAATATAGAGTTAAACAATTAGGACTGAGTTTTGTATGACCAGAAATATCCATTTTACCGAAGAAACAAAATATGTGAAAATAATTAAACATAACAAATTTGTCGCTAGGAGCAGTAAATTTTTGTTTACACCAATATGTCTGTATCATTGTTTCAGCTATTGCATTTTATACACAACAAAAGATTGTTATATTGTCACCCCCCCCCCCCATCAGGTATTGCTATTTTTATGTAATGTATTAATCTTGCGTGCTTTTTGTAGTTGATGTTTGCTTTGCAATGGCGTTACAAGGAATTCTCACCTCCCAGCATAACTAAATTACAGACCTCCAGATAATCCAAAACGTTGTTTGTTTAGGAATTTTCGGCCTTCTCTAGATCTGCCCCTTCCCGTTGAGGTTTTGTTGTTGTTCAGTTACCAAATCACAATACTGAGTCAAATGTTAGGCACTGGTGTGTATATTTGTTGTAGAAGTTATTAGCAGTCTGTTATGTGTTGATTCTACCGTAACAGTTATTTCTTCTTTTTATTATTTATTATTAACATGTGCGTGAAATTACAATCAAATTCTTATTATTTTTAGTTGTTTTAGGATTGTTTTCGCCGTCTGGTCCTCGCCGAATTAGCTTGACAACGCGCATGCTCTAGTCTAGTTCCCTGTTTCATATTCTAGAGTGGGCCGAAAGTAGTGAACCAGACTTCACATGCTTTTCATTGGCATGCGCAATGCAACCGGAAGCACGTTGTTTCGTCCTGTACAGTTGTGCAATTATTTGGTGAATTAGTTAAATATTGCTTTGTGATTAATTACGAAAAGAAAATGGGTTAGATCTACGTCTTACTGTATTTTTTAAACATGACCGAGATTGAGAGTGGGCAATTTGACGATGTGGAAATTTCAGTCTCTTCGGAAAACGAGTTCTTTTTTAGCACGGCTGGCAGGACTCTGTAAGTGTCCAATAAGTATAAGGAGTATTGGTATAGTATTTGCACACCCTCCCGTTTGTTTGCAGCCCCAACGGATTTAGAAAGAAAATGCGATATGAATATAAAATCTGCACAAAAGCTAGTTATTTCACCTATAGATTTTATAATTTCTTTCCATGTTTGCGTTTATAGTGGGATTGTTTACAAAGAGCGTGTGTGAATACTATAATCACAAGAGTCTGACGTTTTATCATAAAGTACGGTGAAATCACCCTATTGGTAACATAAATGAACACAAGGAGTGTAACCGTGACCACAACCCTCCGCTCGATTAGACTTTCTTACGCGAACCGCTCCGGTGGCTTAGTGGTTAGAGCGTCCGCCGCGGAAGCGGGAGGTCGTGGGTTCGATCCCTGCCGAGTCATACAAAAGGCTTAAAAATTGGTACTAACAGCTGCCTCGCTTGGCGCTCAGAATTAAGAGGTTAGCGTTAGTACTGGTCGGCCTGGTGTCAGGATAATGTGATTGGGTGGGACATAATGCTACATCATACATGTCTGTGGCATGATGTCCCAGTGCTAGACATAACTATAAACTGCCTCACTGCAGACATTGTAGCGATATGACTGAAAAATTGTTAAAGGTACATTAAAAATCCTAATCAAACAATCTTTCTCACGTATTTTATTGCTTCACAATCACAAGAAGACTGTAAAACTACAAACACCAACATATAACTCTAGGATGACCATCATATGAATCCAATCCGGTGAATTAACCTTTATTTTCACCATTATGGTCACAAACCTTTCTAGAATCCACCAGACGGATGTAGTCCATTCTTCCACTATCTGAATAACATGATGAAAGTAATTTCACAAGATAAAATGTTTGACTTGCTTTATGTTTCAGATTATATCATTTCATAATATATAAATTTCCAGAATTTTGATTAGAAAAATGAAGAAATATAAATTTCACAAACTATTTGTTGTGAAAACGAGTGAAAAATGTAAATTAAGTGTAAATGTTGCCACAATTTGAAGAAAACCAGATTTATTACACAGAAGCACAGCAATATGGTAGTCATGTGATACTGTACAAACAAAAACAGTTGATACGTGCTCGGTACTTCTTGAAAATGGTTTTTACCACCCATCTGCAATACCGGCAGGTAACTGGTTGCTGTTCACCAAATAAATATGTTGAGAATTAAGTGTGCATTATATTTGAGAACTTTATGTTTCTTAATTTATCTCAAGTAAAATTACCTGATGTTCATTTTTATGTTGGATTTGTTTTCCTACAGAACACTAGAAATGGCATATTGTTGATGTCATGTGACTGTCTGACCTCCTATGTCTTTAACTTGTAGGTTGCGAGATTTGTGTAGTCATGTGACTAAGAATGCAAATGGTTAGATCAGGTCAAATTTCAGCAACGATGTACTTTTGTCTTGTCTATCAGCGGATTAAACATGTAACGAATGCTATTCTCATGATTATTGAGAAAATAAATCATATTCCTATCGATTTCATGCAGGTATATATTGATGAAAGATCATTGAAGTTTGCTGGTTGGCGAATTCCAACTTTTCGATAGGGAATGCGCTTTGACCCTACACCCCAAGATAAATGTCCAAATATCAAAAATGGGGTGGCAAGAGTCAGAGGAAACTTGGATTAAATGGGTATTTGCCACACTAGCGCATTTATAGTACGGTATACTAATATTACCCATATACTAATTCATTGGCTGCCGTTTTCTTTTGCACTCATAGTAAGGTAAAACCATGTAACGAATGGGAAATATTTCGCAGATCTGTGAAAAAATCACGGATGCAAATTAGTTAGGTTCCAATGAAAACTTCATGACTCCAGAAACGCGTATGTTTGAGGTATTACCATACATGCCAGCCATTATGCTTTTGGCGTAATCATTATGCTTTTTTTCACTAAATTACGCGTTACACTTGAACGCATATGGATTACGCATTTTCGGTATATCCACCACCCACCCAACCCAAAAAAATCAATTATTTGTTTTCTCATTATTATTAGCATTCCATTAATCCCACAGACCGTATTTTAGAAAAGATGGCTTTTACGTAACTACAGTATAAGAGTATGCTTGACCGTGGACTTTCGTAACAGTATCATGTTCTGTTTATAGCTAACCTGGTTCTACTGTTGACCTCAAATTCTATTTATAGAACCTGTATGCTTAGTGAGGAGAGAGCAGACTGGTTTTCCAAATTTACTCGCAGATTCCATGTTTTAATTGTTACTTCCTGCAGAATCAGTTTAAAGATATTATAGCGCTTAAAAAGTACAGCATCACGTGATATCTATTTCCATCCTTGTGGAAAGAATTTTTAAATTTAGCGCTTAAAGTCCAAAGATGGTTTCTAGTCGATGTGTGTAAAGCTAAAAGTGCTACATATGAAAACTTGAAACAGTAAAGGATGTTAAAAGACGAGAAGGGCAAATAATCATTGTTTATTGAAATTTTAGCATGTTATATGTGGATTACGCTTTTTCTGCCTGGATTGCGCTTTTTGACCACTTGGATTACACCATTTCCTCGTCAGGGGTTGGCATGTATGTATTACTGTACACTGTTTATGAAATTAACACGATCGCTACAATCTGCTAGATCCGCATGAACTCATTCATCATTGCTAGTATCAGCATCCTCTGCTTCGGATGACTCAGTCTCAGAAACTTTGATGTCCAAAACTAAAGCACACAAAATATCCAGCTTCCGAACATATTTTTCCTTGCTCAGTATTTTCTTTGCGTGGGTTCCAGTTTTAGATTCAGCCATTGTGGTTATGTGAGAAAGCTTGCAAGTAGCTTCTTGTGGGTCGGTGGTTCTTTCCGGGGATTTCACCGGGTTCTTCCTCTACCATTAATACTGGCTGCCATGTATAGCCTATCTTGTGCTGAAAAATAGTGTTAAACCATAAAAAAAAAACGAACTAGATTAAACCTGAGAAACTCATCACCGTCATCAATTATAATGTATGCCATCATTTACAATTTTAAATGAACAGAACATGTGAAGTGTAACTGCCCTCCATTAGTAACCCTTGTTTTCTGAACAATTCAAATTTGCACAAAGAAAAGTAAAATCATTTCTAAATGGTTAATATTGGTCTAATTTTTTTAAATTAACATTATGATAATCATATCACCAGGTTCATATCTATATCTACTGATATTCATTATTATTGTATACCGTTAATGGTAGGGAACAATTGTATGTGCTGCATTTCAGTGTTGAATGGTGTGCACATGTCATGGAAGTTAACATAGGAGTGTATGTTTTGCCAAGTGATTCAATCAGAGAGTGATTGCCTGCTGATAGAATTTGTTGAGCAAAATTTGATGCAGTGGATGAATAAAGTTTGACATTCTGCATAGGTACAAAAGTCGGTATGCATAATTGATTTTTGTTGAATGCCACCCAAAATCTATTAATTTATTTCAAATGGATTGTCCTCCATTGAATTTTCTGCTGTATAGTTGTTCTCTGCTTTAGCCAGTAATATTAAATATAATGTAAAACGATAGTGAGAACATTTTGTGATTAATTAAAGTATATGAAATACAGTGCCATTTCTTGGGCCTCATGTCTGTGCCTATAGTGTGAGATTCTATTGATGGAATTATCTCACTTCATAAACTTGTCTCATTGAAATCTTTTCCTCATTTCAGGGCAGAAGAATTGCACCCTTCTGGTCAGAACAAGGAAAAAGGTAATAGATGATTTATGGGTCTAAGGCCACTTCTGCCTGCTAAATAACACATCTCGCTAGGATTTTAAAACTAGGATTACAGGACTCCCATTTTGATAAAAATAGGAGTCCCACTAGCCAAAGTTGCAGTCCCCTTCCAGAAAATGTTGAAATTTGCAAATTAGAAGAACTGTTGATTGTCATTGAGTTTAATTTCCACATTCTTTATCACACTGACATGTACAATCATGTTAGCCTATTCGGCTAGTCTGGTAATTCTGCACGATAATGTCATTTCTGTAAACATTGAATCGCATGCTGTTTTGGTTTAGAATTCTATTTTTTTTATACTAAAATGCCAGCATAAAGATTCCAAAATAATGTATTTTAGTTCCATAGCCTGCAAAGCCATGTGCAGAATAGTCTGCTATATATCCAATTGTGTAAACATAGGGGTGGTGTACCATTTGTTCAAAATTACTATTATTTTTAATAGAACATTCTGGTGACAGTTGCCACTTTTCAAGTGGTAAGCATTGCAGAAATTTATTTTCATCAATTGAATTCAGACTGGGTTTTGCGCCATTATTGGTGACCTTAGATGTGCAGAATAACCTGACAGCAGTATAACTCTTGTTAGTCCTTCTGGGTGGGACAAAATTTTATCCTTCCAAGGAATGGTCTTATTCCAGACACTAAGGCATCACACACTTTCTTACACTTAGTGATGGGAATCGGTCAGAAATTCATAATCGATAACTGGTTCCCCTTAACCAACTGATCATTGATTATAATCGGTTACTACCGTAAGAGCAAATTAATTTTTTTTTTAGTATATCTTTGATCAAGAGTTCAGTATGCTTATAAATGTACAGGAGTAATCTTTTTTAATGACATGTATTCTTTAACTTGACAATAATATTACATTGTGTGTTACTTTTGTTCTACAACTTTATTAAATGAACGCAACTTTTTATGGCTGATCAGTCATATGTAACTGAAATACTGCTACAATCCCCCGAAATTCTGTCATTCATATGTGATGTGTCTATAATTTAAAGTATAGAAGGACATGATTTTCTTCTTTGTCATTGTTTATAAATACTACAAAAGATGTTGCAATTTAACTGAAACAAATCAACAAAATGTGTTTAAATTTATTAACTCAACAATTTAATAACTTGACCATGTAATAATAACTATATATTCCTAATTGGAATAATAAATTTCAGGTCAACTTTAGTGGCTGGGAGTTTTACTAACCTTTGTGCTTTGCATACACATAAAAGTAGTCTCCCTTTGCGCACAATCGATTATGGAGTTTCACAATCGATTATCTTATTGATTTGCTCAACCAACTGATGATCGATTATAATCGATAATCGGAACAACACTACTTACACTCCCATCCAAACTATCAGTTCTAGCAACTTTAGCACTCTTCTGAATCTCATGAAATCACTCTCATTTTGACATTTAACCCCAAAATCCTTATCCAGATTTGCAATCTGTGTTTTCCAAGTCTTTAAGTTTATGTGTCTTGATTTCAAGGTTGCATGCACTATTTATTTGGCAACAATCAGAAATGAACACAATGGAAGCTAAAGTTCTGATGGACTCTAATAATAACCACATGTGCATCTCTCTGTCTTTCTGCCTCTGAATTCAGTCATTGTAAATTAATCAGGACATTTTCCCACCCAAGCTGCTAGTCGAAATCTTTGAACTTGCCACCAAGCTAATGCATCTTGTAATTTTGACGTACTCTTAAAAATACAGCATTGCAGGTATTTTAACCACTGAATTCTGTCCTTTTAAATATCAGTACACTAAAATTATCAACACATTCTCTAACTCAGTATGTTGTTGACATAGGACTGGCAAACCTTTAAATTTACCACCCATCTATTTTATGTGTATGCAAGACTTTGGCATGGGTGATTTTCTGCGTCCCTGATATAAAAATTTAAATTTAACATGCTGGCTAAATGTTTTCATTTTACTATACTAGGATTTATGGCAATACAAAAACAAACAGAACGTTGCTAAAGTGGTGATATTATTATTATTATTATCGTTAAACTATATCTGTTGAATTGCACATGTACTAAATTTTGTTTTCAAAATGTTCGTGTAATTGGTAAGATTGCAGAGTAGAAAAATTCCATGAAATGATAGAGACCTAAATTTCTTTGATCCATTTATTTTATGAGTATCTTTAGATGCAGATTTTATTTTTTAACAGCAGATAAAAGTAAGGACATATTTTTTTTTTCTCATTCTTAATGGCATGTTAGCTGGCAGTGTCAAAACTGTTAGTTTTATAAACCAATAATACACCGCTCCCTCGATAACTCGCGCCCTGATAACTCGCGAACCCGCTTATAACGCGGTGTCCGGCGTGGATCCCGTTTTTTTTATATAAAGAAAATATTTTTTAAAAATGAAGAAAATCGTGATCAGAACTGGTGAATGAAACCTTGATATATCGCCAGTTTTATCGTCGAAAATGACGGTTAGTACCCGAAAAGTTAGAATCAACATCGTGAAATTTTCAGGTTTTATTGGAAAAAATATTTTCTCAGTTCGCTGTAAATAATAATACTGTATATGTATAGGGGAAATTAGTGTTTTAATCTTTTCATTGTGTTGCAGTGTAAGCAGTATAATCGTTGCATGTTCTCTTCTATTCAAACATGAAAAGAGTCAATTGACTGTCACATCGATGCCCGCGAGCACATCTGTGAGAACCTAATTAACTGCCGGCTGCATTTTGATCGACGACTTGGGGAAGTGTTTGTTGTATTGTAAAACTCAATTAAAATAGACCTGCTTTGTTTTATAAGGCGGTCTTTTGTATCAAATCAGGTAAAAGTTCAAAGGAATGCAAATCCTACTTGCATAAACTCTTGTGGTCAATATCGTGTCTCAACATCATATTAGTTGGACCAATCTAACATGGTTTCAAATAGTAAGTATTTATTGTCATTAAAGTATATATTAATCAGTAATTTATCCTAATCATTTGTAAATGTGATCATGGAGAGCAAGGGAATCAAGCGAAAGGCGTACTCGGTGAATGAAAAGCTTACTGTCATAGAGAGGGTTCGTAATGGTGAATCAAGATCAAAAGTTTGTAGTGAACTTAAACTTGCCGAGTCGACACTCAGAGGTTGGCTCAAGGATGAACAGAAATTTCGGGATTATTTGCATGAAGTTGATTCTGATGATGGATTTAAATGGAAACGGGCACACACTGCAAGCGACACAGAATTAGATGATGCTGTGTACACCTGGTTCACACAACAACGTGAACAAAGTGTTCAGATTTCGGGAACAATTCTCAAGATCCAGGCAGAGAAAATGGCAAAAACTATGGATAATGAATCAGATTTCATGGCAAGCCATGGATGGCTTTGGAGATTCCAGCGCCGACATGGAATAAAACAAAATTCTTTGTTGGGAGAGATACGCTCAGCAAATCAGACGGCCGCATCTAGTTATCCCAACCAACTCCGAGAGATACTGACCCGTGATGGATATACAGACGACCAAGTTTATAATTGTGATGAGGCTGGTCTATGCTATCGGATGATTGAAATATTTTTTTATATATTTTTTTTTACATGTCTGACTTTAGACCCATTAAATTCATGGTTGGTAATGGTTTATGTTTGTAAAAAAATTTTTTTTTTACATTTTACTCTATCTAATCAATCTCTCTATGTATCTATTTAGTGATAGCAGAATTTTATGTTTTAGATCAACACAAGTTTCGATGTCGTTTTTCAATATGAATGTTATCTTTTTTGATAAAAAAATCTTGATTCATTTTGAACAAACAATAAAACTAGAATGTATCCAAATCAACACAAAAAAGCAGTGACGTAATACACAATGTGTTTAGCGATACACATGTTAAGAGTACTGATACCTCGTGGAATAATGTTTGTTTTTACGATCTTTTCAAGATATTTTATCCAGAAATTAAAGGTAATTTACGAACAACACCTTTATAAAGAAATATTTATTCACAGTAATTTTCAGCACGATTATAAAACAAGTATTTAACAATGCACCCCCCCCTTTCGCCTCTCTGTCGATCTCCCATCTCTTTATTAGTTTTTTTTATAGGTTCCTTGGTAACTCGCGTCCTCGCTTATAGTGCGGTCGATGTTTTTGGACCCCGTTGTGCGCGAGTTATCGAGGGAGCGGTGTACTGAAGTTTCACACTTCATGGAAACAATATGGTATTGTGTTTATGTCCCTTGATTTACCCCATGACCATGATTTTTTATCATTTTGTAAATTGATTTACTTAATTTTGTGACTTGTTATGCATATTTACATCCTGTCTTTTAGTTTGATGCATGACTAGATTGTATAAGCTATAAATTGGTGTTTTCAAGTTGTAATATCAATCTTATTAATAAATCTGTTGAAAAGTGTTGGGTAATTTACCTCTGGGTGATTAAGTCATGTTGATTCTGTTGTGACTTAAGGTATTGTGAAATAGGGGAGGGTTATTCATTCTTTTCCTCTGTTCCTGTTTTAATATTGGTCTGCAGATTTAATTAATTATTTTGTTGAGATAAAATTTGAGAGAATTCATTGTTTGGATTTTTCATTGGAATTGCAAATTGCTCAATGGCTCGGGATTCGGATATTCTATGATTATTATGAATTCATTCAAACTAGTTTTTAACTACAATTGTGATACATCAAGACTGTAGGCACATTAGCACATTTAATGTTATTAGTACATTGGCACATTAAGTAACTAAAATTCATTTGGAACACAATTCTTTTGGATTTGTGTAGATCGTATTTTGGAGTTTAACTTCAATTTTTCTTTAATTTTCATTGATACCATATAGAATTAAATTAGTTTGTAAATTTTTAAAAAGTTATTGGTGTTTCTTCTTTCTATTACTTAAGTTTAAGACCATGGAGTTGTAGCCTTTTATCTTTGTTCATTGATATAACTGTTAATTCTGGTTATTATTGAGGTTTGGATTATTCATTTTAAGTTATATAATATTTAATAATAACGAAACGTGTAAACATTTTATGATGTGCAACATGACTACATATTTTTAAGGAGAGGGGACTGAACCAAATGATGATATATTAGATGATTATGATGAAGAAGAGGATGAGGATGAAGAGGAATTTGACTGGTCTGAGGAGACAGGGGACTTTACTAAGCGTTACAATGCAGTTACCTCCCATGGATATCAGGTAATTTGTGTGACTTGTATTCCTCACTTGTGAAAGTAATGGCAGGAATGGCATCTTACCAGGTTTAGTTGATGGTAACCATTCCTCTAATTAGTGATGGGAATCGGTCAGAAATTCATAATCGATAATCGGTTCCCCTTAACCAACTGATCATCGATTATAATCGGTTACTAAGAGCAAATTTTAATTTTTGTTAAACAATTATATCTTTGATCAAGAGTTCAATATGTTTATAAATGTACAGGAATAATCTCTTTTAAATTAATGACATGTATACTTTAACTTGACAATAATATTACATTGTGTTATATTTTTTCTACAACTTTGTTAAATGAATGCAACTTTTTATGGCTGATCAGGCAAATGTAACTGAAATACTGCTACAATCACCCAAAATTCTTTCATTCACATGTGATGTGTCTATAATATAAAGTGTAGAAGGACATCTTTTTCTTGTTTGTCATTGTTTATAAATACTACAAAAGATGTTGCAATTTAACTGAAACAAGCCAACAAAATGTGTTTAAATTTATTAACTCAACAATTTAACAACTTGACCATGTATTAATGACTATATGTTCATAATTATGACTCATAAGGTTTCATATTTGTATTTGTGAAGGGAATTAATAAATTTCAGGTCAACGTTAGTGGCTGGGAGTTTTACTAACCTTTGTGCTTTGCATACACCTAAAAAGTAATCTCCCTTAACACACAATCGATTATGGAGTTCACAATCGATTATCTGCTCAACCAACTGATGATCGATTATAATCGATAATCAGAACAACACTATCTCTAATGCTGTTTTTTTCAAGGCTTTTTGCATGTGATGCACAACACTTTTTGTGTTTCTGCTAAAAACACATTGTGCTAAACTTATAAATCAACACAAATGTTAGAATATCTTTGTTTCTTCTCACAGATAATAAGTTATAAACTGGCTTGCCCAGAATATGCAGTAAATTGGCTTTATTTATTTTATAGATGCCTTATATACAACACATGTGTTTTGTTTGACATCATGTAATGCATCTAAAATAATGAGAAATGTAAATGTAATAAAATTACAGAAGAGATATTTGATATTAGAGTCAAAAGTACTGATGCTAAATTGCAATGATGAGATTTGTCTAGTACACTTGAACTCATTAACACCAGTTCCTGAGTATGGTGGTTGAAAAATTGATTCAGTATTTGTGTGTCTATAATAGATTGATATTTAATATTTGCAGAATTTTGACCCTGCATTTTAAAGATTTTGTATTCTTTACCTTTGTTTTTATATTTTATATGTAGTTTACATCTCACCTCTGCGTGGGTTCGATTTTCATATTTGGCCAAAGTGGGTATCTGAGAAAGCTTGCCAGTAGCTTCTTGTGGGTCATTGGTTCTCTCCGGGGTTTTCTCCGGCTTCTTACTCCACCATTAATATTGGCCGCCATGTATAGCCTATCTTGTGCTGAAAAATGGCAATAAACCCTACAACAACAACTGCAGCATTTGAAAAAAAAAATTATTATATTTATCTGTAATCATTTATCTCAATGGTCTACATGGTTCATTTTCAAAGGTTTTTTTTCTTCAAATATTTTTCAAACTTTTATTTACATTTTTTAGAACTTAAAATTTTTAATCATCACTATAATGCCATGATTGTGCTGGCATGCTGTTAAAACTTGCATAGTATACTTAGATTTTAACTGCTCAACAGTTGTAGGTCTTGATATGGTGAGTTTTCACTTTTACAGTTTTTGGTCAGAAAGTAAGTGAATCACATGGGAGCAATACACTTTTTATTCTGTTTTCTTCAGGATAGAAATATTGCTGTTATATATGATTAATTTATTTTGTGGAAGGCATATCTTTTATTTCAGATTGTGTAAAAACAGTCAGTTTCCTCGTCCATATTAATAAAATCTCTGATTTTTATATTTTGAATTAGCATCTAGTTTGAAATGATTATGGGCTTAATTGATTGGATGTAAAATATTGCAGGCTAATTTCAAGCAGCCAAATCAGCAGACCAAGATTGTTGTCAGTCTCCAGCCCTCGGAAAAGGCTTTAGGGAAATACGCACAAAAGATAAATGTGGGTGAGTCTGTTGTTAAGGGGCCACTTTTGCCGAGGTTTTTGTTATGTTACCATAAGATTTTTGCACATGTTAGCTACTGAGAGAGTAAAGAAAATATTTCAATAAAGTTTTGCGATGGAAATAAGTTTGAATGTTACTGGCATCTACCGGGGGATGTGTGGGTGGAATTTATTTCATTTACCTCTGTATAGACATTACATGCATAAAATTGATGACATATCAATATGTTGCTCTTTAGCATATTTATTGGGGACATATGTGAGAAAAGGATGAAGTCGAATGCATGCACCAGAGATATTGCCAAGAAACTCAAGTTTGCAAATCATGCAAAACAGATTATCTGCTGGGAAGCATTGATGCATGAGAACTCCCACAAATGAGATCATATTTTTATGTATATCTTCAGCACAATATAAAATATTTAACGTTTAAGATGAAATGATCTATACAAAACTTGAATAGTCCAAATACCTGTTCATTCCATACTGTGTATGTGTACATAATACATTCAACCAAAACATTTTTGAAGTAATAGTTACGCATTTTTTCACTAAATTACACCTTACACATACCGTATATACTCGCGTATAAGCCCGTTCGCTTATAAGCCGACCCCCCCCCCCAAACTGAATTGGTAAAAGTGTTATAAAGTGCATGACCCGCGTATAAGCCGACTCATAATTTATTTACAAACGGTACATCACAAGATGCACAAAGTGAGTTCTGAATACGTTTTTTTTTAGGTAAATCACATTATTAAATAAAATAAAAGAAAGAAATCTAGTTTATATGTTGAAATAAAAACAATTCTGAAGTGTTAAGTCTTAATGGAAATTTAATTAATCATCATTCTAAAATCATGAAATATAAAAGTTCGATCACTTTTAGAATCCTTCAAAATCGGGCTCTGTATCAGTTCACGAAACTCGGCTTCTGTTACGGGCGTGCTTTCATCATATACGTCGTCTCTCCCCCCCCCCCCCCCCCCCCCCGGTACTTGCTTCTCGTTCACAACAAATTCGCGTGCTGCAGCACAGTTGTTATTTGCTTCTGCATATTCAATAACTTTAAGTTTGAATGCTGCATCATAAGCAGACCGCTATCTTTTACTTCCAACACTATTCATTTTATCCGATTGAATTGAACATAAACTTCTACAGAGATTAAACTGAAATAATTTCTTTCAGTAGTAGTATACTATTTATATACCTTATCCTGTAATTATTTCTATGTGTGGTTGGTTTTCAATTCGTATTTGATCATTATTTATCATTGTTATTTGTGTTGTGTTTTTTAAACTACGGGTAGTGTGATTCAATCGATCAAACTATGATTGGTTTCAGCGTGGACATTATTCAAGTATTGTGACAGTTTATAACTTTGAGCAGAAACCATGTCCACTACCATATCTCATTAAACAATACATCTGAGAGTTGGCATCTATTAGTTAAGTCATTGGCATTGTGCAACAAAACAAACCTATTATCCCCGAGGCATTTACCACAGATTAAGCATATGGTAGCTATTGTACAACAATCTTCCGCTAACAAACCACTTTGCTTTACAAACAACTAAACAATAGTTGTATATAAACTGTGGATCCCGATTACTTCTAAAACACCTGTCAAAGAAATCCAACAAATTATATTGTTTTACAATTATTCACGCTGACTCGTATATTGCACTGTTATTTGCCGTTCCTAAGCGTGCGCGCAACAAAATCCTATGGAGCCTCTCGCTATTGTTTCTTGAAGACTGTCATACATGTATTTCTACTCTCGATCAAAATGTTTGTCGTATATACCTTCAGTATCATAATTCTTTTATTTCTTTTTACGTAGATTCTTTTCATATTTACACTAAAATAAGCTAGCGTGCATTTCTACGAAACCATAGAGTTTAATTATTACTGATTAGCTGAGGGATAAATACTTGACCAGAGATTATTAATATGGTGGTTCTTTTGGAAAATACACGTTTTTCCGTAGTTCAAATAACACGTATGGCTGTATACCTTCAGTATCGTAATTCTTTTATTTTTTTTCACATAGATTCTTTTCATATTTACACTGAAATAAACTACCGTGCATTTCTACGAAACCGTAGAGTTTAATGATTACTGATTAGCTGAGGGTTAAATACTTGAATAGAGATTACTAATATGGCGGTTCTTTTGGAAAATACACGTATTTGCGTGGTTCAAATAACACGTATGGCTGTATTTTCTGGTGGATGGACATCTGTCAAATAGACGTCAAGTACGTTAAAAACATGTTTTTCATTCATTATCCTACCACTTATGTTAGAAAAAAAATATTTGTTTTACTTCACGTCAGGACAAATCTTATCAGCCATGTGGCATCATTAGGCATGTGATCTCATATTCGGCGATCAACGGAAACAATAAATATTGGAAATCGAGGGGAAAAAGCATTATAAATTTCAGGTTTGGAACTTGACCCGCAGATAAGCCGACCCCCCTTCTTCCAGGCCTTTTTTTTGTCCTAAATTTCTCGGCTTATACGCGAGTATATACGGTAAGCATATATGGATTATGCTTTTTGGTATATCCACCTTCCAAAATGAATCATTTATTTGTTTTCTTGTTGTTTTTTTTTAATATTCCATTAATCCCACAGACTGAGTTTTAGAAGAGACTGCTTTTACATAACTACAAGAGCACGCTTTGTGCATGCAAATCTACTTTCCTAATAGTATCATGTTCTATTTATAGCAACAATCCTATTACCAAGAAACATCCTGGTTCTACTTTCAAACTTTCAACTATGTATTCTATTTAAAGCGGCTGTATGGCTTAGTGAGGGGAGAACATCTTATATGTGGATTGTGCTTTTTTCTTGTCAGATGTTGGCATGTATGCATTTTGAAGATTTATTGGTATCAAAAACTATTCACAGCTTTCCACAGCTCTTAATAATTATGCTAACCACAAGCCTTCATTGGCTCCAAAGAATTATGCTGACCACATGCCATCATAACATATAATATTTATACATTGACGAGTTCCATTGTATAATGTATTTAAGCATTGATGACTTTTGTGTCTATAGTGAACTGAGACTATCTAGATGCATTGGTATGATTTCCTACAGAATGTGATTGGATGGCCTTAAAGAACTATAATAGTTTTCCTTGAATGACTTAAAACTGAGAACAAATAAACAGGACTCGTACCAGATGGCGGGTCTATAAAATGCTTATTTTGTGCCTTGTGATACTGCCTCATATTTGTATTAATTTTACTATTTCAAGACAGATATGAAGGACCAGCAAGATCGGGTCTGGCCAATTACACCAAACAGACAGAAGCAAACAGGTAATGTAAACCTCTTTCCACTACAGTGTTTACATGTTTAAAATAGCTGAATATTATCATATTTTTTTTAAGCATCGCAGAATAGCAAGATATATATGTTATATCAGAAGATGGCAACACAGTAGTATTAAATGGTTGTATGACAGAGTACTGTGTTGACAAAATATTGTCTTCTCTAAAATATTGTCAACCTTGGGCAAGGCATATTCATAATTTTGCCTGCTCAAAATGTTTGGAACTCCTTTTAAAGACTTTATAATTTAATTGTTTACCATTGAAAATAGTAATAATTTTAATTTTATGTTTTAATTTATTTGTTTGTCATTAAAATTAGTTATATAGTTTTATGTTTGTATGTTTTAATTTATTCAGCAGGATTTTGCTCTTATTTTTATCTTAAGAGAAATCACATTAAATATATTTAATATTTTTTGAAACACTCATCTAGTGCAACTGGAAACAATTGTTTATTTTTGGACTTTTTACTGCATAATTTTTAAACCTGTATAGCGCGGATTGTGCTGGTTTGTCATTAAATCAAGTACATACATACATACATACATACATACATACATACATACATACATACATACATACATACTATTTATGTTAAAGGCTTCACGTTGACATTTCTTTGAAAAATATTTATCTTCCTATTTTTCCTTCTTGTATTCCATATGTATTTTTATTTTTAAAACATAATATTACAATCAGCACCATAAGGTAAATTATGTTATAATGTGCCATTAAACCCTTTACATACATACATATGTACACATAGCTCTCGGAAACGCTTGATTACGTGTATTTTGTACTCAAATATTTGATCTGGGACGCAGAAATTCACCCATGCAGTAGTCATCCATATGCACATTTTTGGAGGGGGGGGGGGCTTTTTTAATGTTTCGTTTGCAAACAGGAAAGTTTCACGGCACAATAACTATGTTCTAATCGCTATGTAAAATGAGGCAATGCTTTTATCTGAGTTTGCTTGGGCAAAGGTCATTGGCTTGCTTTATTGATGGTGCATTTCTTATTGAAGGCACCGCTAAAGGCTCCAGTTGACAGACTTAACAAAAACCCGTTTGTTATTGCTATCAGATAATTGTAGAACAAAGAGACAGATTTGTTTTATTTGTTTAGTATATATCGGTGCTTCAAAGGTAAACAGTTTTCTTTGAAGTGTCAGCAAAACTATTTTTTTTTTTTCTTTAATTTGCGTCTTTTGGTTGACTACTCATTTCACGTTTCCGTCTTCAGAGGTGTTGGATTTTAACTAGTCAGTTGCATGCTTATTTTAATTTGAATACAGCATACAGTAATAAGGTCAGCATAAACGTAACAGTGCATTGTTATATCGAAGTTCACTGCTTTCTGTCTTGGTGCCTTTGATTTTCTCTCCTTCAAATGCAAGACTGTATATACAGTTTTTATCAGCCCAGATTGGTGTTGTCACAATTATCTCCAGATGGTATATTTTGTCACCAAAAACGAAAACAGAATCACAATTTGCTACATTGGTGAAGTTCATTATCCAGTAATTGATTTCGTTTCCGATTGTAGCTGTATAAATATTGTATGCAAACTCTAAACCAAGACAGACACATCGAGACTTGGACAAAATGCCATTTGCGAATTTGGACAAGTATTTTGCGGTTAAACGAAAAAATGATGAAGATTTATACAAGATTCAGAACTGTGCTTAGGTTGCTAGAACTGATGTAGTGGACTATTATACACATGGCTTTGAAAAGATGTAATGTTTATGCATCAGGCTATGGAAGCGAAATACATTACTTTGGAATCCTTCTGTCTGAACTTCAGCCCCATTTTTTTTTTTAAATTACCAAAAAGGCATGTTATCAAATATTTACAGAAATGACGTATTGTTGTGCAGAATTTACCAGACAAACCGAATAAGCTGATGCAGTTGTACATGTCAGTGTTATGAAGAATGGGGGAATTAAACTCAATGGCAACCAGCAGTTATTCTAACTGCTAAGTTTTTAAAAAAATTGGGATGGGACTGCAACTTTTGCTGGTGGGACTCCTTTTTTTTTTTTTTTTTACCAAAATGGGAGTCCTGGACTCCTAGTTTTAAAATCCTAATGAGGCCTCTGATACATACATACCATGTGCTGTTTAAGTCTTGGAACATGTAGATTTTCTGCATCACTTACCGTACAATAAAGAATGGCATTCAGAGAGACACAATTTAGTCCCGTGAATATTTGTCCATGCATTAACCCTTAAAGTGCGTGTCGCGACAATTGTCGCGCTAGAGGTGAGCAACACTGATCGCATTCTGTAACTTCATCTTGCCATAAATGCCTGTAAAACTATATTTGATTGGTTTAAAAAGGCCTGGAACGAGCATTCTGCAGTACTTTACTATATTATTAACGATGTAATTTTACAAATGCTCGCTTCTAAACACGTACATGTGCAAAGCTAAAATGGCCGACACTGAATACGACAGTGATTTCTTGCAACAAATATTCGCTTCTGATAGTGATGCTAATAGTGATTTTGAATAATTTGAGAAAAATGACATTATTGGAGCAAGCGAGGTATTGATGGAAATACACATGAATGATTTTGAGCGAGATATTTATGTGGAACTGGAGTCAGATGTACATGCTCGCTTGACGTGAAAAAAATGGCGCGCCTGTCAACCCCCATTTACTGGTAATTCAAAATTAAATGTCAAGATGGTGAAAAATGAACCTACGGACTATTGAAGACTTTTTCTTAGATGACGAGCTATTTCATCTGATAGTAGATCAAACAAATCGTAATGCAGATCAGAGAGTTCATGTGGCAGACTTGAACGAAAAAAGTCGCATGAAGAAATGGCGGCCGGTCTTACCTGAGCATCTAAAACGTTTTCGCATCGATTAAAACAATGGGTTTGGTACATATGTCTGTTCTCGATTCCTAATGGGCTATTGATGATGTGATATCAACCACATACGTCAGCAAAAAAAAAAGTATGGGATAGATTTCAAGCTATTCCAAGCAATTTACACCTGTCAGACAATGAGAACAATTAAGGTGACTCTTCACAAAATCAGCCCAATGATTGAACAAAAATAAAGCCGTTGCTGAGGTTTAATCACCAGATATGGACCTCAGTTTGATGATATTATAATAAATAACAGTTGATAGTTTTTCATGAACATTAATTGCTGA
The DNA here is from genome assembly GCA_030141615.1 of Unio pictorum. Lineage (NCBI taxonomy): Eukaryota > Metazoa > Mollusca > Bivalvia > Unionida > Unionidae > Unio > Unio pictorum. The sequence goes on along the minus strand of JARLTB010000219.1, from coordinate 5,340,845 downwards.
CTGGTGGGTTTAAACATACATCTGACATTCATGGAGTGGATTTTTGCAAAACTTTCACCTTGCCTTTACTTGTGATTTTCACAATTTATATATAACATTGTGACAGACATAACATGTGCCTGTTTGGACTACTAAAGAATATAACATTTCGTAGATATATTTGAACTTTTCCATCAAAAACAAACAAAAATACTGATGAAATACAATTGTAACTTGTCAGTTTACCTGTATTTACACCTGTACCTGCAAATATGTTAAACCTACAAATGTGTCTTGATGCTAATCTTAAAGTATAGACACATACCATCATTTTTTATATAGGGGTTGTCTATCAATACTGTATATTTAATGAAATACATGCAATTTAAAGACTGTGCAGTTTTCTTCTTTTCTTCCCTGAAACAATTCAGCACTGAGGGACCTTTTACTGCAAAACAATGCAGCACTTTAATGGTTAATTTTAAATAAGCCGATTTGGCTTGACATAATTACATTAATATTGACTGTCCATTAATGTTGGTGTGTTTTGGGTGAAATCCAGGTTTGAATTTACAATTTTTAAATTAGACCAAAAAAAACCAACAGCTTTTGACAAATATATTACTCAGCTGTCTACAGAGGATGATTTGAAGATCCAACTCATTGTGTACCCCCATACATTTGTGGTACATGTTGATGAGAAAGAAAGATCTGTCTGATGTAGTCTGACCTTAAATCTTCCGATTCATGAAGTATTTTGTCCAGCTGTCCAAGAAAAATTACCCCTAGTGCCTTGGGAGTTACAGAAGTCTTTGTAATAAAAATAATTGTTGTATCACAAACTATATTTCTACTTCCAACAATCTGGTCTCTACAAATGCCAAAAATCTTTGAAATTAGTTTCTGGAATTATATCATGCATTATTTCAAACTGAACTTTATTTGGTTGTAGTGTGATTAATTTCTTAAGCTCTATTAATTCTGGATCAATGTTTTGTGATCATCAGTTATTTCTTCATAATAATCTGTAAAACATTTCAGCCATTCTTGTGGAGACAATCCAACAAAGGGTGGTGGTTGACCATGATAGCTGCACATTATCACAGTAGTATTTTTTGTCAAGAACCAGTTGAGAAATATTTTGAATATATCTGTAGTTACTGCATATTTGATCCCAAATTATCATTGGGATATATTTAACACCCGTTCATTCATGGGTCCTTTTCTCTTCTTTATGTCTAAAAGAAGTTTTAAGTGCATGATTTAACTCTTCAGTTAGTAATTTATCTTGTGAGTCAGTATGTAGGGGTTAAAACGATCAAATCAATAGAGTTTGACAAACTCTGTCGAAATAGTTTGATCGCACACGTTTTACTAGTACTTCCCATTAAGATAACTGTCTTGTATCTAGTCACAGGGTCATGCACTTATGGAGCAGATGATTCTGTGGACAATGTATATTTGCTTCACTCTGTTAGAAATATTAGTATTTTTGCATTAATCAAGTCATAAAAATACAAACGGTACCCACTTCTGCCGAAAAATGTGTCTACCAATCTACACATAACTAATCTGATGAAGACCTTTAGTAAACTAGAATGACTTGATACAGGCAAATCCAGTCAAGTCAAAATCCAGAAAGGCTAGTTTATCGCAACACTGGTCATCTCGTGTGTTGTATGTCCAAATCTTTTTAAAAAAATATGAACATTCACCCATTCCAAGAATCTTACTGGATAACACGCTGCCATATCAACTGAAATAACATCTTTATAATCATATTTAGTGTTCCACAATTAAGAGTGTCCATATTTGCACATGAAAAACTCTTTGGTTCATTAGAGGCTTCGGTTTAGCATTGTTGACCATATTTGTATTATTTTTTTTCATAAATTTTTAAAAAGTAAATGATGTTCCAGCAAAAGGTCGGTTCACCCTCTCTGCTGCTATATATGCTTGGAAAAAAATCGTTATAAGACCATTTATATTTAGTGACTTGCATGCTAGCTTATTTGTGCTCAGGTTCAAGGACCAAGTCAGAAATTGTGTTCATGTTTGTAGTTGAAGCCTTTTTTTTTTTCTTCATCGGCTTGTGTTTCCTAATCCTCTTAAATGATTTTCCCCATACATTTGGATCATTATGAAATTAAGACCGTTAGTTCTTGATAGTGACTGTTCATTAATGTTGGTGTGCTTTGAGTGAAATACAGGTTTGAATACATCATTTTTAAACTCAGTAAAATAGCTATTTTTATAGATATATTACTCAACAGTCTACAGAGGATGATTTGAAGATCCAACTCATTGTGTACCTCATGACACGCTGATGAGAAAGAAAGATCTGTCTGATGTAGTTTTACCTTTGATCTTCTGATTCATGAAATAATTTGTCCAGCTTTCCAAGAAAAGGGCCATGAATTAAGCTTATTTAGGTCTTTCACTGGATCCTGTGTGTTGCTTATTCCAGCATTTTCCAATCATATAGCATTTGGATACTCCACTAGGGATAGCAGTCAATTGGGCATACCCCTTGAAACCCTTTTGCATACCGCCAGTGGTGTGAGTACCACAGTTTGAGAAACATTAGCTTATTACATCAATACAATTAGAAACATGTACATGAAGTTTGGTTACTGCAGTAAATTCAGTGTTTATTATTCAATTATTATTATGTAGAATGTTTGCAACATAGATACATTAGAATTGAAATAACAGTGCCTACACAACACAAACACCTTAGAAATTGAAATAACAGTTGTTGTGCAGACACAGATACTTCAGTATTTAAACAACTGTGCATACACAACATTCAAAATTGAAATAACAAGAGCTGCACAGATACTTTGGAAATGAAACAACAGTGCCTGAACATACAATAGCTCTATCATGTATTGTTTGTTAAGCTAATGTTTGTGATAGCATTAAGGTTTTAGTTCAGTCAATGTCATGAGTGTGCAATAATAAGGTTTTAGTTCAGGTATATTTTATTTGCTTATATTCCCAGACTCCTTGATGGATTTCCTTCATAATTGGCATCCTGAGTCGTTGAGAGACCATGACACGAGAAGTTTACATAAGGGTTTGAAAAAACGTATCGAAATGGGAATGGCTGGAGCGAAAAAATTATGGAAATTTGGTTGGTCACTTTGTTCATTTAATTTTTCCAAGTTTAAATTTTTAATTTGGGTCTTTACATTTTGCTGCACACTTTTAACTTTATATTGGCTGTTCATCAATGTACTCAGATTACTGAAGGAATTCATATAATGATGCTAGAGAATTTTAAATTGCATCTACAGGCATCTGATATACACTAAAATGCCTTTCCAGATTCCCAAGTATGTTTTACTGTTACCGCCCTTACTTACTGTCTACAGATGATGATTTGAAGATCCAACTCATTGTGTACCTCATACGTTTGTGGTACACGCTGATGAGAAAGAAAGATCTGTCTGATGTAGTCTTTAAATTCATATCATGTAGCAAGTTCATCACCAAAGTTATAAGCAATGCAAAAATGTTATTGGCCAACATTTGGTACATAGGGATCTTGTTCAAGTACTGGTTTGTTCTTTACATTTATGTTTGGAGTATTGTGCTTTTGAAACAAGCCCCACAACTCGTAAACAAATAGTAGGACGTTATTTGCATAAAGTTTAGATGTGGGGTATGATTCCTTTCTCCATCTAAAATGAATCCTACCACACTGAGGTAAGGGTGCTAGAGGTCAAAGTACACCCATAGTTTATGCACAAACAAAGGTTTGAAAAACTTATCGAAATGGGAATAGCTGGAGTGAAAAAAAATGATGGAAATTTGGTTGTTCACTTTATAAGAAAACTGAACACTATATTATGTGATCTGCAATTAAGATCTGAATTACAGTAATTTGTGTTTGGAAGAGTTTGGAACAGCACCTACAAAATAAGCTGCATATGGAAAAATTGAAGTTCAGAAGGCATCTGGAAAAAGTGCATTTAATTACTATAAGAAGAAAGATTTCTTGAATGAAAGAACAGATGTAGCCCTCTGTCAGAATATGCACACTGCATGTTGCCAATACAAGCAGCAGCTTGGTAGGAAAAACACTATCATTGAGAAGGACAGAAACAATTGCACATTGAGCCCAAAACGTCAGTGGTGACAAAAGGAAGGCATAAGAAATTTGAAAGAAGACACTTTGTTCATTTAATTTTTTCAATTTTAAATTTGGGTCTTTACATTTTGCTGCATATTTTTAACTTTATATTGGCTGTTCATCAATGTTCATTGTATGATTCATAAGATAGAAAAGCTTCTTCACCTATATATTGCTTTGACTTGTTACATTGAACATGGTACTTGAAGAAGAAAAACATCCCATGGTACTCAGATTACTGAAGGAATTCATATAATGATGCTAGAGAATTTTAAATTGCATCTACAGGCAACTGATCCACACTGAAATGTCTTTCTAGATTCCCAAGTATGTTTTACTGGCACAGGCCTTATTTACTGTCTACAGATGATGATTTGAAGATCCAACTCATTGTGTACCTCATACGTTTGTGGTACACGCTGATGAGAAAGAAAGATCTGTCTGATGTAGTCTTTAAATTCATATCATGTAGCATGTTCATCACCAAAGTTATAAGCAATGCAAAAATGTTATTGGCCAACATTTGGTGCATAGGGATCTTGTTCAAGTACTGGTTTGTTCTTTACATTTATGTTTGGAGTATTGTGCTTCTGAAACAAGCCCCACAACTCGTAAACTAATAGTAGGACGTTATTTGCATAAAGTTTAGATGTGGGGTATGATTCCTTTCTCCATCTAAAATGAATCCTACCTTACTGGGGTAAGGGTGCTAGAGGTCAAAGTACACCCATAATTTATGCACATTTGCATGAGTTTGACTTTAGGTTTTTTGTATAAGTAGACTGTTTCTTTTGCACCTGTAGCATTAACCCTTTTGGGAAGCATTGAGAACATATAAACTTTCTTGTCTTGTAAAGAGTATTCTGATTGGTCAGTGGTTTAAATTCATCCAGTGAATCATGTAATGGCATCCTGAGTCATTGAGAGAGACCATGACACGAAAAGTTTAGATAAAGGTTTGAAAAACTTATCGAAATGGGAATAGCTGGAGTGAAGAAAATGACGGAAATTTGGTTGTTCACTTTATAAGAAAAGTGAACACTATATTATGTGATCTGCAATTAAGATCTGAATTACAGTAATTGTGTTGGAAGAGTTTGGAACAGCACCTACAAAATAAGCTGCATACGAAAAAATTGAAGAGCAGAAGGCATCTGGAAAAAGTGCATTTTATTACTATAAGAAGAAAGATTTCTTGCATGAGAGAACAGATGTAGCCCTCTGTCAGAATATGCACACTGCATGTTTCCAATACAAGCAGCAGCTTGACAGCAAAAAGACTATCATTGAGAAGGACAGAAACAATTGCACATTGAGCCCAAAAAGACAGTGGTCACAAAAGGAAGGTATAAGAAATTTGAAAGAAGACACTTTGTTCATTTAATTTTGTCAATTTTAAATTTGGGTCTTTACATTTTGCTGCACATTTCTAACTTTATATTGGCTGTTCATCAATGTTCATTGTATGATTCATAAGATAGAAAAGCTTCTTCACCTATATATTGTTTTGACTTGTTACATTGAACATGGTACTTGAAGAAGAAAAACATCCCATGGTACTCAGATTACTGAAGGAATTCATATAATGATGATAGAGAATTTTAAATTGCATCTACAGGCAACTGATCCACACTGAAATGTCTTTCTAGATTCCCAAGTATGTTTTACTGTTACCGCCCTTACTTACTGTCTACAGATGATGATTTGAAGATCCAACTCATTGTGTACCTCATACGTTTGTGGTACACACTGATGAGAAAGATCTGTCTGATGTAGTCTTTCTTTTAATCTTCAGAATTCATGATATCATGTAGCAAGTTCATCACCAAAGTTGTAAGATATGCTAAAATGTTATTGGTCAACATTTGGTACAGATGATCTTGTCCAAGTACTGGTTTGTCCTGCAAGTTTTTAGTTTGGAGTATTATTTTCTGAAACAAGCCCCACAACTCCTAAACTAACTGTAGGACTTATTGCACATGAAGTTTAAATGTGGGGTATGATTCCTTTTGTCATCTAAAATAAATCCTACCTCACTGGGGTAAGGGTGCTAGAGGTCAAAGTACACCCATAATTTATGCACATTTGCATGGGTTTTACTTTGGTTTTTTTTTGTACAAGTAGACAGTTTATTTTGCACCTGTAGCATTACCCCTTTGTCTATACTTTAGAAAGCATTCAGATCAATAAAATTTCTTGTCTTGTAAAGAGTATTCTGATTGGTCTGTGGTTTAAATTCATCCAGTGAATCATTTAATGGCATCCTGAGTCATTGAGAGAGACCATGACACGAAAAGTTTAAATAAAGGTATGAAAAACTTATCAGAATGGGAATAGCTGGAGTGAAAAAAATGATGGAAATTTGGTTGTTCACTTTATAAGAAAAGTGAACACTATATTATGTGATCTGCAATTAAGATCTGAATTACAGTAATTGTGTTGGAAGAGTTTGGAACAGCGCCTACAAAAGAAGCTGCATATGGAAAAATTGAAGCTCAGAAGACATCTGGGAAAAGTCCATTTTATTACCTTAAGAAGAAAGATTTCTTGCATGAGAGAACAGATGTAGCCCTCTGTCAGAATATGCACACTGCATGTTGCCAATACAAGCAGCAGCTTGACAGCAAAAAGACTATCATTGAGAAGGACAGAAACAATTGCACATTGAGCCCAAAAAGACAGTGGTGACAAAAGGAAGGGATAAGAAATTTGAAAGAAGACACTTTGTTCATTTAAATTTTTCAAGTTTAAATTTTAAATTTGGGTCTTTACATTTTGCTGCACACTTTTAACTTTATATTGGCTGCTCATCAATGTACTCAGATTACTGAAGGAATTCATATAATGATGCTATAGAATTTTAAATTGCATCTACAGGCAACTGATCCACACTAAAATGCCTTTCCAGATTCCCAAGTATGTTTTACTGTTACCGCCCTTACTTACTGTCTACAGATGATGATTTGAAGATCCAACTCATTGTGTACCTCATACATTTGTGGTACACGCTGATGAGAAAGAAAGATCTGTCTGATGTAGTCTTTAAATTTATATCATGTAGCAAGTTCATCACCAAAGTTATAAGCAATGCAAAAATGTTATTGGCCAACATTTGGTGCATATGGATCTTGTCCAAGTACTGGTTTGTTCTTACATTTATGTTTGGAGTATTGTGCTTCTGAAACAGGCCCCACAACTCGTAAACTAATAGAAGGATGTTATTTGCATAAAGTTTAGATGTGGGGTATGATTCCTTTCTCCATCTAAAATGAATCCTACCACACTGGGGTAAGGGTGCTAGAGGTCAAAGTACACCCATAATTTATGCACATTTGCATGAGTTTGACTTTGGTTTTTTTGTATAAGTAGACTGTTTCTTTTGCACCTGTAGCATTAACCCTTTTTGGGAAGCATTGAGAACATATAAACTTTCTTGTCTTGTAAAGAGTATTCTGATTGGTCAGTGGTTTAAATTCATCCAGTGAATCATGTAATGGCATCCTGAGTCATTGAGAGAGACCATGACATGAAAAGTTTAAATAAAGGTTTGAAAAACTTATCGAAATGGGAATAGCTGGAGTGAAAAAAATGACGGAAATTTGGTTGTTCACTTTATAAGAAAAGTGAACACTATATTATGTGATCTGCAATTAAGATCTGAATTACAGTAATTGTGTTGGAAGAGTTTGGAACAGCGCCTACAAAAGAAGCTGCATATGGAAAAATTGAAGCTCAGAAGACATCTGGGAAAAGTCCATTTTATTACTATAAGAAGAAAGATTTCTTGCATGAGAGAACAGATGTAGCCCTCTGTCAGAATATGCACACTGCATGTTGCCAATACAAGCAGCAGCTTGACAGCAAAAAGACTATCATTGAGAAGGACAGAAACAATTGCACATTGAGCCCAACATGACAGTGGTGACAAAAGGAAGGTATAAGAAATTTGAAAGAAGACACTTTGTTCATTTAATTTTTTCAATTTTAAATTTGGGTCTTTACATTTTGCTGCACATTTCTAACTTTATATTGGCTGTTCATCAATGTTCATTGTATGATTCATAAGATAGAAAAGCTTCTTCACCTATATATTGTTTTGACTTGTTACATTGAAATGGGCATGGTACTTGAAGAAGAAAAACATCCCATGGTACTCAGATTACTGAAGGAATTCATATAATGATGATAGAGAATTTTAAATTGCATCTACAGGCATCTGATCCACACTGAAATGCCTTTCCAGATTCCCAAGTATGTTTTACTGTTACCGCCCTTACTGTCTACAGATGATGATTTGAAGATCCAACTCATTGTGTACCTCATACGTTTGTGGTACACGCTGATGAGAAAGAAAGATCTGTCTGATGTAGTCTTTCTTTTAATCTTCAGAATTCATGATATCATGTAGCAAGTTCATCACCAAAGTTATAAGCAATGCAAAAATGTTATTGGCCAACATTTGGTACATAGGGATCTTGTTCAAGTACTGGTTTGTTCTTTACATTTATGTTTGGAGTATTGTGCTTCTGAAACAAGCCCCACAACTCGTAAACTAATAGTAGGACGTTATTTGCATAAAGTTTAGATGTGGGGTATGATTCCTTTCTCCATTTAAAATGAATCCTACCTTACTGGGGTAAGGGTGCTAGAGGTCAAAGTACACCCATAATTTATGCACATTTGCATGAGTTTGACTTTAGGTTTTTTGTATAAGTAGGCTGTTTCTTTTGCACCTGTAGCATTAACCTTTTTGGGAAGCATTGAGAACATATAAACTTTCTTGTCTTGTAAAGAGTATTCTGATTGGTCAGTGGTTTAAATTCATCCAGTGAATCATGTAATGGCATCCTGAGTCATTGAGAGAGACCATGACATGAAAAGTTTAGATAAAGGTTTGAAAAACTTATCGAAATGGGAATAGCTGGAGTGAAAAAAATGATGGAAATTTGGTTGTTCACTTTATAAGAAAAGTGAACACTATATTATGTGATCTGCAATTAAGATCTGAATTACAGTAATTGTGTTGGAAGAGTTTGGAACAGCGCCTACAAAATAAGCTGCATACGAAAAAATTGAAGAGCAGAAGGCATCTGGAAAAAGTGCATTTTATTACTATAAGAAGAAAGATTTCTTGCATGAGAGAACAGATGTAGCCCTCTGTCAGAATATGCACACTGCATGTTTCCAATACAAGCAGCAGCTTGACAGCAAAAAGACTATCATTGAGAAGGACAGAAACAATTGCACATTGAGCCCAAAAAGACAGTGGTCACAAAAGGAAGGCGTAAGAAATTTGAAAGAAGACACTTTGTTCATTTAATTTTTTCAAGTTTAAATTTTAAATTTGGGTCTTTACATTTTGCTGCACACTTTTAACTTTATATTGGCTGTTCATCAATGTACTCAGATTACTGAAGGAATTCATATAATGATGCTAGAGAATTTTAAATTGCATCTACAGGCATCTGATCCACACTGAAATGTCTTTCTAGATTCCCAAGTATGTTTTACTGTTACCGCCCTTACTTACTGTCTACAGATGATGATTTGAAGATCCAACTCATTGTGTACCTCATACATTTGTGGTACACGCTGATGAGAAAGAAAGATCTGTCTGATGTAGTCTTTAAATTCATATCATGTAGCAAGTTCATCACCAAAGTTATAAGCAATGCAAAAATGTTATTGGCCAACATTTGGTGCATAGGGATCTTGTCCAAGTACTGATTTGTTCTTACATTTATGTTTGGAGTATTGTGCTTCTGAAACAGGCCCCACAACTCGTAAACTAATAGAAGGATGTTATTTGCATAAAGTTTAGATGTGGGGTATGATTCCTTTCTCCATCTAAAATGAATCCTACCACACTGGGGTAAGGGTGCTAAAGGTCAAAGTACACCCATAATTTATGCACATTTGCATGAGTTTGACTTTGGTTTTTTTGTATAAGTAGACTGTTTCTTTTGCACCTGTAGCATTAACCCTTTTGGGAAGCATTGAGAACATATAAACTTTCTTGTCTTGTAAAGAGTATTCTGATTGGTCAGTGGTTTAAATTCATCCAGTGAATCATGTAATGGCGTCCTGAGTCATTGAGAGAGACCATGACATGAAAAGTTTAAATAAAGGTTTGAAAAACTTATCGAAATGGGAATAGCTGGAGTGAAAAAAATGACGGAAATTTGGTTGTTCACTTTATAAGAAAAGTGAACACTATATTATGTGATCTGCAATTAAGATCTGAATTACAGTAATTGTGTTGGAAGAGTTTGGAACAGCGCCTACAAAAGAAGCTGCATATGGAAAAATTGAAGCTCAGAAGACATCTGGGAAAAGTCCATTTTATTACTATAAGAAGAAAGATTTCTTGCATGAGAGAACAGATGTAGCCCTCTGTCAGAATATGCACACTGCATGTTGCCAATACAAGCAGCAGCTTGACAGCAAAAAGACTATCATTGAGAAGGACAGAAACAATTGCACATTGAGCCCAAAAAGACAGTGGTGACAAAAGGAAGGCATAAGAAATTTGAAAGAAGACACTTTGTTCATTTAATTTTTTCAATTTTAAATTTGGGTCTTTACATTTTGCTGCATATTTTTAACTTTATATTGGCTGTTCATCAATGTTCATTGTATGATTCATAAGATAGAAAAGCTTCTTCACCTATATATTGTTTTGACTTGTTACATTGAAATGGGCATGGTACTTGAAGAAGAAAAACATCCCATGGTACTCAGATTACTGAAGGAATTCATATAATGATGCTAGAGAATTTTAAATTGCATCTACAGGCATCTGATCCACACTAAAATGCCTTTCCAGATTCCCAAGTATGTTTTACTGTTACCGCCCTTACTGTCTACAGATGATGATTTGAAGATCCAACTCATTGTGTACCTCATACGTTTGTGGTACACACTGATGAGAAAGAAAGATCTGTCTGATGTAGTCTTTGAATTCATATCATGTAGCAAGTTCATCACCAAAGTTATAAGCAATGCAAAAATGTTATTGGCCAACATTTGGTACATAGGGATCTTGTCCAAGTACTGGTTTGTCCTGCAAGTTTTTAGTTTGGAGTATTATTTTCAGAAACAAGCCCCACAACTCATAAACTAACTGTAGGACTTGTTGCACGTAAAGATTAAATGTGGGGTATGATTCCTTTCTCCATCTAAAATGAATCCTACCTCGCTGGGGTAAGGGTGCTAGAGGTCAAAGCACACCCATAATTTATACACATTGTGATAGAAATCAGTACACATTTGCATGGGTTTTACTTCGGGTTTTTTGTACAAGTAGACAGTTTACTTTGCACCTGTAGCATTACCACTTTGGCCATATTTTGGAAATCATTGAGAACATAAACTTTGTCTTGTAAAGAGTATTCTGATTGGTCCGTGGTTTAAATTCATCCAATCAATCATGTAATGGAAACTGATTGCAATGGAAATAAGCATGCTTGCAAAATATGGCTGGAGCGAAAAAATGATGGAAATTTAGTCTGTCACTTTATAAGAAAATTGAACACTATATTATGTGATCTGCAATTAAGATCTGAATTACAGTAATTGTGTTGGAAGAGTTTGGAACAGCGCCTACAAAATAAGCTGCATATGGAATATTGAAGCTCAGAAGACATCTGGAAAAAGTCCATTTTATTACTATAAGAAGAAAGATTTCTTGAATGAGAGTTCAGATATAGCCCTCTGTCCAGCTTGACAGGAAAAAGACTCATTGAAAAGGAGAAAAACAATTGCACATTGAGCCCAAAGACAATTGTCAGAAAAAGGAAGGCGAAAGAAACTTTGGAGTTTGGATAAAAAAAAACATGTGAATGTTATGGATTATTTGTATATAGTTGAAGTACTTTGGTGTTTGTTTTACAGATTTGTTATGATGGCAAAAAAAACTATAATATATTCGTTGCAGAAATTGACAAATTCTTGTGATTTAATTATGATGTGAAGACTGACATGCACATGAAATAACTTCAGCATCAATAGTATTGGAGAACGTATTCATGTGACAAGAAATTAAATATTGTGAAATTATTGAAGTTGAGTTGAACATTTATGGTCAGTTTTTTCAAATGATTTTTTGGGGTTTATTTTATGATAAGTTGTACTAGGAGCAATCTTTTATGAGTGTAAACTGCATTTTTGGACAAGGCCTCCTGGATCAGGGGCACTGTCCCTCAAAAGCCCTTATGGGGATGACCCCCAACCCACCCCTTTAAAACATTTTCTTTTCTTTTTAATGGAAAACCAAAATCATGTCTGGTTATATGCCACATTGAATTTAATAAAATTTATTTTATGGGTGTCAATTCAGTATGTTAAGCCTTTTTTGTTGGCTTTATTTAGATGGCACCTCCTGTTGAATTTTCTCCATATACATCCTTGTATAATTTCAGGTACAGAGGGAAGGACAAGTCTGATCGGGCCACTGTTGAGCAGGTGCTTGATCCAAGAACTCGTATGATTCTGTTTAAATTGCTGAATCGTGGAATTATCACAGATATCAATGGGTGTATAAGCACAGGGAAGGAGGCCAATGTCTACCATGCCACAGGGAAGAATGGGGAAGACATTGCCATTAAGGTACAGCTGCATTTGGATATCTTGCATTAAAAAAACAATCACACTTGTACACTATTCTGACTGCTGAAATAATTGTTTATGGACTAAAATCATACTTTAGAGAAATGTTGTCATCAGTTACGAACTTGCTAATTTTTGTTAATAAAGATGGCTTAAACATTTTCATGTCATACAGTGATGTGTAATAATGCATCTGTTTGATTAACTTTAAGCAAATTGAGTTGTTCCTCCTACTGTACTTCTTGGACAAATTAGCGTAATGGGTTCAAGGTGTACTTTACTTCCACAAATTAACCTAATTGGTTTTCAATGTACTTTACACAAATTAGTCTAATGGACTCTTGGTGTAATTTATCCGCACAAATTAGACTAATGGGCATGTATGTTACTTTACATACACAAAGTAGCCTATTGGGGTGGTAGTGTACTTTATACCCTCACAAATTAGTCTAATGGGCTCTTGGTGTACTTGACTTAAATTAGCATAAGAGATCTTAGTGTACATGCCCGATAGCTCTTATTTTACTTTCACAAATTAGCCTAATGGGCATGTAGAGTACTTTATACCTACACAAATTAGCCTAATGGGCATGTAGGGTACTTTATACCTACACAAATTAGCCTAATGGGCATGTAGGGTACTTTATACCTACACAAATTAGCCTAATGGGCATATAGGGTACTTTATACCTACACAAATTAGCCTAATGGGCATATAGGGTACTTTATACCTACACAAATTAGCCTAATGGGCATATAGGGTACTTTATACCTACACAAATTAGCCTAATGGGCATGTAGGGTACTTTATACCTACACAAATTAGCCTAATGGGCATGTAGGGTACTTTATACCTACACAAATTAGCCTAATTGGCATATAGGGTACTTTATACCTACATAAATTAGCCTAATGGGCTCTGCTATTTCATAATGAGCCTACTCCCAACATTTTGAGACATTTATTAGGTTGACTCCTTGGTCTTGTTAGACAAATACTGTACCCAAAGAGTGTTTAAAATTGAGATAGGCTTGGATAATAATCTTCCTGTTTTAGGTACATATATTTAAAGATTCACTTGTAGCTTGGGAACATTCTAAGTGTGTCATAGCCAAACTTATTTTAATAGGATAGTCAAGTTGACTGTCAGACTTTTTTTTCAATTGCAATTTGCTGTCATTGCCATGTTTAATGCACAGAAATGGGTTATTCAGGAATTACATTTGATGAGAATACTGTCATTGCAATGTGCAGTACAGTCATCCCTCGTTTATCGCGGTTAATCAGTTCCAGACTCTACCTCAATAAGTGAATTTCTGTGAAGTAGGATTTCGTAGTTATAGCATAGAAAACCTGTTCACGACCCTCTAAATAACTTTGGACTTGTAAAGCAGAATGACCTGTGGACTTTGAACGAACATAACTTTGCCAATTTTAAAGATATCTTTCTGTATTTGGTATCAAAATAATGGGTAGAAGTCAACTTGTGTGAACAATTCAACAAAATGTGCATATATATTAAAACTTTTAATATACAGGTGCAAACGGGTAACACACAGGTAAAATGCACAAGCAATTATTTATTTAACACATTACATGAATAATAATTTCAAACATTTCGTCTAAAGGAACAATTTCAAAGTATTCCAAAGCTTTTCTGGAGCCATCTAACACTTTGGTGGGTCCAACTCTCTCAGAAAACTGAAATAAATTACTTTGGTTCGTCGAGAACAAAAACACATGGAGTTCACACTTCGTCTGGTTTAAAACCTTCAAAGTCCTCTTTATCGTCATCACTGTCTCCCAAAAGCACATTCAAATGCATCTCCAGATGTTTTCTCTCATTTTCAATCAACTGTGTTAGGTCACAACAGTAAAATATTTTGATAATTCATAATCTGACACTTCATTCTCATCTTGCATCGAAGTCCGTCATTTTGAATAGAAATTCACCATTCGGAAAACACGCTTAGAATGTGCATGCTTACAGAGGTCTCGGAAACGCTTAATTACATGTATTTGAATGCAAATGTTTGATCTGGGACACATAAATCACTCCATAAGGAGTCCTCCATATGCATGCAAATAGCTGGGAGACAGAGTGTTGATTACTTTATCATTTTAGCTGTGCTGATATTTACAGTGACATAATTCAGTGGTTAAAATACAGCCAGTTCTGCCTGCTGTATTTATTATTAGAGTACATCAAAAGAACATGACGCAATAGCTGGGCAGCAAGTTCAAAGGACTTTGACTAGCAGCTTGGGTGGGAAAATGTGCTGAAATTTACAATGACTGAATTCAGAGACAGAATGAACCTGAGATGTACATGTAGTTATTATAAGAGTACACTTTAGCTTCCATTATCGTGTTAATTTCTTACTAGCCAAATAAATAGTGCATGCGACCTCCAAATCAAAATAAATCAGGACAAAACGTTATTTGCAAATTTGGATAAGTAGTTTGGGATTAAATGGCAAACTGACAGAGGTTTCAATGAGATTCAGAAGATTGCTGAAGTTTCTAGAACTGACAGTTTGGATGGAAATAGTAGTGAAGTGTAAGAAAGTGTGTGATACCTGGCTTAGTGTTTGGAATACAACTATTCCTTGGATTGTCAAAATTCAGTCTCCCCTGAAGGACTATCAAGGGTTACATCGCTGTCAGGTTATTCTGGGTATCTAAGGTTACCAATATTGGCGCAAAACCCATAACGAATTCAATTGTCACCAGAATATGATATTCAAAATAATATAAAGTTTGGACAAATGGTTATCACCCCTATGTTTCCATGACTCAAGATATGGCGGCCGAATTCTGCACATGGTTTTGAAAAGATGTAATGTTTATGCATCAGGCAATGGAAGTGAAATACATTACTTTGGACTCTTTCTGGCATTTCAGCCAAAAATTAAATTTTCAACCAAACCAACATGATCCAATGTTTACAGAAATGATGTATTGTTGTGCAGAATTACCAGACGCGCCGAATACATGTAGCCTGACACTGTTGTACATGTCAGTGTTATAAAGAATGTGGAAATTAAACTCAACGGCAACCAACAGTTCTTCTAATCTGCAAAGTTCAACATTGTCAAGGATGGGACTGTAACTGTTGTTAGTGTGACTCCTAGTTTTAAAATCCTAGCGAGACCTCTGAATGCTTGCCTCGAGATTTCTAGTTGAATTCAAGCTTAACTCACGAGATAATCCAAGTATAATATCTACATTAAAATAAGGAACTTCTTAGAGATATCCCAAAACGTATGTAGTCTGGTACTATGACATTAAATAAATGCACTGCCCCAGACAGGTAAAGCGGTCTGCAGGTTACAGACTTACTTCCCCATGACCGGAAAACCGGTCTGTAGTGATGAAAGGGTTAAAATAACACCCCTTTAAAAAACCGCGATAGAGTGAAGCTGCAAAGTGGCAAGGGACGACAGTACACAGAAATGGGTTATTTAGGGATTACATTTGATAAGAATACTGTCATTGCAATGTGCAGTACACAGAAATGGATTATTCAGGGATTACATTTGATAAGAATACTGTCATAAGCAATATGCAGTACACAGAAATAGATTATTCAGGGATTACATTTGATAAGAATACTGTCATAAGCAATATGCATTGCACAGAAATGGATTATTCAGGGATTACATTTGATAATACTGTCATAAGCAATATGCATTGCACAGAAATGGCTTATTCAAGGATTACATTTGATAAGAATACTGTCATAAGCAATATGCATTTCACAGAAATGGATTATTCAAGGATTACATTTGATAAGAATACTGTCATAAGCAATATGCAGTACACATAAATGGCTTATTCAGGGATTACATTTGATAAGAATACTGTCATAAGCAATATGCATTGCACAGAAATGGCTTATTCAGGGATTACATTTCGTAAGAATACTGTCATTGCAATGTGCAGTACACAAATGATTTTTAAAGGATTGCACTCAATAAGTATGCTGTCCGTTAAATAAAATTTACTCTTAAAGAGTTGTGACATTTTTTTTGTCATATGATGTCATGCATATAAATGGTATTTATTAAATAAACTAATGCTGAGTCAAAAAATGGCACAGCATTTGCTTTATTTTTGTAGGAAATACATGTAAGAGAGAATCCATTGTTCTTACAGACTTACTATATCTTATAACCTTGGTTTTATAGCCAAAAGTTAAGTCTTCCAACTTAGATGTTTGTCAGGTTTCTATCCATTTTTCAGGTGTACAAGACTTCAATTTTGGTTTTCAAAGATAGAGACAAGTATGTTACAGGGGAATTCAGGTATGTATGGAAGAAATGAGTAAGTAAGCTTTGATAATTCCCATTAGTATTGTACCATGAAAAACTACTCCAGTCCTCACAGTGTAGTTATAAAACATGAATATTGTATTAAATGTTGTTTATTTGATTTATTTTAAAAACTCTTTAAGGTACTTGAAAGAACCAACCATTTACTGTATTACCTTATTCCATGCAATGTTCAAAAATAAGGGATAACCATTAATGCAACTTTCTTCATTGTTTGAGCACCACTAGCTAGCCAGAAACAAGGAGGAGGTTAAATGTGAAGTAGATATCTCAGAATTTGCATGGCAAGATGTCATGTTCTAAACGTGCAAAAACATAAATATTGTATTGATATTGTTGACCTCAAATTTGCGTTTTGATGAAGCTGATATGGAATATAATTGTCATAAGAATTGTAGAATTATTGAGTCTCTCTGCATTGGTATAGTTTAGGGAATAATCAACCTGATGCTCACAAGTTTGCATTAAAAATGAGGATCGTGTCTGATGCAAAAATTTCTTACAGCATGTGGAACTTTTCTATAATTATATATTTGTCACATTATTAAATAGAAAAAATGGACATTGAAATAATAGTAAATTATTGTGAACACTAATGTAACTTGAAAACAGTAAAATACCCTTTGAATCAGTGTTCAATGTAAGATGGAGCATCCAGATATATAGATTTATAAACTTTTTTATCATTCCAAGAACAATGCTTGATTCCACAAGTAATGACACAGAAGAATTCAAAATATGAAGTGGTCTTATCCATAAGATTATTCGAGACAGACCAGAAATAAGTAGAGACCTCTTCTAAGATTAATTTATTTGTCATAAATAATAATAAGATTGTGAATTCTTTAAAATATATCAATTGCAATAATTTTATTTACTCAGAATCGGACTACAGTTGCTGTTCATTTTAATGTGTGCAAATGTTTAGCTTTATTAGAAAAATGCTTAAGTGCTAATGGAAATCATACAGGGTCTGTACTGTGCTTTCAGTAGAAGTTAAAAACTGCAGTCACATGATGAAAGATAAAGATATCTTCCACTAGTGACATTTAGCTCCCATGCCCTAGATTTCTTCCTTGTTGCATTATTTCCTCTATGATTTTCTACAATATAACGAGACTATATATACTGTCTTTTATATTTACTAGAAGCTGTATATACTTGTCTCATTATATATTGTATTGTATTTGTTTAAGGTTTCGGCATGGATACTGTAAGCATAACCCAAGAAAGATGGTGAGGACCTGGGCAGAGAAAGAAATGAGAAATCTTATAAGGTAAATGGCTTCAATTGCATTGGCAGGATCATGAAAATCTTTCTGTATGGACGGTCTGGTCAGTATGTGTTTTCACCAGAAGATGTGATGTTTTGTTGGTCCTAAATAAAAATGATCACTGACATTTAGTGGCTATTCAATATGGCTGTTGAAGATATTATTTGTGTGTGTTTGATTTGGATTTTTAATATTGCTTTTTAACAATTTTCAGTTACATCGCTATCATGTCTGCAGTATGGCAGTTTATAGCAATATCTGACACTTGGGCATCATTGCGCAGACATGTAGCATCATGTTCCACCTGGTCACATTATCCTGATATCAAGCCAGCCTATTCAATTTCGAGGTGCGCAACAATGATCGTATAACTTCATCTTGCCATAAATGCCTGTAAAACTATATTTGATTGGTTTAAAAAGGCCCGGAACAAGCATACTGCAGTACTTTACTATATAATTAACGATGTAATTTTACAAATGCTCGCTTCTAAACACGTGGTACTAGTCCAAAACTAAAATGGCCGACGCTGAATACGAAGGTGATTTCTTGCAACAAATATTCGCTTCTGATAGTGATGCTAATAGTGATTTTGAATAATTTGAGAAAAATGACATTATTGGAGCAAGCGAGGTTTTGATGGAAATACACATGAATGATTTCGAGCCAGTAATTTACGTGGAACTGGAGTCAGATGTACATGCTCACTTGCCGTGAAAAGATGGTGAGCCTGTCAACCGCAATTCACTGGTAATTCAAAATTAAATGTCGAGATGGTGAATAATGAACCATCGGACTATTGAAGACTTTTTCTTAGATGACGAGTTATTGCATCTGATAGTAGATCAAACAAATCGTAATGCAGATCAGAGAGTTCATGGGCCAGACTTGAAGGAAAAAAGTCGCATGAAGAAATGGCGGCCTGTCGCACCTGAGCATCTAAAACGTTTTCGTATCTATTAAAACAATGGGTTTGGTACATATGTCTGTTCCCGATTCCTAATGGGCTATTGATGATGCATGGTTGGACTACTAAAGAATATAACATTTCTTAGATATATTTGAACTTTTCCATCAAAAACAAACAAAATTACTGATGAAATACAATTGTAACTTGTCATTTTACCTGTATTTACACCTGTACCTGCAAATATGTTAAACCTACACATGTCTCTTGATGCTAATCTTAAAGTATAGACACGCGCCATCATTTTTCATATAGGGTTTGTCTATCAATTGTGTATATTTAATGAAATACATGTAATTTAAAGACTGTGTAGTTTTCTTCTTTTCTCTCCTGAAACAATTCAGCACTGAGGGACCTTTTACTGCAAAACAATTCAGCACTTTAAGGGTTAATGTTGAGAACCAAGGGCGGCTGCTAGTACCATTTTTATAACATTTTGGTATGACTTAATTAGGGTTCAAACCCACAACCTCTGGCATCTGAGGCGGAAACTCTTAACTACTTAGGCCACTGGAGCTGTCCTTATTTTTGTTATTCCATGGTAGACTGTTTTGAAGCTGTGAGGTTTATTCCAAAGACTTATGATATTTAGTTTTTCCTAAATTGCCATGGATCCAGTTTGCCCCTGATATTGGACATTTTAAAAATCTTGTTAACACTGCTCTTCCTGTATGGCTGGTCATATTGACACAATGTTTTTACCAGAAGACTTCTGATAAAGAAAAATAGCCTTATAATGGATTCCTGGAAATTAGCCAGTACAATAAATGCCATTTTTCAGCACATGAAATACATGGCAGCCAGTATATTGGTGCAAGTACTACTATCACCTGGAAGCTACTGGCAAGGGAAGCTTTCACTTACTATGGGAAGCTACTGGCATGCTTTCACTTACCATGGGAAACTACTGGCAAGCTTTCACTTACTATGGGAAGCTACTGGCAAGTTTTCTCACATACTCCAACTGAAACCTATGCAGACAAATGAGATGTGAGCAATCTGTTAAGTCGAGTGCCTTTTACCACTATGCCACTCAAGACCCTACTTTTTTAATTTTTGGACCGTTAGGGCAAGTGGAGGCTGAAAGAGAAGGCACCATATACCAGTCTCCTAGAAACGATGACCATTCCAAATGCTGCCCATTGCTTGCATAGAACATGTCCAAAAGAAGATGGTTCTCATAATACCAAACAATTCAGTCAGCTTTCTTGCATATCCACATTGTCAAAGCCATTGTATTCATTTGACCACCATTTCAGGTACTTTATTAATTGCTTCTCATATTTGTGATCACATGCTCTGTTGTCATCAGCTAATTTCTTAGACATTTTTTGCAGTTGTCACTGAGCTATGCGACTCCTTTCTGATTGGTTAATATTAGCCTGAGACTCTATACAATTTTGTTATTGTAAGGTAGCAGGCAGTTTGCCAGGTTAATTCCATGTGTTCAAAGACCATTTTGATAATTATGATAGTAATTTACTTGAGTGGATGAATGGTTTAAAACCAGTCTGTTTGTGCCTTGTACATTTAATGGACCTTCTCAATTGGCGGATGCTGGTAGATACTTTATAAACAAAATGAACAGAGCAATCAACTGTGAAAGGGAATACCTAGTCACAAGTCTGAAGTTACTAACTAATGATAACTAACCAGTGGTAGTGACTGCTGGGTTTTATTGATCTGCAAGCGAAATCAATAACTGCACGATACTGCACTAGCATTAATTTTGATGACTGAAATCAATGACATTATATACTGTTAGTCCATTGGCATCATTATAATTAATGATATTAATAAGCCCAGAAACTTTGTTTGATAGGAGTCTTGTGGCATGATGTTTAATGTGAGTCCTGTGACATTATGTTTGATGTGAGTCCTGTGACATTATGTTTGATGGGAGTCCTGTGTCATTATGTTTGATGGGGAGTCCCTTGACATTGTGATGTCATTTGTTGCATTGTAATTTGATGTTCAATAGTGAAGATGTAAAAAAAAGACTGAAAATTGTCAAAGCAACAATATACAACATTAGTAAAGTTGATAATTCATTTCAGTGCTTTAATGCTACTCATAATAAATGGCAGCCCAATAACGTAATGTAATTCATTTAATGATTATCTGGATGTTGGAGTTTTATCTTGATAAAAATGTGGTTGGATTGATATAGATTTGCATAATGGTTTGTTCATTTCTTTACAGAATCAACCAGGCTGGAATTCCCTGTCCAGAACCTATTCTGCTGAGAAGTCATGTACTTGTCATGGGCTTTATAGGGACTGAGGGGTGGTAAGTGTTTAGGAATAATTCGTTTATGACTGAGGGGTTGTAAGTGTTTGGAAATAATTCATTTACGACTGAGGGGTGGTAAGTGTTTTGGAATAATTCATTTACTGACCTACTTTATAGGGACTGAGGGGTGGTAAGTGTTTGGGAATAATTCATTTACAGACATAGTTTTTGTCAATGCGATTGTTAATTTAGCGTGTGCCTTTCAGTCTGTATCAGGTTATCATAATCCTATATTAACCTCAGTGTCTTTTTATTTTAATCTCAATAATCCACTTTCTTCAGATTAGGAATATAACACAGTATGCACTTCTTTTAACTTGATCATCTTGGTTAATGGATCATCTAGTAGAACGAGTTTTTCTTTTTTTTTTCTCATAGTAAATGAACATTAAAGTTGAAATTAACCTTGATTTTTAAGTTTTTACTACACTTATACATCTGTATAGTAGGTTTATGTGATAGGTTTCCTAAGTTCAGTTTGCCACTTAGTCATGTTACTTGATATGTGGGTGAATCTAGACATGTATGACACCAATTTACAAAAGTAGGTCAGTGTAACATTTTACCTTTCCTTGATTGTGACAGAGTGTTTCATTTACTTCAGTTTATTGTGTACTAGGTGTTAGGTGGTTATAGTCTTGCATGTGGATGCATCATGTTAAAATACCAAATCCCCAAATGTAGGTCATTTTGACTTTGTTTGACTTTTGTAATTTTTTTTTTTGGGGGGGGTACTACTGACGACATTACAGTGTCTTGGTGAATACAACGCCTTCCCTCCCAAATTTAATGTTTCTTTTTCAAGTACATTATTAGTCACATTATTATGCATTTGGGCCTGTTTTTTGTGCATCTGTGACTTTCTTAGGTGTAGAAGCATCAGTGGTTGGTCATTTGATAGATTCATGTATAATGTGCATCCTTTCTAGCAGAGATCAGGCTCCTAATCAAGGATTTGTTACCCACTCAGTCTTGTTGGATTGGCTGCCTTGGTGAGTCCATGAGATCGACACTTACCTCAGTGTGTTAAAAGTGCCATTTAAATCAGTAAAATAGAAACAGATTGACATGCAGGCCATGGCCAGAATCTTGTCATTGGATCTAACAGGTGGGCATGATATGCAGGCCATGGCCAACTTGTATGTAGATGTAGGAGAAGAGGACTAGTCATGCACTGGCCAAGGTTTTTTGTAGGGGCATGGGGCTTGAGTGATTGGTCAATGATGTTTCATTGACTCCAGGAAGAATGTTGCTTAAAAAATGAGACTGGTCTGGATTTCATGGTGACATAGGGTTTGTACATGCTGGGCATGTCATGGGCTTCATTAAGATGGTACTTCTAAGTGTTATACAAGCCATACACTTGACATTTACTTGTGCAAATCCAGTACCAGCCATATTCTTCTTTATGACATGGTCTGGTAAGCAAGTCATGTACTAATCAAAGGCTTCAACATACTGTAATAAATAAAATGATTCCATGGATTTGATTCTTGCCCTGAACCACCAATTTAACACTTTAGAGAAATAACCATATATTATAAAGAACAAACCCTTTTTCATTTACTGTGTTTCGTCAAAGATCAACTGGTGCTTGATATGTGCTCATACGGATGGTATTACTATTTTACCCATTGTATGACTTGTTTGTTATTAGAGTTATGTTGTATTTTTTATTTAAGATATTTATTGAGGTTAATCTTTAAAATTATATGTCAACAGATCTGAAGACTTTGACAGGCAAAGCCACAAATTTGTATCCCTTGAAAAAGTCTTTTCCCCACCCCACCCCACTTAATAAATAAATGATACCCCAATATAACAATGTATTGCATCATGCAGGTAGTTAAGTTTGCAATATTGATATTTGTAGATGCAAAACAAGAATATTTTTAACACAAGTTTTGTGGGGAATTTTTTTCTTCACGTTTTACTTTTCTCTAGTATTGTTTCTGGTATTTTCTTAGGCCAGCTCCTCTTTTGAAGGACTCTGAGATCAGTGAGTCAAAGGCCAGAGAGCTGTACCTGCAGTGTGTTCATATCCTGAGATCATTGTACCATGACTGTCACCTTATTCATGCTGACCTAAGTGAATTCAACCTTTTGTAAGTATTAACATCTTGTATAGTGGATTCAACTCAATATTTCAAGTCCTCCCTTTGCTAAAGATGTTAAAAGTTTTTCTTAAACAGAGTTTCTTATTACATGTTTCTTGTTATTGGATTGATAACAAGGAAGTTTCAACAGGGATTAAAATGCTGTATAAAACACAAGTTAACCTGACAAGAGTTTTGTTTTATCTGTTAGGAAAATGTTGAGGATTTCACATTAAATTTTAGAAATCATGTGTTTAAGGGGCCTTGTGAATGTATTTGATTTCAGATAGTTTGATGTTTAATGGACCTTGTACAAAAACTTTATGTAGTTGCGAGTTTAATGCCATTTATCATTGCATGATAGGCTATATATGTCAGCCAGTATAACTAGTTGAGGAAGAATATAGGAAAACCTGACTAATAACCAGTTACCAACAGGAAGCTACTGGCAGGCTTTCTCACATGACCACCTTGGCTGAGCCAGAAGCTAGAAACTAATGCAGAGATGAGATGGCAGTGATCAATAAAGGCATGTACTTTAAATCATTCTGCCACCCAATGCACCTCAGAACCTAATGTTTAATGGGCTTTGTGTAGGTGTTTGATATCAGAACTTGATTATTAATGAGCCTTCTATTGGTGTTTGATGTCAGAACTTAATGTTTAATGGGCCTTATATAGATGTTTGATATCAGGACCTACTGTTTCATGGGCCATGTATAGGTGTTTGATATCAGGACTTAATGTTTAATGAGTACATTACACTTTGTCTTACTTGTACCTTGTTCGTAAGTAATTATTCTAGTTTTCTTTTGACGTAGATGTTAATATTAATTGCATTTAGCTCAGTTTTTCTGATTGTTGTATATAGTCATGAAAATAATTTGGTGTATCTATAATGAAGATTACTTATAATCACCCATTCGAAAAGAGGCTACACTAGTCTACTTTTCATGCTCTATTGTAACATGTATCTTGTTGGTACAGAACAGTACTCAAATAGGGGGCCCCGATGGCTCAGTCAGCATATAAGCTGATAGAATACTCACTCATGCACATGTTGATAGAATACTCACTCATGCACATGTTGATAGAATACTCACTCATGCACATGTTGATAGAATACTCACTCATGCACATGTTGATAGAATACAAACTCATGCACATGTTGATAGAATACAAACTCATGCACATGTTGATAGAATACAAACTCATGCACATGTTGATAGAATACAAACTCATGCACAAGCTGATAGATGGCTCACTCGTGCACAAGCTGATAGAATACTAACTCATGCACAAGCTTATAGAAAGCTCAGTCATGCACAAGCTGATAGAAAGCTCAGTCAATGATATAAACACCTCTTTAATAAAAACTCTTGCCAGTTATAATTTCTGTTGAGAGCTACATCAAGCTTTGAAGTGATTGTAATCACTTGCTGGTTTGGAATATCAGTTACATATGATGATTAATGACTGAGTGATGTTACATTATGTAAAGCATGCTTTTTAGCAATTCCAGAACAGGGAATAACAGAGAAAAAGACAAATTTACATACATGCATGTAATTCATATAATTCCAATGATGTCCAAAAAAAGCCACATTTGTTCACAAATAGAATAAACACTCCACTCACATGTAAGAGGTCGAAGTGACAAGATATTTTTGTTATAAACTTTCCAACTGATAATAGATGAAAGAATGACCCTTCAGTTCCAACTCCTTGTGGCTTGTAGGAAGAAAAAGTGAATTATCCTTCAAATCGTGATTTGCTTGACATTAGAAGTGTAATATATTCTGGCAGATCTAGGTGCCTCAGGAATTGAGTCACTATTTATAATGACGGAGATCAAACTCCCAGATAAAAAGTGCAGAGATGAAAGTAGTCAGTTACAGAGCTAAGATTTGCCTCTGCCATTTTTTTTTAGCCATTCTTATGTTGCTTTTTTCATTTTATATCCTGTTTAAAAATTGCTGATTTTGTTTCTGGCAAAGAGCATAGTTCAATAGAAGACATTTTGTTTTTGTATCTACTTCCTTTTCATATCAATTTTTCCAAATAGTTTAACTGCCTTGATGCATAAGAATTTGAGTAAAAATCATTCTTGTCTTTTGTATAAAGAGAAAAAAAGTTTCCGTTACCATCAGTTTTAAAGTATTGTCTTCAAGTTATTGATGGTTGGACATGTTATTGTTGGTTGGACACCTTCGGGATAAAGTCTGTGTTATGTGGAACCCTTGACCTTCTTTAATTTATGAATGTCTCATTTCCTAAAATCTGTGCTTTTCTTTTAATCATCATTAAATAAATATATGATCACCTTGGGATAAAAAGTACACAAGAATAAGCAGGGTTTATAAGTACACAAGATAAAGCAGGGTTTATAAGTACACAAGATAAAGCAGGGTTTATAAGTACACAAGATAAAGCAGGGTTTACAAGTACACAAGATAAAGCAGGGTTTATAAGTACATAAGATAAAGCAGGGTTTACAAGTACACAAGATAAAGCAGGGTTTACAAGTACACAAGATAAAGCAGGGTTTATAAGTACACAAGATAAAGCAGGGTTTACAGTAGACAAGATAAAGCAGGGTTTATAAGTACACAAAATAAAGCAGGGTTTATAAGTACACAAGATGATTTAGGATTGTGAATTGCCAACTTAGTTGCTGGTGATGATTTTAGTGCAACCCAGAGTTAAGAAATCAAAGTTTGATACATTAAAAAATTATACAAAAAAGTATACTTTGCATCAGCATTTATTTACCTGTCAGATATTTATATGAAAAATTTGTCCCACTGACGTGAACATGGTGAGAAAAAGACTGGAATTGCTTTTCCAGTTGTAGCATTGTAATTGTTTATATTTTGTCTAAAAGTTCTCCAGAACAGATACAGGGGTATGTATACACCATTACATCAATTATCGAAATTAGCAAGTTCCACAGAAGTTTCAGTTCTTTACAAATTGAATGATTGTGTGGAATTGCAAAAGGAGATTGCGCCCATGTACAGACTTAAACTGCATAATATTGTATGCAGTCTGGTTTTACCAATACCACAGATAAATTTTACTGGTTATGTGGTAGTTGGAATATTTAGTTTTGCTTTAAATTTTTTCAGTAAGGTATTTTCATTGATTAGTCTTTATTTTTGCTTAATACCATATCTTCTTTGTGTTTTTCAGAGCAATATTTTGTTACTGGGATTATTTGTTCATGCCTTGAAATTATTGTCATTTTCTTTGAATTTTACTGATGCAAGTTTTCATACACAATTATAATAAGAGAAGTGAGACACGTTTGTGGTTCAGAAATAATGGAAGAGAAGTGAGATACAATTGTGGTTTAGAAATAATAAGAGAAGTGAGACACAATTGTGATTTGAGGTGTGAGACACAATTGTGGTTCAGAAATAATGGAAGAGAAGTGAGACACAATTGTGGTTAAAAAATAATGGAAGAGAAACATTGTACTTAAAAAAACAACAGATGAAGACAATTGTAGTTCAACAATAAAAAGAGAGACTAACTAAAACCACTTTCAGAAAGAGAGGCTTGCTTTTGATTAGATATAGCCCTGACAAGATGTATGCTTGATCTTTTCAAATAGTTTGGAACCACATTTCACGATATTTTAGATCACTGAAGCTGATATAATGCATACATTTTGTTCGCATATCTTTTTCTCACCTGAAGAGAAAAAAATTCAGTTATAAAAACCCTTTTTACAAAGAAAAAACAAAGTCATGGAGGTCTTTGGATCATCGTGCTGGACAGCATGAATGTCTGTGTGGTTGAGAAAGGCTTGTTTATGTGGTTGGAAAAGGGCATTATATCTGTGCATAAAACTAAATATAAAATTTGATGTGATTTATTTTTATTACATATGATGAGTACATCGGACAGGTAATTTGGAATATTTAGTTTTGCTTAAATGTTTTCAGTAATGTTTATACTTTTTGGATGGTTAACATAAGCATTCAAGATTGCTTCAAACATTACATCACTATGACAGAAGTTTAAGGTTTTTATTCCTCAAACCCTGTTTTTATTTTCATTTAGAAATGCTTACTGCACGATTGTGGTTTTCTAATATTACCATCTGACAATACACCTGCAAAGTGCGAAAAGAGACAATATCAGCTACTGATAATTAGAAGCTGTATATTTCCTTAAACATATAAGAATAAGCACTGCATATCCCACTTTCTGTGTTAATTACAGGTACCATGAAGGCCAGGTGTATGTGATAGACGTGTCCCAGTCTGTTGAACATGACCATCCTCAAGCATTAGAATTCCTCAGAAACGACTGCTCTAATATCACAGGTTGTTGATTTTGTATTTATAAATTTTTTGCAGAACAGTTACTACATTGGTCCCCCTCTTGTACGGCCACCTTATACACTGGTAAAATGGCCTTATAAGACATGTGGCCTTTCTAAGGGGATGGGGGGGGTATTTTTTGTAAGAAGAATATGTAATGTACGTAGTAAGAGCAAAGCATTTAATATCTTCATTGTAAGGTAAAATTAAGGTAAGGTTCTTATTCATGGCGTAAGCATGATATGCCAGTGGGTAATGTTGTCATATGCATTGCAAGACCATTCAAAAACATTCTTTAAATCATGGTACATAATTCTTTTTCCATTTGCTACATTTTACCACTGCTGCTGAATAACCTCCTTATCGGTTATAACGCACTTTATTCGAGTGATTTCAACATAAAATTGTTTTATTCCGAGTATTTACTACATAAAATATTTTGGCAAGTCCCACCTTCTCACCTCCGCCAATGTTGTCAAGTAGAATAACCGACTTTCTTAAAAAATTAATGCATCTCCATTTACATGATGACAAAAAATTCATCCAAATCTTGTTGGTAATTTAAGCCTGATTATTTTGTTTAAATGCATCCCGTGTAAGGTTAGCTCTGATTAAAAGGACTCGACATTGTGCATCGTTTCATTAAAAAAGATGAAACTGATCGAACATTGAGGATATAATTTATGATTTTTTCCGTGTTTCAGACTATTTCTGTAAGAAAGGCGTGAGCACACTGAGTATCAAGGAGCTATTTGACTTTGTAACCGACATTACCATCACCAAAGAGAACCTGGATGATTATCTTGACAAAGTGATGGCACTGACGGCCATGAGGTCTCCAGAGGATGTGTCAGAACAGGACAAGATTGATGAGGAGGTACAGGCCATAGTTGTCCATTGTATAAGTATATAAGGAAGTACTGATCTCTATTACCTATTAGAATAGGGTGATCAAGAAGTACTGACCTCTGTAGGCTATTGCACTAGTGTGATCATGAAGTACTGACCCCTGTAGGCTATTAACTAGTAGTACTAACCCCAGTAGTCTATTACTCTTGTGTGATCAAGAAATACTGATCACTGTAGGCTATTACATAGCTGCCAACTGTCCTGTTTTTTTGGACCTGAATAAAGGTAAGTTCTGTTTGCAAAAAGTAAGTTTTTTAATTAAACAAATAATTTTTAAAAATAGTGGGATTTTCAATTTAGAACAGGCTGTCGGTTCTATTTTGATAGAATGTATCGCATGTACATAAGAAAACAATTATAAAGTACGATTGGTTCATTTGAGATCAAGGCTACCCAGCCTGTCATTATCTGCCATGTTGGATTTCGCAAATAGTTACCGCTGTCACTGTATCTAGTCTTATATTCAACTTCTAGTCATGTCAAATAAGAAAGCGGAATATTCAGAGTTTCTCCAGGTAAAAGAGAAGAAAACAACTGGAAGGACATGTGTGACATCATGTGTAGATTTGTTAAACCATAAAGTAAAGGAGAAAACTTGACTTTTGCAAATTGTGTAATGTGATTTCACTATTGGGTTTGAAATACAAGAGCACGACAAAGCTAATAAACATCAGCTTCCTGCGAACAGAACAGGGTGCCAGTCCATAAGGTACAAGTGTGCAACACGTGCATCTTTGACATTAAATAATTATGTAAGGCACAGTCCTACTTGACTGATGTTTGTATATGTTGTAAATAATTACATATGCTTTAAAAAATTTAAAATCTGTATTTGTTCCTGAAAATCAATATTTTTGTCACAAGTAATCAGTATTTTGTACACTAGGGTTGGCATCATTGCTATTAAAATATTGTGATCCAGAAGTACTGACCCCTGAAGGCTATTAATCTAGTCTGATCTTACCTCTGCTCATTATTACATTTGCATGATGAAGTACTGGCCTCGCTTAGCTATTTCAAAAGTGTGATGAGAAGGTATCCCCTCTGGCCATTACATGATGATCAGGAAATATTGACCAATGTTGGCTATATTACACATGTGTATTCATGAAATATTACCAATGTTGGCTATATTACACATGTTTGATCAGGAAATATTGACCAATGTTGGCTATATTACACATGTTTGATCAGGAAATATTGACCAATGTTGGCTATTACGCTAGTGTGATGTAGAGATACTGACCCTGGTTGGATATTGTGTTAGTTTCATTTAGAGGCATTGACCCTGGTTGGCTTAATCATGTCATGAAGAGGTACTTACCTATGTTGGCTATTTATATTTGTGTGTAATGATGTAAAACCTGTAAAGTGTGATTTTGTCTATTCTAAGAATGATTGGTTCCAAATAGCAATTTTTATATTTTACATAGATTTTATTGTCTTTTGCTTTATGGAGAGTGCATTGTGTTAGATGTGTCCATCTGTATATACATCCGTGATGTGTCCATCTGTATACACATCCACCACTCACAGAAATGCCAATCCCTACAAATTCTCCATGTTTTACAAACTGTTGACACCTTTCATTGATATATTTTGAATCCAGTCAAAATTGTGAATCCTGAGAAATTGTTAAGCTAATTTTGTGTAGGTTATGTCAGGACCTCTAGATAAACATCGTATTTGCATAATTTATATTAAGAATTTTTCTGAAGTTTGTCAGTGTATTTCTTCTACTATAAACTATATTGCATGATGGTGTTTAATCAGTAAAAAATGTGCTCAATTCCAGAAGTTCCTGGCAGTTTGAAACAATCACTATAGCACCCGTCACTCAAATAGAGCCATATAATCAAAGACAACCTGATCTAGTCTTTGTTTCTAATGTGTACGAGAATGTTGCCTTCAGGAAGTTTTTACCAATCAACTAGCTCTTTGTCATTATTCTGTGGGCATGCTAGATCAGAATGGGTAGGCATGGGCATGAAGGGCAATTTGAAAATGTCTGGTGGTGTTCAAAACTGATTTCTTAGTGAAGCCCCCCCCCCCACACACACACACAAAAAGTTGTAGCAAATTTGTGTTAAGATTTTGGTTTTCTTGTTAGAAAATCTTGACTTCCTTCATACTAAGATTGAATCCTTATGAAGGTAAGATAATTCATTCTATGACATGCACTCTTGCCCCATGGATTGTATTGCCAAGGATATGGTTGGAGAAACTTTGCATTAATGTTTGGCTATTAAAAACAGTTTAATTTCTATATATTTTCTAAACCTCTTCATGGATTTTGTAAATACATAGGATGAATCATTATAAAGCAAAGATGATTCATTATGCCACACGCTTGAATCCCATTTTGACCATGGGGTCAAGGACATATTTTTTTCATCAAGCCTAGAGTTTCCTTTTTCTTGTTTATTCTAATTGTGGACCTTGTCAGTCCATTTATTATGGATTTGTGGACCTCATAAACCCATTTTGGATGGACTTGTGTGTCTTGCCAGTCCATTTTGGATGGATTTGTTGGAGGCTTTGCCAGTCCATTTTAGATGGATTTGTTGTAGGCTTTGCCAGTCCATATTGGATATAGTTGTAGACCTCATCTGGCCATTTCAGATGGAATTTTGAACCTTGTCAGTTTTCATATCTTTATATGGATAGAGTTTTGGACCTTGTCAGTTTTGACATCTTTACATGGTTTGGATGGAGTTGTGGACCTTGTCAGTTTTCATACTTTTCCATGGTTTGTTTTGACCTGTTGACATATCAGATTTTATATCTTTACATGGTTTGAATAGAATTGTTGACATCATCAGTTTTCATACCTTTTCATGTTTTGGATGGAGTTGTGGACCTTCGTCAGTTTCATATCTTTACATGGTTTGGATGGAGTTGTTGATCTCAGTTTTCATATCTTTACATAGTTTAGATGGAGTTGTGGACCTTGTAAATTTTCATACCTTTGCATGGTTTGGATGGAATTATGGAACTCATCAGTGTTCATATCTTTACATATAATGATATGTCGATGCATCAAGAATACAAAACCTGAAGTCAAAAGTAAGTCCTATAGCCATGTAATTTACTGGAATGACCTGCTTTTACCTGTTTTTAGTTCAGTGTTTTCTTTGAATGCATTATTCAATCGCATTAACATAATAATATATGCCAGCCACCTCCTGAATCCAGCCCTACTTCTGAAAACAAAGGGCAGTAACTCTTGCCCATTACATCTTGTCATCACTAGGTGTCGCCAGTTTTTTAAGCTTCACTTTCATACACAGTAATAGATGGCACATCATTGAGGTCTTTTCGCAACAAGACGTTATATTCAATATAGCTGCCATTGTAGTCATCTTCACAAAGTCATGTGATCACTACACTAAAATGAATAGTCCTATTGGCATGGGACTTTTTAGCAAAAATCAGACCTTCAATATGGCAACAACAGCAACCAATTTGAAAATTATGTTGTCACTAAAAAATATTGGGTTTCAACTCTTTGCAGTTACAAGGAAGAAATAGTGGTATTTTGGATTCATTGCAATTCCTTTCAAAAAGTCTCTTTAACAGACTCTTGTTAAAAGATGTCATTGTACTATTTGGGATGTCACAGCTAGAAAATCCAGTAAGATTAATGGCATACATTTTTATTTAGGTTAATAATGATAGACATTAGCTTTATTCAAAAATGTGTTAACAATGATCAAATGGCCTGCAACTATATTTATCATATCATTAGGTAATTATATACAGGCTCATCACTGCAAGCAGTGTTTCACATTTCCATAGTTTTAGAAAATTGATGCTGATTTTGCTTTTATTGCAGGTTTTCAAAAATTCCTACATTCCTAGAACACTAGATCAGGTGATCAATTTTGAGAGAGATTTCGAAAAAGCAAAGAAAGGGGAAACCTCAGAGGTAAGAATGAAACTCATTTTGATTTAGTTAACAAATACTTATATATTTGTTGATTTATTGATTTATTTACCATTTATTTAGATTTTAAACTTGCAATTGTAGCTTGGAGAGCAAAAGAGTCTAAGAGAGCAGTGTAAAATATGTGGTAATTAGAGATTGAATAAAGGTTTCTGTTTAGAAATCCATATACGTATTGTAATTTGTCCCAAATAAGAACAAAGCAAGTCATGCTAGAGTTCAAAATTATTCAGATTCATCAGCTTTGTTGTTAGTCCTTTAAAACCCATAAAATTGCAACAACAGACTGATAGTATTGACATCAATAATGCAGCAACAGTGATAGTATTGACATCAATATTGCAACAAGTCTAATAGTATTGACATCAATAATGCAACAAGTCTGATAGTATTGACATTAATAATGCAACCACAGACTGGTAGTATTAACATTAATAATGCAATAACAGAATGATAGTATTGACATCAATAACATACATGCCAATCATTACACCTTTTTTCACTAAATTACGCGTTACACTTTGACATATATGGATTATGTTTGTTCTATATATCCACCTCCCAAAAAATAAATTATTTGTTTTCTCGTTATTATTATCATTCCATTAATCCCACAGACCATATTTTAGAAAGACTGCTTTTACGTAACTACAATATAAGAGTACGCTTGACCGTAGACTTGCGTGCATTTTCATAACAGTATCATGTTCTATTTATAGCTAACCTTGTTCAACTGTTGACATCGGGTTCTATTTATAGCATCTGTATGCTTAGTGAGGAGAGAGCAAACTGGTTTTCTAAATTTATTCTTTACGTGCAGATTCCATGTTCTAATTCATATTTGCTGCCGAACCAGTCTAAAGATATTTGGTGCTTAAAAGTATATTTTATTTTAGTCTATGCATTTATGTGAGCAAAAATATCTCCTTTCAAAAATTTCCCAGATAAAATAGAAAAAGGCAACAAAACAAGAAAAGAAACAAAAAATAACAGAATCCTCTAAATATTAAGGTGAGAGTGCAGCATCACGTGACATCTATTTCAGACTGTGGAAAGAATTTTAATATTTGGCGCTAAAAGTGCTACATATGAAAACTTGAAACAGTAAAGGATGTTAAAAGATGAGAGGGGCAAATAAATCATTGTGTATTGAAATTGTAGCATGTTAAAAGTGGATTACGCTTTTTCTGCCTGGATTATGCTTTTTGACGACTTGGATTCCGCTTCTTCCTCGTCAGGGTTGGCATGTATGCAATAATGCAACAACAAGTGATAGTATTGACATCAATAATGCAACCACTGACTGATAGTATTAACATTAATAATGCAACAACAGTGATAGTATTGACATCATTAATGCAACCACAGACTGAAAGTATTAACTTACTGTAGATCTCTCGCAAGTATTATCAAAGTACAACATCTCTCATACGGGAGATACCTCCTTACCTTGTGATCATGCTGAAAATTTTGGGGAATTTGTTGATTATTTGGGCAAAATTAATTCTATCATACAAAATCCTTATACCGTATTTACCGTATGTTTTCGGACACTGTATGTTTTCGGACACCGTTTTTTTTCGGGGAAAAATCATATTTAAATGCCTTGTAAGTTTTCGGACGTTGCTCCGCTATAATTGTTTCTACAATTTATGTTTTCGGACACAATCTTGGATGATCTGCTTCGTCGTTTTAATGTAAAATTTACAGCGTGTTTGCCGTTAATTTAACTGATACAAAGTTCGCTTCATTTGGTCGCCAATTATTTAATGCGATCATGAACGTTCATGAACTAATATAATTTAAAATTATTAATTACATGTAATTCGGGATAGTGACAACACCTGCTGCATTAGTCGGACGTGTTACACGAGCTCTAAAGTGTATATCAACAACGGATTGTCTTGTTAAATCTAGATGTTCCAACGAAAAGTAACAGATCGGATATAGATTTCTCAAATCATATTGTGATATTTGCAGACCGGTATCGACATTTTGATTGCGTCACATATATGACAACATACGATGATACACGCGTGCTATTTTATTTTGATCAGACTCGTCATCTAGAGCAGCTTTCTTCGTAGGCGGTTGTTTTTGTGATGCTTCCTCAGAATCATTAATTCGAAGTCGCTTCTGTGGACGGCCTACTGGTCTCTTTGGAGACGATTTTGGCAAGGGCGAGTCCCTCCAAGAACTAGGCAGTGCCTCCTCACTTGTTGCATAACGTATGATAAACTTATTCATCAAATTTATTACAGTACTAACAATATTATGTTTCACAACGATAGCTATCCAGTATACTAACTTTTGTATGTGGTGGGTATTTTATTTATACTTTTTATTTTAATAGTTTGATTCAGCTAACAAAAATATGATTGGTTGTCAGTATAGACATTGTTACACATGAAACCACTTCATACAGGTGTGACAGTTATGGCTTTGATTAGAAACCATGACCCCTGCTTTATATCATTAAACAATACATCAGAGTCGGTATGGATTAGTAAAATTCATTGGCATTGTCCAACAAAACAAACCCCTTATCCCTGAGGCATTATATACAAAGGTTTAAACATAGTTATTGTTCTACAGGTAATAAACCTCTTGGTAGACGATATATTTGATTGTGGGTGCTAAATGTTAGGTACATCGTGTGCTCTTTTAATAAAATCCAGATGGCTGCCTTTTATTTCCGAACACATGTCAAAGAAATCCCACCAGTTATATTATTAACAATTAACACCCAGACACTTTGAAATCTCTGACATGCATCACTACAATCTTCGAGCAGTAGATCGTTTCCAGCCGGCAAGCTTTGCTCATTTTAATCTACCCTCGGCTAGGTGGGAAAAAAAAGAAGAGAGAACCACAACAAATGCATCACCTTTATTTAAAACAAATATCAACATATTAATCACGCCGACTCGTATATTGCAAATTGCTTTTTATTTTTACCCTTCGTAGGCGTACATACAACAACTCACCCCATTTGGAGCCTCTCACCCTTGGTGCTCTAAGAATAGCCATCATACATGTACTGGTGTTTCGACTCGCGATACTAAAATGTTTCTGCCCAAAATATCTTAAGAATTATAACTCCAAAATCTTTTTATTTAGTTTGTATTAATATTCTAATTACACAGAAATAAAGCTTGCGTGCGTTTGTAATGTAGATTTTAATGATCATTAGCAGAAGGTTAAACTGGATTGCAAGATTACTATGTTAATATGGCGGTTCTTTCAGAAAATACGTACACAATCGTGGCTCTAATACATATATGGCTTTGTTTTCTGGTGGATGGACATGTATCAAATTGACAAAATAGGCAAGTAATGCCAATTTTTCATTAATTATCCTTTCCGTGGTGTTAGACAAAATACTTGTTTTACTTCATGGCAGCACGTTGTCATGTGAGCTAACGGTAACTTCGTTACGGACGGGTAAGGGGGGGGGCATAATTCTATCTTCACTTGTATGTTTTCGGACACCTAATCAAAGAATTTAATATGTATTCGGACAACAAAAAAAGTAATTATTTGTTGCAGTCCGAAAACATACGGTAAATACGGTACTCTAAATGCTTATGTAGTAGGAGATTGGAATGCTGATATGCTCAAATCCACTCCCTTTGGAGATGAACTTCGCCTATTTTGTGACGAATATGGTTATATCATATCGGACTTTAAACTAATAGTAGACCACACAACTAATTTTACTTACATCATTGATTCACACAATACAGTCTTGATTGGATCATTGTGTCTCTACACATTATGCTCATTTTGCTATAAGTGATATGAGAATACTTCATACCCTAGTAGGGTCCAACCATCGTCCTACTTTAATGACTATCAAGACTGAATTGCTTCCCAAATTTGATTCATGCCCCAATGAACTCTTGAACTTGAAATACAACATAAATTGGTCAGACCTTGCTGCTGATGAAAAACTGAATTATACTAAGACTTGTGCATTCTTATTAAACAAGATTGAGGTCCAACATTATGTTGTGATTTGTAAAGACCACGGCTGCACTTACTAGGTGTATATGAAACAGATAAATGAATTATATACTGATATAGTAAAAGCTTTGTCGAACTCCGGTAATAGCTTGACTAGTAAATCCAAACATAGTCACCGGGTACTGTGTCAAAGAATTACACGATTTTGCATGAAATGCTTACCTTATGTGGCGTGATAACTGTAAACTTTGTAACGGCCATCTAAGTAACCAAATGCGCCATACAAGAGCACAATATAAGTATGCTCTTAAATTATGTAAGAAGGAGGAAGTAAAACACAGCAGACTCGCTAGCACAAAAATTTGAAAATGTCAACCAACGTGAATTCTGGAAGCATGTTTGCTTTTACGTAAATTCAAGAATTGAATATCAAAATTAGATTATTCAAATCTTATGGTGCTCCTCTGTGGACAAACTTTAGTGAATGTATGAAAAGAAAACTAATTATTGATTATAACAAGTCTTCGTTTTCTATTAGGTCTTCCAAAGTGAAACAGTGCCTTCAACATGTTTGTCAATTATAATGTATTTAATTTTGATGAAATAATGAGAAAGTATGTATTCTCAATGAAGACTAAAATATCTAACAGTAACAGCTATGTCTTACATGTGAATATTTACTACAATGCATTAACATAAATGAAGACAGGACAAAATAACAAAATTAATAGAAACTAAAAATTCAGGCAACTACCTTATTGTTTATTCAGTCATAACAATATTTTACTAATTGATGTTTACACTTTCAAATCACACGATCATGCCTTTTATTAGTGGGTCCTTTTTGAACCTCAGTGCTGTAGTTAAGTAAAACTTCAAATTAGAAAGATATAAAATAAAGTAGAACACATTTTCCAGTCAAAGATCATTCAATGAAAGAGACCAAAAAACTCGGACTATTTGACAGATTCCTTAACCTCAGATAAATTTTGCCTTTGCCCTCGGATTTGCCCCTCTGAGTGTACATGTCAAGTGCCTACTTTCTCAGAAGAAAGCAGTCAATGGTCTCATCGTTACAGAACTCTGCTAATTCTGGTCCCTCTGTTAATAACTGGTTGTGCACTCAGATATATAACGGTTAAGGGAATCCAGGTCTTGAAGATTGAATATGGTATGTTTCTTTACTATCAATAATTTTTCGGGTGCAAGTAGTTTGCTATTTGCTTGTTTCATGTATTATCACTGGTTCAGTTATAAAATGGCCCATACATTTGTATAAGACATTTGACTTTATAAAAATAATGTGATATAATTAAAAGGGTTAAAATCATAATAACAGATTACAAAACTTGTATATTGCATAATGAACATATTGAAAAAACGCGCCTTATAATGCAGCTCTGTTAATTGAGTTAAAGATAGTACATGTCAACTCAATAACTAATGATAGTAACACGTGTTTATAATTGTTGTCAGATTACAGTAACACTTATAAATAGAAATATTTGAAAAAGTAAATGCCATAGTTATGCAAGTTAGACAGTTTTATGGGTGAACATTTAGTGAGGAAACAATTGCTACTTACTGTGTTTAACATGGGAACAGCACTGAAGATTTAGTAGCATTGGCAATATTGTCAAGAGCTCAGAACCATGAGAATTAAAGTCAGCAGACCAAATTGCCAAATAGTAAGACTTAACATGTCCTTAAGGTGGTACTATGCAAATTTACTGTATAATGCTTCTGACTGACACAGGGTATGCCATACATGATGAGCCGAACATAAATGACCTTGATACTCAGCCCATGCCAAAACCTTTTTCTAAAGTCCTGGAAAGTCAGAATATGTTTGTTTTTATCACAATTTCCATTCTTTTTGGACCTGGGGTATTTAAAATGCTGCAGTGCAACACATCTTGTAGCAGATGAATTTCCTGGACCAGTTTATCAATACTTAAAACTCGTAGCATCTAGACTGTATGGTAATCCGATACTACTGTATTGATGAATTATTTTGGCTTTGATTGATGAAGATAAAAAAAATATTCTAGGAGCCAAATAATTAACCATAGCACTAGTAGAAAATTGGTACTCTGACAAAAAAATGTGAATAAGAGCAGTTAGCAACAGAAAATTCCATCACATACCCTTTTTCTGGTATTAAAATATTAAGCAAGTCGCTTATTTTTGAGGACAATGATTAATTTACAAATTTACAAATTTGTACCGGTAGGATTGTCTTGATTATCATTTCATTTCTGTTCCAGATCTTGTACCAGATTGTGACAGGGCTCCGATCCGACTTAACAGGTGCCCAGCAGGTGAGAGGGAAATAAAATGGCATTCAGGAGTTAAAAAAATTTGGCTTTTGATCAGTATAAATGGGTTTACAAAATGGAAGTATTAGGCCACTTGAAGTACTTCCAAAATATTATGGAGAAATAAAAATGAATTATTGATTATAAATCTGAAATAAGTTAGAGAGTATAAAGAATGTACATACAGTAGCTAAATTTCTCTGAATATGTTATCATAATGATTGCTATTTGTTTCTGTTTACGTCTTGTAGGACTACACCATATTGTTGTTTCCCATATGCACAAAGAACTATGGCTACTCTATTCTGAAGTCTACAATGGACAGAATATAGATTATCTCATATTTTCACTAGCATCAATGGACTGACATTTCTCTTGTAAGAATATTACACCATGATTTAACATTTTCAGTTTACAGTGAAAATCTAGAGAATCATATGAAAGATGGAAATAGAATTTTCGACACATTATTTAGTGAAAACTGCATAAGTGTATGCTCTATTATCCTCCAAAAAGACTCCTGGATTGGAGAAGGGTATTATCCCCCCCCCCCCTTTCATTAAGAAGACTCCTGGATTGGAGAAGGGTATTATCCCCCCCACCCCTTTCATTAAGAAGACTCCTGGATTGGAGAAGGGTATTATTCCATGCACACACACACACAAGACTTCTGGATGGAAGAAGAGTTTTGTTAAAAAAGGAATCAGAATACTGGTTATAAAACTGCATGAGATGTAATTATTTTGCAGTTTTACCTTTTGCATTGTGAACTTTGTTGTATAGAGATGAGACCTGCATAGTGACCTCAATTAATGTACAGAGATGGGGAGATGCATAATGAACTTGAATGTTGTACAGAGATTAGGAGCTACCATACCTCAATATTTAGAGAATCCAATTCCTAATCCAAATGTAACAGGTTTGGTTCCTGCCCAGACTAGCCATTGTCTGCTGGCTTGACATACTAGAGAAAGGCACTCCCATTTATTTGGCAGTGAGCCATGGAAGCTCGGTTCGTAGACTTGTTTCCAGATGTTGATACAGTCCCAAGCCTGCCCCAGTTGGCTGCCTCATTGTTTCTTTGAGAAAGGCACTTGGCTCAGATTTTCTTAACATGTTATAGCCCATAGTGCAAACAGACAAATATTTCCTGAGTTCATATCCAACCGACATCACTCAAAGATGGGTAAAATTCCTTTGCTCAACATTTGTGGGGTATCTCTCTCCTTTGGGGTTGTCCCTCTGCAGGATTGGGAATGTAAAATAGGGCCTGATGCACCCTCCTGCTTGACATATAATAGATGCAACCTATTTAATCTGGAATGATTCTGTGATGTTCTTTAAACTGAGTGGTATTTTTTTTTTAAAAGTTGGGGATTATATATATTTTACCATTTTTGCCTTCATCTTTGTTTGTTTTGTAGGTCTTTTTGTGGATACCTAAAGTTACTTAACGTGATATAGCTAGGACTGCGCTTGCATGTCATGAAGCCTAATACATGTTTGCAGTGGGCATTTGTACATTTTTAAAAATTGAAAAAATTATATTGTGAAGGAGAATAAATTACTGTGTTGATTTACAAGTCAGTATATAGGTGACTCTTTAAATTTAGGGTTGGTAACAACCAGTAAGCCATGCAAATCAGCACAACATGAAAAATAGAGAATTTAAAATGTTTATTGCATGGCATTTTGAAGTCTTCTCACTTTTGGAATTAAAATGAAAGTGATGCAAGATGTCGCGTTTACCATAGCTACTCTGTAAAAATAGGTAATAACGATTTTTTTTACACCATAGCAACCAGCACTACTTGCCAATGATACTGCTGCTGGGAAGGATAGAGATGGTGAAGCTAGTGATACTGAAGAGGGAGAAGAGGATGATGATGAAACAGATGAGAATTCAGATGATGGAAGTGAAAGTGATCCTGAAAAGCAAGATGATAAATCAAAACCTTTCTTGGATCGACAAAGACATGAATCACCAAACAGCAAAAAAGTAAGTACAGTGCAGTTTTATCTCTTATACAGGGTATTTTGCAACTTCATTTAACTGTTAATTAATTTATCAAGAGTTCATTTGTGACTTGGCTTTATAAATATAACCATGTTAGCAAAAGAGAAAACTCTTCTAGATTGCCATTATTCAACCAGAAGCCAAGAACATAAATAAACCCCAAAAATCAGAAGCTGTGGAGTTATTTCATTTTTACTTTTAAGGCCTGTTTTTGCACTTTGGCTGTTAATTCCTATCCCCCCCCCCCCCCCCAATGTTCATAATCAGAAATGACATCAAATATCATTGTGAAGAATGAGAGGAGGAAAGTAATTTTTGGCAGAAAATAATATTAAAGAAATAAATTTTAATTACTTGATACCTGATTGCAAAGCAAGTGAAACTATTGCAGAAAAAAATAATAAAGCATTCTTGACTGGAAATATTGAGTGAAAGAAACAACAAGAATTAAATTGATAATGTAAAAATAATATAATTATCATGCAGAAATGTTAAAATCTAGAATGTTTAGTGAAGATATTATTGGTTAAACAGGTTATTGATGGTCTGTTGCCAAGTAATTGATGTTTAACCAGGTTGCTGATTGTTAGCCAGGTTATTGGTAACAATAATGTGGAAATTTTTTTGTACTTAATTTTTGTAGGAGAGGAAGAAGTTGGTGAAAGAAGCACAGAGAGAAAAGAGGAAAATTAAAGTTCCAAAACACTTGAAGAGGAAAAAAGAAAAGATCGGCCGACAAGGAAAGAAAAAGTGATTTGTTGTCACAATTTGACTTATATAATACTGATAGTCTGAGTCTTCACCTGGAATTGTTACCATCAGATCATGTGGATAGGGACTTCAGATTATGTAGATAAGGACTGCTGATCATGTAGATAGAGACTTCAGATCATGTGGATCGGGACTGCAGGTCATGTAGATAGGGACTTCTGGTCAACTTGAATGCATTATGTAAATAATTCCATTATTATATTGTAGATAAACTATTATTTATTGTAAATATTTGTAAATAAACTTAATTGTATATAGTTAATGGGTCTGACTTATTTATGGATGGAATTGATATTAGTCTCTAGCTGAGCAAGTGCTATTTCATTTCTTTCTCAAATCTGTTCAGAACACTTTCTTCCTCTCAAATCCACCTCTCCATGGCTGAGAAAGATGTTTGCAACATCTGTTAACTTGTTTTAGCAACAGAAGTTATAAAAGTTCATGTTGTTAAGATGGAAGTCAGATCAAACTGGATAGAAGGATTGACACTTAAATCCATCAGTCACCAGTTGCTACTAACACTTGTATCTGGTCAGAACATTCTAAGAGCATCCTCATAATTACTTTCCATTTTTCACCAGCTTGAACAGCTCTCGCCCAATGTTCCCTCTAAGGTGTGCCGCTATATGGCTGTGCAGCTCATTAGAAAATACTGTGCTGCAGTTTCAAAATTCTGTGCACAAGTTTTGGCAGTAAATATGCTGCACAGCAGTTTCAAAATTCCATGCACACCGGAAAAATATTAGAGGGAATGTTGCTCTCACCTCGGGGAAGTATACTCCATCTATTTTGAACTCAATTTTGTTATGTTTTTATGCTGGGTCTATCTTTAAACTTAAAATGTAGGATGAAATTTCCCCATACATTTGAAAAAAGGGAGCAAATTTATG
This sequence comes from Unio pictorum, assembly GCA_030141615.1. NCBI lineage: Eukaryota > Metazoa > Mollusca > Bivalvia > Unionida > Unionidae > Unio > Unio pictorum. The sequence continues at coordinate 5,298,010 of JARLTB010000219.1, read as the reverse complement.
ATTATAGGAAAGTGGTTGTGGAAATTCTCTGGGTTTTACTGACTTTCATTAATCCTTAAAGTGCGTGTCGCGACTAGTCGCGCTGTTGTTTTTGGTCCCGTAGTGCGTGTTGCGACTATAGTCACGCTCGAGGTGAGCATCACTGATCGCATTCTATAACTTCATCTTGCCATAAATGCCTGTAAAACTATATTTGATTGGTTTAAAAAGGCCCGGAACAAGCATTCTACAGTACTTTACTATATTATTAACGATGTAATTTTACAAATGCTCGCTTCTAAAAACATGGTACTTGTGCAAAGCTAAAATGGCCAACGCTGAATACGACGGTGATTTCTTGCAACAAATATTCGCATCTGATAGTGATGCAAATAGTGATTTTGAATAATTTGAGAAAAATGACATTATTGGAGCAAGCGAGGTATTGATGGAAATACACTTGAATGATTTTGAGCCAGTAATTTACATGGAACTGGAGTCAGATGTACATGCTCTCTTGACGTGAAAAGATGGCGCGCCTGTCAACCCCCATTCACTGGTAATTCAAAATTAAATGTCGAGATGGTGAATAATGAACCTACGGACTATTGAAGACTTTTTCTTAGATGACGAGCTATTGCATCTGATTGTAGATCAAACAAATCGTAATGCAGATCAGAGAGTTCATGGGGCAGACTTGAACAAAAACAGTCGCATGAAGAAAATGGCGGCCTGTCTTATCTGAGAATCTAAAACGTTTTCGCATCGATTAAAACAATGGGTTTGGTACATATGTCTGTTCTCGATTCCTAATGGGCTATTGATGATGTGATATCAATCGCATACTTCAGCAAAAAAAAAAAAGTATGGGATAGATTTCAAGCTATTCCAAGCAATTTACACCTGTCAGACAATGAGAACAATTAAGGTGACTCTTCACACAAAATCAGCTCAATGATTAAACAGAAATAAAGCCGTTGCTGAGGTTTAATCACCAGATATGGACCTCAGTTTGATGATATTATAATAAATAACAGGTGATAGTTTTTCATGAACATTAATTGCTGACTGGAGGGTTTAAACTTACATCTGACATTCATGGAGTGGATTTTTGCAAAACTGTCACCCTGCCTTTACCGGTGATTTTCACAATTTATATATAGCATTGTGACAGACATAACATGTGCATGGTTGGACTACTAAAGAACATAACATTTCGTAGATATATTTGAACTTTTCCATAAAAACAAACAAAAATACTGATGAAATACAATTGTAACTTGTCATTTTACCTGTATTTACACCTGTACCTGCAAATATGTTAAACTTACATGTGTCTTGATGCTAATCTTAAAGTATAGACACGCACCATCATTTTTTATCTAGGGTTTGTCTATCAAAAGTGTATATTTAATGAAATACATGCAATTTAAAGACTGTGCAGTTTTCTTCTTTTCTCCCCTGAAACAATTCAGCACTGAGGGACCTTTTACTGCAAAACAATGCAGCACTTTAATGGTTAATATTTGCAAAATTCAAGAACTTTTCAGTCAGGAAAAATGATAATTAGCATAAAATCCAGTAGCATAAAATCTTGGCAATCATCCCAATAATATTTTCACCTTCCAAAATGGTAAATAAAAAAAAAGTTTGTTTATAGATTAGAAATTTTGCTTTTGTAGCATGAAATTCTGTCATGTCATCCACACATACATACATTCTCCTGATTATGTCACATCAGTTTAATGCAATCATTCTATATTCAACACCAATGTCTAACAATTTATTATTGAATTTAAAATGCTTCACTAACATGAAAATTGAACCAGGTCACATACATACAGACATACGTACATGTGTGTCTTCATGACAACAAGATAAACACATTTCATTTGAGTACAGGAGGAGATGCAGTGACTTGCTGTATCAGTCTTGTAATCAAATGAGTGTAGATTTGAATCTGACCAGCCAGGGTAGGATGCTATTCTTGCCTGTGCACAATTTAAGCTCTGTCATATAAAACCATGCAAACAAAAATCATGTACACGTCGTAAAGTTGTGCCATCAAGCTGCAAATGGTCTGTCTACATCAGGGGTCTCAAACAAGTGGCCAGCAAAGCTCTATCCTGTGGCACATAAAATGACTGGCATTACAAGGTGTCGTGAGAGATAAGGTGGTATAGCCCTTTGGCCATCAAAAATGGCCTAATGTGGAACTTAAGTTGGTTCGAGTTTGAGACCTCTGGTCAGTATCAAGTACACTTACAACAACTGTGCCAAGGAGATTCAAATGATTTGTCTATGTCAAGTATACTTCTTACAATTGTGCCAAGGAGATTCAAATGATTTGTCCATGTCAATTATACTTCTTACAATTGTGCCAAGGAGATTCAAATGATTTGTCTATGTCAATTATACTTCTTACAATTGTGCCAAGGAGATTCAAATGATTTGTCTATGTCAATTATACTTCTTACAATTGTGCCAAGGAGATTCAAATGATTTGTCTATGTCAAGTATACTTCTTACAATTGTGCCAAGGAGATTCAAATGATTTGTCTAAATCATGTACACGTCTTATGCTAAAGAGCTTCTCAATGAATGGACCTGTCCAAATATGTGCTTTTTGCTGTAACACCATCAACATAAAACATATTACAATACTGGAAGAGATTCACAGACACAGGATCTCTATCATGAGAAATAATACAAATGATAACAACGGTTGCAAAATTAGTTCCAATATTTCAGAAACTCAATATCTGCGAATTTTAGATTTAGCATTATGTGGCTTACATTTCTAAATAATACTGATATTTTTGTGTGAGATAAATAAATAGCACAACAAAATAATTTTAAAACTGTACCCTAGGGATTCATTTCATTATTGAAAAACACATTTGAGAAAATCCTTAATTTTCTGCAGCGACATAGCAAGTCTTTTTGTTTTTTATGTTTAATCCTTAGTTCAGAGAAAAACCTATAATTCCATATTCAAGAAATAGCAAAGACATTTAAAAATATAAAGAGAGGAATTTTGAAAAAAATGTTTATTGAAAGCACAATCTGCAAGTACATTACTAAGATACGCTGTACACTCAAACCAGTCACTATTGTTCTGGTGTAGGACATGTACTCCTCAAAGTGATGTGGGTATTTGTTAAAGCAAGTCTAACTGCAAGCAACAAATCTTGCTTGTTCTGCTGGTGACTAACAAACTGTACAGAACATATTGGGTCTGTGCAGTGGGTATTGACTGTAGCTCCCATTACTTTGCCATGATGAAGCAAAATAATTTTTAATTGCCATTAAAACAACAAATTCTGTCCAACCTATGATTTTAACTTGATAAGGAAGACCCAGATGTGTTGGTACATACTGTTATGGTCATCTGGGCCAATGTAGATTTGCAGATGGGTAAAAGTTATACAAATGTAAAAAAGTGAGCAAGTTTTAAAACTATCTTGTAGGTATCAAGACAACCTTCAATTTCTGCCACACTTTGAACTAGTCTAAACAACGCTCACACTGAAACAAAGGTCAGTCTATTTTTTTCTGTCTCTACCATCCTCCTCCTAGTAGAAAAAACAAGCTGACTGAATCTCTCTTTTTGGAGCAGTTTCCAAATCTTCTAGAGTATGGAAATTTGATAGATGGCAACCTTATTCTTGGAGATTTCAACTTTCACTTTGACTGTCCTGGTAAATCATACACGTAAAAACTCCTAGATTCCATTCATGTTTTCAATCTTAAACAGTCAGTTAACCAACCTACCCATAAACTTGGTCACATTTTAGACAGGTTTCTTTATAGACCTGATAATAATATTCTGCAATCCACCCTTGTATCCCACAAACTTGCATCGGATCACCTCTGCATTGTATGCCATCTCGACGCATCAGTCCCTAACCCTCCACCTCTATTTGCTACCAAGAGAAACTTCCGTATGATAAATAGAACCAAATTCATGCATGACATCCAAGAAAACCTAACAACTTTCTTACATCCAACAGTAGAACAACTTGATAACTTCCTGCATTAATTGCTTGAAAAACATGCCCCAGCCACTAAATGCAGAGTATCAATAAAAAAGTGTTCTCCATGGTATAGCAGTGTTAGGGACCAGCTTCACACTGCTAAAAGACATTGCCGAAAAGCAGAGAGGCTTTGGCTTTCCACCAGACTCACTATTCATAAACAAATCTACGAAGGCGCTAAGAAGAACGTCACAAACATAGTCCAATTAGCCAAATCATCACACTACAGTACTAAGATCATGGAGAGTTCCAGCTGCAAAGAGCTCTTCGAGATAACTAACAAACTAATGTCAAGGAACAAATGTACACCACTTCCAACAACCTTCTCTCCACTAGACCTTCCGGACCAATTTGCAAATTTCTTCCGTGCCAAAGTACAAACCATTAGAGATTAGCTTGACAGCACAATTTCAACTGATTCATCACCATACAGTTATGATGCAGAATTTCAGCGACAACCAATTAGGAGAATTTGAACCTGTTTCTATTGATTTAGTACGGACAATCGTGATAAAAAGTGCACCAAAGTCTTGTGAACTTGATCCAATTCCGACATCACTGCTGCTTGAGTGCTCAGACCCAATATTGCCTTCACTAAATGATGTTATTAATATCTCTCTCTCATCAGGGGAATTCCCATCACTTTTCAAAACTGCCATCGTAAAGCCACTGCTGAAGAAACCAACACTGGACTGTAACGATTTAAAGAACTACCGCCCAGTTTCTAATCTCCCATTCAACTCAACTTGTATCTCATTTGAATTCAAACAGTCTTTTTAGCAATGTACAGTGTGCATATCGCCCTTGCCATAGTACGGAAACTACTCTTCTGAAAGTATTTAGTGACATTCTCTCAGCTTTGGATAGTGGAAAGATTAGTCCTCACTCTACTGGATTTATCTGCAGCATTTGACACAATAGACCATGATATATATTACTTCACAGTCTCCAGCATGTATTTGGCATTCAGAATATAGCCTTACAGTGGTTCAAGTCCTACTTAGTCAACAGGACACAAATTATATCTGCAAATGGAATACACTCCAGCCCAGTTGACGTATGTCGTGGTGTTCCATAGGGATCTGTTTTTGGACCTGTTCTCTTCATTCTGTATACTCAGATGCTCTCAAGTGTCATAGATCATCACCCAGTGTCGCACCAATTGTATGCTGATGACACCCAAATATAGAAGTCTAGCCACCCAACTGAAGTTGATGCTACCATCCATGGAGTAGAGAAGTGCATTTCTGATGTGAAATCATGGATGACATGTAACAAGCTGCAGATGAATGATGATAAAACTGAGGCTATTCTGATCTCATTTACATCCTTTACCTCAGACAATAAATATCAGCAACACCAACATTAAATTCTCATAGTCAGTACGGAACCTAGGCGTTACTCTAGACAATACTATCACATTGCACCAACATGTCATGAACATATGCAAGGCTGCATATCTTGAATTGAGACACATCAGTTCCATTCATAAATATCTTTCAGTTGATGCCACTAAAATGCTTGTGTGTTCATTAGTACTTTCAAGACTCGATTCTGTCTGGTTCGTCACAATATTTACTCCAGAAACTTCAAAAAGTTCAAAACACAGCTGCACGGATCATCTTTAGAGTACCTAAATCAGAGCACACATCACAACTGCACTGTACCCTACATTGGCTATCAATTCGATAAAGAATCAAACACAAAATTTGTTCTCTGTGCTGTTTCAATGACAGACTCCAGTCCAACATACCTATCCAGCCTCACCCATGTGTATACACCAGCTAGATCCTTACACTCTTCTGATAATTGTATACTCTTTGTTCCCAAGGTGAAAACAAAGTCATATGGACAACATTCGTTTGCACACCAGGGCCCAATGACATGGAATGAATTGCCCATTGAAATTAGACACAAAGACACAGTGGTCCCTTTTAAGAGTGCTCTTAAGACTCACCTGTTTCGACTGCAGGGACAAACTTAGCGACCTAATCCTGTTTTGTATCTTGTATATTTTCAGCATGTTTTTATGTTTTCCAATTTCATTGTTTTTGTTATCTGTTGTTTTGTAGTGTAGTCATATCATTATTGATGGTGTAAAGCGCTTAGAGCTTCGAAAGATTAGGCGCTATACAAAGTCCTCATTATTATTATTTACACCATCAGATGTTATGGCCATATTGCAAAAACAAACTTATTTCTGGAGATGGATTTTTGTAAAGGATTAATTGTTATAACTATGCAAAAAGAATTTTTTGCTGAAATTCCCCATTTTTCAAACGGGCACCACTTTTTGCTTGTTACAAAGCACAAAGTTAGAAACTAAACAAAGATTTGTTTGATTAGGAGTTTTAACGTAGCTTTAAAAAAATTTCAGTCATATTGCTATGATGTCTGCAGTGAGGTAGTTTATAGTTTATAGCACTCGGGCATCATGTTGCAGACATTTAGCATGATGTCCCACCCAGTCACATTATCCTGACACCTGGCCTACCAGTCCTAAAACTAACCTCTTAATGCTGAGCACCAAGCGAGGCAGCTGTTACAGTAAAACCTGTCTTGAGAGACCACCTGTTTTGGGAGACCAGAATCTCAATGCACAGATTTATTGATTATATAGAGTTATGACCTGTTATGAGAGACCACCTGTCTTGAAAGAACATTATTTTTTGGCAGAAGAGGTGGTCTTTCAAGACAGGTTCTACTGTAGTATCATTTTTGTAAGTCTTTGGTATGACTTGGCCGAGGATCAAACCCACGACCTCCTGCTTCCATGTCGGATGCTTTAACCACCAGGCCACCAGAGCGGTTTAAACTACTAAACAAAGCACAATCCAATTGTGGATAATAAATGCCCAGTGAATGTAGAGGTTATCGCAAAACAACAAACACAATATCAATTCAATTCAAATGGATAAAGATAGATCAGTATGGATAAGGGATTCAATTGTCATCAACTGCTTATCAGGTACTTCTCAAATCTCAAAACACATTCATAATCACGTGTTTAAGTCCGTTCCTTGGCACACACAGTAAACCTTTAGATCAGAAGAGTTGTTCATTTTTTTTTTTTCAAATTTGGCAGACCTTACTTTTTATTTTAAGTACTTCATGCATAAAATGAATCAGTGCAACTTTATATATATAGTTATCCAACCTTGATACACATCCTTGTCAGTAGGTCCACTGTTTATAACTTCCATAAACATTAACAAACACTGTAAAATTTCTAACTCGTTCACCATGGATGCAATAGTGACTATTGTTATCAGGTGAAAACATTGACATTGTATTAGGTGTGATAGCATTGATGAAGGTACTAGTAAAAAAAATGGCTAAATATTGCAAAAGTTCCACAATATTTCATATTTGTATTTAATAAAAGATGGCAGCCAAAGGCAAAAATTACAAAACATTTAAAAGACATCAATACTTTATTACAATAATGTAAACAGAAGTGGATCTTGGAAACAAGAAAACATTGTGCTATACAATGATCAAAGTAAATGACCTTTTGACATCACTAGATTTGTCTATGAATATATATATTCTGATAAAAACATACTTTTTATGTCACTAGTTGCATGACAACAATATATTCATCCCTTAGCATGCCTGGACATAATAATTCAGAATGTACTTGAGCAGACTTCCATTTTCTTAGGATGTATTTGTAATTTACCATACCAAAGATCAATGTCACTTTCAACTGTTCAGTAAAACACATCACTATAAATGTAGACAATGACCTCTTTTAATAAACATGATATATACATGCTTTACAAAATTACAAATAAAAAAGAAATCATATTGCTTGAAAATCACAATTTTAAAAAAAATACTTCATCTCATTTCCTAGATAGCATCAGACATGCAGACTGATTAGGGGCTCTACTACATCCATGTAAGAATATTTTGAATGAACAATAGGATTCACCACAGAGTTAATTTCTAGAAATTTCAAAGTATGCAGCTATGAACAATACTTACAACATATGAATGAATACACATGAACAGCTTAATAAAGGCAGGCAAGGGAGGTAAGCTGCAGCAATATACTCAGGATTGAATATATATCTTGGTACCATAGAATATCAAACTAAAAGGCTTAAAACAAGGGGCTCAATTTAGTAGAGCCTGCCTTTGATTTAACTGTTACACTTAACCATAATTTTTTTTTTTTTAACATTAACCAAAAGCTAGGGTTTTGAAAGACATATGGACATTGGATGGATATGAATAATGAGGTCAAATTGATCACCATGTTTAGCTTCTGTCATGAGAGGTTTGATAATTGTATCTACAGACCATATAATGATAAACCAGTATCAAACTAAAGTTGATGAATGAATACAAGAATGTTCTCAAGTTCTGAAGCTCCTATCTGATTAAAGCCTTTGCAGCCAGCCGTAGCAATTTAAACGAGTGATTCATTGTGGGATGTTTTTCAATGAAGGCATCAATATATTTTATAAATTCACACATTACAACCGTAATATGCTCCTGTAGGACTGGGTCACTTCTATCAAGATTCACCATTGCACCTTGAATAAACCTGAAAAATAAAAGTAAAAAGATTAAAATTTAGAAAATAATTCAACAAAATCAGAAGATGCACTGCTGAAAGAGCACAGACACCGTCTTAATTGTACAATTAAGCTGTTCATATAACAAACACTTGAAAGCAAAGAATATATTCAAAAAATGACAATACATGTATATTCAGTAAAATCAGTACAAGTTCTAGGTTTTGGCTACTATTAATTTTTACTGTCAATGGAACATCACTTTCATCATACATTTTAGGTACAATAAGTTCATGTCACAAAGAAGTAGATACAAATGGTATATATTCATTCAGTGTGAACTTACAATAGGTTCATGTCACAAAGAAGTAGATATGAATGGTAAATATTCACTCAGTGTGAACACACAATAAGTTCATGTCACAAAGAAGTTGATACAAATTGTAAATATTCACTCAGTGTGAACACAATAAGTTCACGTCACTAGATACAAATGGTAAATATTCACTCAGTGTGAACTTGCAATAAGTTCATGTCACAAAGAAGTTGATATGAATGGTAAATATTCACTCAGTGTGAACACACAATAAGTTCATGTCACAAAGATACGAATGGTACATATTCACTCAGTGTGAGAATACAGTAAATTCATATCACAAGAAGTAGATGCCACAGGTAAATATTCATTCAGTGTGAAGTTGCAATAAGTTCATGTCACAAAGAAGTTGATATGAATGGTAAATATTCACTCAGTGTGAACACACAATAAGTTCTGTCTTTAAATTCATCCATGAGAGGATGGAGCTTTAATTTTCATTTCATAGAATTTCAGTTTGGTTTATATTACAACTAGATTTAATGCATGCAATATATAAATTTGTAAATTTGCACTAAAACATATGTGTGTTGTTTCGGTGGGCCAACTCAAAGCTTGTCAGCCACTGAAATTTTTTTTTGTCCCAATGAATATTTTCCAGTAGAACTTGAACAATTTATCCATACAAACTTGTGCCCCATAGAGCCCTGGCCTATAAAATGTTTGGATGTCTGCAAATTTAAGTGTTGACTAATTCAAAATTTGTACTTTCTAAACCTCACTAAAGACACAGGTTTCAAAATAAACATGTACAAATCCTGTTTCTGTCCCATGCACTTAAATTTTTTCAAAAATTCTGCCAAGAGCATGTAATAATTCACTATAGTGTACCAAAATAATAGGCAATGAATGAAAAATCATATTTTGAACCTTGAAAGCCAACAAGCTACATGAGAAAGTCATATTCAAACAATACAAAAATATACTTAGTTATGTTCTGTTGCTCTCATAAACAGGTCACAATCAAACAATCAGCAAGGGATGGTAGCTATCACGAACAGTTGATATTCAAGCAAGAGAGTAATATCATTTGCTAGGGACTGTTACTATAATCAACAGGTCATATTCAAACAATAGTGTAATATCATTTGCTAGGGACTGTTACTATAATCAACAGGTCATATTCAAACAATAGTGTAATATTAATGGCTAGGGCCTGTTGCTATCATGAACAGATGATATTCAAGGAAGAGAATAATATAATTGGCTAGGGACTGTTACTATAATGAACAGGTCATATTCAAACAATAGTGTAATATCAATGACTGTTCTTGAAGGTTTTTAATTTGACAACTGTCACATGACAAGGTACATGTGTATTCATCACATCATTCACATTATAAATCCACAGAAGTTTCAGTCACATGACCATAACAGCCATTTTGAATGTGTAAAGTTGTATTAAACTGGTTCCTCAATGTTGATTGGCCAATGTAGTCTAGAAATTTAAGCTGATGGCAGAAGCAATAGTTGTATTATTCCATGTGGATTTATAACATCGTACAGATGTTGCAGTTATGAGCCATGTTAATATTAGTAAGTGTCTCAAATCTAATATGTGTTACTGATGTGAGGTGGACAGATATATTTGTGCAAAACACCAATCAATTTGATGACAGTAATAAATTTACTTACGTCTGCTTGAGTTCAGTGTTTGATCCCAGATCTACAGAAAGCTGCTGAATGAGAGACAGTACGACGGGTTGCTGGAGGGGACAGGGAGTCTGCTCAAAAACCTCGGAAACATTCACCTTTTCACAGACAAATATCACCATCTCCAAGTTGCATGCACATAATGCCTGAAATTAAATTGAGGAAAGCAAAAAAATCTAAATTATTATGTACATGTAGAAAGAAGAACCATAGTTCCCACTTGTTTTACATCCTGACTGCTTTGTTTTATAATTCCATTGTTCAAATGCTACATTTGCCATCTAAAAAGTATAATCCATGAACGAATGTCACTTTAATAAGAAAAAAAAATTGACCTTGATCACTTGCCAGGACTATATACTTAATCTAGAGGATTCCTCCAATTAGGTTTCAGTGAATGACCCTGGGTATTACAGAGTAACCCAACCAATTAGGTCTCAATGTAAATGTGTAAGTGAAATGAGGTCCAAGACATTGCATTGAGGGTGTAATGGATAGCTCAAAATACAAAATTCATTCAAGCATGAAATTTATCTAGGTCTCAGTGGCCAAGTTTGAATTCGCTAGAATAACTTATTTGAAATGCCTCTGTATGCAAAGTTTGTTAAGTGTGTAAAAACTAGGGTTTATAATACTGAGTGTAATAAATTGATACCTGAAAACACATATACATGAAAACTGGGTCACAATTACCTAGTCTTTACATGGTAAGATTAGTCACATTGATAATATATTCACATTGCAATTTTACAAGTATCCAGGAAATTGTTTTAATATTAGGGGGATGTAATGAACATGTAGCTACAAAAACTCTTGAATATATAGTCACACTGACCGAGTTAATATCATCGAGTTTATTCATGCTAATATCAAGTGTAAATGTGAAAGAGTCCAACATATTGAAGATGTAACTTATGAACTGTCAATCAAACATGAAAAATTAGTCTCCTCACTGATCTAGTTTTAGTATGCATTCACATAAAATTGTTATAAGTATGCTACTGAGGGTGTAACAATGAGCTAAAGATAGAAAAGTCACTCAAGCATGAAAATGTCACATTGACCTTGTTTCTGGTCTGGTTATGTTAATTTTATTAAGATGTATCCACAAAATTTTCATCAGTGTAGGTGAAATATGGTTTGTATTATTGATGGGATAACAAAGGAGCAGTTAAAAGTACAAGTCACTCAAGCATGAAAATGATACTAACCTAATTTATGTATAATTTCGTAACTTTATCAAAATGTATTTACATAAAATATTTCACAAGTGCAAGTTAAATATGGTCCAAGATGGTGTTGGTGCAAAAAGTAGTAAAAACAACAAAATTAACTAACGTGCAAATTTTGTCAAACTGACCTATGGCTGAGTAACTTTTATCAACTGCAGACCAATTGTATAGATGAAATATTGAGGGAATAATGAATCATCAGCTTAAAATATGAGAACAACTCCAGACAAAAGTGTAAATTAGGTCAAAGTAACTTAATTTGAATATCTAGTTATTCTTCTTGAGATGCATCCAAATACCAAATATTGTTTTGGTTGTTGTTGTTGTGGGCTTATTGCTATTTGTTCAGCACATGAAAGGCTATATATAGAAGCCAGAATAACTGGTGGAGGAAGAAACCTGGAAAATGTCTGAAAGAACCACCAGCCCATGGGGAAACAACTAGCAAGCATTCTTACATACCCACATTGACTGAGCCAGAGACTCAAACCCATATGAAAAGTGGTGAGATGTTACTATTTTAGTAAAGGCGTGTGCTTTAGACCACTCTAGACTACCTCCGAGCCCCCTATTTCACAGGCTTTGAGTTCATAAACCAAAGTGCTATTTACACTTAAGAAATGCTTTACATGCATTCATTATGATGTTAATATTTTGATGTTTAAAAATATAGAAAGATTAATATACCTCATGAAATGCTGTATTCATCTGGCCCTGCTGTAAAAGCTGTAGAATCTGAGATTTGGCTATCTGGAGATCAGGTGTCACCTGGATAGTTGGTACAGCCCCTAATCTCATTGCATTTAGTACACTATCACTGATTCTGTCACCCAGCTCCTTAACAGCCATGGATACTTCCTCTCGCACAGCATCCTTAAGATAGCGAGCAATGATCTCCTGCATCCTGCACACAAAATCAGAAAATGATATCAAACTATATAAAAGAAAGCCATTAACTGCATGTCAAGATCTTACTTAAAGTACTGATTTTGACCTTGACCTTGTATCTTTCTTTCCATTTCTCTGATGTTAATTAAAATGGAAAATGTGTGAGCAAGTGTATCACAGAAATAAAACGTTTTATAATGTGACATCCTATGTACAAGAAGATGCCACAAGGAGGTCAGGAAAATAAAAACAATAGACAAAATCTTTAATCAATTTTAATTGAAATCTATGTCTATGATCTTCATGCCAAAGTCAAAGATGTGAGTGTTGCAAAGTTAATTTACTTTCCTTTAAAATGCAATATCACTTGTGAGAAGTGAAGGCATAATAGCAAATGAAAATCTTACAAAAATCCTGAATGCAAATCATACATTTTTGTCACCTTGACTCCAAGGTCAAATCCACATTAATGCTGCATCGTAGGAATGAACATAAACCATAATGGTAAAAATACGATACCTCGTGAAAGTCTTTACCCAAGCTGAACAAAACTGTTAAGCAAAACCCAATCACCTCTGCTTATGTTTCATTTGTCCAATAACATGGACATAACAAAAATGTAATACAACATGTACTTTTATAAGATTTCCAAAAAATCCAGGCACAATTGAGTTTCATTCATATCTATTGAGTATTCCCCTATAATGAATTACATCTTGCAATCACCTCACATTCTGTGCAATTATCTAACATATAACTAATTCAAAACCTTCAACATCTAAAGTCTTAAGATGAAGATGATTTTGACAGCGAGGTCTGAAGTTCTGACTTGAGCTGTGTCTGTATTTAGTATTAAAATAAGACCGACCCTGACAGTAAGGACTCAAATTTTGACTTGAGCTGTGTCTGTATTTAGTATTAAAATAAGACTGAACCTGACAGTGAGGACTGAAGTCATAACTTGAGCTGTGTCTGTATTTAGTAAAAACATAAGACTGATCCTGACAGTGAGGACTGAAATTTTGACTTGAGCTATCTGTATTTAGTATTAACATAAGACTGACCTTGATAGTGAGGACTCCAATTTTGACTGGAGCTGTGTCTGTATTTAGTATTAACATAAGACTGACCCTGATAGTGAGGACTCAAATTTTGACTGGAGCTGTGTCTGTATTTAGTATTAAAATAAGACTGACCTTGATAGTGAGGACTCAAATTTTGACTTGAGCTGTGGCTGTATTTAGTATTAAAATAAGACAGACCCTGACAGTGAGGACTCAAGTCCTAACTTGAGCTGTGTCTGTATTTAGTATTAAAATAAGACTGACCCTGACAGTGAGGACTGGAGTTCTGACTTAAGCTGTGTCTCTATTGTTGCCTGTACATGACTCAGCATCCTCTCTGTTGATGACTGGAAGGAATCTGTCATTTGCTGAAGTTCGGTCACAATTGGAAAGCGAGCCTCAAGCTGGTTCTGTCTCACCTGATCCAGCTGCGTATCTAGATGCTTTAGTACTGTGTACAGCATTGGAAACAAGAAATGTTTCAGTTTGTGTGAATGATGCATACATTTTGAATGTTTTTTAATTATACATGGATAGCACAAGTTCAAGCTGATAATGGTGAAAGTACTAGGCCCTTTTTCTTGACTCATTTTTGTTTTTTGTTTTTTTGTGGGGTGAAAAACTTAGAGCAAACAACCAACTTTAGAAATGAAATGTAATAGAACCAAGGGCTGATCTGGGTGAAAATGGTAAAAGTGAGTGACTTGTCTAAACACTAATGTTAAAAAAACAATTCCCAAATTTGTGACTGATTCATGTAATAATATACTTACTGTGAATAATCTGTAGTTTATCTATTATTTCTCTTTAGAATTATTCCGAATAGTGATAAATGCCATTAAATCACACAACATGAGAAACCAGGATTCTACTTTTTGTTCAAACAGTTGGACATAGTCATAAACTGAATAATATTTAAAATGAATGAATCATACCAGCAAAAACAGTTATGCTGGTTAAGTTCAATTTGGAATATTAACAGTCTTATTACATTTTATATTTTATAAACATTTTGTATTTGTCAGTTATCTTTCTATAGTATTTTACTACAGATATGTGCAACCTATGGCTTGTGGGTCACATCACGGATCTGACCTGGTTTAATAGCATTACATTTACATCATATGGGAACATTTAAAAATTGCTATCCAGCTAGCTCCCTAGAGGAATCTGCACATGCCTGTATTAATGTGAAGGGTAAAAAACAGTTTACAACTAGAAATTTAATTTTTGTGCTGATGCAAGGCATGACGGGCATTGATTCACCAGAGTGTAATCAATGCTAATGTTGCTCACCTCAATATTGCTTTAACCAATCTAAAGAATCCATCGTAGACATAAGCATGCAGAAAATATATTTTGATATTCACAATGAAATACTGACCCCTTTTCTAAAACAAAAAGGTTCTTTACATTTTGAATGTCATATCTTTCAACTTTTCTTTGGCCATTACAATGCTGAAATATTGTGAAACCACTTACCTACCTATATACTGTAACAGGGCATAACAGAATAAAACAATATAAAGAACATTCTTTTAAGTATCATAGAATAGGTACTATAATGAGTTCATAAAAACGAAGGATTCATGTTATTTTGGAATATTTTTTTTACATATTACTGAACTTAAAATCTTCTAGAGAAGATATTGTCCATGCAAGAAGCCCGATTTTATTGGGTGATGCAATCAATCATCTTCTTTGATGATTCTGGCAAGGACAGTGCTTGAGATTAAAACATGTTAGCCCTGCATGATATATGGGTTATCATGACCTATTTTTACAATGAGGGTGTAGTATTCAATTCAGGCGCATTCCTTAACTAAGTTAGTATTAGGTCTGGTATGTCTGGTCTCAGGATAATGTGACTGTATGGGACATCATGCTGTGATATGGAATGATGCCCCAGTGCTGGGCATCAGTATAATTGTCACACTACAGACATAGTAGTGAGATGACAGCAAACTTGTTAAAGCTCGGTTAAAAATACCAAAACACCCACAGCGACTAATTTGTACAGGTAAGCTAAAATAAAAGATTAGCATGCTTTCATTTTGAATAACTTGTTGGGAACATGGTGTTCCTCTGTCACATTGACAAATGCCAATAAGAAGAATAAATCCTTGTCAGCTATCAATGCTTGTAAGGTTACCATAATCACATGCTATGAGTTTAGTTATTGTACCAGGTATTTACTGTTAGTAAATTTGATGATTTATTCTTCATAAGGAAAGTTTAGGTCTTACATTGTCTAGTTCCGTTTTGGAATGCGTCATTGACTTGATGCATGAGGGCCTGGGTGGCTCTTTCGAAGGATGGAATTATGATGCTCTGGAACGTCTCCGAGTAAGCCGCCTGGACTGAGGTGGATATAGCATTCCCTGCAGCCATCCCAATAGCATCTATGGTTTGCTGAAATTACATTCGATTAGTTTTAGTAGCTTTCATAAAAAATGTACCCACATAACAATTTTCATGTGTAAGTGAAATAGGGTCCAAAATTATTGTTTTGGTGATGTAATAAATGAACAGTGGGCAATACAAAATGTCCCAAGTTTACAATTAGGTCATAGTGACATTAATTTTGAATTGCAGAGGAATTATTATCCAGATGTGTCTATGTAACAATTGTCACAAGCATATAGGAAATAGGATTCAATATATTGAAGGTATAATGAACAAACAGCTGAAAGTACAAATATCACTCCAGTTCATAAATTAGGTCAAACTTTTGTCCCTATAAATCTTGTGTGTGGATGAATGAGTTCAATATATTGAGAGTGTAATTAATAAATGGTTGAAAATGTAAAAAGCAAACAAGCAAGCAAACTATGTTACAGTGACCTAATTTAAGTATGGCAGAGTTATAGCTCTTGAGATGTATCTACATACCAATTTCCATGAGCACTGATGCATGAAGTCCAAGACACTAATGGTACAATGACTGCACAACTCAAAATACAGAAATCACTTCAGCATGCAAATTAGGTCACAGTAATAAAGTTTTCAAATGGTTAAGTTTCTTTTGTATTTTATATCTTTTCATAAATGTACATGAAACAAAATTCAATATACTGAGGGTGTAACAAATTACAACTTGAAACTGGTAAAGCCATTCAAGCATGTAAATCACAGTTTTATATTGGTTGATGATCAAATGATGTATCTATGTACCAATATATTATTATTATTGGTCCAAAATAATGAAGAGATAACAGAAGTACTGCAAGCAGTGATGGTGCTAGCAACAATATAGTTATCGCCAAAAAATACACAACCTCAATATTGTGTTTGCAATTTTTAAATTTCATCATTTTCATAATACAGTACTATCCATTTATCTTGATATCCCTGTGACCAAGGTAATATTGTTGACTTTAGCTGAAGTTGAGACAAGTCGGGGGTGGTGTGTGTGTGTGTGTGTGTGTGTGTAGCTTAAAGAAAGTACACATTGAAGTGGAATTTGTGGGAGGTTAGTTGTTGTAAGTGAGTAGGATTTACATTGAGTGTGTATTGACAACTTATAACCGTGTAGAACAATCCATAATGCATGAAACAAAGTATATGTATAAGAAAAATCGATGAATTCGAGTACAGATCACATGTTAGAAAATGCATGTAATTCACATCTAGTTGGAAAACTCAACTCATTTATAACCATAAACTATATTAGTCCCGGTTTAATCTATATCCCATTATCAACAAATATGTCATTAAATAATTCAGAGAAAGATTTGTTGTTGCCAGTAACACATGACATTATGGTAATTTACCTGCCATTACCTGCCAAATGAGGCTATAAATGGGATTAAGAGGGAAATGAAAATGTGAACAAATTAAAAAGTTTGACAAACATCTATGCGACCATATATCAATGACTTCAAAAGACTTTTATGCCACCTTTGGTAGTGAACTTAAAGCATAAACAATTTTCCTGCAATAAAAGTATTAAAATCACTTTGAAAATGCAAAAACCAATAAGGTTCCATTGCTTTTATTTACGTTTGGTGCTGAATTCCTTTGATGTAAGGTGTTTTGTTTCTTCCTTGAAAGTAGGCTTGCTTTCATGAAGGGTGCACAGGTTAGTGAAGTCACTGCTAAATGCAAATTATTGAGGACCAAACAAATGCCAGTTTATTACTGCAGCAGCATCATCAAATAATTGTAGTACATTTAATGAGACAGAATCGTGGGGGGTACTTTCATTTGCTAAGAACTCGGTATTGTGAATATTTAGTGCTTTAAAAATTATGTTTTATTTCATCAGAATTATATATCTGGGTATATCGCAGTCTACTTTACCCAGTCCAGGTGTATGCATAAGCAGATTATGATGCACAAATGGGCTGTTAAATTGCATTTGTCAGTATCAACGAATGATATGTTTATGTAACGATAGATTCCAGTACATTTTAAATCCAAGTCTGTAGCTTCCTTTCATAGTGCCTTTCAATATCTCAAACCCATGATTGTATATACAAGTTTGAACAACCCCAAAAAATCTCACTCAAACAATCACCAGATAGTATATTTTGTCAACAATAAGTAAAAAAAAAGTCACAATTTGAAACATTGGCAAAGCCCAGCGACATCTTTTGTGCAAGATATAAGAAATGAATGATCACATGGAAAAGAGATGTTCTCCTTGGCAACTCTGTTGATGAGGGGATTAAAAATAATGTAAGGTTCAATCCCTCAAAGCAAATTAAAATGGAATAACCCAAGTCTAATGAAGTGAAAAGCAGCAATTTTAAACACACCACTCACCTGTGAGAAAACCATTTTGGCAATACCGTCCTTTAGTAGAGAATCTGTGGCTGCTAACGTCTCGACCATATCCTGATGTATCTCTTCCTTAATTGGTTCCAGTGATTTTTTTACACCTGAGACGGGAAGGTGAAGAAATATCAAAGTAACAGAACATTAAAATTTAAACAGACTACATATTTTAATAGAATTCTATTACTAATCAAAAGAAATTAAATTTAGCAATAAACACTGATATGAACTTTCATTTGTTATTTTACAAAATTCTGAAAGTAACAAAGTACCATGAATACTACTTCCTGTATACCAATAATTTTGATATTCTTGGTTACCTTCCTTCATCTACAAAAGCTTGCATGTATAGCCTATCTTGTGCTTAAAAATGGCGTTAGAAAAAATAGAATTAGAAATAGAAATTATCTATGATCACAAGCCTAGAATGCTGCTCAACGTTTTTCTTTATTTTAATGTTTTGACAATTTTTTTTAAAAAAACCCACAAAATCATAAAACTTTGATTCTTACAAAATCAATTTAAATTTCAGCTTTTCTAAGCTTCAATCTTCAAGAAACATGTGTAATTTTGATCAACGAATATAAATCTCTGATTTAAAAACCAGATGACCCTAATAAAAACAATCCCAAGGTGGACATCAACCAGATTATCATGTAGTGAAGCCTTGATAACCCATTATTAATCAGGTGAAGACCAAATGAACTGCCTGTTCAACCAGCTTGTAAATCCATCATGCAAAACGCATCTATACCACTATAACAATGGTTAAATAGACTGAGAAAGCTATACCTGGCAGGACAGTTTGTCTGATTCCATCCTGTACCACCTTCTCTAAGTTGGAGACTACAGCCGTTTTAATGGTCTGAGTCACAGTGCTATAGAGAAGCTCCTGTTTCAGTTCTTCTCTGGCCTCTGTCTGTTTTAGCAAGTCCTGAACTTGCTGATCTGAACATTAAGTCAAGGATGCAATGATAAAGTTAAATGGCATTCTCATACATCAGGGATACTAAATGAAAATTTTAGCTAAAATTAAAATGAGATATGAATGACAGTGAGAAAATAAATGAAGCCATTGCCATAAAAACAAGTGGTAGTAAACAATGTAGTGCTCAACAAACCATAAATTAACGCAATTTGTGGTTCCTGCTTTTCCCTCAATCACATTCCATATCTATATACATGCATGCATACCAAAAATTCTTCTATACCTAAGAATACAATTATGTATCACATACTTTCCTGCATAGCCGTACAAGTACCACAAAGAGTGAGGACAGAAGACAATCTTTTTTTTAAATCTGGTATAATCCACAGGTCAATAAATTTATCCTTTCAGAACTCTTATAAACTGTTCTGATGGCCTATGGTTGGAGCATCTGCCGCGGAAACGCAAGGTCATGGGTTCAATCCCCGGCCAAGTCATAACAAAGACTTACAAAAATGGTATTAACAGCTTCATCGATTGGCGCTCAGCATTAAGAGGTTAGTGTTAGGACTTGTCGACCTGGTGTCAGGATAATGTGACTTGGTGGGACATGATGCTACATGTCTGTGGCATGATGCAAGTGTAATAACAGTGGCCAAATCAATACATTAAGACTATAAAGTTTCTCTTCTGGTACCAAAGCAGCTATTAGTCATTATTTTATGCCTTTGGAAAATAGGACAAGGAATTTACACTTACACATCCACAAACTTGAAATAAATTTGAAATTCCACTTTTCATGAGAAAATTTAATAAGTACATAAATTATATAACTTTTAAACAGAAAAAGGATACTTTTCCACTGTGCATGCTGGGAGAAGAGATGCTCCACTTTTAAGCTGACATGCTCTTCAAGTTTGGCCATTTGTTCTTTCATGCTTCTCTGTGACTTCTGTGCCACCTGCAGGACTGTTTCATGCTCATGCTGATATCGTTGTTGCAAGCCTATATATGCATCCTGCTGTTCCAAAATCCTCTGATGAAGTTCATTCATCTGAAGCTGTTGCATTCCCCAGGTGGACATGATTGTTTGCAAACTCTGATGCAGCTGTATAAATATTAAGGGAAATATTAATATTAGTTAAGTGAAACTCTATTATAACATGATTTTAATATTAAATGAACATGAATATGACATGAATTCCAATTATTTTTACAAACTTTACAAATTTCCTAAAGTACTAAAAATGTTTTAGTGAAAATACCAACCATATCTTGAAAATTTTGTCCAGATGTGTTGTATTCTTGTAGAAACAAATGTCATACCACTCTGTCTTTCTATGAACAAACAATATGAAAACTTTCACATTATATATGGGTCATCAGCCAATCACTGCATTTTGAGTTTTACTTACTTAAGAAAACTGTCAGCTCTCACAAAAACTGACAATTAAGAATCTAATTATTATTGAACCATCAACAATATAGCCAATTAACTTCTTTGTGGTTTTTTTTGCAATGCATCCTGTGTGTCAGGACTGTTGACAATAGCCAACAGGTGCATGTTCAGTCAGCCACAATTACACCCAAGCACACAAACAATGCTGTGGCAAAATGTTTCCTTTTAATCACTTAAAAATCATTTAATTTACCTACATAATTAGCCACATGAAAGACCAACAATATCTACTCAGGCTTAGACACAAAAGCTCCAAACAATGCCACTTTTGAAATACATTAATTAACCAATATGTCCTGAGCAGTTTGGTTAATGCCATAAATAAGTATTTCCTTCTACTTACCATCTTATCTCTGGAACTTTATTCCATCAAATATAAATTACATCTCCACATTATGTCAGTCAATTAATGATACCAATTATATAACAGTTTTGACAATATATCTCTATAGGAAACACACTGCACCATAAATAAACCAAGATTATATACTGAAGAAAATATCTAATGTAATGATAATTAAAAGAATAAAGGAGTAGTAATGTGAAATAAATGGTGCAAATCACAATGTCCGATTTATAAATACTTTGAAAATTGTTAATGGGAGTATAATTTGTGTTTTAAAAAATAACAAGAATTTCATAACTGTATGTACCATGTAAATAGAGAAGTCAAATATATAAATGATCTAAAAATATTGCAAAGCAATACTCAATTGAAAACATGATATTATGGGCCAATTTGAACTTCATAGAGAAATAAATTAACAGAAATATACTTTTCAACATAAAATATAAACTTATATTAAAGCAAATAAAGAATGTATCTTACAAAAGGTTAGATATATACCAGAGAAAAAAACAAAGACAAAAGACAATACATATATAAACAAATTGAAAGATATAGAACTTACAAATTACATACAACAATACACTGTCCATATATACAAGAATGTAAAACAGATTTAAAAACAAAATTGCAAATCACTTTTCAAAGTGAGTATAAAAATGGAAATGATATAAAAAAACAGTGAATCAAGCATAAAAATGAAATAATTCAAAAATATCACATGAAATTTATTGTAAGCAGGTAAAAACAATGCTGAGTTTTAAGTTACATGTACAAAGAAAGTATAACCCAGTAATAAAAAAAATGGGAAGAGTTGAAACTAAACATTAAAACATTAAGTCAAAATAAATGTATAGACAAGAAAATGCCAAGAGATCATATAGATAAAGAATGCATGATGCTACTTAAAAGTGCTTAAACAAAAAATACAAAAATTGAAAATGTGCAGAAAAACACACAACAAAATACATCAGAATAAAGTAAATGCTGCAAATGTAAGAGCAGGTAAATCTGGGAAATTATATATATTATGTCTTTGCAGTTTTAAATTCATTATACTGCTAAATAAAAAAATTAAAATCTGACTCATCCAATTTTTATGTCTTAAAGAACAGCAGTTAGAAATATACAAATCAATCTCAAGTCATACAGATACATAGAGGCCAGGTTATGGACAAAAGCCCCCCTTGGACAGAATCCCCTTGAGAGGGGTTGGACAAAAAGCCTCCCTTGGACAGAATCCCTTTGAGAGGGATAGGACAAAAGCCCCCTTGGACAGGTAGGGTAAAAGCCCCTTTGGACAGAATCTGCTTGAGAGGGGTAGAACAAAAGCCTCCTTGGACAGAATCCCCCTGAGAGGGGTAGGACTAAAGGCCCCTTGGACAGAATCATTTTGAGAAGGGTAGGACAAAAAAAACCTTGGACAGAATCAGCTTGAGTGGGGTTGGACAAAAGCTACCTTGGACAGAATCAGCTTGAGAGGGGTTGGACAAAAGCCCCCTTGGACAGAATCCCCTTGAGAGGGGTTGGACAAAAAGCCCCCCTTGAACAGAATCCCTTTGAGAGGGGTAGGACAAAAGCCCCCTTTGAAAGAACCCCCCTGAGAAGGGTTGGACAAAAGCCTACTTGGACAGAATCCCGTCGAGAGGGGTTGGACAAAAGCCCTCTAAGATAAAAGCCACTCTAAGGAAAAACAATAAAAGTCACTTTAGGGGAGAACAATAAACCCCATATGAATACTTATATGATGGTTTCTGTTGTTTTAATTATTTGCTATTAATCACAGCAACTTTAACACACAATCACTGTGTTTGATTAAATAAAGAAATTATTGATCAATTTTCCAAAATAATATAATCATTATATTAGAATAGTTTATTTCTTTGCTTGATATTTTAAATTATATCATTTTACACAAAGGCATGCTTAAACAGTTTATTGATTACAAATGTAGTTATCCATTTTCTTCCTTTTTTAGGGGCACCAGACAAATGCCCCTCCCCCACTTTTGAAAAACAAAAAAAAAAAGGGAGAAAAGTGTTCATGTGGTGTTGTTGTCCCCCCACCCCACCCGGATGTGTTTATTTTATATATATTTATCCTCTAAAGAGTTCTAATTTATTTAAATTATTAATGGGTTTCTATGGGGATGTTCATCTGAGTACACTTTGTTTACTTAAACTTGGAATACCTTCCCTATTTCATTTTTTGTCAACCTTGGTTAGAGGTCACTTGAATCCGTGTATGTTATTTATGTTTGTGCTATCTGTGTGTTGCTATATATGTATCATATACATAGTTTCTTTGTTGAGATAGCCAGCTATGTTCAATTCAACCAGTTGTCTTTTTTTGTTTAATTGTGACCCTCTTAATTTGGGGTCAACATTTATTTTAGTTTTCTTATGAATTTATTTTGTTAATTGTTTTGAATTTTGACCAAAGTACTATGTAATAATTTTGGGAAAAGAAACTTATTGATTTAATGATTGTATATTCCGTGTCGTTCTTCGTCTTTTTTTATTTGTATTTATTTATTTTTTGTATGACTTTGCTGGAGCGGGGGTCCATACATATGTTTTTTAACTTAAAAACTGTATTTCTCCCCACCCGAGTTAGTTTGTCTCTTTTTATTTATTTCTATGTATCCAAAATTTCTCAAATGTTTATTGTACCCATAAGCTGAGTTCGCTTGTGCAGTACAGGAGTTGCACAAGGAGTAGTAGATATGGAAGAGTAGAAGATTCTTTGCATCCTGTGTTTATGTTAGTGTTTTAGTTTGTATACTGAATTCCCCTAATGGGGCCTTTTCCCAACTCTTCCACAGGCCTGTCCACTTCCTGAAGCACCATGTGACATATCCCTATGATGTTCTCATTATAAACTTACCCATTTAAGGGTCCCTGTGCCCCTGTACCCCTTAAATTGTTAGGGTGTAGAATAGTCAGAGAAAATAGTCAGTTTGAATAACATTGTTGATTCCTATATTTTTTATTGTAATAATCTGATCGCAAGCCAGCAGTTTTGGTTATATAATGTTATTTGATTAGTGTTTTACTGAAATCTCGTCAAGTAAGAGGATTTCTTTTCTCTCATACTTTTTTATCTTGTATATTTCCATTATTAATTTTATCCTTGATTCTTTTGTAGTGTCAAATTGGATAATAGTATGGTATTTCATTAATAAGGCCTTTTTTGCACAATGGGCAAAACCAAACCAATAAATGTAGAGAGCTTCCCAGGGCATTTTTGAATGTCTATTGATTATTTTAAATCTATTTAAAAAGTTTTATGTTTTATGAGGATTGGACTTGATAGAACCAATCCTCTCCTAGTTTTTGCCCTGTATAAGGTCGATTTATTTACATAGTGAGTTTTAAAATTCCATATATAATTAACAATTTCATTATCTATTTTTTCTAAGATGTTATTTGTTCATGTCTGTCGAGTTTAGTAAGTAAGGCATGTTTGGATACAGATAAGTTTTTGCAACTTGTGCCCGCTCCATTATAGATAGTGGCATTAGTGCCCAGATATTTATGCTTTCTTGATCTCTACCATCTTACAGTTTTACCTTCATCTTTGCCAAAGTATATACCCAGGACCTTTACCCTGGCTTTTATTTGATGGGGTGGGGGTAGTCCTGGATGGTTCCCCTCCAGTTGCCTATTTTTAGTATTTCAATCTTTGCATGGTTAATTTTTTATCCTGAAGCTTTGTCAAATTTTTCATATTCCTTCACCAGTTGTTGGAAGGAGTTTGGATCTTTGATGAAGTTTGTGCAATCATCAGCATGTTGGAGCAGTTTTATTCCTTCCATATTCTTGTTGGTTATTATCTTTAGACCTAGTATCTCTATCGCTATTACATATAATCGCATGGATAGTGGGCATCCTTGCCACACCTATCTCTGTATCTCAATTATTCCCGAGTCAGTTCCATTTACCTGTATGCAAGAGGTTTTATCTTGTTGTATATGACTTTGGTCCAGTTTAGATTTTTTTTTTCCAAAACCAAATTTTTTCTTATACCTTTTGGGTGCAGTTTTGTTCTAATCTGTCAAAGGCTTTTTCCTGATCGAAAAGTACCATAACACTTTTCGCACCTGATGTATTTATGAAGTCGATAATAGTTATGTTTAAAATATTATTCTGCATATTCCTACCCTTACCTCCACATGTTTGGTTTGTATTTATAATTTTATTCATTCCTACTCTAACCATATTTGCTAATGTTTTACTTATAGCTTTATAATCGACGTTTATGAGGAAGATGGGCCTCCAATTATTTAGTAGTTCCCTATAGCCCTTCCCTTTGTACGTTGCAGATTTGTATATGTGGCTGAATTTTCCCACTCTGACTTCAATTCTGTTTACAATTTCTTTATTTAGTTGTTCCAATCTCTTCTTTGTGTACTTTTTCTGTCTATTTCTCTTGTAGTTTTTTTTATAAATTTATTTTTAATCTGATTAATTTCAATTTTTTTTATTGTTAATCTTTTTTTTGAGTGGTGTACTGCTATTTCTTTAAACCTTTCTTCTGTCCTGTCCCAATCATTAACTATTCGAGAATAGTTTCTCTCGCATTCTTCTTTTACTGTTTTTATTGCATCTTTTATTTTTATTATAATGTTTTCATCACCTAGAATTTTGTTATTTAGTTTCCAAAATCCTCTACCCCATTTTTTTTCCTATGTGTTGTTTTCAAGTGTTATTAATTAATGATTAGAAATTTTCTAGTTTTTTTATTTTTGCTTTTTGGTGTATTTTGTCTTTGTATTTAGTTATGCAAAATCTATCTATTCTGCAAGCCTCTTGGTTTCTGCAATCATGAGTGAATTAATATATTCAATCTCCGGTATATGTCTGTTAGCTTATCATTAGTTAAAAATGTATCAATTATTTTTGTAGAGCTTAAGTCATTTACTGATAATTGTCCTTTTCGGTATATTTCCTCCCCTCTCGCTCAATTAAATTCTCCGCATAGTACCAAATGCTCGGTTGTAAAGTTGTTGATGTGTTTCCCCATATTTTGAATGAATTCATGTTTCTTGTATCTATTTGCAGGACAATACACCTTTAATGTGCAGTTTGTTTACTTTTATATGTAAGATATTTCCCGCTAGTTTTTCTCCTTCTTTTATCCTTCCCCAATTGATATTATGTTTATTTTGATTATCATAGCTACCCCTGCTTTAACGCCTTCATTTGTATAGTTATTTAATATTACCATGGTATCCCTTCTTTCTTCAATAAGAGTTTGTAAATCTTTTGTAATTGTATTACAAGTTTCTTGTAATAGTATTATGTTCTATTCTTTAAGGTTTGTCAGTGTATTTATTTCCATATCTATTCCTTTTATGTTTATTGATGCAATACGGAATTTTAATTCTACCATTTCTTTCCCAGGTGCCACATTCTGAATTTATATATTCCCTGTTAATATTTTATCATTTATTTCTATGCAATCTGGGGCAGAGTCAGGGGCACTAGTCTCCCATCAGCCCCTTTACTATTTTCTTGCTCCATTTGACTTGAGCCTTCTGTGTCAGTTATTAAAGTTGTGCAAGTTATTTCTAGGCTGTTTTCCTGTTCCGTATCTGTCTGTTTTCTCTGTCTCCTGTGTGCTGCTTGTGGTCATTTTATTTTCATTTGTTTTAGTCATTGTTTCCGTTTGTTTGTCTCTCTGTTTTATGCATGTTGTCTGTTTGTCCACTTTTAGCGTACTCATCTCATTTAGTGAGATGATGTTGCTTGGGGAGGATATATAGTTAGACTTGCCCAGCTTTCTCTTCGCGCTGGCCCGATTTCTTTCTTTGGGTGTTGGGGTGGATATCAAGGGCAGGAGGCTACTCAAGAAAGCCTCTATTAATCCCCTGATCCATTTCTTCCAAATCCTTTTCAGCCTGTGGCAACAAGCTGTTGGCTGTGGTTACTCAAGACACCCGGTATATTTTTGCTGGTGTAGTTTTTTCAGGGGTTAGGAAAGCTAGCCATGGCAGCATTTGTCCCTCTTCCCCATCTACACTCTTTTCCGTGTCATTTGTAGTGGTACCAGTTCCCATTACTGTTGTTGGCCTCAGTACGTTCTTAGGTGGGATTTGTTTCCACTACTACTGATCCTATGTTTGGGCCATTTGACATCTTGGCCACATATGACATTGGGTTACCAACATTTTGGGGACCCTGCTTCACCTCACAGTCCCTTGTCCCATTTGTCTGCACCTTGTGCAAGGCCTCTCCTTGTCACACCATCTATACCACATTTTGAGCAGGAAACCCCATCACATAAAAATATGGTGGTAGTTTCCTTGCTTTCAGGCAGGGCACTTGGAGGATCCTCTCCCCTGTTTTGATGGAACTATATTCATACACAGTCCCCATTTTTTTGCTATTTATGGGAATGTTAAAATTTTTTTTTCTATTTTTTCCAAGATCTCCTTGGTTTAAATTTCGAAAGAGAGCCCTGACACTATTGCCTCTGTCCTTTTGGACTCCACATCTCTAATGATTTGTGCCGTTTCTGTCATCTTAATCATCTTGCCCCCCCCCCTTTAAATTATCTTTGAGCTTATGAGTGACTCAGTTTTTTTGGGCGTACAGAAAATATTTATTTTTCACGCCAAATTGCAGCCCGTCAATTTCAGCAAGAACTATTACCTTTAAGGCTGTGATGACTTCCACTTGTCATGGGTACACATCAAATGCCTTAAAATCTAGTGTCTGGCATATTTTGTAGTGATATGCCACTAGTCATTCTGCACCTTCCGACCCCTCTATTACAGTATTGAAATGTTCTAAGCTTTCAGTTTAGTTGGCAAACTCAAATTCAATGTGTATGTATGTGATTGGGATTTTTAACTTGACTTTTAAACAATTTCAGTCATATCGCTACGATGTCTGCAGTGTGGCAGTTTGTAGTGATGTCTAGCACTGGGGCATCATGCCACAGACATGTAGCATCATGTCCCACCCAGTCACATTATCCTGACACCAGGCCTACCTGTCCTAACACTAACCTCCTAATGCTCAATGCCAAGCAAGTTAGCTGTTAATACCATTTTTGTAAGTCTTTGGTATGACTCAGCCAGGGCTCAAATCCACGACCTCCCACTTCTGAGGTGGACATTCTAACCACTAGGCCACTGGATTAGTACAATTCAATGTTACAGATATTGGTTTTTGGAAAATTTGTTCCTGTAATACAGGATTTTGCTACAATTTCTGTTAGATAATTCCCCAAATAACAATTTCCAAGTAAGACTAGTAAAATGTATAAACAACAATACAAACTGTAATAAGAAAAATATCCAATTTTTTTCACTAATCCTTTTTGTCTTTGCTGATCGGCCACTATTTCTCAGCACAGCTCACTGACACCTTGGTTATCAGTTCTTTTGGCACCTTTGCTCCCACTGGCTTGTTTGTTGGAGCACCCCACCCCAACCTAAATAAAGGGAAACCTCTACACTATGTAACAATGATGTGTAGCCTAGTACAAGATACACAGATGGGTTCAATAAATTTGACAATAATATTTATATTTATAGAAATATATCTGTATTGTATCAATAGAAAAATATATAAATGATTTTATTAAATTGTTTCATAGTCAAAAGATAGACATTACATAGTACACAAATTTACTAAAGGGTGCAACGTAGACCAATGTGTATAATAATTACATTAAATAAATAGAATTTTCAAATACAGAAACACTTCTTTGAAAATGAAAATTCACAATGCTTAATACTGTAATTATCAAAGAGTGGCATTTGTCCTGGGGGGCATGGGGATATTAGTCCTGGAAACCACAGGTATCCTTTGCGATGCTAACATTACATGTATGGTGTTGTATAACAATGACTGGAAAAGAAGCATTTAAGTTGATGGGGAAAATTTGCTGTCAGAATCTGGCATGCTAGATTGGAGTGAGGGAGGTTACTCGTTACAGATTGTAATGCTCATTCTCAAATGCGGTTGAGGCAGTTTCACAACTGTTACATTGTTCATCTCAAATACACTGAGGTAAAAAAAACATGAAAATATCATTTATAGCATTTTTCAAGAATAAGTACTACTTACTTATTAGAAACTCCCAATGTCTGTTTCAGGTATTTTAGTGTCAGTCAAAAATAAAAACTCTGGATAAAAAATAAAGTACTGCTTAAAGTATACTTTGAATGTATTAGCCAGAAATTAAAGGCATACAACCTAAGATTTTCGACTTTTTTGTTCTTGCAAATGCATGATATTATGAAAAGTATAGTAGAAATAATGAGTAATTACAGGTAATTCAGTTTCAAAAAATGTACATCTGTAAGTTTGATCAATGAAAATATAACGATTTTCTGTACGGATTGCTAATTAATTATGCAGAAACGGAATTTACCGATATTCTCCGAAGTCGCAGTGTCAAGTGACCCGAAGTCGCAGTGTCAAGTGACGCGCGTCAACAAATAATGGAAGTCGAGGTAAGCATGTGATTCTCTTTTGATGTAATTATTGCCTTATTCTTTGTCTGTCCTTCTCCTTAGTTCTTTATAGTCACCCACAATATATGTATTGCTTATAGATTTCTCATTATATATGATAAATTACAACAAGTAGGCAAAAAAGTCGATATGATGGAAAATCCTGACAATAAGGGGTTCCTAAGGGGCCATTCTTGAAAGTGTTTACTTTTCGTGTTTGTGTGATTCTGTTACGTTGTAAGATAAACCAACTAAAAACATGATAATTTGTATCATTGTAATCAGAACCGCTATTAAAAGGTCTCGCTAAAGTCGCTTTTTTTGGCTCAGAATAAAGTTGATTTTCTTGGGCAGTTTCATTACCACATCACGTTCTCATATCCGATAGTCGATGTGATTTGTGCATTTGTTTGTATATTTACACGTTTGCTTCATTGCATAACACAAAAATTAATATTTTCCCACATAATATTTAATGGATTTATTTTATTTGGAATTTTTTTTACTGACAATTTTTAAAAAAAATTCTGCAGGACTTCGACCTGGTTGTTTTAGATGAAGTCGTGCTCCTTGTTGCACAGAGGTATATTCAAGATGTCCTGGCAGCAGAAGACAATGATTATAACCAAGGGAAAAGGCATACTGCTAATAGGCAGTTTATATTATGGACTTAACGGATACCTAACTACTGGCAACAGACATGTCATTCCCAGCTGTTGTGTATGGGGTATAATGGATAAATAATTTTGGCCAGTACCATGGCTTTACACAAGGAAGACTTGGATGATCTATCCAAATATATGATGTGTGAATAATATAATTTATGTTGATTTTCTGTTGTATAAAACATTTCTTTTGCAGTATGCAATTTTTATTTTGCATGAACAAGTTTTGTTAAACATTTTTTAGTTACCTACCCACTAAAGAATGATTATATGTATGGCTATGTTTTGAAAGCAACTGTGAGGAGACTATTTATTAAAAACATAGGATGAATTGAAGTTGACTAGCATTGTCTTGGGATGCAAACAATATAAAAAACAAAAGTACACTGGTGAACATGATTTTAATCGTGCATATACAGTAACACATTAAGTTAAATGATAAATAATGCATATTCATATTGAGTTGAGAAAGCAAAACTTGTTGCAGTGTTTCATGAATACAGATTGGCTTGCAAATATCAAGAGAACTACAAACACTAGGATACTATTCTATCCAGACACTGCTCATTAATTACAATATCATGTAATACAAAATGGCTCTGGAAACAGAATAAGGTTTTTAAGACTAAAATACTAGTTCATCTAAAGCAACCTTGAATGCTTATATCACATATGTGCATCATCAGCCATCTTATTACAACTAAATCAAATATACTCGACACCATTTAAAAGCATCAAATTTTCAGTTTTTTCAAATGTGTTCATTTACCATAGAAATAATTATACCCTTTATATGAATACCCAGATGAATGTACACAACTGCATACACTGTAAAACTAACTATTATATATTATGAAATGTACAAAACTTATATAAGTACAAATGTGCACGTACAGGTATAACTTTAATTCAAGAGTACATGTACAGTCAGGCATAAAAAAACTGAAGGATATCATCTAAGAATAATTATGGCATATATAGAGGTTTTCCATTTTATTTAGGTTGGGTGGGGTGCTCCCAATATTATTTAAATTATTACAAAAGACCCCCTTGGCATGTTTTTGTGAGGAATTGAAGTAGTGATAGATGCAGTGCTCAGAGCCCCCAGTCAGTGGTGCCAACAGTTAAATTAATGAATACACAAAATGTGAAAGTCAAATAAACAACAATTTAATCTCATTAAATAACAGTCATCTCTCAAATGAAATTCAAATTAAAATCCTATCACTCGTCTTTAACTCAACCAAGTTATGGCCTATATTATCATCTGACTTAGTGTAATAGATTTTCCTCTTGTCCTGTGTTCCTACTCGTCTGTATGATCTTTCTCTGGACTGGTAGTCCAATTCCATTTAGTCCATCACACTTCTGCCTCCATTCTTCCTTTTTCTTTGTCTCCCATAGACTTTTATATGAGAAACTAGTGTACCATTACTATAAAAGATTGATTACAGACATCCTATTCCAAAATACTAGACAGTTCTATAGAAATTACATTGATGTTTTAGTATCCTATGCTTGGTTTCTATGCTTTTGACACAAGTGATTACCATTTACTCAATGCCAAACTTTAGTACATCACCTAAACAAACTACTGCAGAGAAACAAATATTGAAATTAAGCCCACCCCCATGTATGTTTCCTATTGCATTTCTTTTAAAATTAGGGTAGCTAGACACACACACACACACACACACACACACACACACATATATATATATATATATATATATATATATATATATATATATATATATATATATATATATATATATATATATAATGTACTAAGTACAACGCAAAACTGGCTCAGATATACATATCAAATTCAGGAATGCAGGGGTCATGTTATCAGGCGAGGAGACTTTGACCTCTTGATTTTTTAAACATAAAATGACTGGTTGTACTTTATACCTTCCTTGATGTACCCATTAAGTTCTGGCAGTGTTGTAATCCAAGGCATCATGTATTTATGCAGTGTTGATACCAATTAGCCTATGCAGACAAACTCTTACACATTCACAGGGGTGTTTTAATTGCTAACTGACCTTTAACCCTGTTTGCAGCAATATATCACTTCTGAGTTCATGAAATTGGGCCTACTGTACAGTAATGAAAATATACCAAATTCTGTTTCAAAATTGTAACAGTGTGTGTGATTTGGATTTTTAAGATACCTTGAACAATTTTTCAGTCATATTGCTATGATGTTTGCAGTGTGGCAGTTTATAGTGATATCTAGCACTGAGGCATCATGCCGCAGTCATGTAGCATGACATCCCACCCAGTTACATTATCTTGACAGTAGGACGACCAGTCCATACACTAACCTCTTAATGCTGAGCACCAAATGAGGCAGCTGTTAATACCATTTTTATGTCTTTGGTATGACCTTCCCAGGGATCAAGGCCTCCACAACCTCTTGCATCTGAGGTGGATGCTCCTACCATTAGGCGATTGGAACGGTCAACACCAGTATGTAAATAGTAATTTGTTGTTAACAAATATATTCAGTAAAGATCATTTCTAATTGATTTCTTTTTTATAAAAAAAACCCCAGAAGTTAACAGCATTTTTTCTTTATAAAATTAGTTTGAAACTGTATGTGAACCGGTAATGGCAGACATCGCTGCACCTGTGATAAACCACTTCATGACATTGTATTCTTAAAAAATTGGGCAAATAAATTCATGAAAATATGTAATTTAATTAAAACAAGGTCTAAATATTTTGTGTTTGAAAATTTAGCCTAAATATATTTAATAATGAAATAAGAAATATGGGACAATACTATGTTGTGGAATTCGAAACAATGTTGTTAAGCTCAATGCCGTTTTCTGATTTAATTCATTTTCATGAAAATACATACATACATACATAAATACATACATACATACATGGATTGAAGTCATTTGCTCCTATGTACATTTTTTCTTCTTCAAAGTATGCTAGAAATCTTTCTGACTGCAATTTTACACAAAACATTTAGAAAATAAAATTATTAAAAGGTACTTTATTATGCAATAATACTGACTTGCAATTACACGATTTTAATCTTGTTACTCCTATAAAATTAAATGAATTACAATGAATAGTTTCTGCCATGGTTCCCACACTTTTTTAAAGAAAAATTTCCAGGTCTTTTCCAGGTTTTTTCCAGGATAAAATTCAGTTTTTCAAGGTTCATTTATGACCAATACAAAATGAAATTAAAGAACATTTTAGCTTAGAATTTTTTTAAAATTCAAATTAAATGCTGTTTCTATTCCAAGTCTCTTCTATATCATTTAAATGAGGCAAATAACCATGTACCAAACCACAAAATGTTTCACAAGAAACAGATATTACTTCTGAAAATCACAAGTCTAATGTAACTGTTTACAATGTACAGACTGAAACTGCACTGCATTATGTTGGTATGGGAAATCTAACAGAATGAACAACAGCAACTAGTTTTGTTTTCCTTTCAAACTTTTAATTCTAAAGAAATTAGTA
Organism: Unio pictorum; assembly: GCA_030141615.1. Taxonomy (NCBI): domain Eukaryota; kingdom Metazoa; phylum Mollusca; class Bivalvia; order Unionida; family Unionidae; genus Unio; species Unio pictorum. The sequence goes on along the minus strand of JARLTB010000219.1, from coordinate 5,264,113 downwards.
AACACTTTAAGTCTATGTGCATGATATTACAACAAATGGAAAATTAAATATCAGTAGTTATATACTGGCTGATTGAGATTGACTGTAAAATGTTGACAGACAAGATGTTTTATAACATGCATGCATCTTTTATATGAGAAAGTAATTCCCTCAAGTTCATGTTCAAGCTAGAACTCTGCTGGGGATTATAGCCAAACAGTCTTAAATGTTATTAAGCAGATGCATTTTTTCACTGAATTCTTTCTTTGCAACTTCCAGTTCCTCCTCTTTGTCCATTGCTCTTCTACGCAGAGTATTGGCTTTTGTTATGTGAGCAAAGCTACGTAATTCTTCAGCTTTATCTGAAGCTTTGTTTGCATCTGTAAACAAGAACTTAATGTCCGATTCCAGCATTTTTATCTTTTTTTCCTAATGTTCCAACTTCTTCTTCCATGAGTTTTCTCTTCATACATTTCTTTTCCCTTTCCTTCTCTGTCTTTTGAGCTTCTAAATGAGTGTGGTACTTTTGCCTGGCACTCTGTGCTGACTGTAGGAGTTCCTTTGACACCACTAATCCCTTCAATCCTCCAACACTCTTTATATGGTCCTTTATTACTCTGCGTGCAATCAATCTATTTTCTGAAAGATTTTGTGTACTAACTTCTTTGTTCACAGAAAATCCATGTTCTACACTAGCCTGGCCATGTGACAAAAGTAGAAGCACACGGACTACATTCCAAACCCTTCTATACATCTCCTTGCCTGCCATACTGTTATAAAACAGCTCGTCTACCCTGTCTTCAGTTTTTCTAAATTTCTTGAACTCTGGCAGATGCTGTGCCTCTTGTACAAATTTTTTATACTCCTCTTTTATTTGATCACACTCATTTATATCAACTCTTTGACATGAGTGAAGAATGTTCAGTACTCTTCTGAATTTGTCAATACAATGGTCCTGGCCTTTGCATATAAGATTAGGATCTATACATGACAAACTTCTAACCAAGGTGTAGGCTAGGGGGGACTTTTCTTTCAGTTTATGTACAAATGTACAAAGCAATTCTTTACACTGTGTCCTAAAAGAAAGAATGGCCTTCTCACTTCCTTCTTTTTCTGCTAGTAACTTCCTAACTTCCATATCTGCAACAAATCCTATATCAATATGCTGATACCCTTTGTGGTTGTTTTTGTCTGTAACATCAACATTACAGAGTTTGTTTGGTGAGGAAGCTGTCTCCATTACACTCTGTTTGACAAATCTCTCCAATGTTGTTCTCATTAAACCCTCCAAGTCTTTTGCAAGAAAAGGTATCATAGGTTTGTCAGTTTGATACACTTTCAAAAAGTTTTCTACAGGTTTTGCTACAGACACAATGAATGCTAGTTTTGCTCTTGCAAACTTATCTTTGCTCCATTCCTTTACTGTACTAAAAGATTTAGTTCCAGGATCTTTGATTTCTTTCTTCTCAACACTCTCTACATACTGCTTAACATATGGGTAGATTTCCATTGCACGCTCACAAACTTTCACATTCTCTACCCAACGGTGTGCACAAAAAGGCAATGGGTATAAATTCTGCTTGGTGACAGATTCATAGTCATCTCTCCTAGCAGGCACATCATCCCTGAGCATGTACAGTGCTGACAGCTTATGGGATATATCCCATCCAGTCTTAGAGATTCCAGCTCTGAATGCATTGTGTATTGTATGAAGGCCACATGAGCCTATGTTAAGCAGTTTACTGCAGTATTCCAACTCCAATTTCTTTTGCAATTTATTGAATGCAGCCCAGTTAACATTAGGTCCATCCATTGACAATTTGATTAGATTCTTAAATCCAATTTTATTCTCCACACTTTTCTCAAAACTCTGCACAAGATCAACAGCTGCTGCATGACCTAGAAAATCTGATGTGTAGAACCTGCTTTACACATGATCCCTCTCCCAGAATCTAAGTAAAATATCCAATTGCTTTTTCTGTAATTCTCTGTTCAAGGACTCATCGAAAAGCATCACAAATGGTTCATCTTTTACTTTCGTTTCCAGCAGAGTACTTAAGTATGGTGCAATTCCAAAACATGTGACATACATAGATTTTGTCTCTCCACAACTCATACTCTTGGCAATGACAGAGTCTGGAAACATCTGTTGAAATGTGTATGATGTTTCTTCATTTGATGAAAATGAATAATTAGAAGCTACAGTTTTTAAACACCACCACACTTCTGCATTAAGAGTCTCAGATTTAGTGATATATGATGAAAGTGATACTGCAGACTGTGATGATGACATTGTAGTATCTGAAGGCATGGTTGTCACTGCAGATGTGGTGGCTGGCGTAGTGGAGTGAATCTTGTGTGAATGCATGAAGACTTGGATGCTTCCTGAATGTAACCCAACTTCCTTCTCCTTATGTTTCTTTCCTTTTGAATGAGAAGTTATAGCAGTCTTGCCCATTGATGTTAAATCAATGGACTTGTTACACAGTTTGCACAATGCTGTGTGTAAGTTACTTTTATCCTTTCTAATCCAGGACTTGAAACCATTCTCAGTCAGCCACTGGTCCTGAAATTTACATCCAGGCATTATCTGAAAACAAATGAATTCCTTCACATGTACCATTTGCAGCAAAGATATTTAGATACATCTGATTCCCCCAAAACAGAAAGAAACTACCAAATTATTATTTTTAATAATTTTATCTTCTTTAGAAAATTTATCTTTATACAAAATCAAGATTAATCCTGCATTAATCTGTGCCAATAAAAAAAAAAACTCTGTAAAAAAGAATATTTTTCAAACATTCTAAGCACCTTCAGTGGATTAGTTTAAAATCCATCTCTTGAAAAAGAAAATAAGTTAATGATAATAGAGTTGATTAAAACTGACAAAAAGCCCTTCAAAAAGTATATATCATGACCATCCTACTAGATTGAATTGCCTGAAAATCCACTCGTGTCTGCTTATAATCTGATAAAGCAGTCACCAAACCTCTTCTGATTACTAACATTGACTGCAAACTATAATTAAAGAATTAATGCAGATATTTCAAGCTACACCTCAAACGGAATAACAATTTAGTGCCAATGTTTAGCTCGGACATTCAACATTGGATACTTACGTCAAGAATTTGATGAACTACATTCCCGCCAAACTACTCTACAAATGCATCCACTTAATATGCAACTTTAATACACTGAATGGAATGCTGCTCTCTAATTGGTCCACCAAAATGAGGCTATCGGTTGATACAGTTGACAGGGCCAAGTAAAATTCACCGCAAAGGTGTCCAAGGTTACTACTGACAATAATGGCTAATTTCGCATGCAAAAGCACCAAATTAAAAGCTTTAACAGGACATTTTCAGTAACTTTATAAATCAGAACAAACACTGCAGAGCTGTTTCTTTTATTTCAAAAACTTACAGAGATCACGTACCGCAGTCATGATGCTGGCTTGTTGAGATGATAGACTGGTCTTCAAGTCTTCTACGTAATATAAAAATATACCAATCTGTAGTGGTACATTGAAAAACCAGTCTAATAGATCAATCTAATCGACCGAGTGCTTGGATTGACTGAACAAATGTGTCAGGCAAGCAACTAATTGATCCATACTGCAACCTTCGAAATTTCCGGTACCGTAATAGCTCAAAAAAATATAATTTCACCAGCTGTTCAATTACAATTTCCACTTGATTATGTGATTTTTTCTGTAATGAAGTGGTTACATAAAAATTCCCGGTTATTTCCCGACTTTCGTCAATATTTGCAAAATTCCCGGGCTTTTCACGGTCGGGATTTTTTTTGCCATTTCTCCCGACTTTTTCCCGATTTCCCGGTAGTGTGGGAACCCTGTTCTGCTGTTCTTTTTTTTAATACATCATATGGCCAAAATACACAGCATTTACCTCAATCTAAACATACATATAAGACAAGTATAAATGCAATGGGTATGAAAAGTTTGAAAAGGTCCTACATCTTGTGGTTCAAATGCATGTTTTTTTAAAAACTTGAAGAACATAATCAACAGTGGTCTGAAGATAAACTGAATCTTGGAAATCAAACAGATGCTGGACTTTGGCTCATAGTAGACACTTCAAGAAAGACAGTCAAAGTCTATATGGGTCCATGGTAGGGATCATTTGTTATCATACAATCACTAGAATAGTCTCTCCATAACAATTAGATATCAATAGGTGTTATCTGACTAAAAGGTCTAAATCATTTTAACTTAAAATGAGATTTCTGCTTTGTAACAATCTCTTCTGTAGGTGGTGGTGGTAATGGAGCAAGTACATCAGATATTCACCTATGATCATTTATGACCAAAACAACTGGCTGGTTCATTCCAACTCTATCATCTAACCTCATTTTCAATATTTTTATAATTATTTCCGGAATATACAGGTACTGTTGATCAGCTTTCTTTGGGTTTGCAGACCATCTCTCACTTTTTTGTTGAATGACCTTTGGTATCTGACAAGAAAATGCAAACATTTCACTGACAATGTCATTTTATATTTTTTTAATTCTCAAAAGTCCCAAAAAAACTGCATACAATTACATGTAACAAATCATTTTGCTACAGATGAAAATGTAAATATAGCAAACCTGTATCTAACCCATATATCATAAAAATGTTTAGATTATTTACAGAATTTTCTAATTACATTAGACTAATTCTAACCAAAATTGGTTTATGAAATTTATTTTAAAAAATTTCTTCTGTAAAAGATTAAATTGTACCACAAACAGATGGTTTATCAATTTTCAGGTAAAGCATTAATATTTTAACGAAAATTAATTATTATGTTAGCAAACAAGAATAAAGTTTATTACCTTATTTTTCCATCTGTGTTTATAATCACATCTCTGTCAATATGATTGTTATGATCAAGAGTTGCCAACAGATTCCTAGCTCTGAAAGCTGATGGCTTATATGAATGTTCTTTGGAGGCATACAATAAAATCAAACTTCTGGAAATTCTCCAGTTCTGCTGTGCTTCTGAAACAAAGTAAAATAACTAAATAAATAAATTGATTCAGATGCAAAGAACTATTTCAAAATTATAAATCTCAATTAATCTGTTTTGATGAAAATGCCAATGTACAGTAGCATTATACAGGCAGAGAATAATCAACTCATTTCACCCCTACAAATTTTTTTCCTTGTCACCTGAAATGGGGGTAGGGAATGCATTTGTGGGCTAATTTTGAATACATTGAAATACATCTGCTTCCAAGAATTTTTTGCTTAGATATATGCCTAGGTGTGCTAGAAACATCATTCGGCATCTGCATAAGGGTAAAAGTTGGAGTTTTTTCTTCTTCTGACCCATCATTTTCCTCCTGGCCACTTTTTACTTCCAATCTCCAATTTATCCTACTTCTGCAAATGTTTGTCTGTGTATAGCTCAGACCGATATGAATTAGACTGCAAGCAAAAAAGTAAAATTTCCGGAAACAAAATCTGATTTCAACAATGGGCATGTGCACAAAAATCAGGTAAAGCTTGACCCCTCCCTTCCTGTACACATGCATACTTTATTTTTTTACACACATCCCATCTGCGTACATGCAATTGCCCTCCCCATTCTGTAGAACAGCCTATATTTAATCCACACAGAAAAGACCAAGGATTAATAATATTATGTATTTAATATAACAGATAGTCCACCAATGTTGAATGTCTGGCTGCATCAAATAAATAAGCTGTGTAACTTTAAAAAGTTTGTCGATTGTCCACTAAAACTCAAACACCAACTGAACCCAATCAAGCAGGTTACATATTTGACAAATTACTATCAAGGTATATGTGTACATACATAATCAGCAGACCTCCCACCCCCATACACAAGCATATGCATTTGGGTAAACCCCCCCTTGCCCTCTCCATGTGTACTAAACGGACAAACCATAACTATGGCCTTAGTGTGGTTTGTATTTATAATACAATGTATTCATATTCTTACAATGATAACCAGTATATCTTCATTTTTTTCAATTACGCATCAATACTATATTTAAAGATATATTGTAATTACACATTTTTAACTTGTATGTTCATACACTGCAAAGAAAGCTTTTGTGGGAGCAACTTTCTGGTTTATACACAAATACAATCCACAAATACCAATACAATACTATACATGAATATATATGGTTATTTTTTAGTATACTTAACACGAATATTCTCCTTTTTTGTATGTATCACAATTATTTTTGTTAGTATACTTTCTCAAATGGGTTGATAAAACTTTTAGACTTTTCCATCATAACACTTTCCTTCTCCTTAAGATTTTCAACTTCAGACAAGACTGAATCCCTTAAAATAAAATTTTGAAATGTGTAAATACTAATGTTGAACTTGGAAATCTTTAGTTTTGTATCAAAAGAAAGCATTATCATTTATCTTGGTTATTATAATGGGAATGATAATGCTTCAAGAAATAATAATAATAATAATAATAATAATAATAATAATAATAATAATAATAATTTATTTAAAGGGGTGACTCATTTAGTCAAAGACTATTCTCACTTGAGACTAACTAAAATACAAACAGCATGATGAGGAACATATCAATAACAAAAATGACATGTGCCAACAATTTACAACAAAAATATTATTCTAAATAAAACAAATCATATTTTAACAAAATGTACAATCTTTTCCAACTGCAAAATATTAAACTAGTATAGAATGATACATTTCCAGGTGCATCTACTAAAATATTTGAAAACAAGTAAATATACAAAAACTTTTATAAAATGTAGTAATACTTACATAGATGTCATATCTGATTCTGATGTGGTTATATCAGAGACAGCAGGAATTTGTATTCTATGAATTGTTGGTCCAGGTGTAGAAGTTGTGGCCATGTCTTCTTTGACAATCCTCTGTTTCTGATGTTTTCCTTGCACTGGCATTAAATTCATAACTAATATAGCAAGGGAAAATAAATATTTCATTAGACACAAAAATTATATACATTTTACAAATAATAGTGAATGAATGAATGTTAAATTTTTAAAGTGAACCGGCCACGGTGGGTCATTATTCACTGTTTTATCTTTCAAAAGAAAGTTATTTATTTTTTCCCGTGGGGTAAGGAATGATGCCACATCCCCACGGGCATTTATGCACACATAGTGTGCTATTTAATTTGGTCTTGCATAAAATATACTTAACTGTATTGCATTAATTTTATTTACAGCCATCACTATTTACATTATAAATAATTTGTATTTAAAAACAAGCAGTAGTGACTGTTTGCCTCTAAATAGTCTTATGGTTGCGTGCGAAAATGAAGATGATCGTTAATACCCCCTTTGGTAGCCTCAAAAAAAAGCTACTGTATGTTATGTACATGCGGATTTCAGCGATATTGTTGCAGGGCTGTGGCATTTTATTTCAAGCTAAATGGAATAATGCCAGTTTATATAAAATATGTTATTTTAAGAGTTTTGATAACGAGTTAACAATACAGAAATAAAACAGCGGTATAAAAACTTGACTGTACATTGCAAATTGAGACTCACCAGTATCCAGCAAGAATTTGGCGACCTCTGAATTATTTTCCAGGCTCAAAGTGGACTTCTTTTTATTCCATCGTTCATGCTGGTCACCAATACATATGCGTGTGCTGCCATAATTTGCCCAAACAGCTTTTTTTCCCTCCTCCTTTCAGAAGTGTTGCTTTCGATCTAGTTGCGGACACGCCATTACTTTTGTAAACACGTGTTTGCGCATGGCTAAAATTCTTAATCTTCGGGAGGTCAACACAGAGGTTGCATGAATATAGGCGTGGCGAATAGCGAATTTTTGTCTGCAGACAATAATTAAAAATCGTGTATTTTATCACAAAATTACCGATACTAGCCTGATTTTGGCCTCAGTAACAGCCTGAATCGTAATTTTTCAACTAAATAAGTAATCACGAACTGAAAAAAGAACAAAATAATTTTATTCGTTTTTACTTAGGTTGTATGCCTTTAAGCATCTTGGTAAAAAAAACCAAATGATATTGTGCAAAAGGATATTTATATTAGATTATGATGACAAATTAGTACTCAAAAGGTGCAAGTTTCTATACAATATGTCTTTGAATATTTGACTTCATTCTTTAATATACCATTATAAGTATATTCCATTATCTTTTTGTTTCATTTTTTAAATTTTCTCAATGATTGTTATGTATAAATAGATCATAAAACTATTGACTGAATTGGAGATTTTCCAAAGTACCTTTTGACTGACTAAAAATGAAAATTTGAACTTCAAAATATATGAGTTCAGAATTTCATCATCTCTAATTCTGGACTGTAGCAAAGAATTATTTAATTTTAAAATAGTGTTGTTGACATCATATAAAACTGACAACAATCCAGTACCCCTTCACTGTCTTGTACACGTGTATGTTATACATTCTATTACCATAATGAAAATGACCCATGACTATATCTGCCTTATAAATAGGACTTCCCTACAGAGTGAATACTGTACTATAAATTCACTATTATTCATGGGGTACCAATGTTTATGCATTTTATGGTTGCAACAAATCAAGAATTTAAAGAACCATAGGGAACACCATATGTTTAAATATCAATGAAATGCTCATTTTATTTGTAAAACACTAGCAAGAGCCCCATGTAGACTATCACTCTCCTTGCTGACATAACTTTAGAGTTGATTATTTTGTTAATCAGGCTTATGTAGTAGGAACACATCCTTAATAATCTCTCTCCCAAATTTTATATCATGTTCATTTTACCTATTTTAAATATCCTGATTTAAAATTTGTCCAAAAATAGAGGCATAATTAATATGCATAGTCCCTTCCTCATAATCAAACACACTCAATCTTCATCATAATAAACTCAAAAGATCAACCATATAGCTTCAATAAACTCAATCCGATGTAAGATTATCTCATTAATATGCACTGATTCTGCTTACTTTTATCCAGATTCGGATGGTACAAGCTCATATTACGATTCCGATCAAAAATGAATGAGAAATATTGCTTCCATAAAGAGTTCAGCCAATGACATGCAAGATCACTGTATAAATACACATAGATCTCACTCGTTATTGAAACAGTCCAAGAGCGTATCTGATTAAGATCTTCACAATCCAAAAGTGAGAGCTGACAGACAACCAAAAGAAGTAAATGTTCTGGTCACCTTTGGAATTAGCTAATGTTTTGTAGCTTATCAGATAAAGTGCTGCACATCCCAATTTAAAGCGAGCCATCAATAATAAAGAAATTGTTTGAAAGATGTTTGTCACTTTCAGAATGTTGATCTGATTGGTGAACCACAAGGTAAATAAAACTTCACCTCTTAACAAGAGCACTGTATAAATATACATAATATATTTGAATCTCTCTCATCATCAAGTGTTCATAAAATGCCCAAATGAGTGTATACGTGAGTTAAAAGACCAAATAAATGTTCATACAAGTTAAAAGACCAGATAAATATTCAAACAATACCATATACGTGTCCAGAAGAGTTGAGATGACTTAAAATAAAGGACAAATCATAAACAAATAATAGATTGTAATGGGAAGTTGTAAAAGTGACGATAATAATCAAACAACAAGACTCGGAGATGTACAAATAAAAAATCAAAGCCTCTAAACCTCTACATGCGAGTTGCCAAACAAATGGACTCCTCTGATCTTGATCAAATGATAGCAAAGATTCCTTTTTCATACATACAATGCATGTCAAAATGCAAACAGAACAGACCCAGATCTGATGTCAGATAAAGTACTGGCATAATATGGGTCTATCTCTTTGCAGTTGGCTAAGCATTACCAATTGTCAAATACAAAACACTGTTTACTGAACATACCTTTTACATACAGCATGGCAGCAGATGAGTAAGCTACATCCACTTTTTTTTCAGCAAAATATTCATTTTTCCCCATGTCTGACTTCTGGCTTCTTTCAGTAAACAAGAACCCTAAAATGAAGAGTGTTGTTAACGTTACCTACCTTTGAACACGAAGACAGTTACAGTTACCTCCCTTATATGACATTCCTTGTGCACTAAAAATGACAGGTCATTTTTAATCTCATGTACACAATTTTACATTTTCCTTTGAAATTATTTATGAAAATGTCTCAAACTAAAAAAATATTTTGCACAGATATCCAAACTCTTTTGATGTAAATTACTGACATTGCATGGAGATGAGTTGCAATGCAAAACTAGAGGGGTGCTTATTTAGATTAGCAAAATTATACTATACTGCACTGTACGTATCTTTATTATTTTCTTTATTATTGTCCACGTTAGTAATTAAAAATATAATTCTTTGTTTGTTCTTAACTTCAATTGACTGACTTGAAAATATCTGCTCAGCACTGGGTTGCTAAAGAGAAGAGTGAAATATCAGTCTAACTGACACGAGACATCCCATTTTTTCTCTTATGTGTACATGTATTCACCGTGGATAACACTTCTGTATGAATGTCTAATAATATATATTTTAAGAAACCAAGAATCTTACAGTATAATTTATATCCAGGCAAGAGAAGTATCAACTGCTGAATATGCTTATCTGGAATCTTAGCATCAATTTTACAGAACCTAGACAAACCATATGGAACAAATACCATAACACACCCATACACTCATACTGCATCTTCTATAAGACTACATATAACTTGTTTAGCCAAAGAAAATAATGAAGATAAATGATGAATTTCATTATCAAATTCCATAACCATAACAATACAATATAGTATTTACAAATTACTGGAATCTTTTCACTTTATATCTGCTGTGAATAATTTTTCAGTTAATTAGTTGAAATGTTTCTTGTTTTGAACATGTTTCTTACATTAAGAAATAAACTTAAATAAACCAGTTTATTATGCTGGTGCAAAAGTAGTTTGTCCCTACCTATGTACAAAACATTAGTGTACAAAAAAAAATCCAAACCAAAAATGTTTATTTTTTGTAATCAACATAATCTTTAATGTGAAATTTTCACTAAAGAATTTAAAAAAGTTATGCAAAACCAAAGAGGTTGGCATCCCTGCAAATACTACACATCCTAAATATGAAACACAAATACAAACTAAATTTGTGATTGAAACACTTTATGTCCCATTTCAGCAACAAAATATCTTGTGTTCCAAAACTTTCACAATAAAACAAAACTGGAAGAAAGCAGCATGCAACTATAGTTAGGTCTTTTTATATGTGCATTGAATTTGTCTAAATCAAGTAGTGTTTGTGCAGTGATGTTAACACTGTTTTCATACATTTAAAAATGAAACAAAAGTTTCAACAATGACAGAAAAAAAGGATCCTTTAATCTAATCATGTCATCAAACATCAACATCATGCACACCATACTTCATTTGCTTATGTCAAGTAATTTTGTGTAATCCATGGTTTTTCCAAGATGAAATTACTTTTTTCAAGGTTCACATATGACCATTACTGAATGGAAATATAGAACAATTTAGATTTTAAAACAAGCATTTTCTAAATCTAAAGATGTTTCTTTTTCAATACTCTCCAGAAAACACGTCAAAAAGAAGGAGCATGTACAAAATCACAAAATGTATCAAACAAAAATAAGTCGGATTTTCTCCAACTAGTCCCACCCTATTATTCATATTTAGTCATTTAGTTTTAGGTGTGGGGTCACTGCAACTGCATAGCAAAATTTTGCCACCAACGTGAAGTAGCAACATAAGGTAGTTGCTTACCAGCAAGCCTAGAAAATTTTAATTTATGTTTTATCATTATTAATTGCTATAACTATACAAAAAAAATTTTTTGCTGAAATTGCACATTTTTCAAGGGGCACCAATTTACATAGATTCTTGCTTGTTACAAACCACAAATTTAGAAACTAAACAAAGCACGATCCAATTGTGAATAATAAATACCTAATGAATGAAGAGGTTTTCGCAAACCACAAAGAATATATGAATTCAATACAAATGGATACAATAGATCATTATGGATAAGGGATTAAATTGTCATCAACTGCTGATCAGATAGTTATCAAATCTCAAAACACTCATAACCATGTGTTTAGGTCTGTATCTTTGCACGCAGTAAACCATAAGATCAGAAGCGTTGTTCATTTTTTTCATATTTGGCAGACCTTAGTTTTTATAAAAGTAATACATGCATAAAATGAAGCAGTGAAACCTATATATATATATAGCATATACCATGTCATAAAGTGGATGAACATAGACTTTAGTTTTTCAGAACAAGTTTAGGTGAACCAGGTATCCAACCTTCATCCATATCCTTGTCAGTAGGTCCACTGTTTTATAACTTCCAAAAATCTTTATATAAATATGTATCATTTCTGATGCGATCATCATGGATGTAAAAATGACTACTGTATCAGGTGAAATAAATTGACATTGTATCAGGTGAGGTGCAAAAGGTGTGATAACATTGACATTGTATCAGGTGAGATGCACCAGGTGAGAAAACATTGATGAAGGCACCAGTCATGATAATGCTGAAAATTGCAAAGGTTCCTCAACCTTTAATATTTGTAAAAAAAAAAAAAAGAGGTGGCAAACAAAGATAAAAATTACAGAACATTTAAGACATTAATTTTTTTATTACAATAATATAAAAAGAAGTGGATCTTGGAAACAAGAAAACATTGTGCTATACAATGATCAAAGTGAATGACCTTTAGACATCACTAGATTTGTCTATGAAAATATATATATATATATCTATAAATATCTTATTCATATTCTGATAAAAACATACTTTTTATGTCACTAGTTGCATGACAACAATATATTCATGCTTTAGCATACATGGACATATTAATTCAGAATGTACCTGAGCAAACTTCCATTTTCTAAGGATGTATTTGTAATTTATCATACCAAAGATCAATGTCACTTTCAACTGTTCAGTAAAACACATCACTATAAATGTAGACAATGTCCTCTTTTAATAAACATGATATATACAATCTTTTCAAAATTACAAATAAAAAAAATCATTTTGCTTGAAAATCACATAAATTTGCAGTTTGCAATTAAATCTTACTAGCATGCAAGGATGCATAATCATCAATTGTCAGTTCTTAGTAAGTTAATTTCTTGAAAATTCAAAGTAAGCAGCTATGAACAATACTTACAACGTATGAATGAATACACGTGAACAGTTTAATAAAGGCAGGCAAGGGAGGTAAGGTTCAGCAATATACTCAGGATTCAGTATATATCTTGGTTCCATGAAATATCAAACTAAAAGGCTTAAAACAAGGGGCTCATTTTTTGTGGAGCCTGCCTTTGATTTTGCTGTAAAGTAAAAACTTCAATGTTGCACTTAACCTTAAAAAACTTTAACATTAACCAAAAGCTATGGTTTTGAAGGACATATGGACATTGGATGGACATGAATAAAATGATGTCAAATTGATCACCATGTTTAGCTTCTGTCATGAGAGGGGGATTGTATTTACAGACCATGGAATGATAAACCAGTATCAAACTTAAATTGATGAATGAATACAAGAATGTTCTCAAGTTCTGAAGCTCCTATCTGATTAAAGCCTTTGCAGCCAGCCGTAGCAATTTAAACGAGTGATTCATTGTGGGATGTTTTTCAATGAAGGCATCAACATTTTTTACCAATCCACAGATTACAACCGTAATATGCTCCTGTAAGACTGGGTCACTTCTATCAAGATTCACCATTGCACCTTGAATAAACCTGAAAAATAAAAGTAAAAAGATTAAAATTTAGAAAATAATTCAACAAAAAAAACAGAAGATGCACTGCTGAAAGGGCATAGACACAGTCTTAATTGTACAATTAAGCTGTTCTTGTAACAAATACTTGAAAACAAAGAATATATTCAAAAAAGGGCAATAAATGTATACACTAAAATCAATACAAGCTCTAGGTTTTGGCTACTATTAATTTTTACTGGCAATGGAACATCAATTTCATCACATATTATAGGTACAATTAGTTCATGTCACAAAGAAGTAGATACGAAAGGTATATATTCATTCAGTGGGAACACACAATAAGTTCATGTCACAAAGAAGTTAATATGAATGGTAAATATTCAATGTGAACATAGAAGTAGATACGAATGATATATACATTCAGTGTAAACTTATAAGTTCATGTCGCAAAGATACAAATGGTATATATTCACTCAGTGTGAACATACAGTAAGTTCATGTCACAAAGAAGTATATATGAATGGTAAATATTCACTCAGTGTGAACTTACAATAAGTTAATGTCACAAAGAAGTTGATACGAATGGTAAATATTCATTCAGTAGGAACACACAATAAGTTTATGTCACAAAAAAGTAGATACAAATGGTACATATTCACTCAGTGTGAGCATACAGTAAATTCATGTCACAAAAAAGTTGATGCCATAGGTAAATATTCAATCAGTGTGAACACACAATAAGTTCCGTTTTTAAATTCATCCATGAGAGGATGGAGCTTTAATTTTCATGTCATAGAATTTCAGTTTGGTTGATATTGATTTAATGCATGCAATATATAAATTTGTAAATTTGCACTAAAACATATACGTGTGTTGTTTAGGTGATATTCAAAAGAGAGAGAGAGTACTATCATTGGCTAAGAACTGTTGTAAAATTTTAATAGTCACCCATTTTGCAACTACAGATTGGTTTACCGGTCTGGGGGAAGTAAGTCTGTGACCCTGCAGACCGCTTTACCAGTCTGGGGCAGTGTGTTTATTTAACATCAGAGTACCAGACTACATATGTTTTGGGATATCTCTAAGAAGTTCCTTATTGTAATGTAGATATTATACTTGGATTATCTCGCGAGTTAAGCTTGAATTCAACTAGAAATCTCGAGGCAAGCAGGCACATTCTAAGCGTGTTTTCCGAATGATGAATTTCTACTCTAAATGGCAGACTTCGACGTAAGATGAGAATGAAGTGTCACATATGACTTATCAAAATATTTAGCTGTTGTGACCTAACAAAGTTGAATGAAAATGAGAGAAAACATCTGGAGATAGAGGACTTTGAAGGTTTTAAACCAGATGAAGTGTGAACTCCATGTGTTTTTGTTCTTGACGAACCAAAGTGATTTATTTCACTTTTCTGCAAGAGTTGGACCCACCGAAGTCTTTGATGGCTCCAGAAAAACTTTGGAATACTTTGAAATCATTGATTTAGTCGAAATGTTTGAAATTATCATTTGTGTAATGTGGTACATAAATAATTGCTTGTGCATTTTAAGTGTTGTGTTACCTGTTTGCGCCTGTATATTAAAAGTTTTAACATATATGCACATTTTGTTGAATTATTCATACACGTTGACTTCTAACCTTTATTTTGATACCAAATACAGCAAGATATCTTAAAAATCAACAAAGTTATGTTCTTTCAAAGTCCACAGCCCATTCTACTTTACAAGTAACAAAGTTACTTAGTGTTTGGGGCTTAAAGCCTGAAAGTTACTTAGCGATGAAAGGGTTAATGTGATGTTGAGCCATGACAACTGTCACATAACAATGTATTCATCAGATCAGTCACATTATAAATCCACAGAAGTTTCAGTCATATGACTATAACAGCCATTTTGAATGTGTAAAGTTGTATCAAACTGGTTCCTCAATGTTGATTGGCCAATGTAACCTAGAAATTTAACCTGATGGCAGAAGCAATACAGTGGGACCCCGCTATAACGCAAATTCGGATATAACAAGATCATGGCGTGGCTCCATAAAAATCTTATATTCATTCACACATGAAAAAATACTTATCGGTTTAAAGATTATTATTATGGAAGAGGTTGAATTTAATACGATCATGGTGTGGTCCCAGCAATTTTGATTATATATATGTGTATTTTTCTTTTTTTTAATACAAGAAAAAGTGTAAAACATTTATTATCATTTTGAAAAAGAGTTCTAGTATGAATTCGAATATAATAAGATCGTGGCGTAGCATCCAAAATTTAACAATTTCAACAGTTTTGTGAAGTGTTATGCCAACATAAACATTATCGGAAATGTTACTGGTTACTGATCCATGAGTAAAGCCAGTAAGTCGTCTTTGTGATTGTCTTCAATTAATTCTGTATACAATCGTTGCACAAACAATAACCGACATGTGTTTTTTTCTTTTCTTCACTGCATACATATATATAACCAAGCAGAAAATACGAAAAATAAAGTGCAAAACGTATATTCTAAGGATCGCATAGGGCTTCGCCAATGTCACAAACTATGATTTTATTTTTTTTATTGGCGGCAAAATATACCATCTGGTGACTTTTTTATTATCGACATTGTTGGCTGTTTAAACTTGTATATACAACCATTGGTTTGGAGTGGAGAAATTCAAGGGCCCCATGAAAGGTAACCGCAAACTTTATATAAAATGCACAGAAATTTATCTATTGTTACATAAACAATTTCTTTGTCTATACTGACAAACCATCTTAACAGTGAATTGTTACATCATAATCCGCTTATGCTGATATCGAACATCAAGCACGAGTACTGTATGTTTTGAAATATTTTTTTTTGTTGTTGTTGACATTTCTGGTAGCGGAGATCAACCGGATTAAGCATTGTCTCGTAATCTAACTTTGTCGGATTTTCGACTGTTCGCTAGTAATTAATATATATTTACTTAGACTGATATTTGTATGTGGATGGTAGGTAAAATTCTCTTCTTTCCATTAAGAATTAAATCCTTCAGAACACCCACATTTTTTAAAATAATCCTTGTCATCAGACCAGAGCACGTGTCTCTATCATACGTTGACCATTTGTTAAATTTCTGATGCATGAGTGCAAGGCAGCATCACTCCACTACCGCAAATATAACAAAAAATAATTTGAAAAAAAAACATCCTGTAGTCTATTCAGTAGGCAGGAGGAACTGTAACCACAATCTACCAAATGACAGCCACATCATTTTTAAAAATGCACCCAGATAAAATAGTTTGCTGAAATTTCAAAGGAAACAGATTACCTTTGAAGCACCGATTGTTATGAAAAGGTACTCAGCAAATGGAAAAGAAATTCGTCCCAGTCATGCAATACAATTATTTGATGTTGCTGCCACAACAAGAAATGGGCATTTGTTTGGTTCTCCAAAGCTATCCTTTAGTGGTGACTTCAATAATGCATGAACCCGTCATCAAAGAAAGCTGACTACAATCTTTCAATAAAAACCAAGAGCTTTTATTCAAAGTTAGTCCGTATCAAACTTAAATAAAAGTGATGGAATCTGATGGGTTTTTGTATTTTTCAATGTGACATGAACATGTTAACTGTGCCGTGAAAGTTTCCTTTTTGTTTGGAAAACGTTTATGCTTAAGAATGCTACCAACGGCTGCTTCAAACGCAAACTATTACCGACTTGGGACGTACTGAAAAGTATATGTGCTTCATCATTTATTACGTGAATGTTCTATGTTTTTCCACTGAATTCAGACCAATATGACCTGTGACAAAATTATTGAATATTTTAAAGCTGTCTGTATGTATATTTTCGATGGAATCACTTGTATTTTGGATTCAGCGTTTCAACGTATATGATGAGATTCGACGGTGAGTACACGGTGTTGATACTCTTATTTTTGCTATACATTAGATATGTATATATAAACAGTATTCAAGTATATGTACCAATTCATGGTTCTCTAAATAAAGTAAACTATTTATGTCTTCACTAAAGGTGTATTTCTCGTTTAATATGCATCAATTTAAGATGGTAACTGTGCCGATGAAGCACATATTTTACCGCCCGCACTTATTACCCCCCCCCTTCACTTTGTTGGAGTACATGCATCATTTTCTTCAGCTAACTAACCTGATTGCTTATAACACGGTTCGGTCTATAACACGGTCGATTTCTTTGGCTCCCGACTACCGCGTTATAGCGGAGTCCCACTGTAGTTGTATTATTCCATGTGGATTTATAACATCGGATTTGATCAGGAAACCTGCTGTACAGATTGCTGAAAGTCTGTTGCAGTTATGAGTCATGTTAATATTAGTAAGTGTCTCAAATCTAATATGTGTACTGATGTGTGGTGGACAGATATATTTGTGCACTAACTGCTCAGACTATGAATAGATGAGATCAGATCACCAAAACACCTACCAATTTCATGACAGTAATAAATTTACTTACGTGTGTTTAAGTTCCGTGTTTGATCCCAGATCTACAGAAAGCTGCTGAATGAGAGACAGTAAGACGGGCTGCTGGAGGGGACAGGGAGTCTGCTCAAAAACCTCGGAAACATTCACCTTCTCACAGACAAATATCACCATCTCCAAGTTGCATGCATATAATGCCTGAAATTAAATTGGGGAAAGCAAAAAAAATCTAAATTATTATGTACATCTAGAAAGAAGAACCATGGTTCCCACTTTTTTTATATCCTGACTGCTTTGTTTTATAAATCCAATGTTCAAATGCTACATTTGCCATCTATAATCCATGAACGAATATCACTTTAATAAAAAAAATTGACTTTGATCACTTGCCAGGACTATATGCTTAACCTAGAGGATTCCTACTGTGTAAACTAGAGCAACCCCTCCAATTAGGTTTCAGTGAATGACCCTGGGTATTACAGAGTAACCTGACCAATTAGGTCTCAGGGAATGACCCTGGGTATTAGAGTAACCCAACCAATTAGGTCTCAGTGAATGACCCTCTGTATTACAGAGTTACTGTTCTAATGTCTATCCACATAACAGTTGTAAATGTGTAAGTGAAATGAGGTCTAAGACATTGCATTGAGGGTGTAATGGATAGCTCAAAATACAAAAATCATTCAAGCATGAAATTTATCTAGGTCTCAGTAGCCAAGTTTGAATTCGCTAGAATAACTTCTTTGAAATGCCCCTGATTGCAAAGTTTGTTAAGTGTGTGAAAACTAGGGTTTATGATAATGAGTGTAATAAATTGATACTTGAAAACACATAGACATGAAAACTGGGTCACAATTACCTAGTCTTTATATGGTAAGATTAGTCACCTTGATATTCACATTGCAATTTTACAAGTATCCAGGAAATTGTTTTAATATTAGGGGGATGTAATGAACATGTAGCTACAAAAACTCTTGAATATAAAGTCATACTGACTGAGTTAATATTATAGAGTCTATTCATGCTAATATCAAGTGTAAATGTGAAAGAGTCCAACATGCTCAAGATGTAACTTATGAACTGTCAATCAAACCAATCAAACATGAAAAATAAGTCTCCTCACTGACCTAGTTTTGGTATGCAATCACATAAAATTGTTATAAGTATGCTACTGAGGGTGTAACAATGAGCTAAAGATAGAAAAGTCACTCAAGCATGAAAATGTCACATTGACCTTGTTTCTGGTCTGGTTATGTTAATTTCATTAAGATGTATCCACAAAATTTTCATCAGTGTAGGTGAAATATGGTTTGTATTATTGATGGAATAACAAAGGAGCAGTTAAAAGTACAAGTCACTCAAGCATGAAAATGTTACTAACCTAATTTATGTATAATTTAGTAACTTTATCAAAATGTATTTACATAAAATATTTCACAAGTGCAAGTTAAATATGGTCCAAGATGGTGTTGGTGCAAAAAGTAGTAAAAACAAAAAAATTAACTAAAATGTGCAAATTTTGTCAAACTAACCTAGTTTTGGTATGGCTGAGTAACTTTTATCAACTGCAGACCAATTGTATAGATGAAATATTGAGGAAATAATGAATAACCAGCTTAAAATATGAAAACAACTCAAGACAAAAGTGTAAATTAGGTCAAAGTAACTTAATTTTAATATCTAGTTATTCTTCTTGATGCATCCAAATACCAAATATTGTTTTGGTTGTTGTTGTTGTGGGCTTATTGCTATTTGTTCAGCACATGAAAGGCTATATATAGAAGCCAGAATAACTGGTGGAGGAAGAAACCTGGAAAATGTCTGAAAGAACCACCAACCCATGGGGAAACAACTAGCAAGCTTTCTTACATACCTACATTGGCTGAGCCAGAGACTCAAACCCATATGAAAAGTGGTGAGATGTTACTATTTTAGTATGGGCATGTGCTTTAGACCACTCTAGACCACCTGGAGCCCCCTATTTCAAAGGCTTTGAATTCATAAACAAAAAGTGCTATTTACACTTAAGAAATGCTTTGCATGCATTCATTATGATGTTAATATTTTGATGTAAGTAAACATTTTTACTGACAGAATCGAATTGCTACAGAAATTTCAACTTCCAAGAAAATGGTGCTCTG
Organism: Unio pictorum; assembly: GCA_030141615.1. NCBI lineage: Eukaryota > Metazoa > Mollusca > Bivalvia > Unionida > Unionidae > Unio > Unio pictorum. The sequence goes on along the minus strand of JARLTB010000219.1, from coordinate 5,243,843 downwards.
TGTACTTCAAACAGATTTATCTGCAAGAATATCAACCCGATTCTGCCCATTTATCTTCATTAAATCTCAATGTGTCTTTAATTATTTCTTACCATAATATAATCCAGGGTTCCTGTACCAAAATGATTTAAATTATCCAGGAGTTCTCCAAGAGATTTTTAAGGAGAAAATGAGACATTTCAGGAGTCACTTTAAATTCTGATATTTTGATTAAAGGCATCATACTAAAGGTGAAGGCACACATACAAATATCTCTTAGTTACTAGACTATTAATACTGATGCCTGGGGCCCAGAGTGGTCTAAAGCGCTCTCCGTTATGGATCACTGCCATCTCAGCTCTGTCTGCAAGGGTTCGAATCTCAGATTCGGCCAATGTGGGTATGTGAGAAAGCTTGTCAGTAGCTTCAAATGGGTTGGTGGTTCATTCCGGGGTTTTCTGGCTTCTTTGTCCACCATTAATACTGGCTGCCATGTATAGCCTATCTTGTGCTGAAAAATTGTGTTAAGCCATATAACAACTATTGCTGCCAACATAATATGACAATAATTGCAAAATGATTCACAGCAAAGATGCATTTGAAAAAAAGTTTATTTTCACTAACACATTTTAATTTAGAATTTTACTATCAAAGTCTGGGACATTTTATGATAAAAAGTATTTTTCATTTTTCCATGGAGGTTTCCAGGATATTTTAGTTGAATTCATATTCCAGTTGGATCCTTAAAACTCAGGAGGCTTAGGAGCCCTGTAGATACCTCTGTACATGCATATAGCGATTGGTGCAAATGAAGGATTAAAAATATAGAAAGATTAATATACCTTATGAAATGCTGTATTCATCTGGCCCTGCTGTAAAAGCTGTAGAATCTGAGATTTGGCCATCTGGAGATCAGGTGTCACCTGGACAGTTGGTATAGCCCTTGATCTCATTACATTTAGTACACTATCACTGATTCTGTCACCAAGCTCCTTAACAGCCATGGATACTTCCTCTCGCACAGCATCCTTAAGATAGCGAGCAATCATCTCCTGCATCCTACACATAAAATCAGAAATTGATATCACACTATATAAAAGAAAGCCATTAACTGCATGTCAAGATCTTCCTTAAAGTACTGATTTTGACCTTGACCTTGTATCTTTCTTTCCATTTTTCTGATGTTAATTAAAATGGAAAATGTGTGAGCAAGTGTATCACAGAAATCAAATGTTTTATAATGTGACATCCCATGTACAAGAAGATGCCACAAGGAGGTCAGGAAAATAAAAACAATAGACAAAATCTTTAATCAATTTTAATTGAAATCTATGTCTATGATCTTCATGCCAAAGTTAAAGATGTGAGTATTGCAAAGTTAATTTACTTTCCTTTAAAATGCAATATCACTTGTGAGAAGTGAAGGCATAATAGCAAATGAAAATCTTACAAAAATCCTGAATGCAAATCATACATTTTTGTCACCTTGACTCCAAGGTCAAATTCACATTAATGCTGCATCCTAGGAATGAACATAAACCATAATGGTAAAAATATGATACCTCGTGAAAGTCTTTACCCAAACTGAACAAAACTGTTAAGCAAAACCCAATCACCTCTGCTTATGTTTCATTTGTCCAATAACATGGACATAACAAAAATGTAATACAACATGTACTTTTAAAAGATTTCAAAAATATCCAGGCACAATTGAGTTTCATTCATATCTATTGAGTATTCCCCTATAATGAATTACATCTTGCAATCACCTCATATTCTGTGCAATTATCTAACATATAACTGATTCAAGTTTAGAAAACCTTCAACACCTAAAGTCTTAAGATGAAGATGATTTTGACAGCGAGGTCTGGAGTTCTGACTTGAGCTGTGTTTGTATTCAGTATTAAAAAAAGACTGACCCTGACAGTAAGGACTGGAATTTTGACTTGAGCTGTGTCTGTATTTAGTATTAAAATAAGACTGAACCTGACAGTGAGGACTGAAGTCATAACTTGAGCTGTGTCTGCATTTACTATTAAAATAAGACTGACCCTGACAGTGAGGACTTGAATTTTGACTTGACCTATCTGTATTCAGTATTAAAATAAGACTGACCCTGACAGTGAGGACTTGAATTTTGACTTGAGCTGTCTGTATTTAGTATTAAAATAAGACTGACCCTGACAGTGAGGACAGAAGTCCTAACCTGAGATGTGTCTGTATTTAGTATTAAAATAAGACTGACCCTGACAGTGAGGACTGGAGTTCTGACTTAAGCTGTGTCTCTATTGTTGCCTGTACATTACTCAGCATCCTCTCTGCTGATGATTGGAAGGAGTCTGTCATTTGCTGAAGTTCGGTCACAATTGGAAAGCGAGCCTCAAGCTGGTTCTGTCTCACCTGATCCAGCTGTGTATCTAGATGCTTTAGTACTGTGTACAGCATTGGAAACAAGAAATGTTTCAGTTTGTGTGAATGATGCATACATTTTGAATGTTTTTTAATTATACATGGATAGCAAAAGTTCAAGCTGATAATGGTGAAAGTACTAGGCCCTTTTTTTGACTCATTTTTGTTTTGGTTTTTTTGTGGGCCGAAAAACTTAGAGCAAACAACCAACTTTAGAAATGAAATGTAATAGAACCAAGGGCTGATCTGGGTGAAAATGGTAAATGTGAGTAACTTGTCTAAACACTAATGTTAAAAAAACTATTCCCAAATCTGTGACTGATTCTTGTAATAATATACTTACTGTGAATAATCTGTAGTTTATCTATTATTTCTCTTTAGAATTATTCCAAATAGTGATAAATGCCATTAAATCACACAACATGAGAAACCAGGATTCTACTTTTTGTTCAAACAGCTGGACATAGTCATAAACTGAATAATATTTAAAATGAATGAATCCTACCATCAAACACAGTTATACTGGTTAAGTTCAATTTGGAATATTAACAGTCTTATTACATTTTATATTTTATAAACATTTTGTATTTGCCAGTTATCTTTCTTTAGTATTTTATTACAGATATGTGCAACCTATGGCTTGTGGGTCACATCACGGATCTGACCTGGTTTAATAGCATTACATTTACATCATATGGGAACATTTAAAAATTGCTATCCAGCTAGCTCCCTAGAGGAATCTGCACATGCCTGTATTAATGTGAAGGGTAAAAAACACAGTTTACAACCAGAAATTTAATTTTTGTGCTGATGCAAGGCATGACGGGCATTCATTAACCTGAGTGTAATCAATGCTAATGTTGCTCACCTCAATATTGCTTTAACCAATCTAAAGAATCCATCGTAGACATTATCATACAGAAAATATATTTTGATATTCACAATGAAATACTGACCCCTTTTCTAAAACAAAAAGGTTCTTTACATTTTGAATGTCATCTTTCAGAATTTTAAATTTCAACTTTTCTTTAGCCAGTACAAAGCTGAAATATTGTGAAACCACTTACCTACCTATATACTTTAACAGGGCATAACAGAATAAAACAATATAAAGAACATTCTTTTCTGTATCATAGAATAGGTACTATAATGAGCTCATAAAAACGAAGGATTCATGTTATTTTGGATTATTTTTTTTAATGATATATGGGTTATCATGGCTTAATTTTACAATGAGAGTGTAGTACTCAATTCAGGCACATTCCTTAACTAAGTTAGTATTAGGTCTGGTATGTCTGGTCTCAGGATAATGTGACTGTATTGGACATCATGCTACAAGTCTGTGGAATGATGCCCCAGTGCTGGGCATCAGTATAATTGCCACACTGTATACATAGTAGTGAGATGACAGCAAACTTGTTAAAGCTCGGTTAAAAATACCAAAACACATACAGTGACTAATTTGTACAGGTAAGCTAAAATAAAAGATTAGCATGCTTTCATTTTGAATAACTTGTTAGGAACTTGGTGTTCCTCTGTCACATTGACAAATGCCAATAACAAGAATAAATCCTAGTCAGCTATCAATGCTTGTAAGGATACTATAATCACATGCTACGAGTTTAGTTACTGTACCAGGTATTTACTGTTAGCAAATTTGATGATTTATTCTTCATAAGGAAAGTTTAGGTCTTACATTCTCTAGTTCTGTTTTGGAATGCGTCATTGACTTGATGCATGAGGGCCTGGGTGGATCCTTCAAAGGATGGAATTATGATGCTCTGGAATGTCTCCGAGTAAGCCGCCTGGACTGAGGTGGATATAGCATTCCCTGCAGCCATCCCAATAGCATTTATGGTTTGCTGAAATTACATTCGATTAGTTTTAGTAGCTTTCATAAAAAATGTACCCACATAACAATTTTCATGTGTAAGTGAAATAGGGTCCAAGATTATTGTTTTGGTGATGTAATAAATGAACAGCGGGCAATACAAAATGTCCCAAGTTTACAAAAAGGTTATAGTGACGTTGATTTTGAATTGCAGAGGAATTATTATCCAGATGTGTCTATGTAACAATTGTCACAAGCGTATATGAAATAGGATTCAATATATTGAAGGTATAATGAACAAACAGCTGAAAGTACAAATATCACTCCAGTTCATAAATTAGGTCAAACTTTTGTCCTTATAAATCTTGTGTGTGGATGAATGAGTTCAATATATTGAGAGTGTAATTAATAAATGGTTGAAAATGTAAAAAGCAAACAAGCAAGCAAACTATGTTACAGTGACCTAATTTAAGTATGGCAGAGTTATAGCTCTTGAGATGTATCTACCTACCAATTTCCATGAGCACTGATGCATGAAGTCCAAGACACTAATGGTACAATGACTGCACAACTCAAAATACAGAAATCACTTCAGCATGCAAATTAGGTCACAGTAATAAAGTTTTCAAATGGTTAAGTTTCTTTTGTATTTTATATATTTTCATAAATGTACATGAAACAAAATTCAATATACTGAGGGTGTAACAAATTAAAACTTGAAACTGGTAAAGCCATTCAAGCATGTAAATCACAGTTTTATATTGGTTGATGATCAAGTGATGTATCTATGTACCAATATATTATTATTATTGGTCCAAAATAATGAAGAGATAACAGAAGTACTGCAAGCAGTGATGATGCTAGCATCAATATAGTTGTCGCCAAAAAATACACAACCTCAATATTGTGTTTGCAATTTTTAAATTTCATCATTTTCATAATACAGTACTACCCATTTATCTTGATATCCCTGTGACCAAGGTAATATTGTTGATTTTAGCTGAAGTTGAGACAAGTCGGGGGTGGGGTTAGTGTGTGTGTGTGTGTGGCTTAAAGAAAGTACACATTGAAGTGGAATTTGTGGGAGGTTAGTTGTTGTAAGTGAGTAGGATTTACATTGAGTGTGTATTGACAACTTATAACCGTGTAGAACAATCCATAATGCATGAAACACAGTATAAGAAAAATCGATGAATTCGAGTACAGATCACATGTTAGAAAATGCATGTAATTCACATCCAGTTGAAAAACACAACTCATTTGTAACCAAAAACAATATTAGTCCCTGTTTAATCTATATCCCATTATCAACAAATATGTCATTAAAAAATTCAGAGAAAGATTTGTTGTTGCCAGTAACACATGACATTATGGTAATTTACCTGCGACATGAGGCTATAAATGGGATTAAGAGGGAAATGAAAATGTGAACAAATTAAAAAGTTTGACAAACATCTATGCGACCATATATCAATGACTTCAAAAGACTTTTATGCCACCTTTGGTAGTGAACTTAAGCATAAACAATTTTCCTGCAATAAAAGTATTAAAATCACTTTGAAAATGCAAAAACCAATAAGGTTCCATTGCTTTTATTTACGTTTGGTGCTGAATTCCTTTGATGAAAGGTGTTTTGTTTCTTCCTTGAAAGTAGGCTTGCTTTGATGAAGGGTGCATGGGTTAGTGAAGTTACTGCTAAATGCAAATTTATTACTGCAGCGGTATCATCAAATAATTGTAGTACATTTAATGAGACAGAATCGTTGGGGGGTGGCACTTTCATTTGCTTAGAACTCGGCGTTGTGAATATTTAGTGCTTTAAAAGTTCTGTTTTATTTCATCAGAATTATATATCTGGATATATCGCAGTCTACTTTACCCAGTCCAGGTGTATGCATAAGCAGATTATGATGCACAAATGGGCTGTTAAATTGCATTTGTCAGTATCAATGAATGATATGTTTATGTAACGATAGATTCCAGTACATTTTAAATCCAAGTCTGTAGCTTCCTTTCATAGTGCCTTTCAATATCTCAAACCCATGATTGTATATACAAGTTTGAACAACCCCAAAAAATCTCACTCAAACAAACAATCACCAGATAGTATATTTTGTCAACAATAAGTAAAAAAAAGTCACAATTTGAAACATTGGCAAAGCCCAGCGACATCTTTGTGCAAGATATAAGAAATGAATGATCACATGGAAAAGAGATGTTCTCCTTGGCAACTCTGTTGATGAGGGGATTAAAAATAATGTAAGGTTCAATCCCTCAAAGCAAATTAAAATGGAATAACCCAAGTCTAATGAAGTGAAAAGCAGCAATTTTAAACACACCACTCACCTGTGAGAAAACCATTTTGGCAATACCGTCCTTTAGTAGAGAATCTGTGGCTGCTAATGTCTCGACCATATCCTGATGTATCTCTTCCTTAATTGGTTCCAGTGATTTTTTTACACCTGAGATGGGAAGGTGAAGAAATATCAAAGTAACAGAACATTAAAATTTAAACATACTATATCCTGATGTGCAAATCAATAGTGTGTATATTTTAATAGAATTCTATTACTAATCAAAAGAAATTAAATTTAGCAATAAACACTGATATGAACTTTCATTCGTTATTTTACAAAATTCTGAAAGTAACCATGAATACTACTTCCTGTATACCAATAATTTTGATATTCTTGGCTACCTTCTTTCATCTACAAAAGCTTGCATGTATAGCCTATCTTGTGCTTAAAAATGGCGTTAGAAAAAATAGAATTAGAAATAGAAATTATCTATGATCACAAGCCTAGAATGCTGCTCAATGTTTTTCTTTATTTTAATGTTTTGACAATTTTTTTTAAAAAAACACAAAATCATAAAACTTTGATTCTTACAAAATCAATTTAAATTTCAGCTTTTCTAAGCTTCAATTTTCAAGAAACATGTGAAATTTTGATCAACGAATATAAATCTGATCTGAAAACCAGACGACCCTAATAAAAACAATCCCAAGGTGGACATCAACCAGCTTATCATGTAGTGAAGCCTTGATAACCCATTATTATTCAGGTGAAGACCAAATGAACTGCCTGTTCAACCAGCTTGTAAATCCATCATGCAAAACGCATCTATACCACTATAACAATGGTTAAATAGACTGAGAAAGCTATACCTGGCAGGACAGTTTGTCTGATTCCATGCTGTACCACCTTCTCTAAGTTGGAGACTACAGCCGTTTTAATGGTCTGAGTCACAGTGCTATAGAGAAGCTCATGTTTCAGTTCTTCTCTGGCCTCTGTCTGTTTTAGCAAGTCCTGAACTCGCTGATCTGAACATTAAGTTAAGGATGCAATGATAAAGTTAAATGGCATTCTCATACAACAGGGATATTAAATGGAAATTTTAGCTAAAATTAAAATGAGATATGAATTACAGTGAGAAAATAAATGAAGCCATTGCCATAAAAACAAGTGGTAGTAAACAATGTAGTGCTCAACAAACCATAAATTAACACAATTTGTGGTTCCTGCTTTTCCCTCAATCACATTCCATATCTATACATGCATGCATACCAAAAATTCTTCTACACCTAAGAATACAATTATGTATCACATACTTTCCTGCATAGCCGTACAAGAACCACACAGTGAGGACAGAAGACAATCTTTTATTTAAATCTGGTATAATCCACAGGTCAATAAATTTATCCTTTCAGAACTCTTATAAACTGTTCTGATGGCCTATGGTTGGAGCATCTGCCGTGGAAACGCAAGGTCATGGGTTCAATCCCCGGCCAAGTCATAACAAAGACTTACAAAAATGGTATTAACAGCTTCATCGCTTGGTGCTCAGCATTAAGAGGTTAGTGTTAGGACTGGTCGACCTGGTGTCAGGATAATGTGACTTGGTGGGACATGATGCTACATGTCTGTGGCATGATGCAAGTGTAGTAACAGTGGCCAAATCAATACATTAAGACTATAAAGTTTCTCTTCTGGTACCAAAGCAGCTATTAGTCATTATTTTATGCCTTTGGAAAATAGGACAAGGAATTTACACTTACACATCCACAAAATAAATCTGAAATTCCACTTTTCATGAGAAAATTTAATAAGTACATAAATTATATAACTTTTAAACAGAAAAAGGATACTTTTCCACTGTGCATGCTGGGAGAAGAGTTGCTCCACTTTGAAGCTGACATGCTCTTCAAGTTTGGCCATTTGTTCTTTCATGCTTCTCTGTGACTTCTGTGCCACCTGCAGGACTGTTTCATGCTCATGCTGATATTGTCGTTGCAAGCACATATATGTATCCTGCTGTTCCAAAATCCTCTGATGAAGTTCATTCATCTGAAGCTGTTGCATTCCCCAGGTGGACATGATTGTTTGCAAACTCTGATGCAGCTGTAAAAATATTAAAGGAAATATTAATATTAGTTAAGTGAAACTCTATTATAACATGATTTGAATATTAAATGAACATGAATATGACATGAATTCCATTTATGTTTTTACAAACTTCACAAATTTCCTAAAGTACTAAAAATGTTTTAGTGGAAATACCAACCATAGCTTGAAAATTTTGTCCAGATGTGTTGTATTCTTGTAGAAACAAATGGCATACCACTCTGTTTTTCTATGAACAACCAATATGAAAACTTTCACATTATATATGGGTCATCAGCCAATCACTGCATTTGAGTTTTACTTACTTAAGAAAACTGTCAGCTCTCACAAAAACTGACAATTAAGAATCTAATTATTATTGAACCATCAACAATAAAGCCAATTAACTTCTTTGTGGTTTTTTTTGCAATTCATCCTGTGTGTCAGGAGTGTTGACAATAGCCAACAGGTGCATGTTCAGTCAACCACAATTACATCCAAGCACACAAACAATGCTGTGGCAAAATGTTTCCTTTTAATCACTTAAAAATCATTTAATTTACCTACATAATTAGGCACATGAAAGACCAACAATATCTACTCAGGCTTAGACACAAAAGCTCCAAACAATGCCACTTTTGAAATACATTAATTAACCAATATGTCCTGAGCAGTTTGGTTAATGCCATAAATAAGTATTTCCTTCTACTTACCATCTTATCTCTGGAACTTTATTCCATCAAATATAAATTACATCTCCACATTATGTCAGTCAATTAATGATACCAATTATATAACAGTTTTGACAATATATCTCTATAGGAAACACACTGCACCATAAATAAACCAAGATTATATACTGAAGAAAATATCTAATGTAATGATAATTAAAAGAAAAAAGTAGGAGTAGTAATGTGAAATAAATGGTGCAAATCACAATGTCAGATTTATAAATACTTTGAAAATTGTTAATGGGAGTATAATTTGTGTTTTAAAAAACAACAAGAATTTCATAACTGTATGTGTACCATGTAAATAGTGAAGTCAAATATATAAATGATCTAAAAATATTGCACAGCAATACTCAATTGAAAACATGAAATTATGGGCCAATTTGAACTTCATTGAGAAATAAATTAACAGAAATATACTTTTCAACATAAAATATAAACTTATATTAAAGCAAATAAAGAATGTATCTTACAAAAGGTTAGATATATACCAGAGAAAAAAACAAAGACAAAAGACAATACATATATAAACAAATTGAAAGATGTAGAACTTACAAATTACATACAACAATACACTGTCCATATATACAAGAATGTAAAACAGATTTAAAAACAAAATTGCAAATCACTTTTCAAAGTGAGTATAAAAATGGAAATGATATAAAAAAAACAGTGAATCAAGCATAAAAATGAAATAATTAAAAAATATCACATGAAATTTATTGTAAGCAGGTAAAAATAATGCTTAGTTTTAAGTACATGTACAAAGAAAGTATAACCCAGTAATAAAAAATATGGGAAGAGTTGAAACTAAACAGTAAAACATTAAGTCAAAATAAATGTATAGACAAGAAAATGCCAAGAGATCATATAGATAAAGAATGCATGATACTACTTAAAAGTGCTTAAACAAAAAATACAAAAATTAAAAATGTGAAGAAAAACACACAACAAAATACATCAGAATAAAATAAATGCTGCAAATGTAAGAGCAGGTAAATCTGGGAAATTATATATATGTTATGTCTTTGCAGTTTTAAATTCATTATACTGCTAAATAAATATGCTTCAAATCTGACTCAACCCCTTTTTATGTATTAAAGAGCATCAGTCAGAAATATACAAATCAATCTCAAGTCATACAGATACATAGAGGCCAGATTGTGGGCAAAAGCCCCCCTTGGACAGAATCCCCTTGAGAGGGGTTGGACAAAAAGCCTCCCTTGGACAGAATCCCTTTGAGAGGGGTAGGACAAAAGCCCCCTTGGACAGGAAGGGTAAAAGCCCCTTTGGACAGAATCTGCTTGAGAGGGGTAGAACAAAAGCCCCCTTGGACAGAATCCCCTTGAGAGGGGTAGGACAAAAGCCCCTTTGGACAGAATCCCCTTGAGAGGGGTAGGACAAAAGGCCCCTTGAACAGAATCATTTTGAGAGGGGTAGGACAAAAGCCCCCTTGGAAAAAATCCCCCTGAGAAGGGTAGGACAAAAAAAAACCTTGGACAGAATCAGCTTGAGAGGGGTTGGACAAAAGCCCCTTTGGACAGAATCTCCTTGAGAGGGGTTGGACAAAAAGCCCCCCTTGAACAGAATCCCTTTGAGAGGGGTAGCACAAAAGCCCCCTTTTAAAGAACCCCCCTGAGAAGGGTTGGACAAAAGCCTACTTGGACAGAATCCCATTGAGAGGGGTTGGACAAAACCCTCTAAGATAAAAGCCACTCTAAGGAAAAACAATAAAAGTCACTTTAGGGGAGAACAATAAACCCCATATGAATACTTATATGATGGTTTCTGCTGTTTTAATTATTTGCTATTAATCACAGCAATTTTAACACACAATCACTGTTTGATTAAAAAAAGAAATTATTGATCAATTTTCCAAAATAATATAATTATATTAGAATAGTTTATTTCTTTGCTTGATATTTTAAATTATATCATTTTACACAAAGGCATGCTTAAACAGTTCATTGATTACAAATGTAGTTATCCATTTTCTTCCTTTTTTAGGGGCACCAGACAAATGCCCCTCCCCCACTTTTGAAAAACAAAAAAAAGGGAGAAAAGTGTTCATGTGGTGTTGTTGTCCCCCCCCACCCGGATGTATATATTTTATATATATTTATCCTCTAAAGAGTTCTAATTTATTTAAATTATTAATGGGTTTCTATGGGGATGTTCATTCTTTGTACACTTTTGTTTACTTAAACTTGGAATACCTTCCCTATTTCATTTTCTGTCGACCTTGGCTAGAGGTCACTTGAATCCGTGTATGTTATTTATGTTTGTGCTATCTGTGTGTTGCTATATATGTATCGTATACATAGTTTCTTTGTTGGGATAGCCAGCTATGTTCAATTCATCCAGTTGTCTTTTTTTGTTTAATTGTGACCCTCTTAATTTGGGGTCAACATTTCTTTTAGTTTTCTTATGAATTTATTTTGTTAATTGTTTTGAATTTTGACCAAAGTACTATGTAATAATTTTGGGAAAAGAAACTTATTGATTTAATGATTGTATATTCCGTGTTGTTCTTCATCTTTTGTTATTTGTATTTATTTATTTTTTTTATGACTTTGCTGGAGCGGGGGTCCATACATATATTTTTTAACTTAAAATTGTATTTCTCCCCACCCGAGTTAGTTTGACTCTTTTTATTTATTTATTTCTACGTATCCAAAATTTCTCAAATGTTTATTGTACCCATAAGCTGGGTTCGCTTGTGCAGTACAGGAGTTGCACAAGGAGTAGTAGATATGGAAGAGTAGAAGATTCTTTGCATCCTGTGTTTATGTTAGTGTTTTAGTTTGTATACTGAATTCCCCTAATGGGGCCTTTTCCCAACTCTTCCACAGGCCTGTCCACTTCCCGAAGCACCATGTGACATATCCCTATGATGTTCTCATTATGAACTTACCCAATTAAGGGTCCCTGTGCCCTTGTACCCCTTAAATTGTTTGGGTGTAGAATAGTCAGAGAAAATAGTCAGTTTGAATAACATTGTTGATTCCTATATTTTTTATTGTAATAATCTAATCTCAAGCCAGCATTGTTTTGGTTTCATAATGTTATTTGATTAGTGTTTTACTGAAATCTCATAAAGTAAGAGGATTTCTTTTCTCTCATACTTTTCTATCTTGTATATTTCCATTATTAATTTTATCCTTGATTCTTTTGTAGTGTCAAATTGGATAATAGTATGGTATTTCATTAATAAGGCCTTTTTGCACAATGGGCAAAACCAAACCAATAAATGTAGAGAGCTTCCCAGGGCATTTTTGGATGTCTATTGATTATTTAAATCTATTTAAAATGTTTTATATTTTATGAGGATTGGACTTGGTAGAACCAATCCTCTCCTAGTTTTTGCCCTGTATAGGGTCGATTTATTTACATAGTGAGTTTTAAAATTCCATATATAATTAACAATTTCATTATCTATTTTTTCTAAGATGTTATTTGTTCATGTCTGTCGAGTTTAGTAAGTAAGGCATGTTTGGATACAGATAAGTTTTTGCAACTTGTGCCCGCTCCATTACAGATAGTGGCATTAGTGCCCAGATATTTATGCTTTCTTTTATCTTGATATCTACCATCTTACAGTTTTACCTTCATGTTTGCCAAAGTATATACCCAGGACCTTTACCCTGGCTTTTATTTGATGGGGGGGGGGGGGTTAGTCCTGGATGGTTCCCCCTCCAGTTGCCTATTTTTAGGATTTCAATCTTTGCATGGTTAATTTTTGATCCTGAAGCTTTGTCAAATTTTTCATATTATTTCACCAGGTGTTGGAAGGAGTTTGGATCTTTGATGAAGTTTGTGCAATCATCAGCATGTTGGAGCAGTTTTATTCCTTCCATATTCTTGTTGGTTATTATCTTTAAACTTAGTATCTCTATCACTATTACATATAATCGCATGGATAGTGGGCATCCTTGCCACACCTATCTCTGTATCTCAATTATTCCCGAGTCAGTTCCATTTACCTGTATGCAAGAGGTTATCTTGTATATGACTTTGGTCCAGTTTAGATTTTTTTTTTCCCAACACCAAATTTTTTCTTATACCTTTTGGGTGTAGTTTTGTTCTAATCTGTCAAAGGCTTTTTCCTGATCGAAAAGTTCCATAACACTTTTCGCACCTGATGTATTTATGAAGTCGATAATAGTTATGTTTAAAATATTATTCTGCATATTCCTACCCTTACCTCCACATTTTTGGTTTGTATTTATAAATTTATCCATTCCTCTTCTAACCATATTTGCTAATGTTTTACTTATAACTTTATAATTGACGTTTATGAGGAAGATGGGCCTCCAATTATTTAGTAGTTCCCTATAGCCCTTCCCTTAGTATGTTGCAGATTTGTATATGTGGTTGAATTTTCCCAATCTGACTTCAATTCTGTTTACAATTTCTTTATTTAGTTGTTCCAATCTCTTCGTGTACTTTTTCTGTCTATTTCTCTTGTAGTTTTTTTTATAAATGTATCTTTAATCTGATTAATTTCAATTTTTTTTTTAATTGTTAATCTTTTTTTTGAGTGGTGTACTGCTATTTCTTTTAACTTTTCTTTTGTCCTGTCCCAATCATTAACTATTCGAGTATAGTTTCTCTCGCATTCTTCTTTTACTGTTTTTATTGCATCTTTTATTTTTATTATAACGTTTTCATCACCTAGAATTTTGTTATTTAGTTTCCAAAATCCTCTACCCCATTTTTTTCCTATGTGTTGTTTTCAAGTGTTATTAATTAATGGTTAGAAATTTTCTAGTTTTTTATTTTTGCTTTTTGGTGTATTTTGTCTTTGTATTTAGTTATGCAAAATCTATCTATTCTGCAAGCCTCTTGGTTTCTGCAATCATGAGTGAATTAATATATTCAATCTCCGGTATATGTCTGTTAGCTTATCATTAGTTAAAAATGTATCAATTATTTTTGTAGAGCTTAAGTCATTTACTGATAATTGTCCTTTTCGGTATATTTCCTCCCCTCTCGCTCAATTAAATTCTCCGCATAGTACCAAATGCTCGGTTGTAAAGTTGTTGATGTGTTTCCCCATATTTTGAATGAATTCATGTTTCTTGTACCAATTTGCAGGACAATACACGTTTATGTGTAGTTTGTTTACTTTTATATGTAAGATCCTTCCCGCTAGTTTTTCTCCTTCTTTTATCCTTCCCCAATTGATATTATGTTTATTTTTGATTATCATAGCTACCCCTGCTTTAATGCCTTCATTTGTATAGTTATTTAATATTACCATGGTATCCTATCTTTCTTCAATAAGAGTTTGTAAATCTTTTGTAATTGTGTTACGAGTTTCTTGTAATAGTATTATGTTGTATTCTTTAAGGTTTGTCAGTGTATTTATTTCCATATCTATTCCATTTATGTTTATTGATGCAATACGGAATTTTAATTCTACCATTTCTTTCCCAGGTGCCACATTCTGAAATTCCCTGTTAATATTTTATCATTTATTTCTATGCAATCTGGGGCAGAGTCGGGGGCACTAGTCTCCCATCAGCCCCTTTACTATTTTCTTGCTCCATTTGACTTGAGCCTTCTGTGTCAGTTATTTAAAGTTGTGCAAGTTATTTCTAGGCTGTTTTCCTGTTCTGTATCTGTCCGTTTTCTCTGTCTCCTGTGTGCTGCTTGTGGTCGTTTTATTTTCATTTGTTTTAGTCATTGTTTCCGTTTGTTTGTGTCTCTGTTTTTTGCATGTTGTCTGTCCACTTTTAGCGTACTCGTCTCATTTAGTGAGATGATGTTGCTTGGGGAGGACATATAGTTAGACTTGCCCAGCTTTCTCTTCGCGCTGGCCCTAGTTCTTTCTTTGGGTGTTGGGGTGGATATCAAGGGCAGGAGGCTACTCAAGAAGGCCTCTATTAATCCCCTAATCCATTTCTTCCAAATCCTTTTCAGCCTGTGGCAAGAACCTGTTGGCTGTGGTTACTCAAGACACCCGGTATATTTTTGCTGGTGTAGTTTTATCAGGGGTTAGGAAAGCTAGCCATGGCAGCATTTGTCCCTCTTCCCCATCTACACTCTTTTCCGTGTCATTTGTAGTGGTACCAGTTCCCATTACTGTTGTATTAGCCTCAGTACATTCTTAGGTGGGATTTGTTTCCACTATTACTGATCCTATGTTTGGGCCATTTGACATCTTGGCCACATACGACATTGGGTTACCAACATTTTGGGGACCCTGCTTCACCTCGCAGTCCCTTGCAACATTTGTCTGCACCTTGTGCAAGGCCTCTCCTTGTCACACCATCTATACCACGTTTTGAGCAGGAAACCCATCATATAAAAATATGGTGTTAGTTTCCTTGCTTTCAGGCAGGACACTTGGAGGATCCTCTCCCCTGTTTTGATGGAACTATATCCATACACAGTCCCCATTTTCTTGCTATTAATGGGAATGTTAAATTTCTTTTCTATCTTTTCCAAGATCTCCTTGGTTTAAATTTCGAGAGAGAGCCCTGACACTATCACCTCTGTCCTTTTGGACTCCACATCTCTAATGATTTGTGCCGTTTCTGTCATCTTAAATCATCTTGCCACCCCCCACTTTAAATCATCTTTAAGCTTATGAGTGACAGTTTTTTTGGGCATACAGAAAATATTTATTTTTCACGCCATATTGCAGCCTGTCAATTTCAGCAAGAACTATTACCTTTAAGGCTGTGATGACTTCCACTTGTCGCGGGCACACATCAAATGCCTTAAAATCTAGTGTCTGGCATCTTTTGTAGTGATATGCCACTAGTCATTCTCCAACTTCCGACCCCTCTATTATAGTATTGAAATGTTCTAAGCTTTCAGTTTAGTTGGCAAACTCAAATTCAATGTGTATGTATGTGATTGGGATTTTTAACTTGACTTTTAAAAAATTTCAGTCATATCGCTATGATGTCTGCAGTGTGGCAGTTTGTAGTGATGTCTAGCACTGGGGCATCATGCCACAGACATGTAGCATCATGTCCCACCCAGTCACATTATCCTGACACCAGGCCAACCAGTCCTAACACTAAGTTCCTAATGCTGGATGCCAAGCAAGTTAGCTGTTAATACCATTTTTGTAAGTCTTTGGTACGACTCAGCCAGGGCTCAAACCCACGACCTCCCACTTCTGAGGTGGACATTGAAACCACTAGGCCACCAGATCAGTATAATTCAATGTTACTGATATTGGTTTTTGGAAAATATGTTCCTGTAATACAGGATTTTGCTACAATTTCTGTTAGATAATTCCCCAAATTACAATTTCCAAGTAAGACTAGTAAAATGTATAAACAACAATACAAACTGTAATAAGAAAAATATCCAATTTTTTCACACTAATCCTATTTGTCTTTGCCGATCGGCCACTATTTCTCAGCACAGCTCACTGACACCTTGGTTATTGGTTCTTTTGGCACCTTTGCTCCCACTGGCTTGTTTGTGGGAGCACCCCACCCCAACCTAAATAAAGGGAAACCTCTACACTATGTAACAATGATGTGTAGCCTAGTACAAGATACACACATGGGTTCAATAAATTTGACAATAATATTTATATTTATAAAAATATATCTGTATTGTATCAATAGAAAAATATATAAAGTAATTTTATTAAATTGTTTCATAGTCAAAAGATAGACATTACATAGTACACAAATTTACTAACGGGTGCAACAAAGACCAATGTATATCATAATTACATTAAATAAAGAATTTTCAAATACAGAAACACTTCTTTGAAAATGAAAATTGAAAATGCATAATACTGTAATTAACAAAGATTGGCATTTGTCCTGGGGATAGTAGTGTGTTAGTCCTAGAAACCACAGATATCCATTGCGATGCTAACATTACATGTATGGTGTTGTATAACAATGACTGGAAAAAAAGCATTTAAGTTGATGGGGAAGATTTGCTGTCAGAATCTGGCATGCTAGATTGGGATGAAGGAGGTTACTCATTACAGATTGTAATGTTCATTCTCAAATGCGGTTGAGGCAGTTTCACAACTGTTACATTGTTCATCTCAAATACATTGAGGTAAAAAAACATGAAAATATCATTTATAGCATTTTTCAAGAATAAGTACTACTTACTTATTAGAAACTCCCAATGTCTGTTTCAGGTATTTTAGTGTCAGTCAAAAATAAAAACTCTGGATAAAAAATAAAGTACTGCTTAAAGTATAGTTTGAATGTATTAGCCAGAAATTAAGCATCTTGGTAAATAAAAACAAATGATATTGTGCAAAAGTATATTTGTATTAGATTATAATGACAAATTAGTACCCAAAGGTGCAAGTTTCTAAACAATATGTCTTTGAATATTTGACTTCATTCTTTAATATACCATTATAAGTATATTCCATTATCTTTTTGTTTCATTTTTTTAATTTTCTCAATGATTGTTATGTATAAATAGATCAGCTCCAGAGATCATAAAACTATTGACTGAATTGGAAATTTTCTAAAGTACCTTTTGACTGACTAAAAATGAAAATTTGAACTTCAAAATATACGAGTTCAGAGTTTCATCATCTCTAATTCTGGTCTGTAGCAAAGAATTATTTAATTTTAAAATAGTGTTGTTGACATCTTATAAAACTGAAAATAATCCAGTACCCCTTCACTGTCTTGTACATGTGTGTTATACATTCTATTACCATAATGGAAAGTGATCCATGACCATATCTGCCTTATAAATAGGACTGCCCTACAGAGTGAATACTGTACTATAAATTCACTATTATTCATGGGGTACCAATGTTTATGCATGTTATGGTGGCAACAAATCAAGAATTTAAAGAACTATAGGGAACAAATATCCATTGGTTGAGACAAATAGATCACCATATGTTTAAATATCAATGAAATGCTCATTTTATTTTGTAAAACAATAGCAAGAGCCCCATGTAGACTATCACTCTCCTTGCTTACATAACTTTAGAGTTGATTAATTTGTTAATCAGGCTTATTTTCCAAAAACTTAGCGACCTAATCATGTTTTATATGTTATATGTTTTCAGCATGTTTTTGTTTTCCAATTTCATTGTTTTTGTCATTTGTTGTTCTGTAGTGTAGTCATATCATTCTTGATGGTGTAAAGCGCTTAGAGCTTCGAAAGATTAGGCGCTATATTATTATTATTATTATTATTATTATTAAGTAGTAGTAGTAGTAGTAGGAACACATCCTTAATAATCTATCTCCCAAATTTTATATCATGTTGATTTTACCTATTTTAAATATCCTGATTTAAAATTTGTCCAAAAATAGAGGCATAATTAATATGCATAGTCCCTTCCTCATAATCAAACACACTCAATCTTCATCATAATAAACTCAAAAGATCAACCATATAGCTTCAATAAACTCAATCTGATGTAAGAGTATCTCATTAATATGCACTGATTCTGCTTACTTTTGTCCAGATTCGAATAGTACAAGCTCATATTACAATTCCGATCAATACGGAATGAGAACTATTGCTTCCATAATGAGTTCAGCCAATGACATGCAAGATCACTGTATAAATACACATAGATCTCACTCGTTATTGAAACAGTCCAAGAGCGTATCTGATTAAGATCTTCACAATCCAAAAGTGAGAGCTGACAGACAACCAAAAGAAGTAAATGTTTTGGTCACCTTTGGACTTAGCTTATGTTTTGTAGCTTATCAAATAAAGTGCTGCACATCCCAATTTAATGTGAGCCATCAATAATAAAGAAATTGTTTGAAAGATGTTTGTCACTTTCAGAATGTTGATTTGATTGGTGAACCACAAGGTAAATAAAGCTTCACCTCTTAACAAGAGCACTGCATAAATATACATAATATATCTGAATCTCACTCATCATCAAAAGTGTTCATAAAATGCCCAAATGAGTGCATACACGAGTTATAAGACCAAATAAATATTCATACAAGTTAAAAGACCAGATAAATATTCAAACAATACCATATACATGTCCAGAAGAGTTAAGACGACTTAAAATAAAGGACAAATCATAAACAAATAATAGATTGTAATGGGAAGTTGCAACAGTGACAATAATAATCTAGCAATAAGACTCGGAGATGTAACCTCTACATGCGAGTTGACAAACAAATGGACTCCTCTGATCTTGATCAAATGATAGCAAAGATTCCTTTTTCACACATATAATGCATGTCAAAATGCAAACAGAACAGACCCAGATCTGATGTCAGATAAAGTACTGGCATAATATGGGTCTATCTCTTTGCAGTTGGCTAAGCATTACCAATTGTCAAATACAAAACACTGTTTACTGAACATACCTTTTACATACAGCATGGTAGCAGATGAGTAAGCTACATCCACTTTTTTTTCAGCAAAATGTTCATATTTCCCCATGTCTGACTTCTGGCTTCTTTCAGTAAACAAGAACCCTAAAATGAAGAGTGTTGTTAACGTTACCTACCTTTGAACACGAAGACAGTTACAGTTACCTCCCTTATATGACATTCCTTGTGCACTAAAAATGACAGGTCATTTTTAATCTCATGTACACAATTTTACATTTTCCTTTGAAATTATTTATGAAAATGTCTCAAACTCAGACAAAAATATTTTGCACAGATATCCAAACTCTTTTGATGTAAATTACTGACATTGCATGGAGATGAGTTGCAATGCAAAACTGGAGGGGTGCTTATTTAGATTAGCAAAATTATACTATACTGCACTGTACGTATCTTTATTATTTTCTTTATTATTGTCCACGTTAGTAATTAAAAATATAATTCTTTGTTTGTTCTTAACTTCAATTGACTGACTTGAAAATATCTGCTCAGCACTGGGTTGCTAAAGAGAAGAGTGAAATATCAGTCTAACTGACACGAGACATCCCATTTTTTCTCCAATGCCTAATTTTACAGATTTTTCAACTATCATTATGGTTGACAACAATCTTTCAGAGCTAACACTACTGACAAAATACATGTATATGCATGATCAGTAAAGACTGCTTTGAGTCATGTTCTTGTTATTAAGGGAACTGAATGCATATACAAAATTTAATCCAAAGATTGTGAATCAAAATAAGTCATTCTATTGTATGTATGTATGTATGTATGTATGTATGTATGTATGTATGTATGTATGTATGTATGTATGTATGTATGTATGTATGTATAAACACATACATAAGCAATAACAATGAAAATAGACAAAAGGGGCAATAACTCAACATTGCAGGGACAAAGTTATTTGCCAATATGCACATATTGTGATGAATACAATATTTTCAAGGTTTCAATACATAACAAAATACTTGAACAAAATGATTTCTTAAAGTGCATTTTCAGGTTAGACTGTGGGACCAGTCATTTAACTAGTTTGTGTCATATACTGCTATGAGACAAAATGACAAAAACACAAAACAATTAGTGGGACTAAGTGATTTGTCTAGGTAATTACAATATTCACTGCAATCTGTTAAAAATTAAAACTAGTAGTACTAACAATACTGGATGGATGGATAGAAAGACTGAGGAACACATCAATTACTATGGAGACAAGGATATGATAGAGGTTAGTGTTAAAATGAGGGGCATTATATTGGGACAAAATAGCAAAACCACCTCAAAAAGGTGGTGTGAGTGAAGTGATTTGTCAATATAAACATCTTTAGGTAATTACAATATTGTTTCATGGCAATCTGTTAAAAACTACAACTAGATGTGCCAACAAGCACTGGGTGGAAAGACATGAACACATCAATTACTATGGAGACAAGGGTATGATAGTGATTAGTGTTGTAATGAGGGTCATTATATTGGGGACATGCTGTATCAGCAGTGCTGAAATTAATTCCATCACAAGATTCATTGTCCTGACAATGAGCTTAAATCAAACTTTAAAGTTTATTAAAACAAACTGCAAGAATTTGTACCAATTTGCTGGTGCAAAAGTAGTTTGTCCATACTTATGTACAAAACGTTAGTGTACAAAAAAAATTCCAAACCAAACATATTTATTTTTTGTAATCAACATAATCTTTAATGTGAAATTATCACTAAAGAATTTATAACAGTTATGCAAAACCAAAGAGGTTGGCATCCCTGCAAATACTACACATTGTGATTAAACACTTTATGTCCCATATCAGAGACAAAACACCTTGTGTTCCAAAACTCTCACTAACTATACAAAGAGAATTTTTTGCTGAAATTGCACATTTTTCAAGGGGCAATAATTTACATAGATTCTTGCTTGTTACAAACCACAAATTTAGAAACTAAACAAAGCACGTTCCAATTGTGAATAATAAATACCTAATGAATGTAGAGGTTTTCGCAAATCACAAACAATATATGAATTCAACACAAATGGATACAATGGATCATTATGGATAAGGGATTAAATTGTCATCAACTGCTGATCAGATAGTTATCAAATCTCTGAACACCTTCATAACCATAAGTCTGTATCTTTGCACGCAGTAAACCTTAAGATCAGAAGCATTGTTCATTTTTTTCAAATTTGGCAGACCTTAGTTTTTATAAAAGTAATTCATGCATAAAATGAAGCAATGCAACCTATATCTATAGCATATACCATGTCATAAAGTGGATGAACATAGACTTTAGTTTTTCAGAACAAGTTTAGGTGAACCAGGTATCCCACCTTCATCCGCATCCTTGTCAGTAGGTCCACTGTTTATAACTTCCAAAAATCATTATAAAAATATGTATCATTTCTGACTCGATCACCATGGATGCAAAAGTGACTATTGTATCAGGTGAAATAACATTGACATTGTATCAGGTGAGGTGCAAAAAGGTGTGATAACATTGACATTGTATCAGGGGAGATGCACCAGGTGAGATAACATTGATGAAGGCACTAGTCATGATAACGCTGAAAACTGCAAAGGTTCCTCAACATTTCATATTTGTATAAACAAAAAGAGGTGGCAAACAAAGACAAAAAAATTACAGAACATTTAAGACATTAATTTTTTATTACAATAATATAATAAGAAGTGGATCTTGGAAACAAGAAAACATTGTGCTATACAATGATCAAAGTGAACGACCTTTAGACATCACTAGATTTGTCTATGAAAATATATATATTGTGCTATACAATGATCAAAGTGAATGACCTTTAGACATCACTAAATTTGTCTATGAAAATATATATATAAAAATATTGTATTCATATTCTGATAAAAACATACTTTTTATGTCACTAGTTGCATGACAACAATATATTCATGCTTTAGCATGCCTGGACATAATAATAATTCAGAATGTACTTTTTGAGCAAACTTCCATTTTCTAAGGATGTATTTGTAATTTACCAAAAAGATCAATGTCACTTTCAACTGTTCAGTAAAACACATCGCTATAAATGTAGACAACGTCCTCTTTTAATAAACATGATATATACATGCTTTACAAAATTACAAATAAAAAAGAAATCAGTTTGCTTGAAAATCACATAAATTTGCAGTTTTGCAATTAAATCTTACTAGCATGCAACGATGCATAATCATCAATTGTCAGTTCTTAGTAAGTTAATTTCTGGAAAATTCAAAGTAAGCAGCTATGAACAATACTTACAACATATGAATGAATACACATGAACAGCTTAATAAAGGGAGGCAAGGGAGGTAAGCTTCAGCAATATACTCAGGACTGAATATATATCTTGGTACCATGGAATATCAAACAAAAAGGCTTAAAACAAGGGACTCGCTTTTTGTAGAGCCTGCCTTTGATTTAGCTGTAAAGTAAAAACTTCAATGTTGCACTTAACCTTAAAAAAATTTAACATTAACCAAAAGCTAGGGTTTTGAAGGACATATGGACATTGGATGGACATGAATAAAATGATGTCAAATTGATCACCATGTTTAGCTTCTGTCATGAGAGGTTTGATAGTTGTATTTACAGACCATATAATGATAAACCAGTATCAAACTTAAGTTGATGAATGAATACAAGAATGTTCTCAAGTTCTGAAGCTCCTATCTGATTAAAGCCTTTGCAGCCAGTCGTAGCAATTTAAACGAGTGATTCATTGTGGGATGTTTTTCAATGAAGGCATCAACATTTTTTACCAATCCACAGATTACAACCGTAATATGCTCCTGTAAGACTGGGTCACTTCTATCAAGATTCACCATTGCACCTTGAATAAACCTGAAAAATAAAAGTAAAAAGATTAAAATTTAGAAAATAATTCAACAAAATCAGAAGATGCACTGCTAAAAGGGCATAGACACAGTCTTAATTGTACAATTAAGCTGTTCTTGTAACAAACACTTGAAAACAAAGAATATATTCAAAAAAGGGCAATAAATATATACACTTATTCAGTAAAATCAGTACAAGTTCTAGTTTTTGGCTAATATTAACTTTTACTGGCAATGGAACATCAATTTCATCACATATTACCGTATTTTCTGGGGTATAAGTCGCTACTTTTTTTCGTTTTTTTTCTTTCAAATGACGTGTGTGACTTATACGCAGGAGCGACTTATACGATAAATAAATTTTTTTAACGACTGATATGATGCGCAGTGATGCTGTGTTATAGCGAAATGCATCTACGGTATACCGGCAAGCCAATTGCTCGAAACTTACATACACGTAAGGCTGGCGAAGAATTTCAATTGTCGTATAAAATGCCTTTGAAGTTCGCTCGGGTTGTGGAAATTGACCGGAATACCGAGACTGGCTTCATTGAGAGAACTTCAAAGTAATTAATAAAAAATACTGGAAGGATGGCGAACAACTTCAATTGTTTTATAAAGTGCCTTTGAAGTTCGCTCGGATTGTGGAATTGACCGGTATATAAATACGGACCGTTCATACCATGGAGCATTAAAAAAAGATAGTTTCACAATAACGTTGTATGATTTAAAATTGTTATATTAGCGTAAGTCAATACAGTTTAATCATGGCACCAACAACTACCACGCGAAAAAGTTATGATGCAAAATTTAAGTTAAACGTAGCATTTGCGAAAGAAAACGGAAATCGTGCAGCAGAAAGAAAATTCAACATAAGCGAGAAGATTGCGCGTGTCTGGTGTAAAAAAGAAGATGAATTAAGGTCAACCAAAAAAACCAAGAAGGCCAATCGTAGTGGCAAAGCAAGTTGGCCAGTTCTCGAGGAGACTCTACGACAATGGATTGTGGAACAGCGTGCTGCAGGTCATGGACTTTCAACAGTTCAAGTACGACTCAAGGCACAGTCAATGGTGAAGGAGAGCGAGATTCCCGATTTTGCCGGTGGACCAAGTTGTTGGAAATTACCAAGTCGTATGCAATGGCCGGCGGTATCAAAAACGTGATTACGGTAAGTGCGCAGGAGCGACTTATACGCAGGAGCGACTTATCTGTTGAATTTTCCAAAATTATCTGGATTTCCCCCTCCCACGACTTATACCCAGGAGCGACTTATAGGGCGGAAAATACGGTATAGGTACAATTAGTTCATGTCACAAAGACGTAGATATGAATGGTATATATTCATTCAGTGGGAACACACAATAAGTTCATGTCACAAAGAAGTTGATATGAATGGTAAATATTCAATGTCAACATAGAAGTAGATACAAATGATATATATTCATTCAGTGTGAACTTACAATAAGTTCATGTCGCAAAGATACGAATGGTACATATTCATTCAGTGTGAACATACATTAAGTTCATGTCACAAAGAAGTATATATGAATGGTAAATATTCACTCAGTGTGAACTTACAATAAGTTCATGTCACAAAGAAGTTGATACGAATTGTAAATATTCACTCAGTGTGAACACAATAAGTTCATGTCACAAAGAAGTAGACACGAATGGTAAATATTCACTCAGTGTGAACACACAATAAGTTCATGTCACAAAGTAGATATGAATGATATATATTCATTCAGTGTAAACATACAACAAGTTCATGTCACAAAGATACGAATGGTACATATTCACTCAGTGTGAGCATACAGTAAATTCATGTCACAAAGAAGTAGATGCCATAGGTAAATATTCACTCAGTGTGAAGTTGCAATAAGTTCATGTCACAAAGAAGTTGATATGAATGGTAAATATTCACTCAGTGTGAACACACAATAAGTTCTGTCTTTAAATTCATCCATGAGAGGATGGAGCTTTAATTTTCATGTCATAGAATTTCAGTTTGGTTGATATTACAACTAGATTTAACACATGCAATATATAAATTTGTAAATTTGCACTAAAACATATGTGTGTGTTGTTTCAGTGGGCCAACTCAAAGCTTGTCAGCCACTGAAATTTTTTTTTTTCCCGATGAATATTTTTCAGTAGAACTTTAACAATTTATCCATACAAACTTGTGCCCCATAGAGCTCTGGCCTATAAAAAGTTCTTTTAAGAACATAAATGTTTGGATGTCATATGCACTTAAAATTTTTAAAAAATTCTGCCAAGAGCATATAATAATCACTATAATGAATGAAAAATGAATGAAAAATCATATTTTCAACCTTGAAAGCCAACAAGTAAGCTACAATGAGAAAGTCATATTCAAACAATAGAGAAATATCATTAGTTATGTTCTATTGCTCTCATAAACAGGTCACATTCAAACAATAGTGTAAGATCATTGGCTAGGGACTGTTACTATAATCAACAGGTCACATTCAAACAATTGTGTACTATCAGCAAGGGATGATAGCAATCATGAACAGTTGATATTCAAGAGAAAGAGTAATATCATTGGCTAAGGACTGTAGCTATCATGAACAGTTGATATTCAAGAGACTAATATCACTGGCTAAGGACTGTTACTATAATCAACAGGTCATATTCAAACAATAGAGTAATATTAATGGCTAGGGCCTGTTGCTATCATGAACAGATGATATTCAAGGAAGAGAATAATATCATTGGCTAGGGACTGTTATTGAAGGTTTTTAACATTTTTAAATGAACCGAACAAGCAATACAGTGGGAACCCGCTTTAACGTGCCCCGCTATAACATGAATTCGGATAAAACACGGTCATGTCGTGGCTCCTCGAAAATCTTACATTCATTCGCACATGAAAAAATATTTATGGGTTTAAAGTTTATTATTATGGGAAGAGATCGCAGATAAGGTTGAATTTAATACGATCGTGGTGTGGTCCCAGCAATTTTGATTATATGTGTATTTTTCTTTTCTTTAATACGAGAAAAAGTGTAAAACGTTTATTATCATTTTGAAAAAGAGTTCTATTATGAATTCAAATATAATACGATCGTGACGTAGCTTCCAAAATTTAACAATTTCACCAGTTTTGTGAAGTGTTATGCCAACATAAACATTATCGGAAATGTTGCTGGTTACTGATCCATGAGTAAAGCCAGTAAGTCGTCTTTGTGATTGTCTTCAATTAATTCTGTATACAATCGTTTCACACACAATAACCGACATGTGTTTTTTTCTTTTCTTCACTGCATACATATACACAACCAAGCAGAAAGTACGCAAAATAAAGTGCAAAACGTTTATTCTAAGGATTGCATAGGGCTTCGCCAATGTCGCAAACTATGATTTTATTTTACTTATTGGCGGCAAAATATACCATCTGGTGACTTTTTTATTATCGACATTGTTGGCTGTTTAAACTTGTATATACAACCATTGGTTTGGAGTGGAGAAATTCAAGGACCCCATGAAAGGTAACCACAAACTTTATATAAATTTATCTATTGTTACATAAACAATTTCTTTGTCTATACTGACAAACCATCTTAACAGCGATTGCTACATCATAATCCGCTCATGCTGATATCGAACATTGAGCATGAGTATTGTATGTTTTGAGATATTTTTGTTGTTGTTGTTGTTGTTGTTGTTGACATTTCTGGTAGCGGAGATCAACCGGACTAAGCATTGTCTCGAAATATAACTTTTCCTTGATTTTCGGCCGCTCGCTAGTAATTAATATATATTTACTTAGACTGATATTTGTATGTGTATGGTGGGTAAAACTTTTCTTTCAATTAAGAATTAAATGCTTCAGAACACCCACATTTTTTAAAATAATCCATGTCATCAGACCAGAGCACATGTGTCTCTATCATACGTTGACCTTTTGTTAAATTTCAGATGCATGAATGCAAGGCAGCATTACTCCACTACCACAAATGTAACAAAAAAATAATTTGAAAAAAAAACATCCTGTAGTCTATTCAGTAGGAAGGAGGAACTGTAACCACAATCTACCAAACGACAGCCACTTCATTTTTAAAAATGCACCCAGATAAAATATTTTGCTGAAATTTCAAAGAAAACAGATTAGCTTTGAAGCACCGATTGTTATGAAAAGATACTCAGAAAATGGAAAAGAAATTTCTCTCAGTCATGCAATACAATTATTTGATGTTGCCGCCACAACAAGAAATGGGCATTTGTTTGGTTCTCCAAAGCTATCCTGTAGCAGTGACTTCAATAATGCATGAACCCCTCATCAAAGAAAGCCGACTAGAATCTTTCAATAAAAACCAAGAGCTTTTAATCAAGGTTAGTCAGTATCAAACTTAAATAAAAGTGATGGAATCTGATGGGTTTTTGTATTTTTCAACATGACAGGAACATGTTAACTGTGCCGTGAAAGTTTCCTTTTTGTTTGGAAAACGTTTATGCTTACGAAAATGCAACCAATGACTGCTTAAAACGCAAAACTAACTTGGGACGTACTGAAAATATATGTGCTTCGTCATTTATTACGTGAATGTTCTATGTTTTTCCACTGAATTCAGACCAATATGACCTGTGACAAAATTATTGAATATTTTAAAGCTGTGTGTATGTATATTTTCGATGGAATCACTTGTATTGTGAGTCAACGTATCAATGTATATGATGAGGTTCAACGGTGAGTACACGGTGTTGATACTCTTATTCATGCTATACATTAGACATGTATATATAAACAGTATTCACGTATATGTACCAATTCATGGTTCTCTAAATAAAGTAAACTATTTATGTCTTCACTAAAGGTGTATTTCTCGTTTAATATGCATCAATTTAAGATGGTAACTGTGCCGATGAAGCACATATTTTACCGCCCACACTTATTACCCCCCCCCCTCACTTTGTTGGAGTACATGCATCATTTTCTTCAGCTAACTAACCTGGTTGCTTACAACACTGTTCGGTCTATAACACGGGCGATTTCTTTGGCTCCCGACTACCGCATTATAGCGGGGCCCCACTGTAGTTGTATTATTCCATGTGGATTTATAACATCGGATTTGATCAGGAAACATGCTGTAAAGATTGCTGAAAGTCTGTTGCAATTATGAGCCATGTTAATATTCGTAAGTGTCTCAAATCTAATATGTGTACTATGTGTGGTGGACAGATATATTTGTGCAATAACTGCTCAGACTATGAATAGATGAGATCAGATCACCAAAACACCTATCAATTTCATGAGAGTAATAAATTTACTTACGTGTGTTTAAGTTCAGTGTTTGATCCCAGATCTACAGAAAGTTGCTGAATGAGAGACAGCAAGACGGGTTGCTGGAGGGGACAGTGAGTCTGCTCAAAAACCTCGGAAACATTCACCTTCTCACAGACAAATACCACCATCTCCAAGCTGCATGCACATAATGCCTGAAATTAAATTGAGGAAAGCAAAAAATTCTAAATTATTATGTACATCTAGAAAGAAGAACCATGGTTCCCACTTGTTTTATATCCTGACTGATTTGTTTTATAATTCCAACATTCAAATGCTACATTTGCCATCTAAAAAGTATAATCCATAAATGAATATCACTAATAAAAAAAAAATTGACCTTCATCACTTGCCAGGACTATATGCTTAACCTAGAGGATTCCTACTGTGAAAAATAGAGCAAACCCTCCCTGAATGGATATTACAGAGTAACCTGACGAATTAGGTCTCAGTGAATGATCCTGGGTATTAGAGTAACCTGACCAATTAGGTCTCAGTGAATGACCCTTGGTATTACAGAGTTACTCTTCTAATGGTGTATCCACATAACAGTTGTAAATGTGTAAGTGAAATGAGGTCCAAGACATTGCATTGAGGGTGTAATGGATAGCTCAAAATACAAAATTCATTCAAGCATGAAATTTATCTAGGTCTCAGTGGCCAAGTTTGAATTCGCTAGAATAACTTATTTGAAATGCCCCTGTATGCAAAGTTTGTTAAGTGTAAGAAAACTAGAGTTTATGATACTGAGTGTAACACATTGATACCTGAAAACACATGTACATGAAAATTGGGTCACAATTACCTAGTCTTTATATGGTAAGATTAGTCACATTGATAATATATTCACATTGCAATTTTACAAGTATCCAGGAAATTGTTTTAATATTAGGAGGATGTTATGAACATGTCGCTACAAAAACTCATGAATATATAGTCACACTGACAGAGTTAATATCATCAAGTTTATTCATGCTAATATCAAGTGTAAATGTGAAAGAGTCGTAGCAAGATGTAACTTATGAACTGTCCATCAAACATGAAAAATAAGTCTCCTCACTGACCTAGTTTTAGTATGCAATCATATAAAATTGTTTAAGTATGCTACTGAGGGTGTGACAATGAGCTAAAGATAGAAAAATCACTCAAGCATGAAAATGTCAAATTGACCTTGTTTCTGGTCTGGTTATGTTAATTTCATTAAGATGTATCCACAAAATTTTCATCAGTGTAGGTGAAATATGGTTTGTATTATTGATGGGATAACAAAGGAGCAGTTAAAAGTACAAGTCACTCAAGCATGAAAATGTTACTAACCTAATTTATGTATAATTTAGTAACTTTATCAAAATGTATTTACATAAAATATTTCTCAAGTGTGTGTTAGTTAAATAGGGTCCAAGATGGTGTTGGTGTACAAAGTAGTAAAAACAACAAAATTAACTAAAATGTGCAAATTTTGTCAAACTAACCTAGTTTTTGGTATGGCTGAGTAACTTATATCAACTGCAGACCAATTGTATAGATGAAATATTGTGGGAATTAGTGATGGGAATCGGTCAGAAATTCATAATCGATAATCAGTTTCCCTTAACCAACTGATCATCGATTATAATCGGTTACTAAGAGCACATTTTAATTTTTGTTAAACAGTTATTATATCTTTGATCAAGAGTTCAATATGTTTATAAATGTACAGGAGTAATCTCTTTTAATGACATGTATACTTTAACCTGACAATAATATTACATTATGTGTTAATTTTGTTCTACAATTTTGTTAAATGAATGCAATGTTGTATCATTTATGGCTGATCAGTCATATGTAACTGAAATACTGCTACAGTCCCCCGAAATTCTTTCATTCACATGTGATGTGTCTATAATTTAAAGTATAGAAGGACATGTTTTTCTTGTTTGACATTATTTATAAATACTACAAAAGTTGTTGCAATTTGACTGAAACAAATCAACAAAATGTGATTAAATGTATTGTCAACAATTTAACAACTTGACCATATAATAATGACTATATGTTCCTAATTATGAATCATAAGGTTTCATATTTGTAGTTGTAAAGGAAATTAATAAATTTCAGGTAAACTTTAGTGGCTAGGAATTTTACTAACCTTTGTGCTTTGCATACACCTAAAAAGTAGTCTCCCTTTACACACAATCAATTATGGAGTTCACAATCGATTATCTGCCCAACCAACTGATGACCGATTATAATCGCTAATCGGAACAACACTAGTGGGAATAATGAATAACCAGCTTAAAATATAAAAACAACTCCAGACAAAAGTGTAAATTAAGTCAAAGTAACTTAATTTTGATATTTAGTTATTCTTCTCGAGATGCATCCAAATACCAAATATTGTTTTGGTTGTTGTTGTTGTGGGCTTAATGCTATTTTTTCAGCACATGAAAGGCTATATATAGCAGCCAGAATAACTGGTGGAGGAAGAAACCTGGAAAATGTCTGAAAGAACCACCAACCCATGGGGAGACAACTAACAAGTTTTCTTACATACCCACAATGGCTGAGCCAGAGACTCAAACCCATATGAAAAATGGTGAGATGTTATTTTAGTAAAGGCGTGTGCTTTAGACCAGTGGTCCCCAACCTTTTCATCGCCGCGGACCGGTCAACGTTTGATAATTTTACCGTGGCCCGCTGGGGGGGGGGGGGCGTTGACTGTTTATATTTTAGATTGTTTTGATTTAATAATTTTAATTTAATTGTATTTAAACATGCCTTCAAAATAAAATACAGTTACACCAAAAAATGAATATAAAGTGATTTAACATTTTAACTCACTAGAACGCTAAATCAACGAGAACCCTGAGCTTGTTTCTTTGCAATGAGACGGTTCCATCTGGGGGTAATAGGAGAAAATGACACCCGAAGTGTGTTGCTTATGTCCAGTTTATTCCGTTGTTTTGTTTTGGTTGCTGTCACTGCAGAAAACCACGCTTCACACAGATAGGATGTCGGAAATGGCAATAGGGATTTAAGTGCTGTGGTGGCAATCTCAGGGTATTCCGCCATGACTTTAATCCAGAACACCGGCAGAGTTGTTGTCTCGAACATAGTTTTAAGGCTGCCGTCATTTGCAATCTCCAGCAGTTGATCTTCTTGCACAGACATGCTAGATTCGCCTGGTTTGTTGACAAATGGGTCGCGGATCCATTCCTTACCAGTTCGTGGGTCTTTTGTAGTTGGGAAGTAGCGCTCGAACTCTTTTAAAAGCAAAGACAGGTGATCGTGCACCAACTGGGAGAATGAATGCTCAGGCTAAGTCTCGCCTAAAATCCCCGCTAATGTCTGAAACATGTCCAAAATGCCTCTGTTCACGCGCCGTCCCACAACTCCAGTCTGGCTTTAAATGCAGCTACTTTGTCTGCCAAATTGAAAACAGTTGTCATTTTCCCCTGAAGGGACAGATTGAGTTCATTGAGCAGGCTTAATATGTTACACAGGTAAGCCAGTTTTGCGACCCTTACCTTGTCACTGAAATGTGCTGCCAGCGGTGACTTCTTTTCTGAGAGAAATCTTTGCAATGGCTCTAGTAATTCAAATACTCTGGTTAGCAATTTTTCTCTGGATAACCATCTTATTTCTGTGTATAAGAGAAGGCATCTGTGCTCTGCATCCATCTCCTCACAAAGCTGCTCAAACAGGCGCGAGTTAAGGGCGTGTGCTTTGATGTGGTTAATAACTTTAACGACATCATTCAATATGCTGTTAAATTTCGGTGACATTTTTCGGCTTGCCAGCATTTCCCTGTGAATGATACAATGCGTAGATTCACTCTCAGGTGCAACCTCCTTAATCCAAGCAGTTAAACCTGACAGTCGTCTGGTCATGGCAGCAGCTTGTCTGTGCATATGCCGACACAAAAGGACCATTTTAGTTATCCTGATATATAACCATCAAGTGACTTGTACAGTTCTGCTCCTGTGGTGTTGGTTGGCAAAGATAGTGCACATAACAAATCCTCATGCACATCTTCTTGATATAGATATCGCACATAAACAAGTAGTATTGCCTTGTTGTCGATATCTGTAGATTCGTCAACCTGGAATGCGTACCACGGTGATGTAATAATCCTCTCCAACAATTGTGTCTCAATGTCTTCGGCTATTTCCTCAATGCGCCTAGTCACAGTGCTAGCCGACAAAGGCACATGTGCTATCTTTTCCACAGCAGCCTCTCCTAGAAGTTCACGGCAAATGTCTTTAGTGGAAGGCAAGATCAATTCTTCACCGATAGTGAATGCCTTTTTAGCCTTAGCAATATGGTTAGCCACCAAATATGATGCTGTCAGTGCATTCTCCTTTACTGATGTGGTGGCCTTCATAAATTTCTTCTGTCCTTCGTGTTCCCATTTTTTTCTTTCAAAATACTCCAGGGGCTTGTCTTTTAATCCAGGGTGCTTGGCATTCAAGTGGCGAAGCATTTTTGAAGGTTTCATTGCCTCATTAGAGAGCTGGTCGCCGCAAACTATGCAGAGCGGGGTTGGTGTGTGGGAATCACCTGTCCCGATAAATCCATATTTCAAGTAGGACTCATGGTATTGTTTGTTAAAAGTTTTTTGTTTCTTTGATGTTGAAGGCTCTTCTTCTGTCTCTTCACTGGGCTTTTCTTTTTCCCAAGGAAACTTTCTAACGACGTCTGTTTTGTACTCATTTTTGCAAATTTGTGGGTTAAATTTGAGCAAACACAATATACACGTACACCAAGCACTGTTAAACATGAGAAAGTACCGGTGAACAGAGAGAAGAGCAATACACACCTTCTCTCCACCAAAGTTACAACGCCACTGCCGCTTGCAGCCACTCAGCTCCAGACGTCACCTAAAACCGCCCCGATATCATGATATTTTGCGCATGCACAGTATTGGTGCGGCTTTAGGTGACGTCTCTCAGCTCCTGGTTAACCTCTCGTCCATGGAAAGTCACACAAACCCGATAGAAATACACCACAGTAAATAAAATGGAAATAATTTAATGTTCCTTGGGCGGCCCGGTACCATTTGATCCACGGACCGGTACCGGTCTGCGGCCTGGGGACCACTGCTTTAGACCACTCTAGACCACCTGGAGCCCCCTATTTCACAGTCTTTGAATTCATAAACCAAGGTGCTATTTACACTTAAGAAATGCTTTACACGCATTCATTATGATGTTAATATTTTGATGTAAGAGAATATTTTTACTGACAGAATCAAACTGCTACAGAAATTTCAACTTCCAAAAAAATGGTGCTTTGTGTACTTCAAACAGATTTATCTGCAAGAATCTCAACCCGATTCTGCCCATTTATCTTCATTAAATCTCAATGTGTTTTTAATTATTTCTTACCATAATATGATCCAGGGTTCCTGTACCAAAATGATTTAAATTATCCAGGAGTTCTCCAAGAGATTTTTAAGGAGAAAATAAGACATTTTTTCAGGAGTTAGTTTAAATTCTGATATTTTGATTAAAGGCATCATACTAAAGGTGAAGGCACACATACAAATATCTCTTAGTAACTAGACAATTAATATTGATGCCTGGGGCCCCGAGTGGTCTAAAGCGCTCTCTGTTACGGATCACTGCCATCTCAGCTCTCTGCATGGGTTTAAATCTCAGATTCGGCCAATGTGGGTATGTGAGAAAGTTTGCCGGTAGCTTCTAGTGGGTCGGTGGTTCATTCCAGGGTTTTCTGGGTTCTTTGTCAACCATTTATACTGGCCGCCACGAATAGCCTATCTTGTGCTGAAAAATGGCGTTAAGCCATATAACAACAACAACTATTGCTGCCAACATGATATGACAATAATTGCAAAATGATTCACAGTTGCATTTGAAAAAAAGTTTATTTTCACTAACACATTTTAATTTAGTTTTCTACTATCAAAGTCTGGGACATTTTATGATAAAAAGTATTTTCCATTTTTCCAAGGAGGTTTCCAGGATATTTTAGTTGAATTCATATTCCAGTTGGATCCTTAAAACTGTACATGCATATAGCGATTGGTGCAAATGAAGGGTTAAAAATATAGAAAGATTAATATACCTCATGAAATGCTGTATTCATCTGGCCCTGCTGTAAAAGCTGTAGAATCTGAGACACCTGGACAGTTGGTACAGCCCCTGATCTCATTGCATTTAGTACACTATCACTGATTCTGTCACCCAGCTCTTTAACAGCCATGGATACTTCCTCACGCACAGCATCCTTAAGATAGCGAGCAATCGTCTCCTGCATCCTACACACAAAATCAGAAATTGGTATCACACTATATAAAAGAAAGCCATTAAATGCATGTCAAAATCTTCCTTAAAGTACTGATTTTGACCTTGACCTTGTATCTTTCTTTCCATTTCTCTGATGTTAATTAAAATGGAAAATGTGTGAGCAAGTGTATCACAGAAATCAAATGTTTTATAATGTGACATCCCATGTACAAGAAGATGCCACAAGGAGGTCAGGAAAATAAAAACAATAGACAAAATCTTTAATCAATTTTAATTGAAATCTATGTCTATGATCTTCATGCCAAAGTCAAAGATGTGAGTACTGCAAAGTTAATTTACTTTCCTTTAAAATGCAATATCACTTGTGAGAAGTGAATCTATGAAGGCATAATAGCAAATGAAAATCTTACAAAAAACCAAAATGCAAATCATACATTTTTGTCACCTTGACTCTAAGGTCAAATCCACATTAATGCTGCATCCTAGGAATGAACATCAACCATAATGGTAAAAAAACGATAGCTCGTGAAAGTCTTTACCCAAACTGAACAAAACTGTTAAGCAAAACCCAATCACCTCTGCTTACCGTATATACTCGCATATAAGCCAGTTCGTGTATAAGCCGACCCCCCCAAACTGAATTGGTAAAAGTGGTATAAAGTGCATGACCCGCGTATAAGCCGACTCATAATTTTTATACAAATGGTACATTACAAGATGCACAAAGTGAGTTCTGAATACGTTTATTTAGGTAAATCACATTATTAAATAAAATAAAAGAAAGAAATCTAGTTTATATGTTGAAATAAAAACAATTCTGAAGTGTTAAGTCTTAATGGAAATTTAATTAATCATCATTCTAAAATCATTAAATATAAAAGTTCGATCACTTTTAGAATCCTTCAAAATCGGGCTCTATCAGACTCGCCAAACAGTTCACAAAACTCGGCTTCTGTCACGGGCGTGTTTTCATCATATACGTCTTCCCACCAACCCCCCGTACTTGCTTCTCGTTCACAACAAATTTGCGTGCTGCAGCACAGTTATTTACTTCTGTATATTCAATAACTTTAAGTTTGAATGCTGCATCATAAGCAGACCGCTATCTTTTACTTCCAACATATTCATTTTATCCGATTGAATTGAACATAAACTTCTACAGAGATTAAACTGAAATAATTTCTTTCAGTAGTAGTATACTATTTATATACCTTATCCTGTAATTATTTCTATGTGTGGTTGGTTTTCAATTCGTATTTGATCATTATTTATCATTGTTATTTGTGTTGTGTTTTTTAAACTACGGGTAGTGTGATTCAATCGATCAAACTATGATTGGTTTCAGCGTGGACATTATTCAAGTATTGTGACAGTTTATAACTTTGAGCAGAAACCATGTCCACTACCATATCTCATTAAACAATACATCTGAGAGTTGGCATCTATTAGTTAAGTCATTGGCATTGTGCAACAAAACAAACCTATTATCCCCGAGGCATTTACCACAGATTAAGCATATGGTAGCTATTGTACAACAATCTTCCGCTAACAAACCACTTTGCTTTACAAACAACTAAACAATAGTTGTATATAAACTGTGGCTCCCGATTACTTCTAAAACACCTGTCAAAGAAATCCAACAAATTATATTGTTTTACAATTATTCACGCTGACTCGTATATTGCACTGTTATTTGCCGTTCCTAAGCGTGCGCGCAACAAAACCCTATGGAGCCTCTCGCTATCGTTTCTCGAAGACTGTCATACATGTATTTCTACTCTCGATCAAAATGTTTGTCGTATCTACCTTCAGTATCGTAATTCTTTTATTTCATTTTACGTAGATTCTTTTCATATTTACACTGAAATAGGCTAGCGTGCATTTCTACGAAACCGTAGAGTTTAATTATTACTGATTAGCTGAGGGATAAATACTTGACCAGAGATTATTAATATGGCGGTTCATTTGGAAAATACACGTATTTCCGTAGTTCAAATAACACGTATGGCTGTATACCTTCAGTATCGTAATTCTTTTATTTCTTTTTACATAGATTCTTTTCATATTTACACTGAAATAAACTACCGTGCATTTCTACGAAACCGTAGAGTTTAATGATTACTGCTTACTGAGGGTTAAATGCTTGAATTGAGATTACTAATATGGCGGTTCTTTTGGAAAATACACGTATTTGCGTGGTTCAAATAACACATATGGCTGTATTTTCTGGTGGATGGACATCTGTCAAATAGACGTCAAGTACGTTAAAAACATGTTTTTCATTCATTATCCTACCACTTATGTTAGAAAAAAAATATTTGTTTTACTTCACGTCAGGACAAATCTTATCAGCCATGTGGCATCATTAGGCATGTGATCTCATATTCGGCGATCGACGGAAACAATAAATATTGGAAATCGAGGGGAAAAAGCATTATAAATTTCAGGTTTGGAACTTGACCCGCAGATAAGCCGACCCCCCTTCTTCCAGGCCTTATTTTTGTCCTAAATTTCTCGGCTTATACGCGAGTATATACGGTATGTTTCATTTGTCCAATAACATGGACATAACAAAAATGTAATACAACATGTACTTTTATAAGATTTCCCAAAAATCCAGGCACAATAGAGTTTCATTCATATCAATTGAGTATTCCCCTATAATGAACTACATCTTGCAATCACCTCACATTCTGTGCAATTATCTAACATATAACTGATTCAAGTTTAGAAAACACCAAAAGTCTTATGACGAAGATGACCTTGACAGCGAGGTCTGAAGTTCTGACTTGAGCTGTGTCTGTATTTAGTATTAAAATAAGACCGACCCTGACAGTGAGGACTGGAATTTTTACTTCAGCTGTGTCTGTATTTAGTATTAAAATAAGACGGACCCTGACATTGAGGACTGAAGTCGCAACTTGAGCTGTGTCTGTATTTAGTATTAAAAAAAAAGACTGAAACTGACAGTGAGGATTGGAATTTTGACTTGAGCTGTGTCTGTATTTAGTATTAAAATAAGAATGACCCTGACAGCGAGGACTGGAATTTTGACTTGAGCTGTGTCTGTATTTAGTATTAAAATAAGACTGACCCTGACAATGAGGACTGGAATTTTGACTTGAGCTATCTGTATTTAGTATTAAAATAAGACTGATCCTGATAGTGAGGACTCTAATTTTGACTGGAGCTGTGTCTGTATTTAGTATTAAAATAAGACTGACCCTGACAGTGAGGACTGAAGTCCTAACTTTAGCTGTGTCTGTATTTAGTATTAAAATAAGACTGACCCTGACAGTGAGGACTGAAGTCCTAACTTTAGCTGTGTCTGTATTTAGTATTAAAATAAGACTGACCCTGACAGTGAAGACTGGAGTTCTGGCTTAAGCTGTGTCTCTATTGTTGCCTGTACACGACTCAGCATCCTCTCTGCTGATGACTGGAAGGAGCCTGTCATTTGCTTAAGTTCAGTCACTATTGTTAAGCGAGCCTCAAGCTGGTTCTGTCTCACCTGATCCAGCTGTGTATCTAGATGCTTTAGTACTGTGTACAGCATTGAAAACAAGAAAAGTTTCAGTTTGTGTGAATGATGTATACATTTTGAATGTTTTTTAATTATACATGGATAGCACAAGTTCAAGCTGATAATGGTGACAGTACTAGGCCCTTTTTCTTGACTCATTTTTGGTTTGGTTTTTCGTGGGGTGAAAAACTTATAGCAAACAACCAACTTTAGAAATGAAATGTAACAGAACCAAGGGCTGATCTGTGGGTGAAAATGGTAAAAGTGAGTTTCTTATTCACAAATTTGTGACTGATTCATGTAATAATATACTTACTGTGAATAATCTGTAGTTTATCTATTATTTCTCTTTAGAATTATTCCGAATAGTGATAAATGCCATTAAATCACACAACATGAGAAACTTAGAGCAAACAACCAACTTTAGAAATGAAATGTAACAGAACCAAGGGCTAATCTCTGGGTGAAAATGGTAAAAGTGAGTGACTTGTCTAAACACTAATGTTAAAAAAAACATTCCCAAATTTGTGACTAATTCATGTAATAATATACTTACTGTGAATAATCTGTAGTTTATCTATTATTTCTCTTTAGAATTATTCCAAATAGTGATAAATGCCATTAAATCACACATGAGAAACCAGGATTCTACTTTTTGTTCAAACCGTTGGACATATTCATAAACTGAATAATATTTAAAATTAATGAATCCTACCAGTAAAAACAGTTATGCTGGTTAAGTTCATTTTGGAATATTAACAATCTTATTACATTTTATATTTTATAAACATTTTGTATTTGCCAGTTATCTTTCAATAGTATTTTATTACAGATATGTGCAACCTATGGCTTGTGGGTCACATCAGGACTCTGACCTAGTTTAATAGCATTACATTTACATCATATGGGAACATTTAAAAATTGCTATCCAGCTAGCTCCCTAGAGGAATCTACACATGCCTGTATTAATGTGAAGGGTAAAAAACACAGTTTACAACCAGAAATTTAATTTTTGTGCTGATGCAAAGCATGACAGGCATTGATTCACCATAGTGTAATCAATGCTAATGTTGCTCACCTCAATATTGCTTTAACCAATCAAAAGAATCCATCGTAGACATTATCATGCAGAAAATATATTTTGATATTCACAATGAAATACTGACCCCTTTTCTAAAACAAAAAGGTTCTTTACATTTTGATTGTCATATCTTTCAGAATTTTAAATTTCAACTTTTCTTTAGCCAGTACAAAGCTGAAATATTGTGAAACCACTTACCTACCTATATACTTTAACAGGGCATAACAGACTAAAACAATATAAAGAACATTCTTTTCAGTATCATAGAATAGGTACTATAATGATTTCATAAAAACGAAGGATTATTATTTTGGAATATTTTTTTTACATATTACTGAACTTAAAATCTTCTAGAGAAGATATTGTCCATGCAAGAAGCCAAATTTTATTGGGTGATTCAATCAATCATCTTCCTTGATGATTCTGGCTAGGACAGTGCTTGAGATTAAAACATGTTAGCCCTGCATGATATATGGGTTATCATGACCTATTTTTACAATTAGGGTGTTGTATTCAATTCAGGCGCATTCCTTAACTAAGTTAGTATTAGGCCTGGTATGTCTGGTCTCAGGATAATGTGACTGTATGGGACATTATGCTACAAGTCTGTGGAATGATGCCCCAGTGCTGGGCATCAGTATAATTGCCACACTGCAGACATAGTAATGATATGACAGCAAACTTGTTAAAGCTCAGTTAAAAATACCAAAACACCCACAGCGACTAATTTGTACAGGTAAGCTAAAATAAAAGATTAGCATGCTTTCATTTTGAATAACTTGTTGGGAACTTGGTGTTCCTCTGTCACATTGACAAATGACAATAACAAGAATAAATCCTTGTCAGCTATCAATGCTTGTAAGGTTACCATAATCACATGCTACAAGTTAACTTATTTCTTAAGACACACCATACAAGGTTGTATCAAGTATTCAATGTTAGCAAATTTGACGATTTATTCTTCATAAGGGAAGGTTAGGTCTTACATTCTCTAGTTCCGTTTTGGAATGCATCTTTGACTTGATGCATGAGGGCCTGGGTGGCTCTTTCGAAGGATGGAATTACGATATTCTGGAATGTCTCTGAGTAAGCTGCCTGGACTGAGGTGGATATGGCATTCCCTGCAACCATCCCAAAAGCATCTATGGTTTGCTGAAATAAAAAGACTAGTTAAGATACATAAAAAAGGAACATGATATGCCTGTCATTTGGCACTTTCTCCATAAATGGCTTTGACCACTAAATTAGGGAATTGATCATTGGATGAAAAGATATGGTCAACTTTCATTAAAATATCTGTATGGGGTAAAAAAGGACAGCTTATATAGGACAACAGGTTATTGACTTGCAGGTATTAATAAATCAATGCCTGAAAAGTCAAAAGTTTAAGGTCATAGTGACGCTGATTTTGAATTGCAGAGGAATTATTATCCAGATGTGTGTATGTAACAATTGTAACAAGCGTATAGGAAATAGGATTCAATATATTGAGGGTATAATGAACAAACAGCTGAAAGTACAAATATCACTCCAGAACATAAATTAGGTCAAACTTTTGTCCCTATAAATTATGTGTGTGGGTGAAGGAGTTTAATATCGAGTGTAATTAATAAATGGTTGAAAATGTAAAACGCAAACAAGCAAGCAAACTATGTTAGTGACCTAATTTAGGTGACCTAAATATCAATGAGACCATACATCAAAAGAATTTTATCCCACCTTGGTAGTGAGCTTAAGCTTAAACAATTTTCCTGTACAATAAAAGTGTTAAAATCACTTTGAAAATGCAACAACCAATAAGGTTCCATTGCTTTTTATTTACGTTTGGACCTGAAATCCTTTGATAAAAGGTGTTCTGTTTTTTCTTGGATGTGGCGTTGCCCGACCCAAAATTAAATTAGAACCATGTGTTATCAAGTAAGTCAGACAAGCCACTGTTTATTGTTACACATGACCGCAGGCTAACACCCTCCCTTACGTAAGTTTGCCATAGTTAAGTGAGGAAGCCCAAGCCCATCAGAAGTGTAATTAGCACCTTGGGCTGGAAGGATGTTTTGTACATCAAAGAAGCTGCCAGAAGGAGTGGGCGTGCCTTATCTTCTGGATAAGCTGACGGACCGCCAGATTGAATAAGTCGAGTGGATAGGGCCCCAGCGCTACCCAATCAGAATCGAGAAGTGGTGGGACCCTGATTGATTCTAAAATATATATCTTTAACCAGGCCATCGAGCGTTAGTTGCCATAGTCGTTACAGAGAACGTACTGTGAATTGGAACTCCGTGCGGCCATACGTTAATTGGCGGGAAAACCTTAGGAACAGAATTCTAAGTGTAGCTTCTAAAAAGGTCAGTGAGCTATTTGTTCGATCTTTGCTGTCTGCAACTGCATTTAATTGTAGATCGGGTATATACGTATTATTACTAAAATCGTAGTAGGAATAATTATTTTGTGATGTTGATATGTTTGTATATTTTGAAGAATGGGTTCCTATTTGTAAAGAATTGTATTGCTTGCTATTATAATTCGCTATGTGGTTATTTTATAGTACAATAGCACATTATAGAAATTGAGTAGTATCTTCGAAATGGTTGCACTGTGAAAAATTAATAATATGAATATTTGAATATTTGTGTATGCTTGTGGGAGTGTAGTGTACAGACATACATCTGGTTGTCGTAATATTATAAGTACAACGAGATTAAATATATATATATTAGATATACTGATGTGATACGATGTATTGATATATGTATGATATCGTGCTATTATGTCATTGTTTCCCTGTAAGAGTGTGTGGGAATTTCGATGTGTATGTATGCGTGTCCTAAAAAGTAATAGCCTTATCTGATGGTTAATTGATGATTTAGTGTGAGGTGAGATTTGATAAACCCTATGTTAACGCCTTGTGATTTTCACAGGAAGCTTCGAGGGACAGACTAGTGAGTGGTCCCAGTGTTTCCGTTAGAGACGGAAGGAAGAGAAGGAAAGAGGAAAATCTGGAGAGGAAGCTTCGGGGGAACAGACCAGGGAAAGTGGTCCCAATAGTCGTGATAAAGAACGGAAGGAAAGTGAAGGGAGGAGAGAAGTCGGGAGAGGTGGAAACCAGGAGGAGTGGGAGGATCGGATAAATAGATGAGTACAACCAAAGGCCAGGTGGAAAATCGAACTCACACTGAAAATCATAAGACGAAATAGGCTATTACTTAAAAGACGAGTGATTGTGTGACATTTAAATTTATAGGCTTCATTAAATTGTTATTGTTGAATTTCATCTTCGTGTTATATATATATGTATATAATTTAACCGTCGGCAGTGCTGACTGGGGGCTCAGAGCCGTATACCTATTTGGTCTTTAATTTAAATTTAAATTCACGAGCCAGGTTGAACTTCCATAATATTTTAATAAATATTTTGGAAGTACCCCACCCCAACCTTTGCAGAACGCTACATTGAAGTAGGCTTGCTTTGATGACGGGTGCACGGGTTAGTGAAGTCACTGCTAAATGCAAATTATTGAGGATCAAACAAATACCAGTTTCTTACTGCAGCAGTATCATCAAATAATTGTAGTACATTAAATGTGACAGATTCGTGGGGGTAGGGGTGGGCTTTCATTTGCTTAGAACTCGACGTTGAGAAGAATTAGTGCTTTAAAAGTAATTAGTTTTATTTCATCAGAACTATATATCTGAATGTATACAGTCTAATTTACCCAGTCCAGGTGTACGCATAAGCAGATTATGATGCACAAATGGGCTGTTAAATTGCATTTGTCAGTATTAACGAAGAATATGTTTATGTAACGATAGATAGATTCCAGTACATTTTAAATCCAAGGCTTCCTTTCAATTTCTCTACCTCAAACCCATGATTGTATATACAAGTTTAAACAACCCCCAAAGATCTCATACCAGATAGTATATCTTGTCACTGATAAGTAAAAAAAAAATTGAAACATTGGCAAAGCCCAGCGATATCTTTGTGCAAGATTAAGAAATGAATGATCATGGGCAAAAGAGATGTTCCCCTTGGCAACTCTGCTGATGAGGGGATTAAAAATAATGTAAGGTTCAATCCCTCAAAGCAAATTAAAATGGAATAACCCAAGTCTTAATGAAGTGAGAAGCAGCAATTTTAAACACGCCATTCACCTGTGAACAAACCATTTTGGCAATACTGTCCTTCAGTAGAGAATCTGTGGCTGCTAATGTCTCGACCATATCCTGATGTATCTGTTCCTTAACTGGTTCAAGTGATTTTTTCACACCTGAAATGGAAAGGTGAAGAAATATCAAAGTAACAGAACATTAAAATTTAAACAGACTATATTCTTTCTGATGTGCCAATCAAGATATTAAGTAAATATTTTAATATATCTTGATTATTAATTTTAAAAAATTAAATTTATAAATTAACACTGATATGCACTTGCATGTTTTTTTTTACAAAATTCTGAAAACTAACAAAGTACCGTGAATACTACTTGCAGTATACCAATAACTGTGATTTTCTTGGCTACCTTCCTTCATGTACAAAAGCTTACCTATAAAGTTTTGACAAGGCTGGTGCTTTCTAGCTAAAGCTATCTTGCAAAAAAGGAATATATAAGAATGGTAATAGCATAATATACTCCGCCAAAAGATGGGCATACAAAAGATATCTTGAGTAGTAGTAGCAGCAGTGTTTAATGCCATTTATAAGCAAACGATAGGCTATATTGAAAAATTAACACTGACCCATGAGAAGCTACTGGCAAGCTTTCTCACATACCCACATTGTCTGAATCTGAGACTCAAACCCACACAGACAGAGGTGAGATGGCAGTGATCCGTAACAGATAGCGCTTTAGACCACTCACCCACTCGGGGCTACCAATATCCTTAAGTAAACATCTGCCAAAAATGTGGGGAGAGTGGGGGTGGACCTTTTCATCAAGCATGGATTTTTCATCAATATAAACATGCCAATTTGTTTTACTTTAAAACATCTTTTGAGTTGGATTAATATCTTCCTGCACAGTAATTTATAAGTAGGTCACCATGGTGATCAGA
The DNA here is from genome assembly GCA_030141615.1 of Unio pictorum. Lineage (NCBI taxonomy): Eukaryota > Metazoa > Mollusca > Bivalvia > Unionida > Unionidae > Unio > Unio pictorum. The sequence continues at coordinate 5,199,126 of JARLTB010000219.1, read as the reverse complement.
GTAATTTTTCCTTGCCAAAGGACACACCACAGTAACTGACCTGAGATGATCCAATGGAAAGATCTAAACATGTGCCCTTCTGATTGCAATTATGGTACACTAGCTACAGGGCTACCAAGGCTTACATAAATGAAGCAATCTTATCTATGATCATAAGCTTACATGGCTCCTCAACGTTTTACTTTATTTTAATGTTTGGAGAATTTTTTTTAAATCCCACAAAAACAATTTTTACAAATTCAATTTAAATTTTAGCTTTTCTAACATGCAATGTTCAGGAAACGAATATAAATCACCGATCTGAAAACCAGACAACCCCAACAAAAATAATCCCTAGGTGGGCACCAACCAGCTTATCATTCAGTGAAGCCTTGATAACCCATTAGTAATCAGATGAATACCAAATGCACTGCCTGTTCAAATAAATTTAATTCCATCATTGGAAATGCATCTATACCACAAAAACAAAGGTTAAATGAGAAAGCTATACCTGGCAGGACAGTTTCTGTGATTCCATGCTGTACCACCTTCTCTAAGTTGGAGACTACAGCCGTTTTAATGGTCTGAGTCACAGTGCTATAGAGAAGCTCATGTTTCAGTTCTTCTCTGGCCTCTGTCTGTTTTAGCAAGTCCTGAACTCGCTGATCTGAACATTAAGTTAAGGATGCAATGATAAAGTTAAATGGCATTCTCACACAACAGGGATATTAAATGGAAATTTTAGCTAAAATTAAATGAGAAATGAATTACAGTGAGAAAATAAATGAAGTGATTGCCATAAAAACAAGTGGTAGTTAACAATGTGTGCTCAACAAACCATACATTAAGGCATTTTATAGTTCTGGCATTTTCCTCAATCATATTCCAAATATATACTTGCATGCATATATACATGCATGCATATCAACAATTCTTCTACACCTATGCATGTAATTCTGTATCACATACTTTCCAGCATAACCGTACGAGAACCACACAAGGTAAGGACAGAAGACAATATTTTATTTAAACCTGATATGATCAACAGTTCCATAAAATTATCCTTTCAAAACTCTTATAAACCGCTCCGGTGGCCTAGTGGTTAGAGCATCTGCCGTGGAAGCGGGAGGTTGTGGGTTCAATCCCCAGCCAAGTCATATAAAAAACTTACAAAAATGGAATTAACAGCTGCATCATTTGGTGCTCATAAGAGGTTAGTGTAAGAACTAGTCGGACATGTGTCAGGATAATTTGACTTGGTGGGACATGATGCTATATGTCTGTGGCATGATGCTCCAGTGGTAGACATCACTATAAACTGCCTAACTGCAGACATCATAGAGATATGACTGAAAAAATGTTAATGCTACATTAAAAATCCTAATCACACACACACACACACAGAACTCTTATGTCAACTAAGTTAACTATCTACAATATTAAAGTGGATTGTAAAGAGAATGGCCTCCAATAAAGTGAGAAAAAAGTATACTATTAATTTATCGGATAAGATAACATTAACCTTGGTAATTGTTAATGGCCGATGTACATTGAAATTTTGCATGGTATTGTATGAATATACAATCTATTCTTACTTTCCTGCAAGTGTAGTAACACTGGCCAAATCAATACATTAAGACTATATCTCCCAAATCCACCAAAAATTAAGGCCAACTTTTTAATTTTCTCTTTTGGTACCAAAAGCAGTGTCATTAGTCATTATTTTATGCCTTCTGAAGAACAAATAGGAAAAGGAATTAACTCTTACACATCCACAAACCTAACCTATAAATCTGAAATTCCACTATTCTTGTACACAAATTATAGAACTCTGAAACAGAAAAAGGATACTTTTCCACTGTGCATGCTGGGAGAAGAGTTGCTCCACTTTGAAGCTGACATGCTCTTCAAGTTTGGCCATTTGTTCTTTCATGCTTCTCTGTGACTTCTGTGCCACCTGCAGGACTGTTTCATGCTCATGCTGATATCGTCGTTGCAAGCCCATATATGCATCCCGCTGTTCCAAAATCCTCTGATGAAGTTCATTCGTCTGAAGCTGTTGCATTCCCCAGGTGGACATGATTGTTTGCAAACTCTGATGCAGCTGTAAAAATATTAAGGGAAATATTAATATTAGTTAAGTGAAACTCTATTATAACATGATTTGAATATTAAATGAACATGAATATGACATGAATTCCATTTATCTTTCACAAATTTCCTAAAGTACTAAAAATGTTTTAGTGAAAATACCAACCATAGCTTGAAAATTTTGTCCAGATGTGTTGTATTCTTGTAGAAACAAATGGCATACCACTGTCTTTCTATGAACAAACAATATGAAAACTTTTACATTATATATGGGTCATCAGTCAATCACTGCATTTTGAGTTTTACTTAAGAAAACTTAAGCTTCGCCACTCGTGAAAACACTGAGTTTTTCATCCACTCGATGAAATATATCCTACAAAAGGTTAGATATATACTGGAGAAAAAAAACAGACAAAAGACAATACATGTACATATATAAACAAAATGAAAGATATAGAACTTACAAGTTAGATAGAACCATACACTATCCATATATAAAAGAATGCAAAACAGATTTAAAAACAAAAAGTGATTTGTAATTTTGTTTTAAACCTGTTTTGCATTCTTGTATATATTGATATAGTGTATTGTTAAATGTAATTTGTAAGTTCTATATCTTTCAATTTGTTTATATATGTACATGTATTGGATAAAAGCCCCATTGGAGAGAATCCCCATGAGAAGGGTTGGACAAAAATCCCCATGGACAGAATCCCCTTGAGAGGAGTTGGACAATAGCCTTTTATGACAAAAGCCAGATTCAGGGAAAACAGTAAACCCTATATCCCAGTTTACATTTGTGGAAATAAATACTTATATGATGGTTTTTGTTGTTTTAATTATTTGCTATGAATCACAGCAATTTTAACATACAATCACTGTGTTTGATTAAAATAAGAAATTATTTATTAATTTTTTCTAAATAAAATAATCATTATAATCATTCATTACATGCATATTTTAAATTATATTTACATGATGGCTTGTTAAAACAGTTTATTGATTACAATTGTAGTTATCCAAGCTTAAGTGAGCAATTGTCTTTGATTGAGAAAAATGTGCAATGAAACCAAAGTGCAGAATGAACTCCAATTTAATGTCAAAGCAACAAAAGGTATTATGTGAGAGTATTTTTGCTCCAATAACACGTTAATAGGAAGAGTAATATATTGTGATTCTTTTATCTTTATACACTTACATTTGCTAAGACAATGTGGTTTTATATCAATTACATGCATTTAAAAACTGTTTATTTACAGGACTTTTGGGGTTTAATTATGTATTAAAATAATTATATAAATCTGTTTATATTGTGTATGTTGGATTGTTCTATGTAACAATGATATTATGAGATACACAGATGGGTTCAACAAATTTGATCATAATTTTACATTTGTACAAATTTATCTGTAATCTATTAATAGAAAAATATAAGTAATTATTTTATTAAATTGTTGTTTAATAGTTAAAAGATAGATAATACATTACATACTACACAAGTTTTCAAAGAGTGGCACTGTCGGTGTGTGTGTGTGTGTGTGTGGGGGGTAATCCTGGAAACCACAGGCCAATATCCATTGCAATGGTAACGTTACATGTATGTTGTAGTACAACAATGACTGGAAAAGAAACATTTAAGTTGATGGGGAAGATTTGCTGTCATAATTTGGCATAATAGTCCTGCTTTGCAATGCCAGTGCAAAGTCATTTATCAACAAATCTTTTAATCAATACAATGCCTCTTTAATTTATTATTTCATTTGTTTTATGTTTTGAGAATGATTCCACTGTTTTTTGAAAGAGCGAGGTTACTCTTTACCGATTGTAATGTTCATTCTCTGATGTGGTTGAGGCAGTTTCACAACTGTTACGTTGTTCATCTCAAATACATTACGAGGTCAAAAACATTGCTAAAATTTTCATTTATAGTATTTTTCAAGAATAAGTATTACTTACTTATTAGAAACTCCCAATGTCTGATTTAACTGAACTCAAGCACAGAATAATTTGAACTCATAGTTCTTTGTGCATATTTTGATGGAATTACTATTATGAATAACAGTGAGTTTGGTAAGTGAGTAGATATACTCAAACTATCTTCACTATTCAATTACCAACTTACTTGCAAACAGAGCATTGCAAAAGACCACAATTCGTCAGAAGCAAAAACTTTCAATATTGAAAACTGACCAAAAAAATTTAAGTTAACATCAGATTAACTGTTTAGTTACAACATGAGCAGGAGAAGGTGAAACTGTTAAATGAAAAGTTAACATCAGAAAATGCAAGTGAATTTGAAAGTAAAGGTAATAATCAGCTGAAGAAAGACTTGCAAAATATAACAGAGGACAGAGATTATTTGCAAGCTCTTCTACAAAATAATGCTGTAATTGACAATAACTGATACAAGACAATGCATTATGAACATTAACAGTTATAATGTTGCATCAGCTAATATAGGTCCAGTAATGACAGAACTTTAAAGTATGCCAACAGAACTCCTAATGACGTTCCATGGACAATGTTATAACTGAAAAACTTTCTACTGGACAAAAGCAGCTTGGAGCTAGTTTGTGTATATCACAAAATACCTGCTTGTACGGTGATGAAGCAAGAATGTTTAGGCAGACGTACCAAACATTTTTGTAAAGTTATGAAAACAAAAATGTGTTTTTTCTGGGTTTGAGAGATATGTCTGACATATCAGCCAGAACTACACTGGACACTTTTTAGGAACATATTAGCATTTCTGATATGAGTGATTCTTACAGAAACAATAATAATACTTTGTATCCAATGCCACATAAGAGATTTTGAGAGCACAGGCAAATTTAGCTATTACAGAAATGTTTGAGCATTATAGGATATTGTGCTTATGTTTTCAAGTAATTTGAAAGACACGACAGAGGGGGAACATACAGCCACAATTAAAGTTAATAATTTTTTCTTTGAACTATATCGTGTGTTTCTGATCTTGATTTTAAACGTAGCTTTAAGAATTTTTCAGTCATATCGCTACGATGTCTGCAGCGAGGCAGTTTATAGTGATCTCTATCACTGGGGCATCATGCCGCAGACATGTAGCATGATTTCCCACCCACTGTCCAGTTACATTATCTGACACCAGGCCGACTACTCCTAACACCAACCTCTTAATGTGGAGCAACAAGCAGGGCAGCCATTTTACCATCTTTGTAAGTCTTTGGAACGACTCGGCTGGGGATTGAACCCACGACCTCCTGCTTCCAAGGCGGACACTCTAACCACCAGGTCATTAAAGTACATTTACACGTAAATTTTGCTGAATGCCCTTCTCCCATTCTTTTCCTGCTTGAGAAAATAGAGCAGGATCCATCTTCATCAGATACTTTAGACGAAGAATAGGCATCATCTGGTGAACTGTTTAATTCTGATGCTAAACAATCTCTTTTGTACATTTCTGTGAAAAATGCTTTGCTCATGGCGTTGATGAGAAAAGTGGTTGCTATAGTACATTTAGAACATTTTTCCTGTATCAAAATGAGACAATCATGTTTGTTAATTTTCAAGGAAATAGATTTAATGTTATATTTTTAATGGATCATACAGCCTTATACCACCAATAGAGGATCAAGCAGTTTTTTTAAACTGTACATGGAACATGTAACAGACTTCAAAAACTGATGTTATCACTTGTGAAAAAGTCATACATAACTGCCAGCTGTAAGGATCTGGGGCTCATATCAAAGTTAATAACAGCCCCTTTATGGAGATTGATTGAAACTAATGGTCAATGTTTTAGACATGAATAACAGTTATCATGCACTGCTAGCCTTCTTTGACAGAGCTAGTCAAGAATCTACAGATTTCATTAATGGTAATGACCACCCATTTGAAAGTAGTCTAATTGAAAAAGACGAAATTTATGCAAAACTTGTTCAGCCCTGTGATGGAATTGATGACAATGCATGTTCTCTTGCACAAATGGCTTTCAAAGGACTTGGAAGCATTCTCAGAAAGACTATGAAGGAACAGCTGCATGGCGAAAGTTACTTCCTGCCAACAGACACAATCTGAACAAACTCTGTCAGTTATACCAAATAACAAAGTTCCTGAGCGTGTTTTTGGAATACTTGACTTCTTTCTCCATGACAGACCAAATGCCACCATCTCTAACTAGGTCTTTCTTATGTCTGTATTTAATAAAACTTCAGAATGGCTGGAGTCACTGCTAATAAAGAAAAAAGATAAAATCCTATCAGAATGTAGCAAAGAAGGTAGACAAATACAAGCCAATATAAGAAAGGCTGAGAAAAAAATGAGGCAAACTGAAAAGAGACTTTGCAAAATAAACAACATGCTCCAGAAAAAAAAAAAAATTTACTCGAAATAAAATCAAAACAAACAAATGCAATCCTTTATTATGGATTGTGGGAAAGATTAGATAATATTGAGAACATCCTTGCAGAGCTAAAAATTACAGAGAAAAGAAAGGCACTAACATTACAAATAGGATTCATGTATTCTTAGAACAGACTGTAAAAAATAAACAACTGTACAAAAGAGCGAAAAGGTTAAGGAAACTCAACATAAAGACTAAATAACCTCATTCAGTAAATTAAAGATGCCGCAGATAGAACAAGTGCAGAATCGCCTGTACACAAAGTACATGTACTATTACTTGTTGGAAAGAAGGTTATTCATACCTTCAATGAGGGCAAGTGGCCTGGGCGTGTATTGAGTGTAGTAGCGGGATTTGATGAATATTACAACATTGTATATGATTGTGATTTACAGGATAAAAGTTCCCCAAATGCTATCTTTATTTGCACTCTCAATGAGGATTACAGAAACAGCCATCTGGAAAATGTTCCAGAGGAATAGTGTAATAACAGCTGTTACTGTCCTTTTACTGCTATGCTTGCTCTTTCACAACAAAACGGCCAAGTTATCAGTGTAGTAAAATTATCTGTATAAAGTTTTATGATTTTTTAAAATGGTTTTAAGTCATGTCCTTGACATAATTCCTAGCTGAGTTTAATATTTAATGACAAATTGTAGATGTTATTCAGCTTTCAGGATTTTCACTTAATGGAGTAGATAAGAAACATTTTATTTAGATGTTTAGAAGTTGAGAATTTATATTGTCGCAATATTTTCCAAGTAAAATGCAACAATTTATTAAATTTAATCAGTTTATTCATTTAGTTCATATTTTAGCATTGTATTGAGACATGTCTTTCTTCTGGAATACAACAATTTAAGTTTTGCTCTTAGGTTTACAGAGTCAATTGTAATTGTAAGTAGGGATGAATAAATGCTTTTTTACACTTATTTTTTGTAGTTTGCAAAGAAAGCAAACTTTTTAGTCTTTTACTCGTATTGTAAGAAACGAGTTATCTTTCCATTTTACAAAAATTATGCTACGGTAACGTAATTTTGTACGTAAAAAAAACACTGCTATGATCTATAGGAGCGAGAAAACAACATTTAAATGGGCTAGAATTATCAGTTTATAGTTTAAATCTATCAGTAAGAGAACCAGTTGAAACTTATAACGTGTACCTTTTTTTAAAAAAAAAATAGGTCCTTCTGACGTTTTTCTGTAAGTAGAGTGCGTAAAAATATACATGAGGGTACCGATATAAGAAATGACATAACTTAATCAATGTTAGATATATTTTTCAAGTAAACTTTATTATTCATGTTTTAGATGATATTACCATAAATCTGTTTTCAAGATGCTTATAACAAACGGCTCAACAAACCTTTGCTGTCCGTTAGGCAGATATCATATGCACGGATCGGAAATTCTTTTGGTTGCTTGTAAGTATACAACCTTATTTCCATCTAAATTTCAATAGAAAAAATGTAAATAAAATAAAGCGAACTTACCTGAAATTATTCTACAGAAACCCTTGACGAAAATGTTGTCTTTCCTCCTATTCTCATCATCTCATGTTGTTAACACCAAAACCCAGTCCCAGAAATACAAAATCCAACAGTGAACCATATTTTACAAAAAGCAATATTCTCCTTCGCCAAGTAATACGCAACTGACATAGCATGAATAACTGATTCAGAACTCTTGCTGATAGCTGCCATGCAAGTAGTTTTAAGATTTTCACTTAGTTTTACCCGAGTCGCCTGTTTGTGATCTGGTAATTCAAGAAAAAAGTCTATCACGGGTTATGTCCTAAAATTAGCATTTCCACGTGAAAGTATTTTTTGGCCAGTTTTTACACACCGACTGAAAAGCATCTAATTTTTTCATTCATTTTCAGCCATGGTCAATTATTTTTTCCAGTCTGAATTAAAAGAGTACTTTTTGTCTTGTCATTAGATGGACCCTTAGTTTCATCGCCGCCATCTTTAAGCACATCACTCTCTTCGTCCGATACGGGATTAGCCTGAGAAAGCGTTTGTTCGCTGTCATTGTGCCTATTGACAAAAACTTCTGCACCCTGACTGTTATTACAAGTGTTACTGCTAACATACTGAAAAAGTATCCGACTTTTAACTGGTTCTGCCATTTAACACGTTGTCTCTCCAGGCCAGCCTCTGTATTAAACTTGCTCTTCTGACCTTTTTTTATTAACCAATCAGAATTGAGTATGACACAAAAAAATACGTGACGTATTAATAACTATACAGGTACAACATACTCGCCGCGAGCAACAACAGGGTATTAAAAGAAAATATATAAATAAAACAACGCATTCTTCACACACCAAAACAAAACAAGCGCAAAATTCTTTATAATCAGAATTTTGTGTTTTTTATTCTCAACATCCTGCTCGCGTCGAGAACCTGAGGATTTTGCCTGCACAGGATTTTAATACACGTTTTGCATCGTGGGAGGGGTGGGGGTACGATCGCGCGTCCCATATGCAACCCTGTATATGCACTATCACTAAAAACTACGAATTAACCTTTATTTTCACAATTACGGTCACAAACCCTTTCAATTAGAATCCATTTGACGGAAGTAGCCCATTCTACCACGGGCTGAATAACATGCTGAAAGTAATTTCACCAGGTAAAATGCCTGGCTTGCTTTTTATTTCAGATTATAGCATTTTATATATCAGATTGTTTAGCCACTACAAAAGCACTGTAGTAAAAATATATTGTCACCAATTAGTTTAAAACCCATGAATTATCACAATGAATGCTGCGTAATTTTCTCTGCAAACAAAATCTCCATTTTCGCCAAGAAACTCAACAAGGTAACACCTGACATTCCTCTACCATATATATATATATATATATATATATATATATATATATATATATATATATATATATATATATATATATATATATATATATAAAGTTTCATTACCATGATTAAAATAAAAGAAGGAATAAAACAAAATATATGACGCAGTATATATGCCCCCCCCCCCCCAATGAACTAATTCAGAATAAATATATATTCATTAAACAGTGTTACATGTCTTAAGACTTAAAGAAAAGGAAATAGGTGGGATATAAAATGTGGGGAAACCAGTTGCCACATACATGTACGGTAATGTTTGACTGCAGATTTTATCTGTTAAAATGAAGTCTTTGGTATCGAAGTTACAACAAAATTGGTCATCGCTTATTTGTCAATCAATTTCTGGTGCTTGCATAAGTACTCTGTAGCACACTGTTTCTTCGAATAATGTCCTTTTCGCAAGATAAGTGCAACGATAAGGATTAATGGTTAATTGTTACACTGCCATTATGCTTGTGTATTTAATTCTACCCTCTAGCTATTATGCAGACCAGAATATGAAAAAAGGATCTTGTCCTGTGGGATAATAAGGCGTATCACAGGGATAAATGGTGTGTCCCATGGGCGCTTGCACATTGGGGCAAGTGGGCTGGGTCAATAGTAGCCTCCCCCAATTTATATTGTCAGCCAGTTAATGTGAAACTTTGATTTTATATCTGACCTCTTTTCTTTTAATTGCTGCTATTTAAACTCCCCAACTGATATAAAATCCAATCATTACAGATTGCCGTTTATACATTCTAGGTATAACAGGCATAAACTGAAAGATTTTTTTTTAATTATATATTTTTGTTTAAAGATTACTGAAAATTGTGTTTTCTCGAAACACGACTGTGTCAGTGGTTAAGAATCTTATTTTGTTTTCAAAGCTTCCATTTGATTAAAGGCAGATCTTAATTTCACACTGGACAGCGGTGACTTGATTTAGAGTGTGATTTTGAAAATATATTTACTCATTTCATCAGCACGATCAGGTGTCGGGCTGTCATATTTGTATTAGCACTGTTGGTGTAGATAAAATATCTGTGAACTGATTGTTGCATTTTGTGGTCACTTACTCGGCCTTCTGCCTTTTTTCGTAACTCATACGTTTGACACTTTTCCCAGGATTTCATATATTCAGTGGTATGTCAGGAACAGTTTCAACTTTTAGTCTAGGCCTAGCATTTGCGTATCATAGAGCTGCAATTGTTCAGGATCCCTCTCGTAACATTCCTTTGTAATGAACATGGGGTGCTGTATGGTGTTGCATTGAAATCTACTCGCTTGTAATTATGTATCCATACTTTCTTTATGCCTTTATGGTTTGGATAAAAGAAAAAAATGTTGTTTACAGCCTTTTCTTAATGTGCTAATGTTTTTTTTTTTACACCCGTAAGCAATGTGAAACTGTCAATCAGGATGCTGGAGTCGCTACTATGACGTCACATCACGAGAGTAACCGAATAGGTGCGGAAATTTTGCATACCAGGTCACGGAAATTCAGCTTCTGGAACATATGCCAATATTTAAATATTGGCACTGCAGTTGCATAGGATACTTCAGAATAAGGGTTTCTTCTATAGTGATGTTATTATTATTCCATATTTCCAATGAGTTTTGGTCTCCAGCCTTCCTCTTTTATCCGTCCTACCACCAACCCACAGCTCGTTATGGGCATTGCAATAGCCGCAGATGACAATCCGATCCACTCGCTTATGGTCATTTATTTGCCAATTTGTAGATTACCCCTCCCTGTGTGTACTATGAGAGATTTAATTTATACCCTATATTTCTACCTGGTGTTTGTGTAATGGAAATTGGTGTTTCATTTGGTAAGTTGTCTATAATAAATATAACTAATCCTCCCCATTGGCCATTAGTTCGATGCTGGAAATAGCCCTGGTAGGTTTTGGTACTTGTCTATTTTTGTTTGATAGATTGGTTTCTTGGATGCATATATATATATATATATATATATATATATATATATATATATATATATATATATATATATATATATATATATATATAGAGAGAGAGAGAGAGAGAGAGAGAGAGAGAGAGAGAGAGAGAGAGAGAGAGAGAGAGTCCTACAATGTAGAACGTTAACCCCGATATTTATGGGGGGTTGAGGGGGGGGGGGTAATACATATCAAGGCTGATGTCTTACATTTAAGACTAGCCTCGAAGCAAGAGATTTATTTATTTATTTATTTATTTATTATAAATATAAGTTATTTTCAAAGTGACGGTGAATAGCTTGACATAGATAAATTTCTCTCTTTTTACGTCTAGTTTGTTGTTAGTCGGAACCAAACTTTCGAGTTACGATCTCTCCAAACACCCCTAAACTCTCCAAGAACCCTCACTGCTCGTATCAAAAGCGACATTGTTTTTAAAACACAGCTAAAAATTTGCCTCCCCTCTTCAGTTTTACCGCTTTATGTATCAGGCTGATTCGGATCATGGCTGATTCAGCGCAAATTATGGACTGATTAAAAGAAGAAATACAAAAACGATGAAACACACACCTGGTTTATTTTAGAAGTTATTAATGTTTTCGCAAGCGTGGTAAGAGAATATTACAGGTAGATTTCATCGTTTTAAATCTATTTAATAGAGCAAATTTCTAGCTGAAATCAGAAAGAAGAAGAAGAAAAAAAAGATATGAGAATTTACGTTTATTTTATTTTTTTTTATATTAAAAATAACTTTTCAATAAAGAAAATAAAAAATATTTTTTCATAAATCAGGCCATTATCAACACTATCAAACAGTAATACATATTTATTGATTAGTGAGTTCTCTAGCAAATCGTGCTTTCTTCATTATATTTACGATAAAAAATGCATAAGAGTTATTGACGAGTAAAACGAATCTATAATGTATAAAAGTTATTGACGAGTAAAACGATAGTATAACATATCAAAGAGTTGTCGGAAACAGCACAAACGAACATACAATTTGCATTGGTCCTGCAGAAAGATGCTTCTTACATAACTTACAAGAGCTTTTTGTAGCATATTGCTACAGAGCTAGATAGAGATGTTGAGTCTTTGGAAGTATGAATGTCTGAAATGATGGAAATTGGAAGTGACGATGAGAAGAGCATAACCAAGTCAATAGAGCATGTGTTTCCCTCAGCTGCATGCTATATTTACACTAAACATCTGAAGGATAATGTCAGACGTTTCATTCAAAATAAAATATCGGTGAGACAGGGTGAAAGTGATATAATAATGACCCAAATATTTGGCAGCAGTGGCATCACAGACGAAAATACTACAATAGATTTTGAAGCCAATCGGAACCTCTGAAAACAACCATCAATGAACAGCATCCGACATTTGCAACATACTTTACAAATAATTTGAAACCAAACTTACACAAATATTTTGTAAAAAAGCTAGCTGCATTAATACTGAATGCGTGAATTTTACTACTTAGAGATGTGTTGGTATTTTCTTTAATGGCAGATTCAATGCATAATGGCGTGATTAGTGGAAACTAATATCAACAATGTGTTAATTATTGTTTAAATATGCATGAATAAGGGGGGCAAATGTCCCTTGGCTGGAGTTGAAATGCCTCGTTCCCATGCGGTATTGCTACTTATTGATAAATGTTGGTTAATTCGCCCGAAAAATCTTCGTTTAAATGGAAGTTGTTTCCCTTAGACCTTGCTACTTTACCTGTTACATAAACAATCGCTAAATATTCACACATTTTGTTTCTTTGTTGTTGTTGCTGTTGTTAAAATTTAAAGTATGTATTTTAGAATGTCGTAATGTTTTATTGGAGAGTCTTGGGGTGTATTGTGGATGTTTAGTGATATTGTTAGAGTTATTCCCCTTTACAATCGACTCTACAGAAACCTTTGGACACTCGATAGAAAGGCATGCTTTGCAAATATTTATAAAGTGAAGGATATGAAAGATGATACAGTAGTACTACAATGATCGAAAGAATATGGAACTTCATAAAAAGACACAAGAAGAAAGTCATCGTAACAGGAATAGCAACTTGGGGTGGGTGTTCTACCAATGAGTGTGTGCGTGATTTTTTTTTTTTTTACAATTTGTTAGTCATATTACTACAACAGCTGCATTGCATAACGCCGCAGACATTTAACATCATTACGCATCCAGTCACACTATCCATACACCAGGCCGACCAGTTCTAACACCAACCTCTTTATGTTGAGCGCCAAGCGAGGCAGCGAACCCGCGACTTTTCGAACCAGAGCCGGTCACTAATACCACTTACGCCACCGGAGCAGTCTTTTACAAATGAGGTTTCATGGATACTGTTGGGCTCCAGTTTCATTTTCCTGTTGATGGAATCGGACATTAATTTGCCATGAAACAGGCAATCAGTAAATTTGCACGCTGACCCATTCAAAATTGCATTTTGCTTTTTATGCTTAAGGTAGATTACTTTATTGTCTCATGGTCTCATGGATATATATATATATATATATATATATATATATATATATATATATATATATATATATATATATATATATATATATATATATATTGTAATCATTTTCTCTCTGTGTTTGCAGGAGGCATTTACTTGTTCCGATATGTCAGAAGGAAGTTCAGAGAGTTTCAGGAAATTGAATCAGCTGAGTGCCTGGCACAAGCAAGGTAAAAATTTACATATCAATGGGGTACAATTAAATGTACAGAAATTGACACAAAAGCCACAACATTCCAATTTAGATTTAATAATTTTCACCAATAAAGTTTCACACTATATACAGCTAGACTTTGCACAAATCAACATTTATTTCCCATTCAGACTGTAGTATCCAAATTAATTTCAATAATCTGAACTTTGTTATTAATCACAATAAGTTTTTCAAGTATACAATAGATGAAAATGTACTATTTCCTAAACTCTGGTGGTAATTAGAGAAACATACTAGCAAATGGCTATTTTGTTATCAATAATGGGAACACAGCCAAATTAAACATATGACACAACATCTTCTTACCATGTACAGCTTAAATGGAAGAAAAACATGTGATGCCCCTCATAATGAAACCAGCTACACACACAGCATGACAAGCACCACAGCACTCACCCTCCAAGTTGTAGTTGGACATCCTTGTGTGCCATTTATGGCATGCTTGCACATAACCACTGCCTAACAAGGAATCAAAGAATGTCAGCAGCTGATGCAGTATTTCTTTTGTCTTTCTTTTTTAATATACAAATTTGAGCTTTTTTTGTACCCATAACTGTGACCCTAGTGACAGAGTAAAACATATTGAAATACATCAGGTGTATCTCATCATTACTTTAAAAAGGAAATAATTATTAACCTGAACATCTTTCTAATAAATGTTGCAAGAGGCAAAATGTTAAGAAAGTGTGATATACAGTAATGGGTTGTCACCTGAGTAAGAAAAGTTAACATCATTTAGGAAATTGGATTTCAGATGGTCTCTGAATAATAAAGGTTTTGGTTAAGCTGATATTACATGTGTGCACTAATGAACATTTTGCCTTTAGTATGAAAATGGTTTCTTGTGAGTGCTGTTTTTGAACCTCACTTATGATGTAAACAAAACGAGGTATCTCAGACTAAGGAACTGACATGTTCAGAAGCAGATGATAATTCACTTAACAGCAAAATATTTCAGTTCTAGAATTTTTTTTCAAAAACAACTGGAAGATGATTATAAGTTCATCAACTTTTTTAATAGGTTTCTCAAAAGGCAGTCCACAAAATATAAAAAAATCAACAAGACACGAAAACAGCAAAATGGGTGGTCATGCACTGTCTATTTTTGTTCATAATTTTTTATATACATTGAGTCTTTGCAAGACCAGGCTAATTTACGATGAGTCTTTCAGTTAATATGTTTCTGAAAGCACTGTCACATGAATTAGAATTAAGACTAATCAGCTAACCTTTTATCATTGATTTTGTCAACTGATCACTAAAACTCTTTGATGATTCATTGATCTGTTTATTGTATTACATACCAACTTGATGAGGTGTAAATAATACATTGGAAGAAAAGGACAGGTGTTTTTCCACACTTCAAGTAAATTAGGGTCAATTAAAGTCAAAACATTCTTCAAATACATGAAACTAGTCGGATGTACTTGCTTGAAACATGATTTCAGTACGGATGATAAAAATAGATATGGGTATCCTGTTAGTATTTGCCAATTGAAAAAGGTCTCTTTGGTTTTCATGTCAAATAATTAAGAATAATATAAAATAGAATGGTTTAATCTTTGATAAACATTCAGTGCATTGTGCAGTGACATTTGGAAAAGCTTATGTGTGTGTTATGACTCTTTGGTTTTAAACTAAGTAACAGAAAAATGTGAAAACCAACACATTTTGTAAAATTCAACAAATAATTTATTTCCCTTGAATACAAAGTGAAAATTTAAAAAGAACTGACAAGATTGTGAATTAAATCCCAAATAGTCCTGAAGTTCTATCACAGCCCAAATGTATGAAGTTCCAATTGAATTCCAATGGTATTCCAAATAAGTTAATGATTTTAAATTTGTTGCTATGCCTGTAGATTCAAACCAGCTAATGTGCTAATTGAAGCTTTTGTCTAAGAATATTATTGAGCCCATTGTAATTTTAGTGAATAATAATTTAAATAAATAAATCCAACTGAATTATAGATAAGTTCAACAACTGCAGAAATTTGAACATCCTTTAAGTAAGATTTATGATACTGTCATTTTTCAGACATATTTTCAACATTAGATACATTTTTGGGATACCAAGTGTGTTTTTTAAGCTAAAATATTCATGTTGGAATCAAAAGTGAGGAATATTTTACCCATTTTTAAAACCCAGTGATTGAACAGAAGATCATTCGGCATTGAAACCGCTTTGATGACCCCAGTTATAGCCCAAGTTTCTTTGGCCCAACCAGTAAATTTTAAATCTCTGCATTGGCAAAATTAAACAGAGACTCATCAGGTAACCTAATGTGAAGATTTTAATTTATACAAGCGATCTTCATATTTTGCTATTCAGTTACCTTGTCCAAACAAGTTTTAGTTATGATCTATGATGTGTAGAGAAGTAAAATAATTTTACATTAAGTACATACTATATAAAGAATCAAATTATACTTCCTTTCCAGTGTAGAGGCCATCACATTTTCAGGACCCATGCCAGTCGGTTTTGTTCACAGTCACCATTGTTATTATCCAGTATTTCCTTTCCAATGGGAAAACTTTACTTAATCATTTCTATTTCAGGAGGCAGCATCACTTTGACAGTAATCAAAGAACATGTAACATAACAGGTAACTTACATGCAAAATATTTATTCAGTTTCCATTTCACGTGTGGAGATAAGTATTTCTCTGATGTTTTTTTTGTCATTGTGGCTGTAGAATGCCTATTACAATTTTTTTTTTTTGATTTCAACTTATCTTACATTGCTGCATAAACCACAATGAAATTGATTACTGCTTTATTTTTTTTTCAGAGAGCACAATTCAGTGTCAGGTAACGCGTTAAAGCGGCATGCTTTATGCAGTCCATTTATTTTTTTAAGTGTTTGTATTGAATTCCATTGGTTAGATACCAATCAATGATTTCTTCTACAGAATTGTTAAATAGAATTTACCTCATCTTGACAGAAAGCAGCATGCTGACCTTTCAGAATTTCACAAATAATGCCAATTTGCCATCAAATATGGTCACCAGCCCTATAAAAAAAAACAACGTAGATGACTTCACTGAATAGAACTGACCAATCTTGACAGAAAGCATTCTGATATAAAGACTGGTCAGGTTGGTACAAATGATATTGCTCTGCAGTTAGATATGGCCACCATTTAAATGATTTCTCCAAACTGCTGAATAGAATTTAATGAAATTTAATACAAAGCTTTCTGGCCTAAAGGCCTTTAAATTATTTTTGACCTTTTTTTACTAAATGTAAAAAAAAAACCTCAAAAATTGCTCAGTAGAATTTGATCAAATTTAATGGACAGCAACATGACATAGAAGGCCTTAATTTTCGTTTAAAAAAATGTTATGCCAATCAGAGATTAAATATGGACACAGTTGCTGAAAATGGAATTTTTTTTTAGTGACTAATATCAAAAACCTATTAAAAAAATCTGACCAATTATTGCAGAAAACATGTTGCATAAAGGGCATTAGGATGCATACAAATGATGCAAATCCATCACTAAAGATAGGAAAACATTTACTCAACTTTTTCTATAAAATGAATGGTATAAATGAAAATTTGACCAGTGTTGATGTAAAGCTTCTGGCATTGCTGCCATTCAGTATTGGACAAATAATGCTAATATGTCATTGAATATGGATGAAAATAAAAATAATAGAGAAATCTAGAAACAGGTATTTTCACAACATATACAGTCAACAGCATTGGAAGAAATTTTCAAGAGGAAGCATCTGACTAACCCAGATTTCTTGTCCATGTGCTTTCACTTTAGGTTATTAGACAGGTGTCATCTAGATGAATAATCTCAGACCCCAATGGACCTCTTTTTTGGCAATATTAATTGTTGGGCTATAAAAATATGTTCATTCTTTTCTTATCACCCTAGTGTTATCAATGTTGCCCAAGTTGAGAGAGGTGGTAATACACCTGCTGAATACAGAGGAATGCACAGAACGACTGAAATCCATGTAAGTATATCACACAGTATGTGTCAAAATTTATATTCCTTTAATGAAATTTGATGGCTGAAATGGTGAGGGCTATTCCAGTAAAACATAGCTGAGACACTCTTAATGTGGGGTATTCACCCATAGATGCAATTTAGAATCATCTTTACATTTTAATATGAAATCTGTGCAATCAAAGTACCCTGAAATATATTGTCTTAAAAACTGCATTCTTTGGGCACCATCAATGTTTAAATGGAACAGCCCTTATACACAATAGCCACTCTGTTGAAAATATTTAGGTTTTCATGATGATGGTTTCTGAGATGGCAATCTTTGATGTACATGTTCAACAGATAAGATCATATGACGTGTTGCTAACTCAGATATATTAGATACTGGACATAATGTAAAATCTGGACATGTCCAACAAATGATCACAAATGACCAGTTGCTAGCTCAAGTATGTCAGACATTTCCTAGTTTGTATAAAAATGATTTAATAGATATAATGCCGAATCTGATTTTTAAAAAATAATATTAATTGCAATTCCTTAAAAACAACTAATACTACTGTACTTTTTTCATTTACAAAAGGCTGATTGACATCTTTTGCAAAACGTTTATGCTTTTACTTTATTCAAAGAAATCTGAACAAATTTATGCACTGACAAGACCTTGTTGATCTTTCAACATTATCCTACTGTTTAAACATGAAAAGTAATCCTCTGAGATACATATATTTAACTTCCTGATGACATCCACTTCTGTTTAAAAAAAATCAACAAAACAGAAAACACAGATATTACACTTAAATGCAAACCACAATGAAACAGTAATGACCCAGTCATGAGGCTGAATATATATGTACACAGCTACAAACTTTAGTTCATTCTGACTATACATGTACTCTATGGGACTGGTCGTCTAATTTATTGTTCTTTCCAGTTGGGGTATTTTTAAAAATTCTTTCCTTCATCACAAGATAAATTTGTTTCAAATAATGTAACCCTTTGGAAATTGAAATGGTCTCCCTCTAATAAAGAATTGACTTGATCGGGTGTTCAGCAGAAAAAAATATAGCAACCTTTGTAAACAGTTTTAAAAAATTTAGCATTAGAAGATGATGTCATTTTCAGTGCGGGAAAGTTGCATTTCAAACACAAAGCCAATTGATTTGGAGCTTGGTCATTTACACCTCAAATTATGGTCCTGTCATTTACAGCAAAAGTGGAAATCAGATCAAGGAACAAAAACCCAGGGAACCTGAGAAACCTGGTAGGGATAAACAGGTAAGGCATAAGGACAAGCCATGTTTTACTGGCAAGGAGTGTGGTCATATTGCCTCCAATTGTCCTAAGCAGAAGGGACCAGTCCAAAGATTCATTGTGTCCATTCAAGGCAGATGGTCAGTAGATTGAAAACTCGATGCTTCCCAGCAGGCAAAGCAGGATGCAGTACACGAGCCAGTGGCGCATCCCAAGATCAGTCGTGATGCAGTTCAATCGATCGGCACATGTATTTTCCCAGAGGCAAGGGTACCGATAGCAAATGTCATTGTCAGTGGACAAGAAGTGACTGTTCTACAAGACACAGGATACATTACTGTAGTTGTGAAATGGAGCCTCGTCCACGATGATCAGTTGCTTTGGTTTAAATCGCCATGTATGCTACTAGACCAAACAATTGACCACTTTCTTATCGCAAGGATAGTTATCAAAACACCTGTCTTGACCGGAACTGTGGAAGCTCTGTGCATAGCCAGCCCGATCTATGAACTTACGATTGGCAGTGTACATGGATCTAGACTCCCAATCATGTCAGACTTCAGATTCCCGATCATCCAAACAGTGCAAACTAGGGCTCAGGTAAAGCAAGAAAACAAACCTTTACATAAATTAAAAGTACTGGAAGCCATTACTGATATCTCCTGCAAGGAATTTCAGAATGAGCAAGAATGTGACGCGTCTCTATGTGCAACCATAGAGAAAGCATTATCGGGTACTGTGCAGAAGTGTAAGAACAGAGGTTCCTCTAAATTTCTATTTTGAATTTTTGTCTTGTATAGAGAGCATACTATGCCTAATAGTAGGAAGTTCCTGTAGCTTGTTGTTCCACAGAAATTTAGGTCACATGTACTAAGGGTGGTGCATATGTTGAGTACGGAGGCCATTTGATTACGAATTAAACAAAGGTTAAGGTATTAAGAAAATTTTATTGGCCTGGTGTCAGTAGCGACTTAGCGTGGTTCACGACAGCGCGGTTTTGTATCTTGTGCAATGTTTGCCAGAAGACGGTCTCTAAGGAAAGGGTAACTAGAGTACTGTTTACTCAGAAAGAAAGACAGGACGAACCGTTTTTGCATTGACTTTCAGCAATTGAACAAAATCACTGTTTTCATCGCAGAACCAATGCCAGATATAGAAAGTCTATTTTCAAAGTTGGCAGGTCATAAATACATATCCAAATTAGACCTTACTGAGAGATATTGGCAGATACCAACGGCTGTTAATGCACACTAGTTAATGGCATTCGCGACTCCCTAAGGTCTTATCAATTTAAAGTTATGCCTTTTGGTTTAGTCAATGCCGGTGTGTCATGTGTCCATCTCATGTGCAAATTGTTAAACGGTATGGAAAACATCAACAGTTTCATAGATGATATCTTTGTTTATATACATACATGGGATGAACATGTTATGGTATTAAGGAATCTGTTCGATAGACTTAACACTGCAAATCTTACAGCTAGGCCAACTAAATGTAGCATAGGGTATTTTAGCCCAGAATGTTTTGGGACACCTTATAATTTGTTTGTTTTTTTTTTTTTTTTTTTTTTTTTTTTTTTATTATTATTATTATTATTATTATTATTATTATTATTATTATTATTATTATTATTATCCCCGTAATAGGTAGACCACTGGGTCGGGGAACCATCATCCCAAGGTCACCTTACAATGTAACATTTATAATAATCTAAGGATAATAAATATAATCTACAGCAAATGGAAAAAAAGAGAAAAAAAACCACACACACACACACCCCCACAGGTGCATATGATCAACATATTTATTGTTTGAACAATATGTGAGTCCATTATATATATATAAGGAACACCTTATAAGTGGACTATGCCAGTTAAAATCTCACCCAGATATGATAAGATGCAATCACCCAGATATGATAAGATGCAATCAGAGATGAACCTAGACCAGAAACTAAAAGACAGGTAAGACCTTTCCTAGGTTTGATTGGGTTTTAAAGGGAATTTGGCCTAGTTTTGCTTCTATTGCCAGCCTGTTAACTGACTTGACTAGGAAAGGGCAACTAAATAAAGTTCACTGGGGTGTGTGCCAGGAAAAAGCATTTAATGCTTTAAAACAGAAACTGGTAAGTGCACCAATCTTAAAGTTGCCAGAATTGAACAGAACTTTTGTGCTGAGGACTGATCCATCTAATACGGGTCTATGGTCTGTTTTGCAACAGGAGCAAGAGGAGATGAAATTGATGAAATTGCCCGTTGCTTATGCAGGTAGGAAATCGCTTTCTAGGGAGCAAAACTACTCCATGATTGAGAAGGAGTGCCTGGCCTTAGTATGGGGGATAGGAAAATTCCATACATACCTTTTTGGGAGGGAATTTACCTTACAAATGGACCACCAGCCACTCTTGTCCTTGAGGAAGGCAAAAGTTGCCAGCGCAAGATTGATGCGTTGGGTGTTGTATTTGCAACTGTATAGTTTCCAAATCAAGACGACTCGAGGATCAGAAAATGTGGGTGTTGATTTTTTAGGTAGGGTGTAATTATCAGATCATTTTCGTTCAGTGTTCCAAAATTGAATGTTGTAACAATGGTTTATGTTCATATTCTGTGATTTTTCCAAAAGTCTTACCACTTTTTTAAGGGGGGAGGCATTGTCACAGAATTGTATAAACCCTTTTTATTTATTAAATTTGTGTACCAGAGTTTCATCTTTGCCATATAACCCTACCCGAGGGTGGTTAATGTATATCTTGTATTTCAAAATAATGAGTTCGGTCCATCCTATGCTGCACGTGTGAAGTGCTTTTGACGGGATGAACTGAATGCCTTCAGTGCACAGACAGTATCTGTGTATAAATACCTCACTGCATGTAAAGCTGTTTACATTACAGATTGTCTTGTTAGTCAGAGGTCTGCTATAATGACTCACACATCTCCAGCTGTAGAGGTATGTACATTTATTCATTTCTTTTATATACGATATTGCTATTGTACTACCACGTCAATGTTTTGTATGTTTGGTCACTTTGGTTTACGCAGAATCATACACACATTTATAGTCTTGTTTACAACTTAGCGAAGGATTTATATTAGTATTATAGTATTATAAGACTACATTTTTAAGAAATGTTTAGTACAGTAGGATTCTTATAGAGAAGGGTTAGTTTTATTTCTAAGCTGGTTGTTTTGTAATTATTTTGCCGGTAATATAATCTGTATAACTTGCCATGTATAACATTATTACGTTTTTATGCCTGTGCAAAAAATATAGTACACAGTATTGGATATGTTTTCAGCTGTCTGGTGTCTGGAATGTCCAGCATCTGGAGTGTCCCAGCTGTAGAGCTGTCCAGTGTCTGGAGAGTCCAGTGTCTGTAATGTCTAGCAGCCAGAATGTCTGGTGTTGTCTGGTGATGTCTGGAGGGTCATGTGTTTAGAGTGTCCCAGCTGTAGAGCTGTCCAGTATCTGGTGTGTCCGTTGTTATCCGTTGATGTCCAGATCATCCGGAAAGTGTAGATTTTTCAGGAGGGTCCAGAGTCTTAAGAAGTACCCAAGCGTTCCATGTCTCAGAGTGATCAAAGTCTGTGTTGTGCAAGCCGTAAAGCCAACCACAGGAATTATTCGCAGCAGCTGTGAAGCTGAACTTTAGCAGCTGTGGAGCTGAAAAAAAGTGTTCTTGCATATAATCTTGTAGCCATGGACTAATTTTGGGGTTCGTAAAACCCATTGTATCTTTCGGTAGTGGAAAGATAAGTTATATATCTGTCCTTTTTTGTTTGCATAATTTCCCTATGGGTGAATCCATTTTACTACACGAGTAAAATTCTACATTGTTTGATAGCTGAATAAACTATATCTATCTTTCCATTGTTTAGTGACTGTGACTTCTTTACCCTTTGAGTTTGTATTTTTCATTATTACATTTGTGCATTCTTATGTTAATTTATTCAATATTTTGGATTAAATATGCATGCACATATTCATAATTTAATTGCCAATTCAAGTCATTGATTATTAAACATTGTATTTATATCATAATCAAAAATGTTCTGTTGTGAATCTGAAAATCTCACCCGGTTTTCTTATTACAGTCCTATTATTTGTTTGTTATTGTAAGGAAATATATAATACAACATTTTTATCATGATATAAAAAGCTAATCATTGATATAAAAATGATGAGTTAGTAACCTAATAGTTATATAACTCTGAGATGTTTAAATATTTTAATTCAGTTTCCTGTTTGTGACTATAGAAACATTTGGCTATTGTGACAAAAATAACAAAAAACATGCGAGCCAGTTTCTTTCAATAGTAGATTTCTGTATTTGGTATTCTTCTTTGCAGCTAAAATGGATTAAGAGGATTGATTCCTCATCTCACTTTCTTGACTGATTGATTGATAGAATTATGGCTGTTAAATTTACATTTTTCTAACATGATCTAATTTTCTTTACACAAATAAAATACTTATCAGTAACACTAATAAAAAGTTTGGTCTCTGCATTTATGTCAGATTGGTTCAGTGCTCTCTACTCCATATTTCAGAATCGTCTTCTAAACAAAAACAAAAACTTGTTATAAATGCTAATGGATCTATTTCAACTACATTTAGTACAATGAATGTTATCTTTCAAGAAACTCTCAATACTGTGTTATTGGAATGTTCACATGCATTCATTTCCTTATTTCTGTTGCAGTTTACACAATATACTTTGTTAAATATCATATGAAATTCAGCAATATTGCACTCCCTTTAATGAAAAGAACAATAATCAACAATAGCCGTCAAACATTTTTACAATAAAATTGCATTAATACATGACTGATATTAAATTGCACAAGTTCCAATAGTTATCCAATGCACAAAACAGGGCCAGATCAGGTCAAATATTGGTGGTGTGATGGTGTGGGGTATTCCAAAATTTCCAAAAGGTTCTTAATCTTCCTCAAAAAGGCACCAAAGCTAAAGTATGTCTGTCTGTTTAGTTAATACTCAAAGTATGCATAATGCCCAATCACAGGAATATAAAGGTGTTTTTTAAACATGATATTTGTATTATAATAAGGACACCATGACATTCCTTTTTGTCTTTGAAATAAATTTATTGTGTGATGGATGAAATAATAAGATATATCCCAGTCACAAAGAACAATCTATTTCCATAAATTAAATGTCCTTGCAATAGACGTGTAGTTAAAATTGAACAAGTATGTAAATTCAGCCCAATAACTGAATAATTATGTGTTTCTGAAATTTTGAATTTGCACTTGTTTTTGTTGGGGGTTTTAAAAAACAAAAGTGGCTATCAACTGTAATTTAATTGTCTAAACCTAGAGGATTACTTTTGATGTTTACACGGAAAGATGCATTTATGAAGAGTGCAATGCGCCTAGCATTTGTGTGATACAGATGCACCTTTCCCAAGCTGAAGTCAACATCTTCTGATGCTGACATTTTATAACAGTGTTGACATTTTATAACAGTGTTGACAGTGTTCTCTGGCTTGATTTCAACTGAGCATCTGTTGAAGCCAGGTATCTGTCTGAGAGAGACCATTTTATGTTTCTAAAGGCTGGGTGGGTAAATCCTTGAAAACTGTCTTATTCTGATTTGTGGTAAAAAAAAAAAAAAAAGGACACTAGCAATTCCTTGCTTAGCTTGAAATAAACTTATGTTGTGACGAATTTAATAATAAAACGTACCACAGTCCGAAATAATAATTTAGCTACATAAAATTAAATGGCCAGTCCCATACATTACACATACATTCAGAATTTAAGTAGTTGATAGTAGTGTACATGCATATTCAGTCTCGTAACTGGGCCATTACTGCTTAAGGACTAAACATGTGGTTTGTATTTAATTGTAAATTCAGTGTTGTCTTTTTGTTGTTTGTGTTTTTTAAACAGCTGCTATCTGGAATTTAATTATTCATTATTCAGTGGACTATTTTTCATGTTTTAGCAGTGGGATAAATTTACACTGTTCAAAAGGAGCTTAACAAGGTGGGCTTCTCATTAAATTTTCATGTTATTTTAAAAAAGGTATTAAATGTACTAGACTTTTACAATTAATTTTAATTGTCTATATATATATATATATATATATATATATATATATATATATATATATATATATATATATATATATATATATATATGTATATATATATATATATATGTGTGTGTGTGTGTGTGTGTGTGTGTGTGTGTGTGTGTGATCAAAATAAAGATCACTGATAGCTGAAATGACATTTGATTTTGAATCACTCATGATGTATTGAGCTTTCCTTTGTTAGTCTTCACTGATTGGTCATTTAAATGTCAATCAGTAATGCTGATCAGCCACTCCATGGTGGAGATGCAATCGGTGTGCTGGCTGAGGCAACGTGGTGATTTGTAAGTATTTTATTGCTACGTTGCAGACTGTTACCACAGAGTAAAAGTGAAGAGATTAAATCTCTCACCACAATGCATGGGGTTACTAAAATACATGTGAGCTATACTGTTGTATACAGTTGTTTGAATTTCCTAATATGAGGCTTACATATACACAGTTGTTTGAATTTCCTAATATGAAGCATATAGATAGATACACAATTGTTTGTTGTTGTTGTTGTAGGGTTTACCGTATTTTGTTGTGTATAACGCGCACTTTTTTTACCTAATTTTCTTATCTTAAGTCCGGGGTGCGCGTTGTATACAAGAACTAAAAAAAAAGATTTTTTCCAGGTCGATCTGAAGAGGATGAAGGCACTCACTACTTGTGAAATATTAAATCCATTGTACATTGCATTGTAACTAAAATGTTTACCGGTACTAGCCGTATTAAAGAAATAAATAATGCTTACAAATAGTCTTGTTCTTTTAATTGCTTATGTTAATAAACTGGTTTCATTTCACGTCACTGTGTCAAGTTTTGTTCTGTGCCCCGGCCGGAAATACATGTACATAACGACTGGCAATTTGTTCAAAAGCTGTGCAAAGTGCCGCATTTGAGCGGAACAAATACCACTGTGTGGATTACCGTACTAGTTCCGTAAATGTTCAGTACCGTATTCCATAATTGTTGATCTAATCGAATTTTTCTTCATTTATTATTGGTCGAATTGAAATATAATATGTGTAGAATTCAACTAGTGTTAATGTTCTCATCAGAGCATCTGTTGGGGACATATATATTTTTGCGACTACGGGTTCTTTCTTATGGGAACACTGATACGTTGTGGAAAGAAATAATGTATGAAGTCGGGAAACATTTTTTTCCTCTTTGGAAAATAAGCTTGTTACTTAGTTTTATTTCTCATCTTAAATCATAGTATTTGAGATATCTTTGCGATTATACAGTGATCAATGGCTTCAATGCTTCATCGACTCGGTGTGGTCTTTTCACGGTAATCGGCGCCAGGTAAGCTTTGATGCGCTCAACATAGTTACAATGCTTTGTCTCGGTGAGCAGTATTTAACTGATTCAGGACATACAGCGACTTTTCGAAAGTGATGAAGATAAAGTGGAATTTGAGGGATTTGATGTAATAGACTGCGTTAACTAGACGAACATTTAAAGGGCCCTTTTAAGGGCCAACAATAAAATCGGAAAGATACACTATCAATATTGCCACTTTTTCATTCACTATCTAAAATGACCAACTGTTGTT
Organism: Unio pictorum; assembly: GCA_030141615.1. Lineage (NCBI taxonomy): Eukaryota > Metazoa > Mollusca > Bivalvia > Unionida > Unionidae > Unio > Unio pictorum. The sequence continues at coordinate 5,172,236 of JARLTB010000219.1, read as the reverse complement.
GCACTATGAAAACGGAGCGAAATAGCGGTAGTCAAAATTTTAAAATGCATTATATCACATGCGCGTTATATGGCAGAACTACGTTTTTTCCACTTATTTTGGGTCGAAAATCGGGTGCGCGTTATACATCGGTGCGCGTTATACACACCAAAATACGGTAACACCATTTTTCATATAGATACACAATTGTTACAATTATATGAATTTTCTAATAAGAGGCATATTTATACACAATTATTTGAATTTCCTAATATGAGGTATATAGATACACATCTGTTTGAATTTCCTAATTATAGGCATATAGATACACAGTTGTTTGAGTTGGCTAAATAACAGACATATAGATACATAGTTGTTTGAGTTGGCTAAATAACAGGCATATAGATGCATAGTTGTTTGAATTGGCTAAATAACAAGCATATAGATACATAGTTGTTTAAATTTCCTAATACAAGGCATAGAGATACACAGTTGTTTGAATTTCCTAATTAGAGGGTACAGTTGTTTGAATTGGCTGAATAACAGGCATATAGATACAGTTCAGTTGTTTAAATTGCATGAAATTCTTTCTTGTTAGACATTGTTTTTCTTAAAATTAACATGGCAACCAGATAATTTTGAAATTTTATAAAAACATTTAAGTTAGATATAGAATATTGTAACAATAAAAATGATCACTGTACTTAAATATTAATTATATGAGAAAATGCATCATTTTCTATTCCAGATTAGGTGTTGAATCAGTTTTAGTGGCATCCTTCTTTACTACACTGTACCATAGAATTTCACCCAACATTAGTATTTTATACATTTCTACTGTTATAAAGTTAGTTTCTGTTTGACAACAAGGAGACTTACTCCATGACATGACAATTATGTAACACTCAAACGATCGACATTTCCAGTTATATTAAGGCAGGAAAAGTTTATTTTTCAAGTTCTCAAACATGTCTGGGGATAATAATGATGGTTATTTGTTATTACTAGTACCTTTTTTCTGTTATTACTAGTAATTTTCTTTTTATTTAGGGTCTAGCCCACATGTTTTGTTTTACTGACACACTACCATTTTGTTAAAAAGCACATGCTGTTAAGGGGCTGATTATTGTAAAGTCTGTATTATAGACCCTGAAGCAGTCTTTCAGTTTTAGGGTTTTCTTTGTCCATTTGCAGTGTTATGGTTTTCCCTTTTGTCCATTTGCAGTTTTAGGGTTTTCCCTTTTCTCCATTTGCAGTTTTAGTTTTTTTTTTTGTCCATTTGCAGTGTTAGGGTTTTCTCTTTTGTCCAATTGCAGTGAGTATGAAACAAACAGCTTTAATGAGACACTGATCTTTGAAATTTACCATACTATTATTGTTCACCAAAGAGTCAAGTAAATTACCATACTATTGTTCACCACTGAGTCCAGTAAATTACCATACTATTGTTCACCAAAGAGTCACATAAATTACCATACTATTGTTCACCACTGAGTCAAGTAAATTACCATACTATTGTTCACCAAAAGAGTCCAGTAAATTACCATACTATTGTTCACCACTGAGTCGAGTAAATTACCATACTATTGTTCACCAAAGAGTCTAGTAAATTACCATACTATTGTTCACCACTGAGTCAAGTAAATTACCATACTGTTGTTCACCAAAGAGTCCAGTAAATTACCATACTATTGTTCACCAAAGAGTCCAGTAAATTACCATACTATTGTTCTACAAAGAATCAAATTCACATTCTCTGCTTCTTCTTAAGTAGAAGACAGGGACTAATGTAACCCTCAAATAGTTTGGCTGTAGCTAGCTTAGTCAGCAACACCAGGTACTACATTGATAATCTAAGAAAGAGTTTGTAATTTTAAACCTCTTTAAATTTTACTATATATGGATATTTTGCATTTTTTTCAGTCCTTCCAACAAGCTGCAGATCTGGGAGGAGTTAAAGGTTTTGAGTAAGTGTCCCTGTTCCTAATTTCTTGTCAATTTTTTAAAGTGTATTTTAGGTTCATATTATAGAACAATATGCAAAATGCAGTCAATCGATTTCTTGATTCGGCTGTTCATCCTGTTTGTATCCATCCATCATTGCATTTGGCAGTATAAACAGCTGTATTTATCTCCTCAAAAAATGTTTTGATTGAAAATGTTTGAAAAATGATTATGTTTTTTGAATTTTTTGTTTTAACAGAAGATAATAGGAAAAATATAATACACCACAAAAGTTTGCTTTCTATTACTATTGACACCTCCCTTTTTACACTTTAAAGGGAGATTGCCAAACTTTTATTCTGCAAGTTAATAGAAGATGATATATATTTGAAGAAAGGGTTTGTTATTCTTTATCATGTTTATCTCAGCATACCTATATAATTATCGTCATACATACACTGTGCATATATACAACATTTGGATCATTTGCTGTCAAATATGTATTATTTTCTAATGCATGTAATTTAAAAAATTAAACTTCAGCCAAGAACTTGATTCAAGATATCAGTAGGGAATGAGAAGGAAGATTATTATTGGAAATTTGTGAGTTTGTGTAGGTGTGCGAGAGAGAGAGAGAGAGAGAGAGAGAGAGAGAGAGAGAGAGAGATAAGGGGGATGTTAAATTACTCTGATGAAAATGAAAGTTATTACATTGATGTGTAATGCAATCAGGTTTCCTTTACTTCCATTTAATATATAACCATTATAGTCATCACACCCTACCCATAGAGTGACAATAAAAGGAATTAATATAACGTTTATGCTAAAGGTTCTTTTCTCCCCTCCCTCCCCCACCCCCACTCTCTCTCTCTCTCTCTCTCTCAATCGCACACATATGTAATTGTAGATGAGGGTTGTCCAACACATCATTTCTAGACCAGAATCTGGCCAGTCACAGGTTTCTATTTGGTTTTTCAATCTTTTACAATGTGTTGACATGTACTGAAAATTATAGGTCAAGTTTGTAATAGGTCCCATGTATGACAGAAATTTGCAATGTGTTGACTGGTACTGAAAATTATAGGTCAAGTTTGTAATAGGTCCCATGTATGACAAAAATTTGCAATGTGTTGACTGGTACTGAAAATTATAGGTCAGGTTTGTAAATAGGTTCCATGTATGACAAAAATTTGCAATGTGTTGACTGGTACTGAAAATTATAGGTCAAGTTTGTAAATAAGTTCCATGTATGACCAAAAATTTCAATGTGTTGACTGGTACTGAAAATTATAGGTCAAGTTTGTAATAGGTCCAATGTATGACAAAAATTTGCAATGTGTTGACTGGTACTGAAAATTATAGGTCAGGTTTGTAAATAGGTTCCATGTATGACAAAAATTTGCAATGTGTTGACTGGTACTGAAAATTATAGGTCAAGTTTGTAAATAAGTTCCATGTATGACCAAAAATTTCAATGTGTTGACTGGTACTGAAAATTATAGGTCAAGTTTGTAATAGGTCCCATGTATGACAAAAATTTGCAATGTGTTGACTGGTACTGAAAATTATAGGTCAAGTTTGTAATAGGTCCCATGTATGACAAAAATTTGCAATGTGTTGACTGGTACTGAAAATTATAAGTCAAGTTTGTAATAGGTCCCATGTATGACAAAAATTTGCAATGTGTTGACTGGTACTGAAAATTATAGGTCAGGTTTGTAAATAGGTTCCATGTATGACAAAAATTTGCAATGTGTTGACTGGTACTGAAAATTATAGGTCAAGTTTGTAAATAGGTTCCATGTATGACCAAAAATTTCAATGTGTTGACTGGTACTGAAAATTATAGGTCAAGTTTGTAATAGGTCCCATGTATGACAAAAATTTGCAATGTGTTGACTGGTACTGAAAATTATAGGTCCAGTTTTGTAATAGGTCCCATGTATGACAAAAAATTGCAATGTGTGGTTAGAGCATCCGCCGCAGAAGTGGGAGGTCATGGGTTTGATCCTTGGCCGGGTCATACCAAAAGCCTTAAAAAATGGTACTAACAGCTGCCTCACTCAACACTCAGCATTAAGAGGTTAGTGTTAGGACTGGTTGGCTTGGTGTCTGGATGATGTGACTGGGTGGGACATCATGCTACATGTCTGCGGCATGATGCCCCAGTGTTAGACATCACTATAAACTGCCTCACTGTAGACATCGTAGCGATATGATGGAAAATTGTTAAAGCTACATTAAAAATCATAATCAAACAAACAAACAAACTCTACATTACTTAAAGAAATCTTGGTTATAAATTAAAGTTTTGTCAAGAAAACATTTCCCACTGATATAAATGAGAACAATACGCATTTGTTACAGGAAGGCAAAACCCCTGAAAGGAATAAGAAATTTTTCCCAATGATACAAATGAGAACAGTTGGCAGCTGTTACAGACAGGCAAAAAGACCTGAAATAAATAAGAAATATGTATTACCCAATGCTATTGATAAGAACAGATGGCAGCTCTTTACAGAAAGACAAGAAAAACCTCAAACAAATGAGAACATTTAGCAACTGCTATGCAAAGTCCAAAAAACCTGAAAGCAAGAGAAATTTCCCAATGATATAATAATAATAATAATAATAATAATAATAATAATAATAATAATAATAATAATAATGACTTTATTTAAAGAGGGTAACACAATTAGCTAAGAACTAATCTACCTTGAGGCCCTCCACTGGAAGTCATATAAAGTAGAAATGGAGGCTGCTGTTACAGAAAGGCAAAAAAGTTTGAGGATAACATAACTAATAAGAAACATATCAGGTTTTGTTAATATAAACATAAAAGAAAATATAAACACACACACACACACGCACGCATTGAACATTGATGTATAGTTACACACACACACACACACACACACACACACACACACACACACACACACACACAACATTGATGTATAGTTGTTGTGTTCTGCTGTACATGTATATGATATTGTTCATTTCATCCCAATTTGTCATTGATGTGTTTTAGTATTTTTGTGTTAAATTATAAAACTGTGGAGAGTCTAAAAGAAATGAATGGGTATTGTTGAGCATACTCTATGTTGGCAATGTTTCTATTAAGTTAAAATTACAATTTAGGATGATCATTAGTATTGCCCAGTGACATCATGCTAAGTTGGTTAGTTTTATTCCCAGTTTAGGTCATGCCTAATTTCTTATTACTGAGAATATTGGCTATAAATTTATTACTTCAGGCTTTACAAGATGTGTTGTTATTGTTTACGGTTGTACAATGATGTGCCTGTTATTACGGATCCAGCTGAACATCATTGGGGGTTACATGTTCCTTGACAATGCTGCTGGAAGAAATAAGGTGGTAAGTGTCTAATTGTGTTTCTGAAAATTTCTTGCCTACGTTATTTGATGTAATGCCCATGACTTAACTTACATACCTGCTTATTAGTCAAATCCATCAGCAGACAGCATAGACCTTGATCTCCAGTAATGTCATGTTCTTGTTGGTCAGGGTCTTTGTTGTTGGTTCTACTGATTATTCCTCTCTCTCTCTCTCTCTCTCTCTCTCTCTCTCTCTCTCTCTCTCTCTCTCTCTCTCTCTCTCTCTCTCAAATTATTTTTTTGCCTTAAAAAAATATATAATAAAAAGGAAATATTTTTGGGGGGCTATGAACATACCATGTACAATTAAAATCCTTCCAAGGGGTCGTGTTTTGAAAGTACCATGTACAATTAAATATTTGCCAGAGTCATGCTATAAATGTACCATGTTCAATTAAAGTCATGCCATATGGTGATGCTATAAATGTACCATGTACAATTAAAGTCATGCCATAGGGCCATGTTATGAATGTACCATGTTCAATTAAAATCATGACATAGGGTCATGTTATGAATGTACCATGTAAAATTAAAATCATGCCATAGAGTCATGCTATGAATGTACCATGTACATTTAAAATCATGACATAGGGTCATGTTGTACCATGTGCAATTAAAATCATGCCATAGGGTCATGCTATAAATGTACCATGTGCAATTAAAATCATGCCATAGGGTCATGCTATAAATGTACCATGTTCAATTAAAGTCATGTCATAGGGTCATGCTATAAATGAACCATGTACAATTAAAATCATGCAAAGGGGTCATGTTATGAATGTACCATGTACAATTAAAATCATGCAATGGTGTCATGTTATGAATGTACCATGTACAATACAAATTAAACCATAAAGTCATGCCATGAATGTACAATTAAAATCATAGTTCTTGAAGAACATCAGTCTGCAGCGCTGTATAGTTAAACATTCTTTTGAGAATTTCTTGGTGCTTAAGCCAGTTGACAGATTCTCAAAATCACGAGAACACCCAAATTGATCCATTCTCAGTTTGCTGTCATAAGTTGTTGTAATTTAGGCACAGTTTACTATCATAAGTTGTAGGGACCCCAAGTGGCCATGTGGTCTGAAGCACTCTCCGTTACGGATCACTGCCATCTCACCTCTGTCTGTGTGGGTTCGAGTCTCAGAATCGGCAAATGTGGATATGTGAGAAAGCTTGCCAGTAGCTTCTCGTGGGTCGGTGGTTCTTTCCAGGAATTTTCTCTGGGTTCTTCCTCCACCATTAATACTGGCGGCCATGTATAACCTATTGTGTGCAGAAAAATGGCGTTAAACCCTACAACAACAACTATCATCAGTTTTTGTAATTAATGCTCAGTCAGCAATCATACATTGGTGTAGTTAAAACACTGTTTGCTATCATAAGTTGTTGTAATTAAGACTCAGTTTGCTATCACAAGTTGTAATTTAGACTCATTTTGCTATAGTAAGTTGTTGTAATTAAGACTCCGTTTACTATCATAAGTTGTAATTTAGTCTCAGTTTACTATCATAAGTTGTAATTTCGACTTACTTTGCTATCATAAGTTGTTGTAATTTAGACTCATTTTACTATCGTAAGTTGTTGTAATTAAGACTCAGTTTGCTATCATAAGTTATAGTAATTAAGACTCAGTTTACTATCATATATTGTTGTAATTTAGACTCAGTTTACTATCATAAGTTGTAATTTAGACTCAGTTTACAATCACAAGTTGTAATTTAGACTCATTTTGCTATCATAAGTTGTTGTAATTAAGAATCAGTTTACTATCATAAGTTGTAATTTAGACTCATTTTGATATCATAAGTTGTAATTTAGACTCAGTTTACTATTATAAGTTGTAATTTAGACTCAATTTGCTATCATAAGTTGTTGTAATTTAGACTCATTTAGCCATCATAAGTTGTAATTTAGACTCAGTTTGCCATCATAAGTTGTAATTAAGACTCAATTTGCTATCGTAAGTTGTTGTAATTAAGACTCAATTTGCTATCGTAAGTTGTAGTAATTAAGAATCAGTTTACTATCATAAGTTGTAATTTAGACTCATTTTGATATCATAAGTTGTAATTTAGACTCAGTTTACTATTATAAGTTGTAATTTAGACTCAATTTGCTATCATAAGTTGTTGTAATTTAGACTCATTTAGCCATCATAAGTTGTAATTTAGACTCAGTTTGCCATCATAAGTTGTAATTAAGACTCAGTTTGCTATCATAAGTTGTTGTAATTAAGACTCAATTTGCCATCGTAAGTTATAATTTAGACTCATTTTGCTATTGTAAGTTGTTGATATTAAGACTCAGTTTCCTATCATAAGTTGTAATTAAGACTCAGTTTGCCATCATAAGTTATAATTTAGACTCATTTTGCTATTGTAAGTTGTTGATATTAAGACTCAGTTTCCTATCATAAGTTGTAATTAAGACTCAGTTTGCCATCATAAGTTATAATTTTGACTCAGTTTGCTATCATAAGTTGTTGTAATTAAGACTCAATTTACTATCAGTTTACTATCATAAGTTGTTGTAATTAAGACTCAGCTGTCATAAGTTGTTGTAATTGGGACTCCATTTTCTATCATAAGTTGATGTAATATTCAGATTAAGATACAGTTTGGTATCATGTTTTGGTGGTGTTTTCAGATTGAGACTTCTGTTTGGTATCAGATTGAAAATCAGTTTGATGTCATATATTTTGTTCCGGTTTTCAGACTATACCCTTCTGAGACTTAAAAAAGCTTACTGTTCCAAACCTCAGGGATTTAAATATCCAATTTTTCTTATCAATTGTCTTATCTCAAGGTCAGACTGTAGTTGTACCAGTGGTGAACATTTTCTTGTGATAAATGCACATACAGCTGCAAACATCATGGACTAAGCTAAGAGTGTATTCTGTCAAGGTGCAGACCTTGATCTGCAAGCCCTTTATAAATCAGCAGATCTGAGTCTTTGATGATGAATGTTAACTTTGCATTATACACTAGTACATTGTGTAATAGATGTAAAAACCCAATTTTGTTTCAGTCAAAAGAACTTGCTCCAAAAGAAGTACAGGAGAAATATCTGTCCTTAATCAGGGTATTTTTCTCTGAAGGTAATCTCTCAGATTGTTGTCAGCAATTGTCCCAGTTTCTTTAACTATTTCTTATTCATATTTATCTTTCTGTCCATTTATCCTAATAGGTTTAAATTTAACTGATCATGCCTCTCACACACCTACCTCCAGCCAAACCACATTGAAAACACTGTAAACTTGGTGATATCAATCTAAATAAATGACATTTCAGAGAGCTTGAGTAAATTTTTAGAGTATTAAACCAAAATTGATTACCTGTTCATTTAAATGCAGGAATTATCTCAGTTTCTCTGGATATGATTTATTTACAATCAAAATTGCATTGACATCTAGCCAGTGTAATTTAATTAAATTTTGATACATTTATTGTAGCTTCCAGAATGTTTCATAAATGCCTGTTATGTCTAGTGGAAAATACTTATTGATCAACTTTTAAATGCCTGAATAAACATAAGAAACTTATAATCACACTTGCTAAGTAGTTGTTTTAACTGAAACCTATACAAGATTTACAGTTTAAAATGGACTTGTGGCTTACGTAGTGTTATGAAGCTGTCATCTGCATTACTGAATTTAATAAAATTATAAAAAGGCTGTCAGATGATAGGCATATTGATAATTCCATACAGGTGAAATTAAATAGAAATGGCAATGTTGAAATTAGTTTGACTATTCAGAATTTTTACATCATGAGTAGCGTGTGAGTTAGAATTTTAAATGATTTAGCATGTTTGAAGTTGTTCCCATGAAATTATTTTTCAGTATTGTAATACTTACATTTGGCATTGTTTGTTTCTTTTACAAATGCTGCCAAACACACTGGGTAAAGTGATTGTTATGACTATGGTCATTAACATAATAACAGAAAGAAGCAAAACCAACGAGTTTTGTAAAACATAATAAATAATTTAATTATCAAAGATATAGTTGAAACTATGCGAAGTTACAGTAATATGAATCAAATCCTAAATAATTCTGATAAAATTCAATAAAAGTCCAAAAGAATGAAAAGTTCTGTTTAAATTTCAGAACTGGAAATGTACTGGTCAGTCAAGATGGCATCATCCAGAACTCCTAATAATTAACAACAGTTCCAGAATAATATTTGTCCAAAAAATGAGCACTTTCTATTTTCACAGAACAAAGGATTTTCCTCTCAAATATTATCTTAGGACAACATAAAACACATGTGCAGACTTACAACAAGAAATGAGAATGTCTTCAAAAAAAGCAACGAATCTGATTGCTAAGTTCTCTCTTTAAATACATTGTCTATTATAACTATATTTCACAATATACACAATGTGACAGATCTTACTTCTCAGCTTGTTTCAAAATTACCTATTCATGTGACCTAGCCCAACCAGTGTGAATTTAACTCTGCCAGAACTATCCAGGCCCCATCAGTCAATTTAAAATTAATTCAAAGGCACCATTAAGCTTTATTACGACGATTATTGTTAGTAATTGTCAACATATACAATAGCATCTATTTATAGATCACATGTAAGTTTACTCTCATAACAGACCATGTCACATAGGCAAAATCTCACTAAAGAAATTCTGTACAATTTACAGCCATTACACCCATTAGGATACAGCTGCATGTTATTTTATTAGCTGCATATTTACTGTTTAAATGTTTACTAAGATACATTGTATGAACACAAGTTTTGCCACATTTTGGGTAAAAGCTGAATTTAACAAACTGATGTGAGAACATATTTCTCAACTCTATGGTTTATTTGAACAGTGGGTGAGGTATATGTTAAATTGTCCTATCATCTCCTTACAGTTGCATCAATTTTCATGAGGACTATCTTTGCTTTTGACAGGTCTAGCAGAGTTTATTCCAGTTGTGAAAGATGCTGTTATGAAGGAGACAGGGAGGTATGTAACAGGCATGACAGTTTGACCATAATCCATTCCGATTGCTGAGAACTAAATGTTTTTTTAAATAGTGTTGAAATTATTTGACTAGTTGTAACTTCCGGACAACTTAGTCATAGATTGTATTAAAAAAATTTTTTTAGTTGTATCATCAGAACACTTTAGTTATTAGTAAGAGGCCACTGTCATGTTGCCGATTTACAAATATATATGAATGAAAACTGAAAATGACAATTACTATCATTATGATAATGTCAGCTGAGTGGGCTTGTTTTTAATTATCAAGCACATGTATTGTTCCCTGCCACTAAAGTAAGGATAAAGAGAAATGGTCTACATCCAGCTTTCCATTCATCTGTTTGCCTTGTGTGTGCTCAAGCATCCTTATTTAATATTTGATATAAGCTAAATTGCTGCAAAGCTTGATCTCAACAACAGCTCAGACCAGTTCAATTATGAACACATTCTGCTTGTATTTCTTAGAGTTGTGACACTTGATCATCTTAGCATAGGTAGTGTCAGTGCTTGGCTAATTGAAAACTTGTGATTAAAGTTAAACCAGGTTAATTATACACAAGCATATATGGTATGATACTTTATCTCAATAAAAGCTTCAATCAGATTGATGAAGCACAATTTGCAATTACTTCTTAGAGTCATGGCCCTTTGCCATCTGAGCATTGGTATTGCTAATCATGCACAATCATGCAAAGACTATCATCCATAAATTTCCTTTGATTTAAATTATATTTGCAGTGAAGCTTCACCTTTACAAGATATTTTATCAGTTCACTAATAAGCAGATTAGGCTTGTATTTCTGGGAGTTAATGCCCTTGATCAATGTATACATCACATGACTAGTGAATGCTCAACCTTTCACACTTTTTTGTTGTACTGATAATAGAACAGAACTGCTTATGTGAAAGCCTTTCATACAGTTCTGACATCCATTAGCAAAAGTTTGTTATATTGCTGCTCCAAAGAAATTAAATCACAAAACTTTACAAACACTTATTTCATGGTCTGTTTGGTCCTGAATGAAAATCTCAAATATAGTAGCTACATCAGTCTGCTTGAAAATAATTTTTTCAGTATGTAACATTAATTTTGAATGGACATTCATATCAATAGGGGTTTTCACTGAAAGACTTCAAAAGATGTCTAGTTGGTTATAAATGAAAATTATACTGATCTGACATCTGATATAGCTGCTATAGCAGTGTCTTGAAAATATTGTCATTACTGACCACTTTAAACAGATTTATCAACATGGGCTTTTCAATAAATTACTTACGATGTCTGGTTGGTCAAAAAAAAAAACGTTGTGCCCCTTGGGCATCCAATATGTAGGTATAGGGCATGAAAATTGAAATACCGGTTTTTGCAAGTAAATCAAGCTATTTTTCAATGGAGATGTATCCATGAATGATAAAAATTCAGTCTCAACTATCTTTGTGATGCAGCGTGGCATACTTTTGTGATATGAAAGGAGTGGGGGGTGGTTCTCAAAATGCAGTTTTGTCAATTTTTAGAAAAACATGGTCCTACTTAATTTCATGAAAATGAACAGTCTTCAACTTTGGATTGTGCCAGAAAACATGTTTATAGCTTCAGTTTTAATTAGGACAAACGATGAAAAGCTATACCAAATTATACATGTCGTCAGCCTGCTGAAGAATGTGTGTACCCTTTTCCCGAACCCATAATTATTTTCATGAAATCTAACACAACTGTTGGACATTTGTGACAACTGTTTCATGTTTGTATAAATTATTTCAACAGAATATTGCCATGCTTAATAAATACTAAAAAATTGGAAATTTGTGAAACAACCCCAAGTCATTGTTTACATCATTCTTTGTCATTATTTTGAACAGAGCTTTCTAGGATTAAATTCATACAGATATAATCTTGCCATGACATCGTTCATTTAAACAAGTTTGATACATAATTTGAAGAAAAGACATAAACACTATTTTTGCTTATCTGAATGAAAATATAGATATTTATATGAAATAGCTTCTAGCCCTTATTAAATTGAGTTTTATACACTAACGCTGTTCACCGACAATGGGGTCAATGTGATAAATATTCGAGGGATAATTTGACCTACACACCGGTCATTGCAGATATGGCTGAAACGACCAGATAGGATTCCTGAATTGAGACTTCATACAGTAAATAGAGGTTACTCAGAAATATGAAATATACATGGATATATTCCAAATTGTTGGAAGCTTAAGACCTACCGTGTTTTTTAGTATTACCTCCTCTTAATGTATGAAAATAAAATTTTAAAAATTGTCAACGCTTCGCAAAAATACTTATTTTTTCTTCTGTGGGCTGCTTAATACCATAAACAAGTATCCGGATATGTATTCTGTTGGGTTCCAATGATTTTACATTCAAACGATCCAAATTTGTCTCAAAATCTGTAACAGCAGACCACTGTTCTGGAACCAAAGCGGCATCAGAAAACGGGAAGCCAGAAATGGTTATTTCCCCTGTCAGTCCTATACCTACAGTATGGTCACCATGGTGACTGGTGGCACTGAGAAGTTTATTATCTACTTTGAGAGAGTGACATATGTAAGGTGAAGTTGTTTGCATTTAAAACAGTGGTGAAAATTTTGGCATACCTCTAAGCTACTTTTATGTAAGGTGGCTGACATTTCTTTGGATGTTGCTCTTTTGGAAATCGTAAATGATCTAAGCACACTGGTAACTAAAATGACCGTTCCCTCCCTTGTGCTAAAATAATCAGCCTGAATTTGTCTAAAATACAATATCCTTAAACAGCTATTAAAATAAGGAAAATTAATTTTGACAGACTAAGACAGTAAAAGTACAATGAATGAATTACCAGATTCATAAAATGTAAAAGAAGTTATCATCTCTTATTTCGACAATTTATCAAGAAGTGAAAATGACCAACTGAAGCTAGCACGTTTTCAAAAAATTATTTCAGCCACATTTACCATTCAAATAATTCTCTGCTAGGTCTCATATGAATTTGATAAGGATCTGAATTTAACTCCATTTTACAGAGTTAGTGCCATTGTCTAGCCAATGTATTGTTTTGAATACTCAGTGACCTGCACCTTGTGATTAATATGTCACATTTTTTGAAAAGTTTTATATTGTCAAGATCTTCATTAAGTGATTAGCAACTTTGGACCATATTTTACAAAGTTTTGTTCCTTGATTGTCTTGGAATATTTTATTTGCTGATGGAAGGTTGCATTACAATTTGTCAGTGTTCAGTTATATTAGCTGTGAAGCGTCATATTTAGCAGGGAAAATTTTGACCATGTTTTGCTGTTATTGCCTATAATTGACTCAACACTACAGTAAGTTCCTTTAAGTGGGAGGTGGCTGAGGACAGTGTTCATGTTAGTGGCAGATTCTTGTGAAAATAATTATTTGTTTCTGTCAGCAATTTTTCTGTAAATGGATGAAACATGATGCATACAGAAACAGTGGCATAATACTGATAACTATTTTGACTGATTTATGAAACATGATACATACAGAAACAGTGGCATAATACTGAAAACTATTTTGACTGATTTATGAAACATGATACATACAGAAACAGTGGCATAATACTGATAACTATTTTGACTGATTTATGAAACATGATACATACAGAAACAGTGGCATAATACTGAAAACTATTTTGACTGATTTATGAAACATGATACATACAGAAACAGTGGCATAATACTGATAACTATTTTGACTGATTTATGAAACATGATACATACAGAAACAGTGGCATAATACTGATAACTTTTTTGACTGATTTATTCCTAGTTATCTACTTATCCAAGTTTATGGGCATTACTTTGTTCAACATCATATGAGACACCTCCCTTTCATCCAAAAACAAATTTGTGTTAAATTTGAACCATCCATACAGGGATTTGAATTAATTTGGATTAATATTCATTCCCAAATAGTGGTAAATATTAGTTTGTGAATATTTTGTGAAATGTTTACATTTTCTCTTCTTGACAATTTTGAGACCACATTGGACAATATGTCTTTGATGGATGCTGCCATTGACAGTTTCGTGCACATTGCCTGTTGTTCACTTACCATGTTTGTAACAGGTGTTCTTTTAATGATTTGTAAACAAACTGCATCATTAATTTATACATTTTTTGGGGGATGCTTTTAAATTTTGTTTCAGTGAAACCTGTAGATGAAACATAAAATAAATGCAGCAAGTTCAAAACTAATGAAGACACAAATAAGTTAAGTCTTGCATGTACAAAATATACTTTACCAGTAGATTTGTTTGATTAGGATTTTTGACGTAGCTTTAACAATTTTTCAGTCATATCACTACGCTGTCTGCAGTGAGGCAGTTTATAGTGATGTCTAGCACTGAGGCATCATGCCGCAGACATGTAGCATGATGTCCCACCCAGTCACATTATCCTGACACCAGGCCAACCAGTCCTAACACTAACCTCTTAATGCTGAGCGTCAAGTGAGGCAGCTGTTAGTACCATTTTTGTAAGTCTTTGGTATGACTCGACCAGGGATCGAACCCACGACCTCCTGCTTTTGCGGCGAACGCTCTAACCACTAGGCCACCGGAACGGTACTTTTACCAGTAGAATGCATTGTGTAATCCAACAGTGTATAGTTGACCAATGCAAAGTAAAGATGATGACTGGGAAATGTTAAAAAAATTCCTACTAGTAATAAGGATACAGGGGGAGAATACCCTCATTTTTAGGCAGAAAAGGTGGCAAAAGTCCAAGCCTGGCATTTTGGGCCTTTAAGTTTGGGAGCTTTTTAATGGATCCATCAGATCTATCTTTACTACCATATAGCTGTCTGAGGCCATCCATGATTGACTGCTCCAGTGGTCTAGTGGTTAGAGTGTCGGCCGCGAGAGCAGGAGGTTGTGGGTTCGATCCCTGGCCAAGTTATACCAAAGACTTACAAAAATAGACTAACAGCTGCCATGCTTGGTGCTCAGCATTAAGAGGTTAGTGTTAGGACTGTTCTACCCGGTGTCAGGATAATGTGACTGGGTGGGACATCATGCTACATATCTGCGGCATGATGCCCCAGTGCTAGACATCACTATAAACTTCCTCACTGCAGACATTGTAGTGATATGACTGATATTTTTAAAAGGCAGTTCAGGGTAAGATAGAGTATCTATTAAATGGATGGACAAAGTGGGTCAAATGGATGTAAATTCTTGGTCAAACCGATGGACATTGTGGGTAAAATGAATGGACACGGTGGGTCAAATGCATGGACATTATAGGTCAAATGGATGGACAGAGTGGGTCAAATAGATGGACAGAGTGGATCAGATGGATGGACATTTTAGGTCATATGGAATGACATTGTGGGTCCATATGGAATGACATTGTGGGTCAAATGGATGGACATTGGGGGTCAGAATGGATGGACAGAGTGAGTCAGATGGATGAATATGGTGTGTTAAATGGATGGACAGAGTGGGTCAAAATGAATGGACTTGTGGGTCAAATGAACAGAGTAGGTCAAACGGATGAATAGAGGTAGTCAAATGGATGGACAGAGTGGATCAGATGGATGGACATTTTAGGTCATATGGAATGACATGGTGGGTCCATATGGAATGACATTGTGGGTCAAATGGATGGACAAATGGATGGACAAAGTGAGTCAGATGAATAAACAGAGTGTGTCAAATGGATAAACAGTAAGTGAAATGGATGGACAGTTGGTCAAATGATTGATTTATGGGTCAAATGGACAGAGAAGGTCAAATGGATGAACAGTGTAAGTGAAATGGATGGACAGAGTGGATCAAATAGATGAACAGAGTGGATCAAATGGATGGACATTTTAGGTCATATGGAAGGACATTGTGGGTCAAATGGATGGACAGAGGGTCAAATGGATGGACATTGGGGGTCAGAATGGATGGACAGAGTGAGTCAAATGGATGGACAGAATGGGTCAAATAGATGGACAGAGTGAGTATCACAGTATTCCCACTACATCTGAAGTAATTGGAAACCAGGTTAAGAAACTACATCTTCTGTCAATAGTAACAGTTATTTTAGTCCTTTCTGTTTGCAGATATGTTATAGAGTAAATGATTTTTATCCTCTTCTTTCAGTATTTCCTTGAAGGAAAAGTTGTCAGTCAGTAACATTACTGCAATTGTGAGTCATATTCGTGAGAGAATTGAAAATGGAAGAGAGAGCACACTGAGGGAGCTCCCCACATTACCGTTGGGTAAATACATGTTGAATGTCAACAAGACTTCAGTACAGGTAAATGCAACTTTTTTAAAAAACATTTTATATACTTAATTTTGTCATTTATTTGACAGGTAATGATAACCTGTATAAAGTTCTTGCTCAGTTTGTGGTGAATGCTGGCCACTAGAATGGTGGAAAATGGAAAACTGACAGAAAACTTTCCTCAAGTTTCAACGTGATGTTTCATTTTCTGATTATCAATATGTCTAACTGAGCATGTCTTAATAAGTATCCATAGATTTGTATATTTCTCTATTTTTGTTATCTATTTTTGTTATCTATTTTTATTATCTCAGTAGAGAGGTTTCATATCCATGTCCAGTCATACTGTTATGTCATAATCCATTTCTGCTCAGTAAATATTTTAAGTTCTTCATGGATTCAACTGTATTTTGTATAAGACTTCTACATTAAAAAGACTCAGTTCAAGTTTGATTCTCGCAAAATAGGAAAGTTTTATTTGAGTTAGGATATGAGGATATATAAAGAGGATTATTAATTTTGAGTTGTAAAAACATATTGACTGCTTCTTATTAAATGCACTGTATTACAGTACCGATTTTTGAGTTGATACACAATTCTGTGTGGCTAGCTTGGTAGCTATCTTCATATCTATTTCCGCCTATCTAACATATCTATCTATATTTATCTGTATTTGTTGCCAAAGATATTACATGAATAATCAGGATAAAAGTTAGTAATAAAACATCTTGATTGAAAAGTACATTTATTGAGTTCTTTTATTCTTCTGTTTTCTTCAAGGATGACATAGAATCAGATATATACACCAAACTGCTGTATGAAACACGTGACGTGCTTGAAAGGTATACACAAACTGTAAATGTAAATAAGGCCTTAAGTGAGCTTATGGTATGGTCTTCCTCTTGCATCTTTATGTGGTCTTTTGTCATTTGTCCATCGACACTTGAATGTTACAATTCCAGTAGCTTTATTTTACAGTCCCAGTAGCTGTATGTTACAATTCCAGTAGCTGTATGTTACAATTCCAGTAGTTTTATATTGTTCCTGTAGCTTTATTTTACAGTCCCAGTAGTTGTATGTTACAATCCCAGTACCTGTATGTTACAATCCCAGTTGTTGAATGTTACAGTTCCAGTAGCTTTATGTTACAGTTCCTGTAGCTTTATGTTACAGTTCCAGTAGCTTTATGTTACAGTTCCTGTAGCTTTATGATACAGTCCCTGTAGCTTTATGTTACAGTCTCAGTAGCTGTATGTTACAATCTTAGTAGCTGTATTTCTTAACTGATTTTGATCAAACTTGGTATGCCATGCTTAAATCAGCAAGATCTTAAGGAAGTTGATAACATAAGCTGTCATTTTAGGGGAGCTGTTTGTCAGCTGTATTAGATGGAGTATTAGTGACACAATGCATCATATTGATCAAGCCTTTTGTCAGCTATGAATATAACTTTTTATTGTCATTATTCTTGGTTTTCAGACCAAGTATCTTACAGTGCTTGGCTTTCAGCTTGTTGGTACTCTAAACCCTCTTCCTGTGCCATTCTTCTGTTTCTTTAAATATGTTACCTAATCATAATATTTAGGAAAACTATTCTACCTTGCAAATCCAGCCCTCCCAGATAATACGTTTAGCTAAAAAGAGCTAAAAGTTATCAGCCTACATAGGTGGCGGTCTGACAAAGTGATCTCCCCTTGACTTAGAGATTGTCAGCAATACCCATAAATATCCCTGTTACTACTAATGCTTTTGCCAAGAACCATGCCCTCACCACAAGAGATCTCACAAAAATCAGAATCAACTTTAATAAGATGGAGGAGTTCTCATTTTTAAGGCAAGCATACTCCATCAATATTTTCAACTTTTCTTTCTACCCAAGTCAACGAAGTTCTGCCCTTAAAAATTTACCACACTTTGTCCTCTTTACATATTTGTATTTAGGTACTTGCACAGGTAGTCGATGTGACTTCACAATAACTTATGTTTGTGCAATTTCCTTGGACCTATATGAAACTCTTAATATATGTATAATGCCACAATGGAAGCTTAAATACAGATGAGTTTTTTCTACTAATACATTTAGCATCTGGATGCCATGCTTTGTTACATTTACCTCTTGCGTGAACCTCTTATAGGTAGTATATGAATTATTTTGGTGTCTACTTGGACACTTCATAGTTTTATTAAATTTGTCTGCAATCACTTTTTTCCAGGTAACACTGTAAGTTATTGCTATGCACAAAAGTTTTGTTCAATAATAAGAGACAGGTGTTGAGCTAGAACAGCTTTTTATGTTCTATTCTATTAGTCTTAAAGATTAGACCATGGGTGAAGTACAGAAATGCACAGCTAAAGACATTGTAAGCCTACATGTTGAAATGTCCTCAGTGCTGGATAAGGGAGATAAATCAACAGAGGGCGTGACTGTTACAAAATGCTATAAATCCACATGATCAGAGACAGCCTGGCACCCATGTCACTGCCACAGCACTCATTGTTGTCAATACGGATAGGCCTTGCCTCATCAGGGTTCCACACTTTACTTCTTAATGAACAGCGAGGAAATGAGCAAAACAAAGTAACATCTTGCACAGCCAATACATGGATCTAACATCCTGTAACCTTCCACAACATTATGACATGGATGACATCCCCACTACCAACATGGCCTCCTTCTGTTTTGACTGGTCAAGACCTGTTATAAGGGATCATACAGACAAAGACTTGAACATAGACATGAAAATCAATCTGCTGTCCAGTCTGTTGAACCTGGTATATACAGGAAATTATGGAGACCAGTCTAAGCCCTATACTGTTTAGTGTCTCAACTTCTGACGTGTTATTTGTTAGTTCTCTCAACCCTTGGTCATTAGAATAGACTTTTTAATCAGTGACCAATTGGAAATCACCATTTTTACTTAAGGGTGCTTCAGGAGTTTGTCAGCGGCAGACCTTGACACACTTTGCCAGCTCCTTCTTAGGCAACTCAAGAGACATCAGCCTCACCTTGTGCAAGCAAAGATGAGGATGCTTGTCATGGAAAGACTGAGCCCTCATAGTTTGAGTTGAAGGAATATTCTACCTTTTACCGTTGGAGTTCTGCCCTCCTCCCCTTACCCTACCAACCACCTGGTCAGATCTCCAGCATCTATTGATCTTATCACAAAAACAATCCAACTTCAAATTACTTCCATTGGCTGCCAGAATTACAAACATTTTTGAACTACTTACAAAATCAGTTACAAGATCCCAGCAACAGTTGTATCTTTTTGGCTCAAAAGCACTTAGTTTTCATTGGCAGTTCTATAATTGTCATACACCAAGTTTTCATTTAGACAACCCAACAGTTGATTGACATTGCAGGTTTTGGGATGATAATAGCTGGTCTGGATTGTAGTATCTATGGGCTCTATGCTGTACTTGGTATTGATGGCTCTCCTCCAACAGGTGAAACAGAACTCACCTTCTGCTTCAAAACCACAGGAGATACATGGGAGTCAGTCTCCAGAATGGCCTGGGTCTTGAACAGAGCTGTGCAACTTACTTTATCCAATGCCATCACAGCAACTGCAAAACTACAGTTGGCAAAACAAGATGCACTGCTTTATATCTCCACCTTCCTTAAGGATCATCATAAGGCTAAGCTGTGATTACAAACATTATCCCTAATCTATTTTTTAATGGCCACATTGCAAACAAGCCACTAGTGAGACAAATTTTCCTTCTCACAACTGCAATAATGATACAGGAGCATTTCAGAAAATCAACAAAAGAACCCAAAAGGACACAACTCGAACACAAACCTCTGAAAGCTGCCTCTGAAAGCTGTTTTATCATAGTTCCTCTCATCGAATACTATAGCCCTCATGAACCAAAAGTTGACAAAAGACAGGTAGTGATCACAAAGTGTGGCAAAGCTTCTCTACATGACTGCCCCTATCTCTAAAAAAAAGACATCATATCTGCACTGACCTTACCACAGATCCTAGTAGCAGGAGACTTCAGTTCTTTGCTGATTTTGTTTATTTATTGCAAGCTCTCCCATTTAGACTCAACATCAGTCCCATGATCTTCACATGTCTGATGACCATGTTAAGGTACATTTTCAGACCATCATCAAGGTGGCAATATCAAGACATTATTCTGCAAAAATATTAGTTGACTGATACATTAGAACATGACAAGATAAGCCTTGCTACACTGGTTACAAATCTGGGTTTCCTTATCAGCAAGGACAAATACAAACAGTTTGTTCATCTTGGTATGCAAATTCAATACACAGGTAAACAAATTATGTCTCCTTCAGGAATTGGGACCTTGGTGACTTTGTTAATCTCAGGGTTAGCTCTCTTTCTCTGCACTACAAATTCCTCTGCTCTGTAGGCTTGTTCAACAGTGCAATAGCAGACCTCATTATTCTCAGTATTCTAGGTTGTCTTTATATTCACCTGTTACAAAGGGATATTTTATACGATTGGAGGCCAAAGGTTTGCCCACTGGACCAACCTCTAGCCATTTCCACAAATATGAGATACCTGCTGCAGATTTGGCTCCGATTGTGTATACCTCGGCAAGTACAACCTCCAGAGATCACAGTCTGTACGGATGCAAGTTCAGAAGGCTGAGAAGGAGGGCACACCTGCCATCTTTTCAGAAGTCATTGAAGTGTGGTCTTCCCAGGACCAGCTTTTACATGTCAATATACTTCAGATAAAGGCCATTTTGAAAGCCTTTCACTGGTGGCAAGAATTCTTAACTGGAAAGGGAATCCTATTTTTATCAAATTACTCTACCTGTGGTTACTTATCTCAAGGCAAAACTTTGTCCCATTTGTGTAATGGTATGGTACTTTCTAAAGTGGCGTCATCAACAGCAAATCCATGTCCAAGTTCATCTTATTCCTTGATGTTAAACATAATAGCAGATTTTTCATTCCAGAACAATCAACTTACGCTAATTGAGTGTCTCTCCATCCCTCTGTTTTCACTCAAATTCGTACCCAATGGGACTGACCATTGGTGGACCTGTTTGTGACAATGTGGAATACCAAGCTCCCATCCTTTCTGAAATCCAGACCAATTCCCAAAGTCTGAGCAGTCGATGTGCTATCCATAGATTGGAATGCATACCTTTAACTCTGATCTGATTCCAAAGGTGGTAGAGAAAGCAAGAGAATTGGAGTGTTGCCTCGTTCACATTGCACCACTCAGATGGGAGAAGTCATGGATCAATGATTTCATCAATCTCACAATGTAAATTCTCTGGAAAATATAGGCTTTCCCTCATCTACTCAGACAACCATGATGGTAGTTGTCTCACTCCAATCCAGAGCTACTGGATCTGCATGTCTGGATCATATTAAGCATGCCCTCAGAAATGAACAGTTTTCACAGCCAGTCTTGGAGAAAATTGCTTAAGAAGGGAGACCATCCACTCTGAAAGCATACGAAGGCAAATTGGAAAATGTTTACACAGTGCTGTACTCAAGCATACATTATACCTATACAGGCATCTATACCTGAAAGAGCTAACTTTCTCCTCTGGCTTTTCCATGAGAGAAACCTATTACTAAGTTCAATCAGTGGTTACCACTCCAAGATTGCTGAGATATTTTCTCATCATGGAAGAGAAGATATCTGATAAAACAAAGACTTTTCTGATCTTTGCTCCAACTTTGATTATACACGGTCAAAAGTGTGTGGCTCTGTGTCCAAGGTGGAACCTATCATGGGTACTAACCTGGTTGAACATAACACCATTTGAGCATTTCAAGGTTATCATTGACTCGCCATTTCATACACGACCTTCTTCCTCCTCTTGTTAGTGACGTTAGAGTACCTGAATTACATGCAGTTCCAACAATACAGGTCAGTTTTGCTCATGATGGTTCCCTCCTTCATTGCCATGAACAGGCTTCCATCCATGAGTAACCAGACCTTTGTAATAAAATCATTGTCTACTCTGGAAACTTCCATTAAAGGCCACCAACAAATCCGTGCATGAGCTTGAAAAGACAGCCATTGCGTCAAGGGAGATCTGGCCTATTATTACCTCAAAAACATGAACAGGAAGCACATACTCTTTTTTTTTCTTCCTGGATTTAAGTGGTTAATTCATGCTGCATATCAAGAAATAACTGCAGCTCAAGTGAATTTGTTACACATTTCGCTCACAGGGTTAGAACAATTGCCACAAGACTTTGACCACATCTGCTGTTCTCTGACAATATCCATGCTTTGGGATGGAGAATGGAGTTCACATTATACAGATTATACCTCTTGGGTCTTTCATCCCAAAAGGCTTTATTTGATCTGGTGCAATCTACAACTGTGGCACAACAGTCCTCTGGATTTGCTGGATGGAAAAGTTTCCCATTTAGAAGCCACTCACCTACAGATGCAGTCTTTTTCTGCCAGGTTACCTTGAGCCTGTCTCACATACTTTAGGAGACCAAAGATGTACATCCATCCACTTTTTACCTATTCTCATAATGCATTACCATATTTAAAGAATAATTTTTTTCATGTATCTTGCTCATTTATAGTACACATACACCCTGTGCATCCCTATAGAGAGCATGCCGCCATACACTCCAGTACTGAGAAATTCATGGGTTTTGATGCCAATCCCTATATTTTGGGAAGGTGGGCAGATAACTTTTAGCTCTTTTTAGCTAAATGTATTATCTAGGAAAGATTTGTGAGGTAGTAGTAAGGTATTATGATTAATATCTTGGCATAGAAACATATTTTTCTAGGCAAATATAGTTTAAATTTTGGTAGGAATGTAAACCCTGGATATCAGGTGAGCAGTATTTAGTCTACTGTTTGTCTTTTTTTTTTCTTCATGTGTCTTGATTCATTTAAAAAGTCTAGGGAATTTGAATTGAATAAAATTTGTTTATGTGTTTCTTTTATGCAGTTGTATTAATCATCCAAAACTTCCTGCAGTTTCATCCTCAGTGTTAGTTGTCTTCACTCTCTGTTTGTATGATTAGGATTTTTAACATAGCTTTAACAATTTTTCAATCATATCGCTATGATATCTGCAGTGAGGCAGTTTATAGTGATGTCTAGCACTGAGGCATCATGCCGCAGACATGTAGCATGATGTCCCACCCATTCTTATTATCCTGACACCAGGCCAACCAGTCCTAACACTAACCTCATAATGAGCAGCAATCTGTTGTTCAGTGTGCGCAGTGGCAGCCATCGTGAAATATTGTTATTGTTACTTCTCAACAAAAATAATATGGATATAAGAGTTTTCACCAGAAGACTTCGTATGATGTCCAGTTGATTCTAAATTAAACTGGTGCTGAGGTTACTTTAACTATGGCTGACATGGTGGCCATTTTGAAAATCTTGTTATTGCTACTCTTACAGATTGGATGGTCATATCTACATGTGATTTTCACGTGAAGTCTTCTAATAGTTTTTGTTGGTCACAAATGAAAATGATGCCCACCATATCAGTTATCTTGAATATATGTTGTTGTTACTCCTCCAGAATAGATGGTCATATTCACATGGGGTGTTTACTTAGTGCTGTGTTGTTGGTCTTAAGTTAATATGGTTCATATCTTATATCCAATATGGCTGCCACAGCATCTGTTTTTTAATCTTGCTTTGCTAAAAAATATTAGAGATGGTTTTGACACTCAGCAGTTAGAAGGAAGAATTGAGCTTATCTTGAATGCCTTTAAAATTCTTATCAGCAACTAGAGCATCAATCCCTTTGAGGAACTTATATTTTTTTAAAAGCATACGTGTACAAAAACATTTTGGTAAATAAGAATTACCATAGTTAGTAGACCATCCCATTTTTATTTTGATTCCCTTTTATTTTCACTTGGTGTGAAGCATCTGAAATAGTTTCTGTTGATTTATCAGGTTTTCTTTCTTCCATTTTTTTCCTAGTAATGACTTCCACACAGTGTTCAAACTTTGTCTTGACCGTGGTTTTGGCAAACTACTAGACTTCATTGCTGATCACTTCAAAGAAGTGCAGAAAACAGAAACTTCAGTCATAAGGTAGGCTAGCTCTTTCGTGACCAATATCAAGGAAATTTTGTTAAAAGGATTTATTAAAGTAGTACTGCAGTTGAAAATGCATGAATAGGTTAGATGCAAATTATTACCTTACTCGCTTATAAGTCAACTTGATAACAAGATGACTCCCCATTTTAGAGTTACAAAATGCCCATTTCTCTTTGGTCCTCCTATATATATTTGGCACGAAATCAAAATGAAGGAGAAAACCACTGTACAATTAAAATTATATTATTGAGTGGAATATGTTAGAAATATATTGACAACTTACAATTTGTCTATGTTGGTGTTATAAAATCCAAAATACAGATGTCCTTGTCTGAATTCACAATAGTTCCATATGTTCCAGTCCAACAATACTATCGAGGTCTTTGTAATTACAGTGAATACTAATTTGAATAAATAAATCCAAATGAAAAAGTTATCACAACAATAAGACTGATTTTGCATCAGATGTTAAGGCAAGAATGAGTAATTTCTCAAGCAAACATTATATAAAAAGCTAAGACAAAACAATGGAATCAGGATGTATGTCAGACCTCTTTGAAACATTGAAAGCTGTCAACATGTCTAAACATGTTTAACACCATTGATAGCGAACTGAATATTTAATCCACACTCATAACGAAATATGTATTTACAAAATAAATGTTACTGGTCTGGTATACCATTAACTTGATTTTGGACAAGGTCTCGTAAAAAATACATAACATAGTCAGTTAATCAAGCCAACAAACAATATAAATTAAATCAATACTTCTATTTCATTAAACACAGTGTTTAAACCAGGGGTCAAACAAACTCAAACTACCCCGAGGGCCCCATGAGGGCAATTTTGATAGCTCAAGGGCCCCACCACTTTTGTTATATCCCATGACACATTGTAATGCCCATCATTTTGTGGGCCACATGGGGGGGGGGGGGGCATGTGTTTGGGACCCCTGGTTTAAACAGTGCAAACCACATATATTAATACAAATACAAGTTGTTCTGACTTGCATGAAAATGAAAGAAATATACTTGCTAGTATATATGGTAATCAACATTGACGGACACTTCAGTTGTTGGTAGGTATCATTGTCAAATTATTAAAATCCAAATAACAATAGATAAAGGTCATACAATGGATAAACAATGCATATTATACAGTATATGCAGTTTTGAATGGGAATAGTGGCATGAAAATGTACAAATATTTGAATGGACAGTATTTTTATATACTGCAAAGATTGTCTCCCTTAATTTATCAAATTCTTTCATATGCCACACTTACAAGATTACCCTTACTCTGCATTAATCAAATTTTCAGTAAAAAAATTTACTTATAGGCAGATATTCATGGTACCCAGAAATAGTGATGCAGGACGGTATGTCAGTCATTCTGTAAAACGTTTGAGTAAACCTAGGCCATTGCAAATATTTCGATGCTCATCAGTGTCTAAAGTCCATGCTGGGTGTGATCCAGTTAAACTGGTCATATCATTGACTGTAATTTCATGTACGTTTGTTGGAAAACAAAAGGACTTAACTTTTTTTTGTTTTTGTTTGTTTGTTTTTTAGGGTTTAATGCCATTTTTCAGCACACGATATGCTTTACATGGCGGCCAGTATTATTGGTAGAGGAAGAACCAGGGAAAACCCCAGGAAAGAACCACCGACCCACGAGAAGCTACTGGCAAGCTTTCTCACATAACTACATTAGCCGAATCTTAGACTCGAACCCACGCAGACAGAGGCGAGACGGCATTTATCCGTAACGGACAGTGCTTTAGACCACTCGGTGCCCCCCCCTTTTTTTTTTGTTTCATTCTTCAACAATCCTGTTGAAAATTCACATATGAAGCTTGAATATTTGACAATATGATGCATGTGTTTCCCAATTATGAGAAAATTATTACCTTGTACCTCAATATTTTTTAAAACTGTTTTCAATAGTAATTTTGTTAAATTACAGTCTTTTGTAAAAACAAAGATACACATTTGATTATTTCCATTGTTTTATATTATTTATAATGAATGTTTAACAAAATATTGTTTTAAATAACTGTTTTGAACATTCTAAATGTTGACATCATTTCACTAACAATCACTTTATTTTTATACCACGTTTTGCCTTATTCTGGTTGGGGAGAGATGTCATTGTTTTCTCCACCCTAAAATTTTAATCAGCAATTGACCCTGTAAAGACCAATAGATACTTCTGTACCTAGTATAAACCATTCTGGAAATTGCTGTGGAACAAAATTAGAAAAGTTAAAAGATTGACAAAAAGCTGATCCTCACAAACAAATGGCAGTCACCATCATGAGGTAATTTTAAAACTTAATGAGATCTGCAAAGATAGACACTGTAGTTGAGGAAGATGTTGAATGAAAAGGAGATGTACAGAAGGGCAAGAACCTAGCAATGAGCAGAAATTGCATTTTAGAACCCCCGCCATAGGATACTCCCAAAACAAGACTTGTAAAAGATATTTGTTGCAAGACAGTTAAGTAAGATGAAATACATTGTGCTGTTTTTTTTCCCTTCTATTTGGCATACAGCTTTTACCAGATCCATATACTGTCTGAACATATGTTGCCAAGCATATAACAAAACAGGTGTGTGTGGGGGGGAGGGATTCAGTTTGTGGCTGCCTGAAGTAACAAGAGGAAACCTTATTGTTATAGAGCAGTCAGTAATTTCCTCACTCACTATGATTAATCACTTCAGAAAATCATGTACATATTATATCAGATTCCACTCATGTAAACTTCACAGGATGTAATCTTTATTTCACTTACTGCCAGAAGAATGAATATCAGTCTTCGAATTAATATGAGCATTTGGTAGTTGCCCAGAAGACTGCATTAATGCAGCATTAAAACCAAGACCAGTGTTACTCAGTCTCTCAGATGACTGTACAGATGTAATACGTAGTGTTATATATGAGAGGCATGCTGAGAGATTAAAACAACTGGGACCTTTGAATCTAGCCAGATAATATTATAATGGTGGCTAAAATCTTCAAGCAACAGTTGAAGATGCAGTTAAATTGAATTTCAGTGTAGATCAGTGGAGTTCGTGGTATTTTTCAACCAAAATGGAGACATACTGGTTCTTTAAGGAATACGAAATATCATAGAATATGTGAGATTCAGTCAGAATAAAGTTCCATAAATATTTAATAAATAGCTTGTTTTGCATTTTTTTCACTGGAGGGATGGGGTTTAATTAATGGGAGTAGCTAGATCCCTTTCAGTTGATATATAAACAGCTGACACAAGTTTGAAGTTAATCAGAAAAATGTGACAATCTAGGCCCAGAATATGCATGCAGCTATTGATGAAATGCTGGAAGAAGGCGTGGTACTGTTGTGAATACTGTGGTACCTACCCAGCTTGAGGCAGTCTGAGGGAGACTACTCAGAAAATAATATTATGCTTTATATCATATGGATTCCATGAAATGATCAGGATGCCAGCCATAATTTTTGGTATGGAAATCAGTTGCCACATCAAAATCAGTAAACCAGTCATGCCAAAAACAATGTCAGTTGAAGAGTTTTGTACCTCATTTAACAAGGGTAACAACAAATTGAATTTTACCGAATCATTTGTACACTGGGTGAAAACTTAAAATTTTGTCCATTTCAGTTAGGTAGAACTGGTGCTGGAATCGGCTACTTTTTGAAAGTTATATCAAGTGTCTGTGATTATATGATACAGATAGAATAAAGAGACAAAAGTTCTTCTTTCAGCACCTAGTGTGAAAGATGCCTGCAAAATCAAGGGTTGTCATTATTCTCATTTTTCATACCTGCCAAACAGAATCTTTTGATACATAGGAACATCTTAAAAACTGTTGGCTTGATGCACTTAAAACTCAAATTGCAAAGGGACAAGTTTTTATAATTGATTAGATATCCATGGTTGATAGCAAAATGTTCAATTTCATTGACACGATACTCCAACAAATTGTTGGTATTGACAAGCCATATGGAGTCAACTTTCTTGATTGATGAAAACTCATTTCAGCAACAACCTGTCATGCATTAAGTGGAGTTATATCATAATGGTGGTTTTAGACAGTGGTTACCAATATAGGTCATGATCTTCTATCCCCCATATATATGCTTATACTACAATAAATCACATGTGTATGCAAGTGAACCCGCATATTGTAATGTGTGAGGTATCATTATGTTACCATACATGAGGACAAAGTCATGGGGTATAGAATGCAGTGATCTTTATAAGTAACTGACAAAACTGCCATTATCACACTATGGTAGACATGTTTTTGATATTGTAATGTGACATTTTGTTTTACTCAACTTTTACTGTATGCAAATCTGCTACCCCATAGTTTCTTATCAGTGATCTTTTAACATTGATTACATGATCAGACATAATTTTTTCCTTTACAGTCTGCATGAAACCTCCATTCCAGTGGCCAAATTAATCCCATTTATAAATCGTCTGATCTATAAGCTTGGTAGTGATGCCCCTAACCCTCTTGTCCAGGTGAGTTTGTTAGGCATAGGAAAAATCTGCCTACATACATAGATCTATATGATTTGTAACATTATCAAGTCAGATAGAAATCATATAGGCAATGTTTTTGATAAGTATTATGGGAAAATGTTGAGATTATTAGTACGAGGGAAATAACTTATTCAGTTCCCTTTATTTATTTTGTCAAGTTCAACCTGACTCTTATGTAAAACCAAGAGTTTGGTAAAAGTCTGTACAGTTGATTTTTACCAATAGGTGTCACTCCAAAAAATATGCCATCTATAAAGTAAAATCCATTTGCGCTATCTGAGCATAAATAGTAAATGTAAACATATTTATAATGTGCTTAGGTGGTTAAATGTATTGTTATAAAAGTAGGTTATGCATGCCCTCTTCATTAACTTAGCAAATTAGTGTCACAATCTGATTATTTGCAAGATTTTCATGCAGAAACTGAAACACTTATTACATCTGTTTATATGGTCAGTTCAAAACAAATAAAAATGATGAGATTGTGTACTTATGTATTTTAAGATTTTTATTGAGAATTCTTAACAACCTGTCAATAACTTGACAAGAGATTTTGGTAATCTTTTTGTTGTATGCACCTATGTCAGTCCTTCAAATAGCAATGCAAAAAGGTCTGGTTGAACGAGACTAGTTCTTTTTGAGTCCTATGTCAGGATGAGTGACATCCCTTGAAAAACTCTTTATTAAAATAAATAAAAATGTAGAGTACTTATTGAATACATTGTTTAAGAACATGCCAAATCATTTGCAGAGTTAAAAATATACATTTGTTGTAATTTGTAGAACTACCTCAGAAAGCCCAATTTCAGTTTTCATGCAGAATTAAGAAATGATCCTTTTCTGTTTTAGGAAATTCTGGTGCTTGAACAAACCAAAACTTTTGCAGCCAATATCTACGAAGCTTTCAGTCATAGTGATGAACCAGAAGACCTGCAGTTGATGCCCTGATCTTTGGTGTCAGTTACATGACCTTTAGATATAAATGACAATGAAATAAGCTTTATGGTGTAACATTTTATCAAAACACATTCGCTGTAAGGGACACATAGAAATCCTTGTCTAATTGTCCTTTGTGCCAGTAATAAGTGTCCAACATCAACACGAACTTTTTGTGTTCAGAATGTCCATTTTCACTGCACATAGAAGTAACTTTGATTGTTGAGAAATTGGTCACTGAAGTTCCACATACAAGATTCTTTGAGTGGACATGTTTGTTTGTGTGAATTTATTTCAGATGTCATCGTATCAGTTAACATTGTTATGTATCCATGTTAAGTAGGGCATGTAATGTTATGATGTGTTCTATCCATCTATTAATATTTACTTATCTGGACCATAACTTTGTAATGGTAGGATATATTTTAATAAAACTTGCCTAACTTTATATCATGATTGAAAGTCGTTTTACAATAAAATGCAATTCTGTGACTTACCTCTAAAGATATTTTAATGAAAATTTGCCCAAGTAGGTACGATGTCAAGAAGGTGTTGTGTACCATTTCAATGACCTTGCTTCAAGGGTTATGGAAAGGCAAAATGTAATTTGGTGACTTGTGACCTTGTCTGGAGTATGCATGTCTTACCTCAAGATTAAAGGTGCTCTACTGCATAAATTTCAAAAATTTTACATTGTTTTTTTTATTAGACTTAAAATTGTTCAGGAATGTTGAAATGAAACTTATGTTCAATCTAACAAGGCTGAAAATTGTGTTTAATGATGGCCAAACATAGACATGAGTAGGGATTTTCTTGTAAAAAAAATAGAGCTTGTTAATGTGAAAAACAGTAATTTAAGGTGCGAATGGTATGAGTGAATATTTTTGCTTTCAGATTAAATTGTTATCCAAAAATCTATTCACTTTGGTCACTCATGGAATAAGAATTGTAATACATTGTAATGTATTCTCATTTGAAATGCAGCTGTTTTAGAGCCATGGATAAAGCAAGTAATCTTTCTAATGTGGGTATTTGCAGAGTGCTACTGACTGAATGTTTATATTATCACATCTCTTGTAAAATGAAATAATTAAAAGGATGTGATCTTTATCTCTTTATCTAAAAAGAACCAGAAAAAAAAGTGTTAAATTGATTAATAAATTTAAAGAAGGAATTATTGATAAAAAAATAAATACTGAATAATTAAATTACCTCATTTGGTTTTAATTAATTATTTCCATAAAGATAAACTTTTGAATATGATTATGTTAATGTAGATTTTGATGCATAATAAAAATGGATGTATTGTGTATATACTATTAAGTGACAGGCAAAAGTTGATGATTTAATGTTTATATGATTTGATAAAGAAGTAATCAATATTACAAAGTTTAGAAAAGAAAACTTGTCAACAAACTTCTCAACATAACTGCAACCTCCTACTAAACCAAAATTCGGTACCTCTTCAACAAGATCCTAATGCAATGGCCAGTGCAACTAGGAATGAAAGCTATTGATGTTTGTGATAAAGCTCCTGATGCTATTGCTAATGTTGCCAGTAAGGCTTTCTCGGCAATCAAGGATAGATTAGCACGATGATACGACAAAATCTCAACCACCATTAAAATTACCAAGAACTGACGTGATGCCTGCAAATGTCAGTAAAATAATAAATCAAGCCACAAATCAAAAACTAGCAGATATGGCTGGTGAGGCAGAACAAATATAAATACAAGTCTGATAGCAGGAAGTGGTCTTTGTGTTAGATGATAACAAATATAAATACAAGTCTGATAGCAGGAAGTGGTCTTTGTGTTAGATGATAACAAATATAAATACAAGTCTGATAGCAGGAAGTGGTCTTCGTGTTAGATGATAACAAATATAAATACAAGTCTGATAGCAGGAAGTGGTCTTCGTGTTAGATGATAACAATTATAATAAAATGTATATCCGATCCAGCACTCAACATGGATGTGCCAGTGCTTAAAGATGAATCTATACTCGATTATCAATATTGTTCTTATGAAGCACGACAACCAAATCAGCATAGAAGAATTGAACTACAAATTCAGGATACAAGTAGTAGTTATTTCTTACCCGCTGAAGCATTTATTGAAGTAGAAGGTGAACTCTAACAGACGTCATTGCTAATACAGACTATGGAGCTAATGTGAAGAGGTGGTTTTTGTTAATGATGGTATTATGGCATTATTCAGAAGTGCTGTATATACGATTGATGGAAGAGAAATTGAAACAATTTAGAATAATGTTGCTGTTGCCACAATTATATTGGGTCTAGCAAGATATTCAGATAGTTATACTAGATCAGCTGGTCCATCAATGATGTTTACCAAGGTAAAATTCTGACCATCTCATAGGTAGATCATAAGATGACAACAAAACCATAACGGCGCTGCTGACATTGATGTGGAAAACATGATTATTGTTGTTCATCCAAATCACAATTTAGATTTTAGTTCATTTCAGATAATGTTTAAAGGTAATCATAAAAGATTTTCATGTGCAATTCCACTGTCACATATTTTTGGATTTTGTAGAAATGTTAGAAAAAGTTATATTTGGAGCCAAGCATGCGATTGTACTTGTAAGAAAAGATGATAATGATGCATCTAGCATGAAGGTGGCACTGCTGCTGCTGGTAAAGTAATTTTATTTAAATATTCTTTGTGGATGCTGGTAATGGCTTTATTGCTCACTGAAGAACAAAAATTACTTTTTTAAAAATGGATTCAGGTGGTAAATCTATGTTATCATGGTTGATGATGACAGATAATGTTCAAAGTGCTGTTGATAGTGTATTCACATGGCATATAGCATCACAGATAAAGCTGTACCGTTGTCACTTTTTGCCGATTATGCCAATACCGCGTATAGCTGATTATTAAAATTGCCGATGCTGATCACAAGACCAATTATTTCATTATCACAGTATATATAGTCGTGTATAAGCTGAATAATTTAGGAAAAAATAATGGCCTGAAAGGGGTGGGGGTGGTGTCGGCTTATTCGCAGGCCAATGTCTAAACTTTACAGTTTTTAGGTCTTTTCTTGACTACATTAACGGTTGTAAATCTTGGTACATGAAACAATACTTTTTTCTGTGTCCCAAGACATAGGCATGTTAAAAAAGTAACTTTCGGTGACCCAACAATTATTAAACTGTTAAAAAGTACTATGATCGATTTTGCTATTATTTTGCATGTGCATATTTTATGATTTCTCCAACACAAAATTAAAAAAAGGTAAATACAGACTTCATAATTCGCGGGCCAGTTGAGTTTACCAGGGAGACCATGTACTTTAATGTACAGTACTTACACTGTGCATATATCATATATCAATCCTCTCTGCGCCGTCTGGTGCTTGAGGCAACAGCAAGGGAGCACCATTTCCATCTGTCGGCAGCTATTACTGGGGCAGTCTGAAAGGTGAGGCCTCTGGTCTTAAGGTCTCTCTCCACTGTTCGTTGCCAGGTCTCTTTGGGTCTGCCACGGTTCCTTTTCCTCTGTGGGGTCCATCACAGTGCCACCCTTGGTATTGAGTCAGGGGGCATTCTGCAGACATGGCCGAGCCATCTCCATCGCCGAGTTGAAATGATCTCAGAAGTGGTGCTTGCACCCGCTCTGTGCCGAAGTTCCTCGTTTGAGATCGTGTTTGGCCAGAAGATCCTTATGATGCATCACAGGCATTTGGTTTGAAACACTTCGAGCTTGTGTTCTATGTTCGCAGTGGACTTCCAACACTCTGAACCGTACAAAAGGATGCTCAACACGTTGCTCTTGAAAATATGGATCTTCGTGTGGACGCCGAGGTTTCTTGTCCTCCATATGGGCTTCAGCATTGCGAAGGTCTGGTTGGCCTTGCTGATTCTTGTGACGACTTCCCTTGTGTTATCTCCATCCATGGCGACCTTATTGCCCAGGTAAGTGAAATCGTCTAGTTCTTGCAGGGTCTGGTCGTTTATGGTGATTGGGTTGCCCACTCTAGTATTCTTCCTCAAGACCTTTGTCTTCCCTATGTTGACTCGAAGACCTATGGTATTTGCTGTCTGTACCAACTGTTGTGTCTTCTGTTGAATATCCTGGTGTCTGCTTGCCAGCAACCCGATGTTGTCGGCGTAGTCCAGGTCATCCAGCATTGAGGTCAACGTCCACTGTATTCCATGCCTCTTGCCCTCTGTGGTGCGGCGCATGATCCAGTCAATGACCAGTGAGAAGAGGATTGGAGAGAGAATGCATCCTTGCTTCACTCCGGTTTCCACCTTGAATGGTTCAGTGAGTTGGTTGTTGTGGATTACTCTGCACTCAGAGTTCTCGTACAGGGACCTGATGACATTGACAAGTTTCTTGGGGATGCCATAATGTCATAGGATCCTCCACATAGAGGCTCAGTGCAGGCTGTCGAAGACCTTCTCAAAGTCCACAAAGACCACATAAAGGGATCCATTCCACTCATGAGACTGCTCAAGTATCTGCCTCAGTGTGAAGATGTGGTTGATGCAAGATTTGCCTTTCCTGAAGCCTGCCTGTTCCTGGCATAGGATGCTGTCCACAGCTGTTGTGATGCGTTGAAGAATAATGCGGCTAAAGATCTTACTGGAGAAGGATAACAATGTGATTCCTCGCCAGTTGTTGCAGTTTCCCAGATCTCCTTTCTTGGGAAGTTTAACTATGATTCCGGTTTTCCAGTCATTTGGTGCTTTCTCACTATCCCATATCTTTTGGAGAATCTGGCAAAGACTGTGCATAGCGTCACTTAAATCCTTATTTATTCCCAAACATCTTAGATGCAGATTTTGCTTTATTCGTTGTTTCAACCAAATTGTATTCTTCTAGATAACATGTCAGCTAGTCCTTAATAACTGTTTCATTTACAATTAATCACTTCTCACAAGTTACTCTGTGGGCCCAGAGTGGCAGAGTGGTCTAAAGTGCTTGCCATTACATATCACTCCCATCCATCTAACCTCTGTCTGCATGGGTTCGAGTCTAAGATTCGGCTAATGTAGTTAAGTGAGAAAGCTTGCCAGTAGCTTCTTGTGGGTCTGGGGTTCTTTCCGGTGGTTTTCCCGGGTTCTTCCTCCAACAATAATACTGGCCGTAATGTATAGCCTATTGTGTGCTGAAAAATGGTGTTAAACCCTAAAAAAAACACAAAAACACGAGTTACTCATTTTCAATGATATAAGCGATCTTACAAATTGAGGTAATATTTTTAAAAAGGTACACACGTTTGATTGTACAAGGCACATAACCATCATAATTTACATGTTCACGAAGAGTGGTAAAATAGTAAGGCATGCCTATGAACTTTTCAAAAGCCAAGTAGGGAGACTGAATAAAAAATATAGAGATTGGGACCTAAAGTCAGGAGGTTTTTCGTGGCATTTTTAAAGCTTTGTTTTCACTAAATACTGATCCATCTTCCTGTTCCAATATGTGTGAAATTCGCAAAAAGACTCGCCATTTCTCCCTGTGATGTGCCCTTTTTTCCCCCGAGGACATGCCCTATTTTCATATTCTGGTCAGCTATGGTCAAACTGCAAAACAGCTAAAGATTAATCTTAAATAAACAAGCAAGAAAGCCAGCGTGACTAATTAAAAGTTAACCCCTATCGAACATGTTTGGCCTTTCTTCGTACTTCACTGAAACCACATTCTACACTATTGTGTTTTACACAGTCACCAACAATTGATTGGCAAATAAAGGATTCCCAATTTTGTTGAACACAAGGTGCCAAAATAGCCAGCCTCATGGTACCGTACACGTGGCAACAAATATTTTCCCCTCCTTGTATATCAATCCGTATTCCTTTATTGTCATCTTGTAAAGCATTAAGTATTGTTTATTATAAAACATGTATTCTGAATTAGTTTTTTTGAGGATGCATTTGCTTCGAGGTACGTATTTCATTTCTTCTTTTAATTTAACGATGGTAATTAACATTGGTATATACGGTATAAAAATGCCAGATGTTCACTCGTGCAAGTTTATTTCGTGGGAATGGCGCTGTAGCATATGGAGTCAAGCATTCGTAGTGATCATTCTTGGAATTGAAATTAATTGTGGACGATTTTATTGTAATAGTTTACTTTTTGTTCAGGTTTATTTTTTATTTTTGTATAGGTAAAAAAAAATTATATTAAATTATGTGTATAATGTTTAAACTTAACATTCTATTTAGTGAAGATGCGAATTCTTTATAGGAAAGTAACTATTTCGTCACAACAATAATTCACAGGTGATACAACAGAACATGAGGGCTATTCTTGTTTAAAAGAAAATAAAAATCAAGGAAATACTAGTAATGTAATAATCGGGAGTTCTCAGCAAAAATTGGAAGATATTATAAAATCGGGAGGTAGGCGTGGAGCGACTCCAAAAATCCGGAGCTTTTTTTCCTTCTGTCCCGGCATGAAAGTTGACAGGTATGGTGTAAGGTTGCTTACATCAAAGCAAACAACAACTCAGCTTTTACGGTATTAGCATAACTTTACAGCGTGTTAAAAAGTATTTACTTTTTAGAATATATTGTCTATCAGTTAACCCCCAAATCAAATGATTATTCCTTAATTTCCACTATTTAATTCTGATTTAAAATTCAAGCCATGTCAAGATGAATGTTATGATTAAATTTATATTTTGGAAATCTGTTATTTTTTAAATTTGTTTACATCAGCACTGATTTTTTCTGCTGATAATGATTATACCGATTGTTCTAAAAATCGGCCCGATTATGAGTACAGTTGATTAATCGGTACAGCTTTAATCACAGATGGGTGTTTCTGCGCCAAAGTATATTTTCATTGCTTTACAAAATGTTGCACGAGTAAACTCTCAAGAAAATAGTTATATGATATTGGACAAACTCTGTTTCTGAAGTTTCATTAAGAATAAAGAGACATCATGAACCTTCTGATGATATTTTACTTAATTTTGATCACAATTTTGTATCATGATGATGACATTTATGGGACATGATCAAAATATAGATAATGGTTTGCAAGTAAGGCAAATATTTCACTAAAGAGGGTTGTTTCATTTTGTTTTTCAAAAATATTTATGAAAGAAACAAAATGCATTAGTCAGGATTCATTTCTGTGCAGTTTGGTAACCATATTTTTTAATGTTAATGGAATTTATTAAAAATGCTCATCAGTATCTTTCTTATGAAAGAAACAGCCAATATAGTCTACCTGCCATTTGAATCAGCTGTAGTGATGGTCCAAGTGCAGACGTGGTATGACTTTGGCACTACTAATCAGAAATATAGCTACCGCATGATACTTGCATTATAAGTAAAAGGCAAACCCCACAGAACCTGATCTGCAGACAGAGGTACTACATGAGTTGCCAATCAGTCTAGACAGTTGGATTTGTTGGAATACTCAGAAAATTTAATCCAAATTTTTAAATATTTTATGAGCTCAAAATAAATAATAGGAAACAAGTGAAAAATAAAGAGTAAGGAATCGTTTCTAATGACCACTCATAAATAATGGTGAGATAAGAAGATGAACTACTTCCATGTAGTCTGTATTCAAAAGAAATTCTTATAAATCCAAATAAAATCTCTTCTGCATTCATGCAATGTCTGATAATACAACTTCTAGTTCATAATGTCAACATGCTGAGATATTTGAAAGCCACCAGATGAAGTAAAATCAAACTTAGAGGATAAAAAAAAAATAATATTCAAACGGAATACAACACCATCAAAAGATAACGATGTTTTGAAAATAGTTGGGTCCCAGATTTTGCTTTAAAGAATAAGATGAATGCCAAAACCGTGGTAATACTGTTAATCATGGTAGACATGCCAAAACTATGGTAATACATCACGGTAGACATGCCAAGACAGTGGTAATACTGTTAATCATGGTAGACATGCCAAAACCGTGGTAATACTTTTAATCATGGTAGACATGCCAAAACCGTGGTAATACTTTTAATCATGGTAGACATGCCAAGACCATGGTAATACTGTTAATTATGGTATGGTAGACATGCCCAAACCGTGGTAATACTGTTAATCATGGTAGACATGCCAAAACCATGGTAATACTGTTAATCATGGTAGACATGCCAAAACCATGGTAATACTTTTAATCATGGTAGACATGCCAAAACCGTGGTAATACTGTTAATTATGGTATGGTAGACATGCCAAAACCATGGTAATACTGTTAATCATGGTAGACATGCCAAAACTGTGATAATACTGTTAATCATGGTAGACATGCCAAAACTGTGATAATACTGTTAATCATGGTAGATATGCCAAGACCATGGTAATACTATTAATCATGGTAGACATGCCAAAACTATGGTAATACATCACGGTAGACATGCCAAAACTGTGGTAATACTGTTAATCATGGTAGACATGCCAAAACCGTGGTAATACTGTTAATCATGGTAGATATGTCAAGA
The DNA here is from genome assembly GCA_030141615.1 of Unio pictorum. Lineage (NCBI taxonomy): Eukaryota > Metazoa > Mollusca > Bivalvia > Unionida > Unionidae > Unio > Unio pictorum. The sequence continues at coordinate 5,133,702 of JARLTB010000219.1, read as the reverse complement.
CCATGGTAATACTGTTAATCATGGTAGACATGCCAAGACCGTGGTAATACTGTTGATCACGGCAGACATGCCAAAACGTGGTAATACTGTTGATCACGGTAGACATGCCAAAACCATGGTAATACTGTTAATCACGGTAGACATGCCAAAACCATGGTAATACTTTTAATCATGGTAGACATGCCAAAACTGTGGTAAATCTTTTAATCATGGTAGACATGTGGTAATACTGTTGATCATGGTAGACATGCCAAGACGGTGGTAATACTGTTAATCATGGTAGACATGCCAAGACGGTGGTAATACTGCTAATCATGGTAGACATGCCAAGACTGTGGTAATACTGTTAATCATGGTAGACATGCCAAAACTGTGGTAATACTTTTAATCATGGTAGACATGCCAAAACTATGGTAATACTGTTAAACATGGTAGACATGCCAAAACCATGGTAATACTGTTAATCACGGTAGACATGCCAAAACTATGGTAATACTGTTAAACATGGTAGACATGCCAAAACTATGGCAATATTGTTAATCAAGGTAGACATGGTATTTCATAAATCAGACTTAAGTGTGAAAGTGAAAACAAGCATGCTTTAAAACAATGTTGTCTTGACATATCCCTTATACAAACACAAAAACAACATAATTTTATGTTCTTATTTAATTAGTTACAAAAATTACAAAAATAAGATCATTTCTCTTTCTTCCCTTCTTCTTCCTCCTCATCTTCCTGCTCTTTTGCCTTTTGCTCCAACTGTTTCTGCAGGAATGCTTGTGCTCGTTCAGTCTTGTACTGTTTCTTCATGGCTTTCTTAGCTTTCTTCTCCTCTAATGCCTTTTCCTCCAACATTTGCCTAAATTTGGGATCATTTGGGGCAATACTATAACCGTAGTAATCTCTTGCTTCATCTAACAGTTTTTGTTTCTTTTTTTCTTGTTCATTCTGTGCCTGCTGCTTGGCCTCTTCCCTTTTGTGGTATTCTGCAATCCATTTAGGCATCATGGCCATGTTCTTAGCAACTCTCTCCTCCCTTAAACAAAGAAAACAAGCTAGTTGCAACTACAATATATGTTAGAGATTAAAAGGTTGTTAACTGGTATATACCTGTACCTCATAGAAACAGGACAGGGATATAAAAAGTCCACTGAAAGAGCAAATGCTCATGTGGTTAGTATTTGGGTAAAGTTCCCACCATATACTATAATACAGACAGTTCAAAAACCTTGCATATCAGCTTACTCAAATGTTAGCTCTAGGTGAATATGCTACTGCCATAGCCTTAAATATGCTTATTGAAAAATCTGACAAGATGGAGGAAAGAAATTGAAGTGGTTAGTGTTCTATTTATAAGGAACAAAGATTCTGTAAATTACTCTGCTCAAATTCTGTAACGACATAACACAATTCTCTTTAAGTATGTAGTACCATACTAAATTGTTCTTCGTAATTTAGGTCCATGTGCGCTCTTCATCTCTTGATACATCAATCATTTTATTATTCAATTATTATTATTTATAGAATTATAGAACACTGTTGGAGTAAGGATATAGAACACTACTTGAGGAAATGTAAACATACCAAAAGCTGTATACATTAATCTTTTTAACTACCTATCTGCCAAACTTTTAAACCCATTATTTTAATCATTCTTAAATGCAGCACATCTTTGCTAACAGAGCCACATAATTGTGCCTATGAATTTATTTACAATATTCAGCAAATAACTAAACTGATGATGCACGTCATTACCTGCCATGTTGTTACTACTGTTGTCAACCTAGTGTGGACATCAATAACGATTTTATGTAATGAAAGGTTTTAGTTCAGATTTAAGTATACACAGTATCTTAGCAAACTGTCAATAGACATTTTTACAGTCATTTCCAGCCAGCTGATCAGGCTCAGCCCTAGGATGTGCAGGGCTCAAGGCAGTAAGCAATGAGCGCAAGGCCCCTAAGCACAAAAGTGCAATGTGGAGTTGATTTCCTGAAAGTGCATGGCCCAAGGTGATTGCCTCATTCAACCTGCCCTAGGGGAGGGCCTGCAGTTGACTTACTAACACTGCCAGTCTACAAAAGCACTGCCATGATCTTGAGAACAGAATGTGTACTGGACCCAAGAACTCAAAGTGGAAGTGTGATTCACACAAAATAATGGGCAGCAGATTTCAAAGTGTACACTGGTCATCTTTGACAAGACAGGCACTGCTCAGCCTGGCTGAATGTCTCTATACCATTGTACAAATTAACACACTGTACCATATATATTGGCCTATAGGTCAAGTCAAACTGTACAGACTCAGATCTGACACTGCAAAATGAGCCTGCAGATCTGTGTCTGTACAGTTTGTTAGGAGTAATCAGTAGAACAAACAAAACTGAACACAGACCCTGATCTGCAGGTGCCTTATGCTACAGCAGATCAGGATCTTTGTTGTATACATTTTGACTTATAAACCAGCATACATGGTAGTCGATCTTAAATGTGTAAGGCTTCATGCCCTTTTCATGCATTTCAATTTTGACTTGTGAAATGGACAGGAAATTCATTAAATATTTTCCTTGTTTAGACTCGTACAAAAAGTAACAACAAAAGGGTGAAGACAACAAGCTTTGCAAAATTTAACAAATAATTTATTTCCCTAGAAAACCATGGTAAAAATGAGAAAAAGAAAAGAAGAACATAAGGTTGTACGAATCAAATAAAAAAATTATCCAAGAATTTAAACATGTAAGTCCCAGTAAAAAAGTCCTAATGAAACTGAGTTCGAATCCTAATGAAATCCAAAATGGAAAGTGATGATGTATGCTGTAGTCAGCATCAGACTGACGTTTCAACAGTTCTTTGTTGAATCATAAAAAAATAATATTCCAGTTTGAATTCTGTATAAATTTCGAAAACTGTTTTTGTCCAAGAATTAATTTGGAGCACAAGTATTTCCAGGGAAATATAATCTAAAGAAAAATATAATAATCAGCATCAAAACTGGTCGCAACATAAAACACTTTGACTTCTCAAGTGTTATGGCAAGAATTACTATTTTTTCTCAAAACATGAATAATAAATCTTGCTACAACTCAAAATTGATGCCTGCATGTGGGTCAATCCTCTGGAAAAACCTAATTGATACATGAAGGCCAGATATGGCCTTGATTCCAATTAATGAATCTTACTCTGAGAAATTATTTTAAAAATACAAGAGTTTTTTATACTAGATACCATCACTGGTTCTGAATCAAGGTCAGGAACTTGATCAGCATTAAATGAAAAGTTTCTATTATTAGTTGTTTACTTTGAAGAAGAAAAGAAAACAGAACTGAACTCTATTCCAGTATATAATTACATTACAACAGCATGTAATGGAACAAGTTTTAACAAAAACCTAAGAAACAATTAAATTAAATCAAACATATTTATGTGTGTGTGTGTGTGTGTGTGTGTGTGAGGACATTATCACTGTAACTCCATACAGTTAATAATGCTAGAGTTTTGCTGTAATTATAGTTGTTTTGCATTTAATGTATAACCCTGCGGCCTATATATGTTCTTAAAAATAGTTCTTTCTTTCTTTGAATAGTATTAGTTTTTAATATATATGAAAGACATACTTAAGTTTTGATGATTTGTATTTAAAAATACCAAGCCCTATAAGAATGTAATGGATATGTGATCCACATCAAACCTTAAAATTTTACAATGCTTTCATTTTGTGATTTCAATGCAGTGTACTCTGCATGTGCAGGAATTCCAAAATCAACCGAATGAAAGCAGCAGGAAACATCTGTCACTGATCTGTGAACTGGCAATCTACATGTAATTAATGAATACCTGCATTCAATATCTGAACTTTGACCGAATAGTCATTTAAAAATAAATAAATCAGTTTTTAAATTGTTTACCTTCAAAAATATTTGGATAGTGCTTCACTTTTACATTTATTTTTGATGGGTTGATCTTCCTGAGATTTGTGTGAAATTTATTTTTACATTTTTCAAACATCTACCTGAAGTTAGGACCATATAGCAAATGATGTGCTGAGATTCCATAAAGCCACTTAAAAGTAATTAAATGTTTTTAAAAAATTGTATAAAAATTTATTACATTAACAATTCTCACAATAATGTTCAAACAATGATATAACAATAGGGTATTAAATGATTGCTGTGCTCTTCTTCACAGAATACTTTTCTGTGTTCATGATTATTGCTAATCCCTCAAATTCCACGCATGTTATCTGCCAAAATAATTAACTGATAATGCAAATTACAATTACAAGACATAACTACACATTATAAACAATTCGATCAAGAAACATCGTTGTTACATTTTGCATCGCACAGCTAAAGTCCTACCATATCATGATATGAAACAAGCATAACCATACTAAATCCCAAGTTATTATATATCCTACACTAAATTGTATTGCAGTGTTTAAGCATGAATTATCCACTAATGCATTAGTGGCCAGAAAATATAATGATGATCAACTCATTTGAACAGAACAATTTAGGAACCAACCATGTATGGTGATATGGTTGATTTTCGAGTCGAGGTAATTTTTTCTTCTTCACCTATTATGATGATAAATTTGTTTGCCATCATATGAATCAGACCATGAACATTTTTTCCAAGGGAGAGATTTTTTATTTTAAAAAATCCCAATAAATTCCCTGATACCTGCATCAAAAGATAAATGGGTGGTCCCTTACCTTTTTAAAACATGAACCAAAAGTTGACCTAAAGATGGATGTAGACCATCAAGATGTTCTCCACTATTTTTTCCCTGACATTTCTGGTGAGGAAGATGACTCTGTGAGGCATGATTTGTACTGGGCATCAGATATTTTAATTATTAATATATACATAGAAGGCAGCAACACCTCAAGGTAAAAGTAATATATGGTAGCCATCGCGACAGCAAGGACTCACCAGGAACTGTTTAATGCTTGGGATGGAGCAGACGTTACTCTGATGTCAAAGCCTCATTGTGGATGTGATTTGATCACAGACCTTTTAATGGTGCAAATATTACTATTGTTAAAGACAAAGATGATTAACTAAATTAAAATGTACTACACAAGTAGAATCATGTTTTTTCAGGAAGTCCGGCTAATGATAAAATATTTAAGTCTATATCATGTAAATTATATTGGTATCTTTACACTAATCGTACTTTGTCCATCATGACAGACAACACAAAATTCTTGCAGTAATTTAGTTTCCAAATAGGACTTGCTATGCCACATATGGATATTATATGATGCTATTCAAAGCATACCATATTTACTATAATCTGTTGATGTTTCCAAATAAAGCAGCCATATCCCTATATGCCACATGAAAAAAATACTGAGGCTGAAAATGATGTAGTTATCAGCTTAATTAATATGGCAGACAATCCAAAAGAAAATATTGGTTAAAGACATTATATTTTACATGTATTTCTACAATAATATTCAGTATTTTTGGTGTATAATATGAGGGCTGTTTAATTTCTTTTCGTAAGGAACATATTCAATTATGTTTATTATAGAAGACCGAAAAAAACAGGTGTGAATGACACCTGGCTGCTCCACTGATATACACAAGGCTCATGTTAGTACCCAGTCCATGAAGTGTACTAATATTACTCTTACCATGGTGTGATGCTGCCTTGTTTACACGCAGAAAATTTAAATTTCTGGTCAATAACTGTTATATAGACAGGTGTTCTGTTATAACAGGAATCAATATTTAAAAGTGAGTTTTCTGAAGATTGTAATGCCATGTTAAAACAATGAGATATTTTACTAACTGCATACAAAGCTCTGTAACCATAACTTTATTAATTATTAGCATGCGGCCCGATAGTCTGCGAGATCAAAACGGTGTCACGGTTGCACAAATCGTGCCAGGCACCGTTGGATCCACCACCAATAATGTCAGAATAACAAGGTGAAAAACAACTTATTGGTTTAAAGACGAACGGATATTGTTACCGCCAACTTGCCATGTGGGACAATTATTGATGGCGAAGCAAAAGTGGCACATACTAATATTTTGGTCAAAATAAAACGAAAAATATTGCATGCCTTTCTTTCCTCTCTTTCTGTTCCGCTAGTTTCTTCTTCTTCATTTGATCCACTAAGTCCTGAAATGTTGGATTCCAGTCCCGTTCGTCCTCCTTTATCACTTTCAACTCGGACCTTAAAGGCCAAATGATACGCGGATCTATGCCAGACGATTGCCCGTATTTGGCATAAATTTTTCTGAGAATCCTTGTGTTATTTCGTATTTTCTCATCATTCAAATCTGGCATTTCATTCACGTGTGAAAGTTTTGCCCGCAACCTTTGCGGTAGGTTTGATACGTTACGTATATTTGTGATTTCATCTTCCACTCTGGATTTATTTTCGGACTGACTACTTTCCAAGTTAGTTTCTGTAGAAGCGACTGGCGATGCTTTACTAAATATTTTTGATATAAGGACATGACATGTTGAAATATTCAACAAACTATGCTCCCTTCTTGCGAGCAAGTACAGTGCAGCTGCCATTGTTGTTGTTGCTGTATTTAGCGTTACTCTGTGCTTTTTTTTTTTTTTTTAAGAAATCCGTGCAAGCAGCAAATGGGTAAAACCTACACACTTTGGAAGGTCCTTCTTTTAAAACTAAAGCTTCATACGAAAATGAAAATATAAGGTCAATAACGTCAAACTAAAACCTCTAACCAACAGAGTTTCTCTAATTGGGTTAGTTTATTTTTGCTCCTGTATTGTTGTCCTCGGTGTTTTTCTACGAAGTATGCACACGGGTTTACCAGCCTTGACACTTGTTTCAAACTACTATCTTTAAACTACAAGATTATTAAGAAATCCACCAAGGTCATCTACAGATGGAACATCGCCAATATCGGTGATAAATTCAACACTATTATTGTCGTCCTCCTGCAACACTTTTGCGTTTTTCATTAAAATCTTTAAGCACATCGTAGCATCTCTGATCATCAACTGACGGAACTACTAAATATAACTTGTCCCACTTGAGCCATCTCATTATTAAATTAAGTAATAATTCTTTTTTTTTTCCAGACCCAGATGGAAATATTATTATCATTCTGATAGAATTCAGTTGCGCTGGATGATGGTTCAATGGATCTTGCTTATGCATCGCTGAGAAATGAATGACATTCATGTTTTACAAAAATAATAAATACTATGGATTTATACTGTGTAAAATGTAGAGCGTGCACCCATGAAATGGAGTAGCAACAATCATGAAAAAAAAAAAATCGTAGACATGCATCTACAGGTAAGTGTGTAAAAAGTGGTACAAGAAAATATAAATGTGTCTCCCTGAAGAAAAAAAAGGTGATAAAATAACTACTTCAATAGGAAAATTCCCAGGAACTCCATGAATAAATAACCAGGAGAAAAACATCTTCCAGGATATAATTATTGTGATCCTGGTATCCGATTTGATATTCGACTTGATAACCGTTATCAACCAAGACCTGGTGAATATCCGATAAATGAATTTGATAAAGCGTGTCATATTCATGATGTAGCTTATAAAAGTAAAGATTTACAACAATATCATATTGCAGACGTGAATTAAATGCATGCATTAAATTATATAAATAAAAAAAAAACTTTCAAAGAAGCATTAGCTAATTGGTTAGTAAGATCCGCGATGAAAGGTAAACTTGCATTTGGGACTTGTAATTAATCAACCGATGATTATTTAATGGCATCAATTTATTACAGCCCAAGAGTATATTGGAAAGGTATATCAGCATTTAGGAAACTCACCGATGCAGAAAATGTTCTACTTTCTGTTGCTGATTTTTTTTAGCACGACAGACAATTTGTCAAATTGATCTACCAGCGCCTACACGAATCGAGTACCCACAATTTGATGTCCGCGTTCCAAATGAAATTCATCAGGCGGATATATTATTTTTACCATACGATACTATTAAAATTGGAAGACGTCAGTGCGTATACAAATGCGCATCAGCTGTCGATGACGTCGCGAATAGACATAAAGAAGAAGAATTGTTATTAACTAAAACAGCAACTGAAGTTGCTTCTGCGTTTGAACGAATTTATCGGCGAGGATCTGGCTCACAAAGTGGGCTACAATGGCCACAACTATTACAGGTTAATCATGGCAAATACTTTATTGGTGAAGTAATGTCGTTGATGAAAAAACATTATGTCGGAATCAAACAAAGACATACCGCAATTCATCGTGCTCATGCAATCATTGAACGATTTAATCGAGCACTTGCTGTGCGGTCTTTTGGATATCAATAAGTGAAGGAAATAGTTAAGAAAAGATATGAGATCTCTAGAAGGGGTTACAATACTGCCATGTGTGATAGCTGCATTAAATAATGAAATTAATCGTGCAACTGCTATGAAACACGTTAATGCAAAAATCACAAAAGACATATACTAAGACAACGACATGACATTTCAAAACAACCAGTACTAGGTAATGTGACTGTAAGATATTTATATGAACCCGATTAACTTGAAGGTGGTAGGAAAACTGGCGACAGCTCATCTTTGGAGTGTAGCTATACATAAATATTTCCAGCGTAGTAAGATCCACGGGTTGACCTGCAATATACAGATTAGATTCAACGGCTTCCCAACGAGAATTGCAAGTAATTCCTGAAGATACTCAATGATCACCCTCTGAACTTAACTAGCACCCCTACATCGATACACTCAAGACAAGTCAGCATTACATTTTCGAATGTGTGACCAGGACTACTATTAATTATATCTACGGTAAATTATTTTAACACCCCAACAACATTACTGTGTTACAGCTCACACGTTGATTATTCTGTTGTTGTTTTAAAGTCATGATAAATTTAGCATCAAGATCAGAGTCGTACTTTTTTTGTGGTCACATTGTTTATAACTAATTATTTTCTAACTATATCATCGCTAACAACTTCGTTATTGTTGGCAGCAGTTTCAGTAAAATTTAAAATTTCCCTCTTCAGCTGAGATATCTTGTGGCTCTAGACACTGCGAGATAACCTAAGTTATTATGATACGATCATCAACGATCCAAACAAATGTATCAGAGATGGTTAATCCTTGTGAGGAATGGATGGTCACTGAGTATTCTAAATGTCCTCAGAGATTTGTCCATTTTTAGCGCATACTCAACAGCACTGACATCAACTAAAAACAATACCATTTCATCACACTATTTTGTTTAGTCCATGACTCTGTCAAGGGCCCTGGTATATCAACCGGTAATATTCTGTCGTCGCGTGTCTGCTGGTCGATAACACAATGGTACAGGCAATTATGAAAACCGTTATGTAGCTGAAATAACATCTATCTGCTGAAGGGTATCACGAAGTATCTCTCTACTTGCAACCAATTATTAAGTCGATTGGTCTCCATAAATTACAAAATCTATTTATCGTAGTTTCTAAATTATCTCACGCATTAATTCACGCTGAATTTTATTCGGTTGTAGTCTGATTAATTTTTTAAGCTTTCTTAATTCTGGATCAAGTGCTCTATGATGATCAGTTATATCATCATCATCATCATCATCATCATCATCATCATCATGACCTTGTGTGGTCGTTGAAGCACTGTGTTGCTGAACATCTGACCAGTTACATCCGCTTGTCTAGATCATAGGTCAATGCTTGTGTCTCCGCAACACCTTTTCTGGTCCATTCTGTGATGTTGTTAGTCCACCTCTTTCTCTGTCTACCTCTCCTTCTGCCACCCTGGGCGCTGCCCTGCAGTACTGTTGCGGATAGACTGTTGGCTCTAGTGATATGGCCATACAATTTCAGCTTTCTCTTTTTGACAGTGATGAGGAGGTTTTCATAATTGCCTACTTTGTTCCTGGTTTACCCAGGCGAGTTTTGGTGGATCCGACGAATAATCTGATTAAAAGTACTCATGGCGCAAGCAAAGAATTTCGCGACGATGGTTCATATGTGTGGTCAACATTCAAAATTATACGCAACACCAAAGGTGCTGACGATGCTAATCATGTGACAATAAATAACTAAGTAGCAGCAACGATTACCAAATATCTCGACGATAAAAGATACATTCTTTAAATAAAATTCATCGTATTAGCCGAAACAGACAATAATGCTTTGATTATCCGTTCCAAATGTTACCTTGCCCTTCATAATGAAAAATTGCTATATTGAGTAAAATTTCCAAACCAGGAATATTGACTGATATCGACAAACCGTATTATACGCGAGCATATCCTGTAATCGCGGTTATTTATGTCATATATCCGCTGATTGGTAATCTCAGCCTTGATGATTTAGCGCCGATGACACTTTCGAAAATAAATTGTGTAGCCGAAGATAAAACGGAACATTTCACAAACGCGATACGTGGAAATGGGTTAAAAGATAAACGACGTAAAATTAGGTGAGTGGACTCAATCATTCAAGGATAATACTGTTGCTATGTTTGAAAATATCAATAATAGTAAAAACAATAACGGGACAGATTTTTGTTACACAATTCAGAACATTACAAAGAAATGGTGGGAGCTCTGATAAATATCGTTTATCATACCGCGCACACGTTGACTAGTGCAGTAACACTATTTCCACGAAATAGCCGTAAGAGTTTATGACGGTGATATATTTGATTTCTGAATGAAACAACTAAAAGCGATATGGTTATTTTTCAAGCTTTGATAATAAAAGCTATGTTCACTTTGTACGACCTAGTGGAGACATTTGTCGTTTAGAATCTCTCGACGATGAAGTACAAATCTTGCGCAAACATTTTCATCGCAGACTGACAATATTGAACAATTAATAAATGATTGTTGCACTTTCCGTTAGTTGCTGATCACTTTGCAAGAGACAAAAAACTCGTGAAAACCACAACGATTTGAATTTCTTGAAGACATGTAGCTATGTTGCTGGGAAATGGACACGGCATATTTTTGAATACCTTTTACAATCATAACGACGCTAGTTTGGTTGATATGGCAGCTTGTTATCCAGGAAGTTTTTATGGGATGGGTGAATGTCATGGATATGTTAAGCGCTTTTGGACATCCTACACACGAGATGACCAGGGCTGCGATAAACGAATCTTTATCGGATTTGGATATGTCTGAATTTGCTTGTATAAAGTCATTCGAGTTTTCTAAGGATCTTCATCCGATTTGTTATTTCTGGTTTGGTAGACACTTTTCAGAGAAAAGTGGATACCAATAGTATTATTACATTTTATGCTCGAGTCAACATATTATTATCATTGGTTGAAAGTGAAGGACGTATATCATATCGGAAGCAAACCGAAGCTTGGTTCCCGGAAAAGGAATATTCTGATAAAACTAATGAAGAAAATAATACCGCAAACGATCTTGACAGACGAAAAATCGGTAAATTTACGCAAGGAGGACGATATGATCATAAACGATATATATCAAGATTAATTGTAGACGATGTTGAGCTCGAATTTATAATCGCTGATGCAACGAAGAGAAATATATTAATAAGTCGAGAAAAAAAATGCTTACTCGTGTAAAGGAACACAATTAAATACAAATTATGGCGATTCGCCGCAGTTTAATCTTTTAAGATCTTTAATTCTCGCACATGTTTCGATAAATATATTAGCGATGGTGAACGGATTTCCTGACACCGCAATCAGAGTCGCTACGGATTCATTCCATATCGAAATAAAATATTCAGAATTACTGACTCAATTTTATACAAGTACTGATTACGATGTATAATGGGGCGAATGTAGATAATAATTCGAAATCTTCCAATGTTGAAATCAAAGATGTTTATTACAAAGATAATCAAATGTCAAAGTTATCACCAGCATCATCTGTATACGATCACGTGACTAGACATAAAACTGTTTATATCTACGGACCAGGAGGCTCTGGCTAAACAATTCGTATCATTGAATTGTTTCGGAAGAGTTCAGTTGATATGGTTGTTTTAGCACCTACACACAGGTTCGCAAGAGAGATGAACGAACGAGGAGTAAAATCATGTACTTATCATGGCTTCTTCATATAAAAAGTAGACTCATGGACGTCTGATCAAATGGGTGAAAAATATTCAAGGACCATCATTTGGGATGAAGTATGCACATAATCTAAAGATGTATTAAAATTATTTATCGACTGGTTATTGTTGAAGAATACAGCTGTGGTCATGTGTGGTGATCATGGTCAACCACCGTCTTTTATTGGATTGTCTCCGCACAAATGTTTAAAACAAATTGTATGTCATTATGATGAGATATATTGTTATGATGACCAATACAACCAAGCAGAAGACTATTTTTTTTTAAAAAAAATGGTACTAACAGTTGCCTCGCTTGGCGCTCAGCATAAAGAGGTTAGTGTTAGGACATGGTCGGCCTGGTGTTAGGTTAATGTTACTGGTTGGGACATGATGCTACATGTCTTCGGCTAGATGCCCCAGTGCTAGACATCACTATAAACTGCCTCACTGCAGACATCGTAGGGACATGACTGTAAAATTATTAAAAGCTACGTTAAAAAATCCTAATCAAACAAGCAGCAAACCATCAAACAGCTGTATGCCAAGGCTACCAGTGGAGTAATTGCTCAAGGTTTATTGTGGGGACTGGTTCAAGATAACAGTTGGAGTACTTCAACGCTGTCTTCTGTCACGCACGCTTTTCAACATCTACTTAGAGCGCATCATGAGCGAAGCTCTGGAAAACCAATGTGGTACAGTCAGCATTGGAGGGTGTAACATCACCTACCTCTGCGTTGCAGACGACATTGAAGACTGGCCGGCAGTGAAGACGAGCTATTATCTTCCAGATTTGACATGGAGATAAGCGATGGGAAGACAAAGCTGATGACAAATAGTGGCAAACAAATCTCAGCCAAGATTAAAGTCTGAGGACAGGAATTGTAAACAGTGATCCAGTATACATATCTTGGTTACATAATCACGGAAGAGGGATCAAGAGCAGAAGTTTTGTCACATGTAGCACAACCAACGGCAGCTATGTTAAGGCTAAGAACCATCTGGAGAGACAAGAATATCTGTCTGAAAACTAACATCATACTATTGAGAGCACTAGTCATCTGAATAGTTTAGTATTCAAGTGAGGCCTGGATCCTGACAGCAGAATTACAATGAAGAATCCGGGCACTTAAAATGAGATGCTAAAGAACCATCCTTGATATCTCTTACATGGACCACGTCACCAATGAAGAAATGCATAAGACCATCAGGTGTTCTTCTGTCAAGATCAAAGTTAGATTTAGAAGGCTTGATTGTAGATAATCTCTCGAATTCCTCCCTATTATAATTGAGGCATATATATATATAATATATAATGATTCAATCAAAGAATATATGCAAGTGGCTAATGTTAGGTTCTTCAATTCCCTTGTAACAAAGTCTGTGAACGAATTTTGTGGATATCATTTACAAGGTGTACGTCGAGGAAGTCTAGGACCAAAACAGTGTTTACGATGTGGTGTTGAGGCTAGAGGAGGAACACAGTTGTATGTACAATGTGGTGGTAGAAATAGAGAGCTGAGGGATATTATGATAACAACAATAAGAAGACAACAATGACAAAGTTTTAAGAAACGCTGAAGACTATATATCAAGATTTTCACATATTATTATTATATATAAATGGAGCAAAAAGATATTATGAGACATCCTTTCATCAAGAATTATAAAGCATCTCGTGATGGTGGAAAAAAAATCCAGTCGGTAATGTTAATAGTTCTGGTTATCTATGATTTATTGTTGGAAATAAAGAGTATTAATCTCATAAGTTTAGGTACGAATTTTTCCGGGGTATACTCGAAGACTGTCTTGTGATCGATCATATTGTTGGACAAAAACTCAATAACGCGAGCTATCACACAGAGCGAGAACTGCAAATTTGGAAAAACTGAAAAAAAAAATTAAAAATTGATAGGGTCGTTAAATCAGTAAATAAAGAGACTGGTGAAGAAAGAATATTGAAATAAATAAATGCAGCTGGCAAGTATTTTTATATTTGCGTACATTCAGTAAAATCAGCCGCTGCTAAAATATACAAATCGGCGGATAAAAAAATGTATCAACAAACATTATTATTTCAGCATCTCCCATTGTGTTAGATTCCCCTGTCAAAGATACGTAGGGTGTTAAGAAGTTTTTTCGATTATACTATTATTTGTATCATAATAATCATAGTTAGAATAATTATGATACAACTGTTATGAAAAAGTTCTTGTATTTCTTGCTATGAGATGGAATTAGTCGTAAGTTAAGGAGTATCAATGTCCATGGTGAGAGAGAGAGAAGAAAGAGTTCAGGTTGTCTTAAAGGAGTATCGCCACGATGATGAGACACAGCTACATCTGGAAAAAGAAGACAGACATCTGTTTTCCTGTCGGTACGGAAAACTTTATTAACACACATATATTACTACATTCTATAAAAACTTCTAAAAACTTTATAATAAAAATTCATGAAACACATATTATATATTTTCCTTATTAAGCTTTCCAACTTCAGTCGTTCGTATAAATTCTGCATTTTGGAATATTATACAAATAATTAATTCTCGATCAATTTCAAGATAGCCAATGTATAAAATGTAATAACTGTAATTAATGCAACAATTAATTTAAAGAAATGCATTTTACTTATTTTAAAAAAGAATATTGATGTAGAATATATTGATAGATATTATTCTTTCTTGCTTAAAAAATACTTTATTTCAACAATAAATCTAAACATGAAGTTGGTAGTGAATTCAACCTTTACAATAATAATTACATAAATATAATTAAATATGAATTCTTTAAAACATTTAAACATTCCATTACAATATATTATAAATAAAAGCATTAAGTTAACAATGTTGCTAACATAACAATGTTACCATTAAAATCTCAAACATTAAAGGTACTTATTCCTGAAAGAAGTTTTCGACATTTACAGTTCTTACATGGAATAAGAAGACAGACACATGTTTTCCTGTCGGTACGGAAAACTGACCTGAGCCTAGATGCGCGACCTATTTATACGCATCCGGCTCGTGTCAGGGTTAAACAAGGTCGCACCTTTAGCGTACCGGTCAGAAAAAGATGCCTACTCTTCATCAGATAGTAATCAGTTTCATCAGGTAGGAACCAGTTTCATTAGGTAGGAATCAGTTTGTTTTACGTCATAAGACTTAGACTTATGGTTTATTTATATTCGTTTGGCATCGTCACACCAAATATGGTTATCCGTTAGTTGAGAACCATTTTGTTTTGTGCCACTAGAAGTTCTTTATAGAAAGTTAACCCATTTTTATTAACCGAATTGGTAATTCGCCAATGTCTGGGTCACAGAATATGTTTTTACTGATAGAATCTAGGAGTTTCTAGCTAAATCAGCGATATGGCATGTATAATGTTTTTTGTAATATAGTTACACACATATTGTACATTGGCAAAGCTTTAAATTATCTTACTAGTTTTCGGCAATATACATTGCTTATTTTTCGCTTGCACAACAACTATTTTCGTTCCATATAGTTGTGCTTTTAAAAATAAATGAAATTACTCTTAATATATTTTAGAAATTTATTTTAATATAAATGAATACAACATTACTTTAATACAATTTATAGAAAATTGCAATCTTATTAATTTTACCAAAAAATCTATCCTAACACAACCTTGTTTTGACCAATCTGATGATTCTATCGCCTGTTGAAATTCGCAAAATCTGTGGTATTTGTTGCGGTCGAAATATGATGATATAACAATTATTTCAGCGATCTGATGCTGAAGAGAGCTAAGTTCTTTCCGATAGATTAATTAAGTAGTTCTCTCGTTTGTTACTGCGTAATTATTTTTTTGTGTCGTCATAGCTACTCGATTATACAGTTAAAATGTCTATATGATAATTAACATAATATATTCAAGAACATATTTCACTTACCTCCGCTGGTCTGCAATTCAGTCTGACTGGGATACCAAACTGACTCAGTTCACGTGATGAGTTATTCTAGAAATTCGCATGATTCACTGGAAACGTCTTTTTAAGCGTATGCATAGCTATGAGAGAGAGAGAGAGAGAGAGAGAGAGAGAGAGAGAGAGAGAGAGAGAGAGAGAGAGAGGGTCGCAACCCCTTAGATATAATTTAAATACATGTTTATTCTAAAAGGAACTATGAAATTATTAACGCTATTATTTCTGCAATTAAAGAATTAAAACATGACGGCACACAAATATCTGATGAACTAAATCCCAACAAGCTTATTTGTGATTTTGAATCATTGCAAAGCGTAAATTCGAACTTGGGTATACATTACCATCCGATTACAAATTCATTAAGCAAATTCAACAGTCTATGTTACAATCGCTAGCCGCCGTGGAAGAAACATAAGTGGACAAATTCGAATTCGTATCCTTCTCACGCGCGATCGAAACAATTAGATCAGACTTATCTCGCGAATAAATACAAAATACATGTGTAAGACAACTAATAAAGATTATGTCAAACGAAAACGCTGTCTAGTGAAGTGAAAGTAGCAGCCCTAAATCAGAATAAATATATTTTAACAACAAACAATAATGTTAAAGTAGCAGCTATAAAAACATTTTTCTGTCTTGAATTTATTTGTAGAAAATCAGTAATAAAATAAATTTTGTTACTTTATTATTTTATGTATCAGTATATCCATCCATCTGATGATAACCAAATTTAATTCGACCAGAATCAATACAGGAAAGTGCATAATTCAGAATCTGATCTCTATCACACACAATCATAATAATATGATATCCCCGCAGTTCATTTAACTTTTCCTGTGTTTGCCAAAAAAAAAACCCAAACCAAAAACAAATAAACAACAGTCATTCCCGTATTCATCGATAATTATTTCAACAATAAATTGTTCTGTCCCAAATGAGGGTAGAGTAAATACTATTCTGACTGCATTCAAGTGATTCCTTGTTGTGTATTAAAATCTATACGCAATGGTAAATTATTTAATATAACCATTTGATTAATTCGTTAAGATTTTACGTTGAAATTTATATTCAGAATTGCATTCCTTAAATAAAAAATTGTCTCCGTTTTGGTCAGTAAGTTTCAACTTTATTCTTGATAATAACGGATTATAACATCGTAGAAAGACAGGATTAATAGATTCATGGACAATACCAAATTCAGGAGTAAATATATATGGAAGATCTACTTGATAGTTACTATCATTTACGTCACATGCAAGACTGACTGCAATAGTTGATGTTATGTTTATAAATCCTGGTGAAATATGACGACCTTCACCGTGCTGATTAATGTTATATTTAAGAATGCTTGTCGGTGGACCTATTTGTTTTCACTCTTCAAGTTTTTTTATGAAAGTATTCATCGATAATATTTTAACTGACTTTTTGTATAGTTCGGCAGCGTTATATCCATGGAAATTAAATGTCGGAAGATCTGCTTTTGTTACTGAGTATTTACTAAAATATAATTGCTTACATTCACTCACTGCGTTAATAACATTTCTAATCTTTTTATAAAAAAAAAAAAGGTCAAAGATCAGCAACAATGTGTATTTCTACTTGCTTAATTATTTATTTCGTTACAGGCATATTCAAAATACTCTTTAATGCACATACGTAAATTTGTTGTTGGTGGTGGTGCTTTCCCTTAAGAAGATTACTTTTGTTTTTAATTTTTATCTTCATCAGCAAAAATCTTAGCACTTGGTAGATCATATTCATTTTCTATGATGCATTTGTACTACCAAGTCAATTTAGGCACTGTAACTCCATGCGCAATTTTCCTAAGAATAAGGGCATGCGGGGAGGTGTAATAATATCCCCATTCACTGATGTTATCATAGCTTGTAATAAGTCCACAGTACGAAAGTTCCACTGATGTAAAATTATTACACGTATTGTCTCAGGTATCGGTGCAGACGCCGGCGGTGCTGGTTCAGGCCAACCTAAACCTGACCTGATTGAAATCGAATAAATGTCATGAATCGTTATATCTATTTTGGATTCCCGTCCCGTTATCGAACCGTTAAAGCTATTTTGGATTCCCGTTCCGTTAACAACTTTATTCTATGCTGGAAGTTACCATTGATTAGTTCGATTTGATAATTACCTGTTGGTATTCCTACAACGCGCCAGTCAAGAGTTCCATGTGCCTAATTTTTTATTAGCAAAGAATAATTTGAAGATAATCCGCCAAAGTATTTTTACCTGATTTTAGATCATCTGTAATAAAACACCTAGTTGTGCAAGAGCTATTTATTTTACTAGAATTGCGGTTGGAAAAACAACACTAAATTCAGGGTTAGTCGAGCTTACTGATATCATCGTTGTTTATAATGGAGTTCTTTAAACGACGATCTGTTGCAATAATTCTTGCGATGTCGACATTATTATCATTTTGCTTCGTCGTATATATTAATAATATCTGTGAACTCGCTATCTGATATTATTCCGTCGTTAATTCCTGATGATTGATATCAACGAAGATTATTTGGAGTATGCTAGTGTCGCTTTGTCCAAGTTTATTGTATACTCATGTAATTTTTGCTATATGCACATATTTTTTTTGGGTATTAAGAACACCATCAATTTTGTTGCAGCTGCAACAAATTGTTAGAGCTACTAGTGTCATCACCAGCGATGATATTGTTGATAGCAATACGCCGGTTCCTGCAATAGCAGCTGTCACAGAATATACAATTATATCAACGACAACTACACGTCTGCGTATTATGTTTAACATTTGCTGTATACTCATCAACTGTAGCTTTTAGTTTGTTTTGCCATTCACGCACCTGATCGTATATGTACTTATGCACGATGATTGGACAGCTCATTATTTAAGTAGGTGGTAGTTTACTTATTAATTCATGACACCAATAGTAAATCAAGCCTAGTTATTCTCCTTCAGGTTCCACTTCAAATGTTACTTCGTTGTTTTGATCTATTAGTACTGACATAGATCCATAAGATTTTGTTTGTGGATAACTCCGTGGTATTGTGGTATATATAGTATATATTGTAACACCTAGTACTGACAGCCTGTATATACCAGTAACTTCAGCATGATGTTTGGTAGATTTATTAGGCGGTGATCACAATTCTTATATAGAAGCTACTATATATACTACGTTGTCTGTTGTATTTTTTGTCAAAGCGCTTAATATCAACAACTGCTGGACTTCTACAAAACATGTTAATGTTTTTATTTATGTTTCTGCGAAAACTCTAGAACGTGTTTATACAAGCAGTATAATCAGATCTAAGATTGATTACTTCATTATTGACCGCTGTTAACGAGTTCATCATTGGGACATATCGATCATCGACATATTTCTTCTTTTTAGCATCGTTGATTGATTCTGGTTCTACAAGACTAGGTAATTCATTATTAGTCATAACGAGAGGACCATTGATTGTATCACCAGATCTTTGTATTCGATTGCGAATATTATCTAATATCGTTGATGTAACAACAAAGGGCGTAATGTTTCCATTACTATCAAACAGAGTTATCCTGTTTTCGTTCACTCCATTAATTCTGACAATACTATCTTGTAATAAAAGATAACTGGTTTTCAATCTTTCTTGCTTATCGTGAAATACAACCACTTCGTTTGGATCCACATTTGCAAAATTTAGTAGAAAATCTTCCATAAATATTTACCATTATACTTTTTGATACTTGTGTAATGTGTATTTATGTACAACTTTTATGGGATGATTTTGACAGCGTCGAGTACAGTAACTGCTTCATGGCCGCATAGTGGCGGATCAGTTATTGTCTGTGTTGGTAACGTTAAAGACCAGATTGGAGTGTGAAGCGCAGTAATTCGTACTGTGCCGACATATTTTTAAAATTCTTTTGGTAGTGCCAGTCCATGCGAATAAAAAGAAGCAGATCCACATGGATCAATCACGTATGCAAATCCTAGTCTAGAACTTTTGTCTAGATTAATGATGTCGGTTTGAACTTCATTGTGCTGATTCGGTAATTGGTCGCGTTGTAAAACACCTCTGAAGGTGTTTTATAAAAAAAAATCAACAGCATTAATTAGATCAAAATTTGACATAGGAAGACAACCTTTTACGTCTGATGAACTGTTCCTGTAAGCTTTAGACATTTCCTTACCATGAGTGAGGGTTGTCTGGAAGTCTTGGGCCTTTTGCCCATTTTTAAAATTCTTTACCTGCTGCTTTTTAAGTGCCATTCCGGCAGCTGTTTCGACAGACCAAACGCAGCGGCTTTTGCGACTGCGAGTGCTTCAGCAGCTATTAACGCTGATATAGCTACAAGAAGTGGAAATATACCGCATGTTTTTTTTATATTAAAAAAAATCTTTAATGGAACTCTGAGAAAGATCGAAGTTGAACTCATGTTTTTGATTCTAAAGCTTTGTTAAAATGTAAAGCTGAGTTTTAGTTAATGATAATTTGTTTGGACTACCACTAGCAATGTGATCTTTGTATTAAAATGTTAGGTTTGTTCCGCATTTACTTGCAAGATTTGATTGAAAGTTTGCTTTTACCTGACCCTGAGTCAGAGTGACATTAACGTGACTATATGACATTTATAATATCATGAGCTATTTAATTACATGTTCAGAAAATATTGCATATTTTTCACTGGGGAATTAATGACTCTTATTCGTCCACTAACACTTTCGAGTAATCTCAGTTTGTCACTGAGTATGACAGCGATTGTTCTTTAATTAAAACCAGCGCCTAGGGTTACACGCGCTCGAAAATAAATGTATATCAACGATAGATTGTCCAACTAAATCAAGGTGTTGTAGCGAAAAGTAATGAATCGGATACAAACTTGTAAAATCTAGTTGTTATATTTGCACGCGAGTATCTATATTTTGATCAAGTCCCATAAATGTCATCAAACGATGATATACACGTGCTACATAATTTTGATCAAATTAAGAAAAATATCTTCAGGTGGTTCTTGAGGTCCGTTTAATCTAAATGAGATTTCAGAAATACCGAGTTTGTCAAATATCATATGATCATGCTCTTGAGAGTTTACTCATGCAATATTTTGCAAAGCAATAAATAATATACCTTGGTGCAGAAATACCCTGCTATATGCCATGTAAAAAATCCCATTAATGGCACTC
Source organism: Unio pictorum (assembly GCA_030141615.1). Lineage (NCBI taxonomy): Eukaryota > Metazoa > Mollusca > Bivalvia > Unionida > Unionidae > Unio > Unio pictorum. Next base: position 5,112,541 of record JARLTB010000219.1, on the reverse strand, counting down.
TGAACATTATATCTTATCATAGTCAACTATGTTAACATCGATTTACCACCTGGATTCATTAAAAAAGTAATTTTATTTCTGTTTTTCACCGAGCGATGGATTCATGACCTGCAACCACAAATAAAGTTTAATTAATATTACTTTACCAGTAGCAGAAGCGCCATCTTCGCGCCAGATAGCATCGTTATCATCACCTTTTCTTACAAGTACAATTATATGCTTGGCTTCGAAAATAACGTTTCTAACATTTCTACAAAATACAAAAATATATGACTGTGAAGTTGCACATGAAAATATTTTATGAAACATTTTAACATTAACTGACTTGTTCTAACACCGAAATTGTAATCTGGATGAACATCAATAATTATGTCTTCTATAGCAGCGTCATCAGCAGGAATAGCACGGTATTTTGGTCGACTTATATTATACGGTCTTCCATCAGGAAAGTCAGAATTATCCTTGGCAAACATCACTGACGGACCAGCTGATCTAATATAATGATCTGAATATCTTGCTAGACCCGAGATCATCGCGGCAAAGTCAATATTATCCTGAATTGTTTCAATTTCTCTTCCTGCAGTCATATATACAGCACTTCTGATTAACGCCATAATACTATTATTACCAAAACCAATTCTGTTGATATCAGCTCCGTATTCTGTATTAACGACGACGTCTGTTACGAGTTCTTCTTCTACTTCAATAAACGCTTCAACGGGTAAGAAATACCTATTTGTATCATAAACTTGTAGTTCGATTCTTCCCCGCTGATTTGGTTCTCGCGCTTCGTAGGAATAATATTGATAATCACGTATATATTCATCTTTGAGTACTGGTGCATCCATGTCGAATGCGTGATCGGATATACAATAAACATTTTATTATAATTGTTATCGTCTAACACGAAGACAACTTCATACTATCAGAATTTGATTTATATATTTTTCTGCTTCAGTGGCCAACTCTGCAAGTTTTTGATTTGCGGCTTGATGTATTATTTTACTGACATTTGCAGGCATCACTTCAGTGCTTTGTAATTTGACTGGTTAATGTTGAATCGCTTGCGGTCTGCGAATTGATCATGATAATCTATCCTTGATTGCCGAGAATGCATTACTGGTAACATTACCAATAGAACCAAGAGCTTTATCACAAACAACGTCAATAGCTTTCATTCCTAGTTGTTTTGCAATCGGTATTACTTTTGGAGTTATCCTTCTAAATATACCCTGAATAGCATCATCGATTCAACACAGTAGAAAGTTTTATATGTTGGTAATCCCGAAATTATCCCCTGACCATGTTCGGTCCATGTTGAACATTAGCTATAATCATCTTCTTTGTTATCTATTTATTTAATTCTGTGATAATCATAAATAATATCATCAATGAAAGATCGATACACATTAATCAAATACACTTGTGGATGCAAATGCACAAATAGATACCCCCCAACCACCAACTATAAATATAAATAAATGAAAAAATAGCTGGAATTAAAGCGATTGCAGTTTCTGATCTTGATAAAATAGCAATAATAAAACAAGCCATCGACAATATTTCTAATCTTGATAAAATAGCAATAATAAAACAAGCCATCGACAACATTTCTAATCTTGATAAAATAGCAATAATAAAACAAGCCATCGACAATATTTCTAATCTTGATAAAATACCAATAATAAAACAAGCCATCGACAATATTTCTAATCTTGATAAAATACCAATAATAAAACAAGTCATCGACAACATTCTAATCTTGATAAAATACCAATAATAAAACAAGCCATCGACAAATTTCTAATCTTGATAAAGTTCCAATAATAAAACAAGCCATCGACAATATTTCTAATCTTGATAAAATACCAATAATAAAACAAGCCATCGACAATATTTCTAATCTTGATAAAATACCAATAATAAAACAAGCCATTGACAATACTTCTAATCTTGATAAAAAACCAATAATAAAACAAGCCATCGACAAATTTCTAATCTTGATAAAATACCAATAATAAAACAAGCCATCGACAATATTTCTAATCTTGATAAAATACCAATAATAAAACAAGCCATCGACAATATTTCTAATCTTGATAAAATACCAATAATAAAACAAGCCATCGACAATATTTCTAATCTTGATAAAATACCAATAATAAAACAAGCCATCGACAATATTTCTAATCTTGATAAAATACCAATAATAAAACAAGCCATCGACAATATTTCTAATCTTGATAAAATACCAATAATAAAACAAGTCATCGACAATATTTCTCGTTGGAAACTAAACGCTTACCTTTACCTCACGATTGTCTTTTTGAGTTAGTGCTTCTCTGGTCTTCTTATTCTGAGTTCAATTTACACCACACCAAAATCCCGAACGAGTTTGCTTTCGGCTTTATATACGATGGTACTACGTGACCTATACCCGTTACCCAACGAGTGTATTCGCAAATGAACCATCCCATTGTCATTACAGAGATGACTATCAAAACAGCCGACTTAAAATGCAGAGGGGGCGGGGGATATCGCCACAGTAAAAATATGAGTCACTTGTGGTAGGGGTGGGAACTCGCATGCTTAACAGCATATGAAATGAATGGGATACAAAGGAAATTACATGTGTGAGCAACTTGTGGGACACAAAGGGAATGGTTCTGTTAAGATATTTGTAGTTGTAGTCCGGTTCCATGGTTAAAAATTTTATGGGACACAAAGTGACTAGTATTGTTAAAATATTTAGATACTATCTACAAAATACTATTTATACTGTATCCAAGATACACTTTTCATCACTATACAATACAAACTATTTGATTCCTATAGAACACATTTCTTTTATATACTAAACAACACAAGTGTTTTAAGATACATCAGTGGTTATATTTGGATGCTGGGGTACGTACGGAAATTAACATTATGCCAAAGGCTTAAAGTGGTGTAGCATCTTTGGTATATGTGTGAAGTCTTATGTTAAAATTGTGAATTGGCGTGGCACTTTGTGTATGTACGGGAAATTAACAAAAATGAGGGAAAATGTGGTTGGTAAACCCAACAGTATCGTACGTGTTACCCTATTAGAAGTGGTTAACCTGAAAATTGATTATATTGTTAGAGTGGACCTCAACATATGGCACTATGTCTATGAGTACAGACAGCTAATCAGATGCTAAAATTGTCCATATGTTTAACATAGATACGACACTTGTGGTACATACAGACAAGGTAATGTTAACTTAGGGAGTGTTAATAGCCGTTTCCACATTCAAAAATATTTAAGTACGTACGGGAAATGTAATTATCAAGTTTTCATTGCAACTGTACACACAATATACTATCCGTCACCCACTGATTCAGTAAAGTCCCATCTCTACCGCTTACTATCACCAGCCACTATTTGATTATTATAGAAACACTACACCATTATCCAGCAGCCGTCTTTCGATTACAATCCAACACACATTTTACTATCCAGCATTCACTTTTTCATATTAAATTCAACAAACGCCCCAACTACAGCCTGAAGAGGATTTTGAAGTATGGGCAAGAGAGACAGAACTTTATTTCGTTCCTAGAACTTTATTTCGTTCCTTTATATTTTGCCCGGCCGTCATTTCATTTTTAAGTGAGCAGACTGAAGATTATATTTGCTGCTTCACAATCAGAGGTAAACTTTCGAATCATCTATTTAAGAAAAGGTTCTCTCTCAACAATTGTAATGGTCCAAGGACAGTGTGTCCAAAAAAAAATGTTAAAAAGGAGTAAAACCTCTGATTTGACAAGTATAATAAATTCTACGGTATTTACAAACATAAGCTTCTAATTCTTGGCGAATAAAAACGACGTAATACATTGCGAAATGTCGTATTGACTCCTACATGACAAGTCAAGCGAGATTCATGGGCTAAACTAAGAATTTCCAGTATGTACGACTTATGAACATGTGATAGCTTACTAACCATTTGTCATAAGCGGGTACCTCAGGTGGTCTCCATTTTCTCAAAAGGAATTTTTGGAAATAGCAAGTTGGTACCTCAAATTCTCTAATAGCCAATGAAACAAACTTGAGATCTCATAATCGTTTTCCTGCTCGAATAAAAGTGAATGTCGTTTGTCACCTGATTAGAATTGTGAGGATACGAAGTAAAAAGAGGATCATAATGATCAAATACCTTTTGACTGATCAATATCAGGAGCATCAAGAGCACTACCACAAAATGTGTCAGCCAAAATACTAATTTCCTGTTCAACTTAATTCTCAATTGCCATTGCTCTATTAACTCCACTAGTAGGTATAAATCAGTTATTTCATTTTCAGTAGAGTCAGCTTTAAAAAAGTTCAAACCAGGCTTGTTATTTACAAGTGGATTAACAACAACCTTATCTCCAACTAATTCATTGAATAGCAATCAATGAACAATCTGTATGGACAATGAAACACTGCTCCAATAGCCACTGACTGTGAAATTAAGCCCGATGACAAATTAACATTACGGAGTGGAATCTGAATAAAGTCATACTCTACTTTCTTAACAACACTTCAAAAGAAGAAGACGTCTCAGACAAGGATAAAGTGCCTGACAATAAAAGTCTCTGAGAAACACCTGTGCCCGTGTATATTTTAATAGAGATATGACTGGCAGAATCACCAATAAGTGATATAGAACCATTTTAATATGACTGGCCCAAAATTTCTCCATAAAATAAAATCTGACAGGGATTTTTGTGACCCAACAAGTGTATTGTTTCCAATAGGGCACTCTGCAGATATTATGCGCTTCTGAGAGAATTGGGGTTGGGTGTAAGGTGAAGTTATTTACATTTGCAACCTGCACAATGGAGATAATTTGGTATGCTTCTAGGTAACTTTCATGTACTGTGACTGAACTTTCTTTGGATAATGCATGTGTGGAAAGTATACATGATCTAAACTCACATCTACTAAACTGTCTGATCCTTTGTGCTAATCTAGTCTTAAGGATACTATCTTTAGCAGTTAATAAAATAGGGAAATGAACTTTGCCAGGCTAGATAATATCAGCTTCTCAAATTGTAAAGTATGATTTACACAATATATAAAATGTTAACACATTTGGCAGCCCTTTTTACAATTTACCTCTGAAGTCAAGCAAGTGAAAATGACCAAGTGAAGCTAGCAGTTTTTATTTATTTTAAAAGCGTACATCTGAAATAAGGCCAAGATGTATACTTTATAGTTCACATTACACACATCAATCATACACCAAACTAAAGGAAATTAAAAGTTCTTTTGAACAATACCTAAAATTGTACAAGGTCTTTTTCTAACTAGCCAGCATAAATGGTGATTAAAACGTGAAAATTTCTTTTTCCACTAATACATGACCATGATCTCTGAGAAACAAGAGCATTTGGAATAGCTCTGTCTTGATGATGTCACTTGCTTTTAAGTTCGTACTAATCAGAAATAATGTGCCATATTTTACTGCAATAAGTGCACACAGGAAGAGCAAAGGATTGTATATCAGTCTTATCAAAAGTTCGACACTTATAAGTTATGCCAGATTGAAATTTGTATGTTCAGGTCTGACAACGAGCATGTAATGTCAAAATGACATTGTCCAGAACTCCTCTGAATTATTCCCAATAGTATAATACTTTAGTCTAATGAGCACTTTGTAGCTGCAATGAATAATCTAAACAAATGTTTTCTCTCAAATAATAATATTCCAATGATAACAATGGATGGAGAGTTGTTGAATAAAAAACTGTACATAACAAATGCGGTCCATGCAAACTCTAGTAAATTACCAGACTTCACAAAGAACAGTTTAAGATAAATAATTGTGTAAACCTGCATTTATACATGTACAATAACTATGATATGCAAAACAAATGCATGGTATAGATGTATACACAAATATTTTATAATGTAACAACTAAAGACATTTTATCTTCCAAATTGAAATTCGGATAAATAGAATACTTTTGAACCCCTACCTGTACCACTGAAAGTTGTTGATATATACAGCAATACACAAGATTTTAATCAATCAGTTTTTTTTTGTAATAATTACAAAGTGCTTAAAAAATCTTATTCACATAAACATAATTAAGTAATGCTTTACATATGAAGGAAAATTTATTTCGGTTTTGTTGTCATGTACATAATTAATAAAAGGTGGATTAATTGCATGTTGCCATGTACAGAATTAACAAAAGGTGGTTATATTGCATGTTGTCATGCACACAATTAACAAAAGGTGGCTTAATTACATCTTAAGATAATTAAAAATATCATGTTCAGTTCACTAATGCCGCACAGGCAAAGTGCATACAAAGATAAACCTGAGTACCTCATGTTCTCTAGCTGTAGATTTTCAATAATAACCAGGGTACCTATTGAGTAAACTGTCATTGTCATATCACAAGTTTTGTCAGAAACAATGTGTGCATTCATGCCATATAAACCTGCCTATATTTAGAGTCCAACAGCAAGCCTCTCAGACTCAAATCTGTTGTCTCATAATGCACTAGCAGATCTGTGTCTATGCAGTTTGTTAGGCGTAATCTGTAGAACAAACAATTTAGACCCAGACTGGCAGAAGCATTATGCTTTGGCAGACTAGGATGTCTTTTATTTTCAGCTTGACTTAACTTATATATGAATACATATGGTAATATCTACCACTCCAGAGACCAAGTGGTTTGAGCATTCATCTCGGACACGGTTTTGAACCCTAGCCAAGTTATACCAAAGATTTATAAAAAAGGTACTTACAGCTGCATCGCTTGGTGCTAAGCATAAGAGGTCAGTGTTAGGACTGATCAGTCTGGTGTCAGGATAATGTGACTGGGTGGGACATCGTGTTACATGTCTGCAGCATGATGATCCAGTGCTAGACATAATACACTGCTGCACTGCAGACATCATACTGATATCAGTGAAAAATTGTTAAAGCTATGTTAAAAAATCCAAATCACACACACATCTCTTGAATGTAGCGATGTGAACTACACAAGCTACTAGCATGATGTGAACTACACAAGCTACTAGCATGATGAGAACTACACAAGCTACTAGCATGATGTGAACTACACAAGCTACTAGCATGATGTGAACTACACAAGCTACTAGCATGATGTGAACTACACAACCTACTGCATGATGTGAACTACACAACCTACTAGCATGATGTGAACTACACAACCTACTAGCATGATGTGAACTACACAACCAACTAGCATGATGTGAACTACACAACCTACTAGCATGATGTGAACTACACAACCTACTAGCATTCTTGATAACTCATATCACTTGCAGCACAAATACTGAGAAGCAAAAGAAAAACAAAGTAACATGCCAAAGATTTTATTTACAAATTTGTATCATCTAAAAATGAAGTGAGCAAATGGGTCAAAATTATTATTTAAGGCATAATTAAAAAGAAATTAAAATAAATTTTAATCCATGTAAATAATGCTAATTTATCCCAAATAGAAAAAGTAATACTTGGACAAAAACTATATAAAATATGATAAAAATATGTTTTTCTTGTAAAAAATATGTACAAATAACAACAAAAAGATCCACCACTGAATGTTAGTGATGGCAGCTCCTCATAAAACTTGAGAACCACAGTAACTGAATGAATGTCTGTTATGGTGGGAAGTTAATTCACCCATCAGAATATTTAGCAAGGATTTTAATTCTGACTCACTGTTTACAAATTTTGTTTTTAACCAAACTGAGTTATTTGTATGGTATGTATCTACATGTAAACTGAATTCACAATTATTAATGATAAAATTTTCCACACAATCTTCTGTTCTTTTGGATCAGTCCTAATAAGTATGAATAAATATTTTTACACACAATACATGGACTAATGCTAAGATCAGGGTTTTTTTAAGACTGGTATGACTCTTGTCAAGTGTAGCACTGGCTGCTATGGTGACATGCAATACATGGACTATTGCTAAGATCAGGGTTTTTTAAGGACTGGTATGACTCTTGTCAAGTGTATCACTGGCTGCTATGGTGACATGCAATACATGGACTATTGCTAAGATCAGGTTTTGTTAAGACTGGTATGACTCTTGTCAAGTGCATCACTGGCTGCTATGGTGACATGCAATACATGGACTATTGCTAAGATCAGAGTTTTTTTTAAGACTGGTATGACTCTTGTCAAGTGTATCACTGGCTGCTATGGTGACATGCAATACATGGACTAATGCTAAGATCAGGGTTTTTTTAAGACTGGTATGACTCTTGTCAAGTGTAGCACTGGCTGCTATGGTGACATGCAATACATGGACTATTGCTAAGATCAGAGTTTTTTAAGACTGGTATGACTCTTGTCAAGTGCATCACTGGCTGCTATGGTGACATGCAATACATGGACTATTGCTAAGATCAGGTTTTGTTAAGACTGGTATGACTCTTGTCAAGTGTATCACTGGCTGCTATGGTGACATGCAAATACATGGACTATTGCTAAGATCAGAGTTTTTTTTAAGACTGGTATGACTCTTGTCAAGTGTATCACTGGCTGCTATGGTGACATGCAATACATGGACTAATGCTAAGATCAGGGTTTTTTAAGGACTGGTATGACTCTTGTCAAGTGCATCACTGGCTGCTATGGTGACATGCAATACATGGACTAATGCTAAGATCAGGTTTTGTTAAGACTGGTATGACTCTTGTCAAGTGTATCACTGGCTGCTATGGTGACATGCAAATACATGGACTATTGCTAAGATCAGAGTTTTTTTTAAGACTGGTATGACTCTTGTCAAGTGTATCACTGGCTGCTATGGTAACATGCAACACGTTGACTAATATTTACATCAATCCTCTTAGATTTTTGTAAATTATAGCACTTGCTGCAGTGAGACAACATGTAACACCTAGATTGCTGTTCATATCATGCTGAGGCTTAAGCAAAATCTTCTACTGTACATGCAAACAACTCTTGTAAAACCATGGTGACTCATTTGGCACAAGTGCCATCTACACTGAATTTTTTTCTTCTTCAATATGTCAACATGAAATTATACAATGCCTGTACCAATTCTGCATATTAGAGTATAAAATTGCAGAGAAAGGAGTTCATTGTTTACATATGCAATACTTCTCTTACACAAGAGTAACGTGAATGTCACATTATCCACCCACCCCATGGTTAACAGTCTTCTATACTTGTAGGTCATTGATGACTAAGAACATGACTGATCTATGTGTTTCAATGAGCTGGACCTTTGGTCATGATGTACAGACTTTAAAAGATACTGTGAAGAAACTATTATTCATTAAATTTTACATGACCATAGCTATATATACATATATATTCATGAGTTTAAATTTTTTTACATGACCATAGCTATATATACATATATATTCATGAGTTTAAAATACACAGAAAATGAATGATCAGGCAGCCAATGATAAACTACCAACTTAAAATTGATAGATGTGACATATGGTCTTACAAATTAAAATGCTAAAATGTCACATTATTTATCCTGAAAACTTCTATTTGGTTTTAAACACAAACACGAGGACAGTGTTAGGGATCTCCCTGTTACAATCAGATTTAAAATTATTAATTGATGAATGAAATGTCCAAGTTTCGGATCTATTTTTAATTTCTGATATATTATTTTAAATATCAATAATGGGGTATAAACTAATGGGAGGGTAAGCAAATAATGTAGTTCAGTCAAATATCAATGACGACCCATTAACTTTTCTAATCTGATCCTGACAAGATCAGTCAAATATCAATGACCCTTTAACATTTCTAATCTGATCCTGACAAGATCAGTTAAATGTCAATACCACTTGATCAAGGTTTACATATTCTGACCTATTAAGATTTCCAGATTGAAAACATATCATAACAAAGAATAATCTAATCCTTTTTTTCAACCCAGTCCTTTTAAAGGAACCATTATTTTGTAAAAATGGTTTATTCTTTAGTTAATTTCTTATTTATTATGCACAAAAGTAGTAGATTTTGTGCTTGTAAAACACATATTTTTCACTAAGGTAACAAAACTAAAAACATGTTGAAAAATTAAAACACAGGTATAATAATATGACCATGCATAAAAATTCCATTCATATACAAAAAGTTGTGCTTGATTATTCATGCATCTGATTATGTCACAAAACACTATGTCCAAAAGGTTAATGATAAAGTATATAAAATTCCATGTCCACTCTGAGCTTAATAGATTGTGGGCTATCATGTTAAAACATATTTGGGACAGACATAACGATCGACAGCAACAAAATAATATGCCCCCTTCTGCTATCACACAGGGTAATAAAATACTGAAATACAAAATCAGCTGCATTGATTCATGTTAAAAATAATCTTTCCTTTGACACAAACAAACAGATAAAAAGATTTAAAGTGCAGACAAGTAGGTCTCCAGGCTCCACAGGGGTGGGGATTAGGGAGTTTGGCATGGAGATGGAGTGAGATTACCTGTTTAAATATCTAAAATATATTTAAGACTCTAAAAGTATGCAATTCATTTTTTTAATGAATACATTTAATGTCTACAACTTTAAGTTCATTATTTTTTTGCCCCTCTGAGGGTACATACTCCAAAAAAATAAAGTTTTTAAGATAATTTTTTTCCCATGTGGAGTACTCTCAAATTTTATAGAGCATTAATTCTGTCTTTATGGAGCACTCAAAAAGATTTTATAAATCATTAATTACGTATCTTTAGAGCAATCTCAACTTTTAAAGATCACTGATCACATTGCTAAGGGGCACCCACACAAGTCTTAAAGATCATTAATTAAGTCTGTATAGATTGATCTCAAGTCTTAAAGATCATTAATTATGTCTGTATAGATTGATCTCATGTCTTAAAGATCATTAATTATGTCTGTATGGATTGAACTCAAGTCTTAAAGATCAATAATTGTCTGTATGAATTGATCTCAAGCCTTAAAGATCATTAATTATGTCTGTATAGATTGATCTCAAGTCTTAAAGATCAATAATTGTCTGTATGAATTGATCTCAAGTCTTAATTATGTCTGTATGGATTGTTCTCATTTCTTAAAGATCATTAATTATGTCTATATGGACTGATCTCAAGTCTTAAAGATCTTTAATTACGTCTTTATAGATTGATCTCAATCCTTAAAGATCAATAATTGTCTGTATGGATTGATCTCATGTCTTAAAGATCATTAATTATGTCTGAATAGATTGATCTCAAGTCTTAAAGATCAATAATTGTCTCTATGAATTGATCTCAAGTCTTAAAGATCATAAATTATGTCTGTATGGATTGTTCTCATTTCTTAAAGATCATTAATTATGTCTATATGGACTGATCTCAAGTCTTAAAGATCTTTAATTATGTCTTTATAGATTAATCTCAATTCTTTAAGATCAATAATTGTCTGTATGGATTGATGTCATGTCTTAAAGATCATTAATTATGTCTGAATAAATTGATCTCAAGTCTTAAAGATCAATAATTGTCTCTATGAATTGATCTCAAGTCTTAAAGATCATTAATTAAGTCTGAATAGATTGATCTTAAGTCTTAAAGATCATTAATTATGTCTGTATGAATTGATCTCAAGTCTTAGAGATCATTATGTCTGTATGAATTGATCTCAAGTCTTAAAGATTATTAATTATGTCTGTATAAATTGATCTCAAGTCTTAAAGATTATTAATTATGCCCCTATGGAACACTCTCAAGTGCATTGAAATATATAAAACACCTATATAAATAATTATCTTTCATTTTAGTTGATTTAGAAATATAAATTTAAGTGACACATAAAAAGTGTTGTGATTTGAATTTTAAAGAGTTGTATGCAATGAGAACTTGATATTGCAGATAAATAGGCATTTCATTCCATTCCAAATACAATTTATTCTGATCACATTTTCAAATGTACACATGAAAATAATGTACAATTTTATTCTGATCACATTTTTCTGATACATGCATGACATATTATTTGTAGGGAATATACTGTAAATTCATATTTTCTTGAATCAGCAGTTAGAGTGGCTTGATAATAACTTCTTGCTGAAAGGGACCATATTGTCACACAAATACCATCCCTGAGGAATTTACAGTCAATTAAGGAAGGTGGAGAATCACACCAAATAATCTATCTATTTACTAAACTGTAACAAGAGACCAAAATCTAAAATACTGTTCTAAAAAATGAAAATACCTCAACAATTCATTTATAAACATATTGTAGTCAAGATAATGTTGTACAATATTTTTCAGTACAATAAGGAATGGGTCAATAAATGGCTTGATAGAAAGGTATCACACTTATCAGAAAGCTTCTTTGTTCCTTCTACATATTTTGATGTAATGAACAATTAAAAACCTATACATGCAGTATCTAATATTACAAAATCTATCATGTGCAAACCTCTAAAAAAAACATAAAAACATTTTGATTGAATATAAAGTAAAACATAACTCTTGATATGTGTTATATAGAAGTAACATAAACAGGAGCAATGTCCTAAAATCACCTTTATGACTGATATCAGTCTAATAGCTAAATGCAAGAACAGTTGTAGGATTTCAGACAAGCAGGATGCTTTATGTAGAAATTTCTTCAAATTCTAGTGATGGCTTATGAAATAAAACAAACATTTCACGGTTTCTATATTTTTGGTTTCTTCATATGTATTATAAGATGCATCAACATCTTTTGTCATATACTAAAATGACTTATATACCAAGATGTTTTATGTTGAATTTGATTGCATTCTGTTTATCAGTGTTCTGAGATAGCATTGTTTAAATATTTCTTTTTCAATTTAGTAACTGCAGCAATATTTGATGGCAGATTAATGTCATTTCTACAATTTTAAAGTCCTCAAGCCACACAACTTTCTGTCAAATTCTACTTTGTTTAAAAGAAGTATTTGAAGGTGTTTCTACATTTGGTATGACATTTACACCTGACTGTGGATTAGCACCCTTTGTCACAAAAGCCTGGAATGTCATCACTACTAGTCCAGTAACAACCATACTGTTAAAAGTGCCTGGAATGTCAAGTGAATTAGTAGTGCCTGGAATGTCAGGGATATTAATTTTGTTACAACTTTGCCTGGAATGTCAATGGTACTAATTTTATTACAACCTTTTTTTCACATGTGCCTGGAATGTAAATGGTACTAATTTTATTACAACCCTTTTTTCACATGTGCCTGGAATGTCAATGGTACCTAGTTCCCTTAAACATCATATGCAAATTGTGGAAGTGATTATTTTGAGAAATTGTAAATAACAATTGTGAAGGGAAATTGAATGACTGATGATGGATGGGACATGATGGATAAAGGACATTACCTCAAGAGCACTTGACCTTACAGCCATTTGAGCTTAAAACTTGAGTAGAGGATCCTAAACAGAAATGTTTGAGAGTCAACAATAATTACTGGCCTAATATTATATAACAACATTCAAAGAAAGATAGTAATAACATCTAAAATGTCTATGACATGAATGGTACCATTGACATTCCTGGCACTTGTAATAGTAATAGTATAACAGGACTAGTACTGTTGACATTCCAGGCACTTGTGACAGAATGGTTGTAACATGATTAGTACCCTTGATATTCCAGGCACTTGTGATAGAATAACATGACCATTACCAAAGACATTCCAAACAAATGTAACAAAGATCTGCATGGACAAAGGAGAAAATGGTGTAAAATCATTTTCAGTGAGGAATGAATAAAGAAGAAGCTTTTCAGCGATTACCAAGGCAAGTCTGTAATTTGTGAGATGTGCATGCAAGATGGGTGTCAGTGCCATATATACTATAAAAAGTAGCTCTAACTTGGACGGAAAACATCACAAATATGTGGATATCACAAAATTCCCAAAGGAAAAAAAATCTGAATCAGAACTGAACAGCCACAGTACTAGTTGAACTCTTCTTTGTCCATTCCTCAGCGAGCACTTCTGTATACACAGATGGACAGAACCATCTCAACAATCTGAAATAGATTGAAGTACATGTACCAAGTATGGCAAGCAAATACTACTACTAATAAGACTAAGAATAATAATATCAATGTATTTTAAGAGAATAACAAAATTATTTAAATATAGTGAGACTCTGCTATAGTACGCTCTGTTATAACAATAATTTGGATATAACAGGATTTTGGCGTGGCTCCCTAATTTTCATACATGTGTATTTTTCTGGTACATTCAATTTTTTGTTTACCTTTTCAAAAGTATCAAAAGTAACATGAAAAATTTTATTATAATTTGTGGAAGAGATCATGTATGAATTTGACAACAAAACAATCATGGTGTCATTCATGCAATTTCATATACACATATTGTTCCTGTACACAGAAAAAGTTTTTTCTTCTTAAAAGTACAAATAATAATGTGTGAAAAACATTATCTAATGATCATGTGAAGCCGCAAACTGATTTGTTTTCCTTACTGCAACAAAAATACACCATCTGGCAAGAGATCTTTGTGGATGTTGGCTGTTTAAACTTATATATTCAACGCTGGGTCTGGAGTGACCATGAAAGGAAGCCACAAACTTTAAAATGCACTGGTATTTTTTATATTGTTAGATAAAAAAACATTGTTGCTATTGACAAACCATTTTGGCAGTGCATTGTTACATATTAATCCACTTATTCAGACATCAGGTCTGAGTACTGTGTGCTGTGAGATCCCTGCATTTATTTTTTAAATTGGACTAATCACCATCTCATAATCTCACCATTTCCAAAGAAACAACTAGGCTTCATATGAAGGTTTTATGTGAAAACCTCAAGTCAATACAATAGGAAAGAATAGTGTTAACAAGATTTTAAAGATGGCTGCATTGGTGGTCATACTGATGTTGGATAGGCACTATTTTCATTTACAACCCTCCTGACATCATTATAATTCTTTTAGTAAAGCTCCATGCTGATATGACCTCACCATCCATTCAGGAAGGGTAGTGATGGTCATCTTGATGACCAAGGAACACCATCATAAACATTATAAATCTTAGCAAAAAACAACATGTCAATATAGCAGAAACAAGATTTTCAAGACATCATAACAAGTCTTTTAGCAGTAACTGGATGCTGATGTGACCAACTTTTCAGAAGGAGTCACAATAACAAGAATTTCAAGATGGCAACTGTGGCAGCCATATTGAATGTTAGATCAGCACCGTTTTCATTTAGTACCAACATAACATCATAAGATGTCTTTTATTAAAATCCTATGTCAGTATGATTATCCATTCAGGAGAACTACATATAATGATATTCTGAAAGATGACCATTACTTTACTTTTGTATTTTAAAATGGCTAAAAATTATCTCCTGTTTAGACACTGGTTGGTATGTGAAGCAATGGGCTCTGCAGTTTTCTCATCCTTGTGCTGCAGCATGCATGTTGCACTTTTACCATGTTCCAAATTCATTATAGATTTAAAGTCATGTAAATAACAGTATATCCATACTTCATGTTGCTGTTCTTTCCTTTGCTAATTAATATACACAATGCATGGTACCTATTACAGCTTCAGTCGTTTGGCATCCAGTCATCACAGAGTTCTTTTGCATGAAACTTGTTTGCGTGCTGCAATCTTCATCTAAATTACATATTGGTAATGTTTCTAGCCATCCTAGAATCCAAACTGTAATTACATGTTCTGTGAGATTTTCATCTAAATAGATTGGGACTGTCATACAGGACCCTTCAGTGAAACAGGATGTTAACAAGTACACACGAATAAGATGAAATTCCCAAAAGGCTTGCTTATGTCTTTGAAACAATGTTAATATCAAACTGCATCATAATATGTCAAATGGTTATTGGCCTATACTCATTATAGTTTACAATATCAAATATGAAGTTGATTGACATGTGCTTGCCATAACTCTGTCCAAATGGAGTGAACAAAATACAACCCACAAAAGACACACCAAGATCTATGAGATAATATATAGATACACCAAGATCTATGAGATAATATATAGATACATATAGATAATATATAGATACATATAGATAATATATAGATACATATAGATAATATATTGATACATATAGATAATATATAGATACACATAGATAATATATAGATACACATAGATAATATATAGATACATATAGATAATATATAGATACACATATATAATATATGGATACATGTAGATAATATATAGATACACATAGATAATATATGGATACATATAGATAATATATAGATACACATAGATAATATATAGATACATATAGATAATATATAGATACATATAGGTAATATATAGATACATATAGATAATATATAGATACACATAGATAATATATAGATACATATAGATAATATATAGATACATATAAATAATATATAGATACATATCAATAATATATAGATACATATAGATACATATAGATAATATATAGATACACATAGATAATATATAGATACACATAGATAATATATAGATACATATAGATAATATATAGATACACATAGATAATATATAGATACATATAGATAATATATAGATACACAAATATAATATATAGATACACATAGATAATACATAGATACACATAGATAATATATAGATACACATAGATAATATATGGATACATATAGATAATATATAGATACATATAGATAATACATAGATACACATAGATAATATATAGATACATATAGATAATATATAGATACATATAGATAATATATAGATACATATAGATAATATATAGATACATATAGATAATACATAGATACACATAGATAATATATAGATACACATTAAACTGCATTAGAATATGCTAAGTAGTTTTTTAGGTAAGCTGTATGCAAGGATCTCATAGTGGAGATAGAAAAGGGGCAATAACTCCATTAAAATCGGACCTAGAAATACAAAATGTTTAAAAGATACATCTACATATAATGTCCAATAATGACTAAGGGTTGCAGAGTTACTGTCTTTAGAGGAAGTGTAAAACAGACTGACAGAAAGACTGGCACAAACATGGTTCTATCTAAATCTAACAATGTTTGGTATAAATCATGTACAATCTCTATATTAACACAGAATAGGAAATAAATGTTTGATATATTGTCTGCAATATGAAGTAACTCACCATCAGAGTTCCAACAACTATTGCCGAAGTCCCAACAATGATCCCATTCTGATCTATGAAATGCCCCAACTTGTCATAACAACCCTGTAAAAAAAATCACCATGTCATAATATATCAAGTCTTTTTCCATAACAACCCTGTAAGAAAAACCATCATGTTATATATATCAAGTCTTATGCAAGTGAAAAGTTTACAAAGTATGTAGGGTATAAATTCATCAATGGAATGTCAGTCATAATGACTTAATTGAGTCAACAGATTAACAAGATAACAATAAAACATGAACATTCATTGATGCAAAATTAGCTCTTGTATAGATTATTTGCCCCAAAAAGTGTTGAGAATATTAAAGAAGTTACTCACATTAAACATTTTTACTGTCTAATTACATCTGAGAGATTTGATAAAATCATTTTAAACAATGTATGATAATAACAAATTTTGGCATTAAGAATTATACTAGTACCTTGGTAAGTCTCTTTTTTATTTTAAATCATTCAATGACACCACCAAAGCATTGACATTTTTAGTGACCATTAAACTGTAGTAAATTTAACAGGAAAACTAATTTCTCCTAACACTGTAAAACTATATTTTCAATATATTTGTATGATAGAAAACCCAATGACTAACCAGATGAACAGGTCTGAAAGTTTATAGCTTGGTTTGGGCATTAGTTGCCACCATTATATAAGTGTCACTTTGTACCAGGAAGTACTTCCACCTAGTGAACAGATGCACTTTGGGACACTATTTTCAAGAAATAATCTGACTGGCATTTTGTCTGAATTTTTAAAAAAAAAAATCTTTCATTGTTTGAGATTATTTGTATCATATGTAGTTTAATAGTAATATAATCAACACATGTGATGTTGTCTGTAAGTACTTTGTGTTGGAAGAATATAATCAACACATGTGATGTTGTCTGTAAGTACTTTGTGTTGGAATATAATCAACACATGTGATGTTGTCTGTAAGTACTTTGTGTTGGAATATAATCAACACATGTGATGTTGTCTGTAAGTACTTTGGTTGGAATATAATCAACACATGTGATGTTGTCTGTAAGTACTTTGTGTTGGAAGAATATAATCAACACATGTGATGTTGTCTGTAAGTACTTTGTATTGGAATATAATCAACACATGTGATATTGTCTGGTAGAAAAACAATGACCAAGAATGGTTAATTTACAAAGTGTTATTTTGCCAAAATTGTATGTCTTTAATATGCTTGAACTACAATCACAAAAATGTAATGGTTCCAAAATAATGATTTTATGGTATATTTACTTCTTTATCCTATATATAATAATAAAACAAAACAGTAATGGTAAAAATCAAACACTGTCATTAATTAATCAAATACAACATCTAGGTTGGTATTATTAACATATCTAATTTAGTATCATAAACCACTTAAATTAGAATGAGAGAAAACACACTCCAATCAGCAATCTAGTTCTTTGATAGAATCTTAAAGAGGTACTAAACATAACAATAATAATAATACATGATATAAACACTTATTAATACATTGATAGAAGAAACAGACCTATATATTTTACAGGATTCAACAAGCTGAAAATTAAACACAATGAATAAACAGTAATAGCAAAACAAACATGGCCATATGAAAGCAAAGGTCATTCCAACACAATTAATAAACAGTCATAGCAAAGCAAAGGTCAATCAAATATGATGAATAATAGACAACCATTATTGCAATGCAACGGTCATTCAATCACAATGAATAATAGACAACCATTATTGCAATGCAAAGGTCATTCAAACACAATGAATAATAGACAACCATTATTGCAATGCAAAGGTCATTCAAACATGATGAATAATAGACAACCATTATGGCACTGCAAAGGTCATTCAAACATGATGAATAATAGACAACCATTATTGCAATGCAAAGGTCATTCAAACACAATGAATAATAGACAACCATTATTGCAATGCAACGGTCATTCAAACACAATGAATAATAGACAACCATTATGGCACTGCAAAGGTCATTCAAACATGATGAATAATAGACAACCATTATGGCACTGCAAAGGTCATTCAAACATGATGAATAATAGACAACCATTATTGCAATGCAAAGGTCATTCAAACACAATGAATAATAGACAACCATTATTGCAATGCAACAGTCATTCAAACACAATGAATAATAGACAACCATTATGGTACTGCAAAGGTCATTCAAACATGATGAATAAACAGCAATTACTGCAATGTAAAGGACATTCAAACATAATGAATAAACTGACATTTTAGCAATGCAAAGGTGAATCAAACATAAAGAATAAACTGACATTTTAGCAATGCAAAGGTCATTCAGACATGATGAATAAACAGCCATTATTGCAATGCAAAGGTCATTCACACATATTCATAAACATTTATATTATTGTCATTTTGGGAACCTTCAAACCAACATTAACGTTCCTGCTAAATTAGCTGTAAATAAAAAGATCATTACATTTTAATCTTTATGTGATTATCAGGCTAAATATAAAAAGTTTGATAATCTTCAGTGAAAATAGTTTCTTTCACTACATGTTAAAAAATTAACTAATCAAAATTACATTATAAAAACATGGTAAAAATGTGTAATTATTTATCAATACACTAGTTCATAACTCATTAACTCCTTATTAAATATATGTTGTAAATGCTTCAAAGAAAATTTGGCATGACCTACCGTAGTAAAAAGGGTGTAGTCTGAAGGACTTTGAATTACAGGGGGTCCCTTGTAGGGAGGTGAATCAGTTGGAATTTTCCCAAGACACATGGTCAGATTTGTCCCTTTACAGCAACTTGCAGGAACCAAACTCCCATCTTGATAAATAAAAAATGATAGTAGTGGTACATATTAGAAAATGCATAATCAGAAAGCTGAACATTTATCATTTATTTTTTGTGGCACAATTATTCACAGTTATGGAATAGTCTTATTAAAAGCATTTCTCTTAAGACATTGATTACTCAAATATAATGCTAACAAATTATGACAGTTTGAAGCAGGTAATACAAATTTAAACTCATTTATCACACAGTAAGGTATTCCTAAAACCTGTAATGGACGCAGTTTATATTTATTGAAAAACATTGAATTAGAAATGTTACAATTATGTTGAGTATTATATTGTGTAGAGTAATACAAAAGCTGTACCATGGATAAGTGAGACACCATGATTGTCTCAATCAGCAAAATTATGATATGAATCAAAATGTAACTGTACATCACTATTCATAAAAACTGAAATATTTTCCAAAGCCAAATATTTTCAAAAGCCACCATTACAGGACTAGTGATTTTGGAGAAGTGATTTAACCTGACAAGTTATTGCTGTATCCCATTTTCAGCGTCACGATTTTCTTCATTTTCTAGTGTCTAATGTTTGCACTGTTTCTTAAAGGTATTGTTTGTAATTAGGTTGGTATGAACTGGACTGTATTCTTTATAATTAGGTACTAGAGTATGTATTTGAGATGATCTGTCAGATAAGCATGCAGTTTCTGTTTTTATGATTATTAACATTTCATCCTGCAGTTAGTCAGAATAACAGGCAAAAAATAATTTCTCATCTGTAGAGCTGATTGGTGACATCTCCCCCCCAAAAAAAAGTTGGCACAGAGTACCAGAAAAGATAAAATTTTGCTTCAATAAACAGGCCAGAAAACATAAATAGCTAAAAATATCTTTTAATATTATTAAAAATATACTAAATCTGGCCCCAAACATACAACACAAATTACTGGCTGACTAACCTGTGCTTTGGTGAAATATTAATTTTATTCTGATCTAAAAACACAACGCCATTCTGTGTGTACAAACATGCCATTAGCTGATTTTTGCAAAGTCAGATTTCAACCTGCTTTACCGACATGTCATTTAATATTACGGATGACATGCTAATAGTAACACAGTTCAGAAAAGATCAGCATGGGAAAAGAGGTGGTGCATAAATCTTGTAATTGAAATTGGAACTTCCATTTTGGAATAATCACACTAGCCCAGGTTAAACCTTTAGCCCAAGCATTTGTCAACAGAGAAATTTACTAGATCTGATAATTGAGCAATCACCCTAATGCTAATCATAAGTATTCTGCTTTGTAAAATTCCTGATGCCTATGATGTATATTCTAGTACTTTTTATTATTCTGAGGAAAACTGCTTGCCACTCGGGGAAAAATCCCAACAACAACTTGATATTGCATTATTTTTTGTGGAAGAATGACATGATCAACATTTGATATAAAATTTTGTATATCATAGTTAAGACAGGTTAGTCTTGCATACTGTAGTTAAGACAGTTGATCTTGTATACCATAGCTAAGACAGGTTAGTCTTGCATACTGTAGTTAAGACAGTTGATCTTGTATACCATAGCTAAGACAGGTTAGTCTAGCATACTGTAGTTAAGACAGTTGATCCTGTATACTGTAGTTAAGACAGGTTGCTTTTGTATACCACTGTTATGATAGAATGATCTTGCATAATGTAGTTAAGACAGTTGATCCTGTATACTGTAGTTAAGACAGGTTGCTTTTGTATACCACTGTTCTGAAAGACTGATCATGCATAGTGCAATTATGACTGATACAGTTGATCTTGTATGCCACAGTTATGATAGAATGATCTTGCATAATGTAGTTAAGACCAGTTGATCTTGTATACCACAGTTATGATAGAATGATCTTGCATAATGTAGTTAAGACCAGTTGATCTTGTATACCACAGTTATGATAGAATGATCTTGCATAATGTAGTTAAGACCAGTTGATCTTGTATACCACAGTTATGATATAATGATCTTGCATAATGTAGTTAAGACCAGTTGATCTTGTATACCACAGTTATGATAGAATGATCTTGCATAATGTAGTTAAGACCAGTTGATCTTGTATACCACAGTTATGATAGAATGATCTTGCATAATGTAGTTAAGACCAGTTGATCTTGTATACCACAGTTATGATAGAATGATCTTGCATAATGTAGTTAAGACCAGTTGATCTTGTATACCACAGTTATGATAGAATGATCTTGCATAATGTAGTTAAGACCAGTTGATCTTGTATACCACAGTTATGATAGAATGATCTTGCATAATGTAGTTAAGACCAGTTGATCTTGTATACCACAGTTATGATAGAATGATCTTGCATAATGTAGTTAAGACCAGTTGATCTTGTATGCCACAGTTATGATAGAATGATCTTGCATAATGTAGTTAAGACCAGTTGATCTTGTATGCCACAGTTATGATAGAATGATCTTGCATAATGTAGTTAAGACCAGTTGATCTTGTATGCCACAGTTATGATAGAATGATCTTGCATAATGTAGTTAAGACCAGTTGATCTTGTATGCCACAGTTATGATAGAATGATCTTGCATAATGTAGTTAAGACCAGTTGATCTTGTATACCACAGTTATGATAGAATGATCTTGCATAATGTAGTTAAGACCAGTTGATCTTGTATACCACAGTTATGATATAATGATCTTGCATAATGTAGTTAAGACCAGTTGATCTTGTATACCACAGTTATGATAGAATGATCTTGCATAATGTAGTTAAGACCAGTTGATCTTGTATACCACAGTTATGATAGAATGATCTTGCATAATGTAGTTAAGACCAGTTGATCTTGTATACCACAGTTATGATAGAATGATCTTGCATAATGTAGTTAAGACCAGTTGATCTTGTATACCACAGTTATGATAGAATGATCTTGCATAATGTAGTTAAGACCAGTTGATCTTGTATACCACAGTTATGATAGAATGATCTTGCATAATGTAGTTAAGACCAGTTGATCTTGTATACCACAGTTATGATAGAATGATCTTGCATAATGTAGTTAAGACCAGTTGATCTTGTATACCACAGTTATGATAGAATGATCTTGCATAATGTAGTTAAGACCAGTTGATCTTGTATACCACAGTTATGATAGAATGATCTTGCATAATGTAGTTAAGACCAGTTGATCTTGTATACCACAGTTATGATAGAATGATCTTGCATAATGTAGTTAAGACCAGTTGATCTTGTATACCACAGTTATGATAGAATGATCTTGCATAATGTAGTTAAGACCAGTTGATCTTGTATACCACAGTTATGATAGAATGATCTTGCATAATGTAGTTAAGACCAGTTGATCTTGTATGCCACAGTTATGATAGAATGATCTTGCATAATGTAGTTAAGACCAGTTGATCTTGTATGCCACAGTTATGATAGAATGATCTTGCATAATGTAGTTAAGACCAGTTGATCTTGTATGCCACAGTTATGATAGAATGATCTTGCATAATGTAGTTAAGACCAGTTGATCTTGTATGCCACAGTTATGATAGAATGATCTTGCATAATGTAGTTAAGACCAGTTGATCTTGTATACCAGTTATGATAGAATGATCTTGCATAATGTAGTTAAGACCAGTTGATCTTGTATGCCACAGTTATGATAGAATGATCTTGCATAATGTAGTTAAGACCAGTTGATCTTGTATGCCACAGTTATGATAGAATGATCTTGCATAATGTAGTTAAGACCAGTTGATCTTGTATACCACAGTTATGATAGAATGATCTTGCATAATGTAGTTAAGACCAGTTGATCTTGTATGCCACAGTTATGATAGAATGATCTTGCATAATGTAGTTAAGACCAGTTGATCTTGTATGCCACAGTTATGATAGAATGATCTTGCATAATGTAGTTAAGACCAGTTGATCTTGTATACCACAGTTATGATAGAATGATCTTGCATAATGTAGTTAAGACCAGTTGATCTTGTATACCACAGTTATGATAGAATGATCTTGCATAATGTAGTTAAGACCAGTTGATCTTGTATACCACAGTTATGATAGAATGATCTTGCATAATGTAGTTAAGACCAGTTGATCTTGTATGCCACAGTTAAGAAAGGTATATCTTGAATACTATTATTATATTAGGTTGAATTTGTTGTCAGGCATTAAATAAAACTTAAATAAGTATCTTATTTAGGTGAAATAAAATTCTATGTTGCCTGAGTCCTTTTAAGATAAATAGATAAAAACAACCAGTCAAGAATTCAAACAGAAAATCTGAACTACGGATCAAATTTCCAAATGAGTGATTTTCCCACAATTTCCTCCAAAAAAGTAAGAATCATCCAAGTTTTGAGATTATGTAATTGTTTGTTTCTCTTTCAGCATGCACAATTTTAAAGAGTTACACAGAGCTCGCAGTAGACTATTGACAATGAGAATCCAGGACCATTGATCTCCAGAAATTGAGGACCTGGATAGGAAAATTGGTGCACTAGTGGGCATACAATAATTACATTCAAGAAACAGTTTAAAATAACTTTATTATAGAAATCTTATTGACTTTTTCACAATCTTTTCATTTCATTTAAGTTTTCACTTTATCTTTTAAGTTTTTAAATGTAATAAAATATTATTTCTGTTCACATATTTATCTTTTTGCAAATTAGGTATATTTTCTTTACATCCTTTTAGGAAAAAAAAAACATGAACAGGATTCAGTTTCCAAAGAATGAGTGTCCATAAAATGCACAAAAACACTTAACATTCAATACAAGCCTCTGAGTTTCCAGGATGTGTTAGAAGCACTTCCTGAGAGTTCTGGACTTAACTGTGCTAAGAATTATTCTGGGGGTGCTCACCAGTTATTATGTACTTTTGAGAGAGTGATATATGTAAGGTGAAGTTGTTTGCATTTAAAACTTGCACAGTGGAAAGAATGTTGGCATACCTCTATGCTACTTTGATGTAATGTGGCTGACACTTCTTTGGATATTGTTTTTTTTTATAAAGAAATTGTACATTATCTAAGGATGCAAACTAAAATGACTGCTCCCTTGTGCTCCAAAAATCAGCCTAAATTTGACTAAAGTACACAATCCATAGTAGCTATTGAAATAGGCAAAATGAATCTTGCAGACTATCCTCAGAAAGTGCAATGAATGAATTATCAAATATATCAAATGTAAAAAAGCTTATTGGATATTTTTTAAAAACAATTTACCTCTGATGTCCAGGAAGTGAAAATGACAAAGTGGAGCTACCACTTTTTTTAAAGGTACACATCTGGAGGAAGGCCAAGCTGTATACTCTATAATCCATATTATACCCATCAATCATATACCAAAAACAAGACAATTAAAGGTTCTTTGAACTATACCTAAAATATATAAGGTCTGTTTTGATTAACCAAAACAATCAGTGAGGAAACCTGGATGGAAATGTTTCTCTTTCAAATGCCAACACTACGTAAATGCACAGCGCCACCTTACAACAAATATAAAAAGGTATGCAACTATTTCCTTATTTTCACATAATTATGCATGATGTTGTGACTCAAATAATATTGATGTTAATCATGAAAACAAGCTAATTATAACCATTTTCTCATGCTTACATACTTTGCCATGAGTTATGTTTGTGTGAGTATCTACGTTAATTATCGGGGAAATTAGAAGTCCTAGGATTAGAGTCAACTTAAATTTAAAACTGTTGCATTAGGTTAAAGAGATATATAGTGAAAATGGTTCTTTTCATTTTTTTGCAATGAAATAAAAAAAATAAATGATGACAAAGCAAATTTGTGTTTTCCATATCAAACAATAGGCAAATATTTTACACTTCGACATTTGAGATTTATTAACCTCATCTGTTCCATTCCTTTTCAAACTGTAAAATTTATTGTTGACATCTCAGGAATAATTCTGGCTAGTTTCATGTTCCTGTCTTTCAGCATAACATTGGTTGCTGTGTTAACAAAATTCAATGTGCAATTTTAAAATAGCTCACTCTTTATTGGGTGGGGTTTAGACTTATTAGAGACTCTAACACTAATAAATACTGTTCTGTGAGGGGAAGAATATAAGAGAATTATTCCAAAGAATGTTTTAATGCTTGTGACTTAAATGTTTTTTACAATCAAAATTAAATCATACAATAATAATACCTATGTTCTCTTTAAGGTGGCACTCATCAGTTAGTATGTAGTTTTGAGAGAGTGACGTTTGTAAGGTGAAGTTGTTTGCAAAAAAAACATGCACAGTGGAGCAGATGTTAGCATACCTCTACACTACTTTAATATAATGTGGCTGACTTTTCTTTGGATATTGTACTTTTAGAAATTGTCCATGATCTAAGTTCACTGCTAACTAAAATAACTGCTTCCTTATGCTACACAATCATCCAGAATTAGTCTAAAGTACACTATCTGTAGCAGCTGTTACAACAGGAAAAATGAATTCTGCCAGATTAGACAATACCAGATTCTGAAAGTGCATGGAATGAATAACCAAATATATACATGTAAAAAAGGTTATTTTTTAAATACAAGTTACCTCTGAAGTTCAAGAAGTGAAATGACCAAGTGAAGCTTTCACTTTTTTTAAAGGTGCACATCTGAAGTAAAGCCAAGCTGTATACTCTATAACCCATATTACACCCATCAATCATACACCAAAATAAAGACAATTAAAGGTTCTTGAACTATATCTAAGATTTACAAGGTCTTTTTTAAATAGCCAGTATAACCGATGAGGAAAGCTAGGGAAATTCTTTTTTTTTTATTATCCAAGCTCCATTATGTTGTGCCCAGTCATATTCATGATTTTGAGGCAAATCCAGAAATTTAGTCTGTACTCAAGTGAGAACACTTACTGGAAACATTTTTATCAACCCAGGAACTCTTCAGCTTGTACAGAGCCCAGGATGTGGTGCTGTTCATTTCACCATACGCTCCACAGCACTCAAGCTGAAACGATGGATACAATGTTATACATCGACATTTAAAAGAATAACTATGTCTCAAATTTGATTCTATGAGACTGCATTATTATAAACTGTGATTTCTTTTTAGTATACCATTTCGAATGAGTGTGTAAACACTTTCAACTGAAATTTTGTATTTCATCTAATATATGTATATAAATGGTGCTTCATATCAATACATAACCTGCATGCCTGTCTCCTTGTATCATTTCTTTGTGCACATTCTTTTATCCAAAAAACAAACAAGTCCCATCCCTGGTCAAAAATCTCATCCCTATAATTTTGATTTTGATACCTAGCCCTGACACACTGTGAAGATTGCCTTACTGACTTACAAAATATGTCAACATGTAACTTGTCTGTATACAACTTTCAATAATCTTAACACAAAATCTTAACATTGCTAATGCCACAACTCGTGTTCCTTGAATACAAAATCATAACATTGCCAATGCCACAACTCTTGTTCCTTGAACACAAAATCATAACATTGCTAATGCCACAACTATTGTTCCTCGAACACAAAATATTAACAATGCTAATGCCACAACTCTTGTTCCTTGAACACAAAATCTCAACATTGCTAATGCCACAACTCTTGTTCCTTAAAAACAAATTCTAAACATTGCTACAACTCTTGTTCCTTGAACATAAAATTTAAACAATGCTAATGTCACAACTCTTGTTCCTTTAAAACAAAATCTTAACAATGCTAATGGCACAACTATTGTTCCTCGAACACAAAATATTAACAATGCTAATGACACAACTCTTGTTCCTTGAACACAAAATCATAACATTGCTAATGACACAACTATTGTTCCTTGAACACAAAAAATTAACAATGCTAATGCCACAACTCTTGTTCCTTGAACACAAAATCTCAACATTGCTAATGCCACAACTCTTGTTCCTTAAAAACAAATTCTAAACATTGCTACAACTCTTGTTCCTTGAACATAAAATTTAAACAATGCTAATGTCACAACTATTGTTACTTAAAAACAAAATCTTAACAATGCTAATAACACAACTATTGTTCCTCGAACACAAAATATTAACAATGGTAATGACACAACTATTGTTCCTCGAACACAAAATATTAACAATGCTAATGACACAACTCTTGTTCCTTGAACACAGAATCATAACATTGCTAATGCCACAACTATTGTTCCTTGAACACAAAAAATTAACAATGCTAATGCCACAACTCTTGTACCTTGAATACAAAATCTTAACAATGCTAATGCCACAACTCTTGTTCCTTGAACACAAAATCTCAACATTGCTAATGCCACAACTCGAACAAAAAATCTTAACACTGCTAATGCCACAACTCTTGTTCCTTAAAAACAAATTCTAAACATTGCTAATGCCACAACTCTTGTTCCTTGAACACAAAATTTAAACAATGCTAATGCCACAGCTATTGTTACTTGAAAATAAAATATTAATAATGCTAATGCCACAACTCTTGTTCCTTGTAAACAAAATATTAACAATGCTAATGCCACAACTCTTGTTCAATGCACGAGGACCCAAGTGGTATAAGACACATGCTTTTACAGATCACTAACACATCTCACCTTCGTCTGTGTTTGATTGTCAGCTTGACTAACGATGGGTATTTAAAAAGCTTGCCAACAGCTTCTCATGGGTCAGAAGTTCTTCTTGGATTCTTCCTCCATGTAATATGCAGGTGCTATTCATAGTCTATAATGTGCTGGGAAATGGCATTAAACCTCACAAAAATAAAATCAAAACCTTTAATGCAAAATGTTAATACTGCTACAGTTTTTCCTTTAATGCAAAATCTTAACATGGCTAATGCAACAACTGTACAGTTGTAGTTTTAGAACAAAACATTAAGACTCTAATACCAATGTCAGTTCTGTTAACAAACAAAATGTTTAAAACTGCTAATGTCACAACTACTTTCCACAAGACTTTCCGTCCAACATGTACACCTCACCTTGAATTGCAGAGCTCCAGGCCTCAGTCTTAAGACTATTTGCATCTAACCCCTTTTTCTCACCTAAATTTGTACCAAGCCCCAGGCCTCAGTCACAAAACTTTCCATCCAAAACATACTTCTCACCTTGATTTGTACAGAGTCCCAGGCCTCAGTCACAAAACTTTCCATCCAAAACATACTTCTCACCTTGATTTGTACAGAGTCCCAGGCCTCAGTCACAAAACTTTCCATCCAAAACATACTTCTCACCTTGATTTGTACAGAGTCCCAGGCCTCAGTCACAAAACTTTCCATCCAAAACATACTTCTCACCTTGATTTGTACAGAGTCCCAGGCCTCAGTCACAAAACTTTCCATCCAAAACATACTTCTCACCTTGATTTGTACAGAGTCCCAGGCCTCAGTCACAAAACTTTCCATCCAAAACATACTTCTCACCTTGATTTGTACAGAGTCCCAGGCCTCAGTCACAAAACTTTCCATCCAAAACATACTTCTCACCTTGATTTGTACAAAGTCCCAGGCCTCAGTCACAAAACTTTCCATCCAAAACATACTTCTCACCTTGATTTGTACAGAGTCCCAGGCCTGAGTCATAAGACTATTTCCGTCCAAACCATATTTATCTGTGATGCTCTTCTCTAATGCCTCCTTCACTGTTTTCTCCATCTGCAGGATAATGTACAATTATAAATCCACCCCTGCAGAAAAACTAAATTTGTCTTTTGTAAAACATGCATGCCTATAGAAAAGAAATTCTTGAAAGTCCATTAACCTGGTAAAAATTACACCACTCATTTAAAAGACACAAACAACAAAACATTTGTCAAACGTATCTAGTCAGGTCATCAGAAAAATATTCCTACCAAATATTTTGTCAGGTCATGTGACACTTTATATAAAGAAAAGCATGCCTACCAGATATCTTGTCAGGTCATGTGACACTGTATATAAAAAACAGCATGCCTACCAAATATCTTGTCAGGTCATGTGACACTGTATTTAAAGAAAATTATGCCTACCAAATATCTTGTCAGGTCATGTGACACTATATATAGAAAAGCATGCCTACCAGATATCTTATCAGGTCATGTGACACTGTATATAAAAAACAGCATGCCTACCAAATATTTTGTCAGGTCATGTGACACTATATAAACACAAAATGCCTACCATATATTTAGCAAGGGTATAAGACAGTGAATTACAAAAAACATGTCTGCAAAATTTAATGTATCTATGTCAAATGAACTGTAATTTGACATTTTTTGTATGACATAATCAAAATGATTATGATAATTATAAATAAATAAAACTCAGCAAAAATGTGTTTCTTCCAAAACTTGATGATTACAATTTTTTAAGATCCTTAAATTTTCATAAAATTATTGAACATGGCATTGTTGTACCACAGAGTATTTTGTTTCTTTTAAATATCCACAAAATTCAAATGGCCATGAAGTTTGTTCTCATCTTAAATTTGCACAATTCTTTGCAGGTTAAAATATTGTGTTTTAATGTCAGCAGTCATGTATAAAATCTTGTGTGTTTTAATGTCAGTAATCATGTATAAAATATTGTGTGTTTTCATGTCAGCAGTGATGTATAAAATATTGTGTGTTTTAACGTCAGCAGTCATGTATAAAATATTGTGTGTTTTAATGTCAGCAATTATGTATAAAATATTGTGTGTTTTAATGTCAGCAGTGATGTATAAATATTGTGTTTTAATGTCAGCAATCATGTATAAAATATAGTGTGTTTTAATGTCAGCAGTGATGTATAAAATATTGTGTGTTTTAAAGTCAGCAGTAATGTATAAAATATTGTTTTAATGTCAGCAATCATGTATAAAATATTGTGTGTTTTAATGTCAGCAGTGATGTATACAATATTGTGTGTTTTAATGTCAGCAGTGA
This sequence comes from Unio pictorum, assembly GCA_030141615.1. Classification (NCBI taxonomy): domain Eukaryota; kingdom Metazoa; phylum Mollusca; class Bivalvia; order Unionida; family Unionidae; genus Unio; species Unio pictorum. The sequence goes on along the minus strand of JARLTB010000219.1, from coordinate 5,081,640 downwards.
TGTATAAATCTTGTGTGTTTTAATGTCAGCAGTGATGTATAAACTATTGTGTGTTTTAATGTCAGCAGTGATGTATATGTTTTGTAATGATTGATTAGGAAAGGTGCAGTAAAACTTACAGAAGCAATCAGAACATAACCCAGGATTCCTGCAGCAAATAAAATGATTGAGACGAATGCCAAAATACCAATGTGCTGTAAAGAAAAGAATAAAAACAGTTATATACTTAGGGGACTTACATTTAAAATGGTCTTCAATTCTGCCTATATTTGAAAAATCAAGAAATTCATATGATGGTCTTATAGCTTTAAAAAGTAAAATGAGCTGGGCTACCTGAAATAAAACACTATGGTTGCCCAGCTAAAATTTCATAGTATTCAGCTGTATGTTTGCTTCAAGACAATCCATTAACCTCATGTGTCATTAACAATTAATATTTATCGATGACCACTGTTTTATTTTCATAATTTACTACGATTATGTTTTATATATGTAACATGTGTACTAACACCTTATGACATTATAGATGACATAATAGATGACATAATGATATAGTGTGAAAGAGAGGCATAATCACTGAGGCATCTAAATGTTTTTCAGGCAAAACACTGAGGCATCTGACTGTATTTCAGGTATAACACTGAGGCATCTGAATTTATCTTCCCTGGGTTGTGAATCAGGGATAGGGAGGAGACATACTGTTATGGAAAGGGGTACTGAAAACTGATAACCATTCTTTTGCAATATATCAAATTTGGTGATATAACAGAATCTGAAACTCATAAGGGGGTAGCTAGAAAACAAAAATGCTTATGTCTTACATTTACATATAAAATGGTAAATGGACCATATCACAGTACACTACTCCCTCGATAACCTTCACCATGATAACTTTTTTATAATGTGGGATCAGGCATGGATCCCATTTGTTTTCATTAGAAATTGCCAAATCTGATTCCTATTTGTTGAACTTGAAGAAAATCACAATCAGAATTGGCAACTGAAACTTTGATATATCACTCATTTTATTACTGTAAATGATACATAAAAAAAATGATACATAGGAAGAAAAAAAACGATAAATGGGAAGAAAAAAAAACGATTTTTGCATTGTTGCACTGAATTAAAAGTGGACCTCCATTGTATAATCATTTAAATTATGTCTTTTGTATCAGATAAAAGAGTTGGAATACAAAGAAATGTTAAAAGACATGCATAACTGTATATGCATACGATCTAGCAGCCCTGATTTTATGTTGGGTGAATTCATTTTAATTGATCAATCAAACACTTATAAATATTATTGTGTACATAATATAATTAAACTACGTTAAATCAACCTATTCAATCATACATGTGGTCAAAGATAGCAAGAAAATAAAGTGAAATGAAATAAATAGCTTTGTTTCGCAGATACAGATCAATGCTGAGAACATAGTTCCTGAATCACAGATATCTTCCAATATGAGAAGTTTCACTATAACTTGTAATGAAATTGCAGCATCTGAACAATACAAAAACAGAGGTTTAAGATCTAGATGATTGTTTCATAAACTAAATGCTAATAGTTTTTGAAAATAGGAATCTTATTGGGTAGTCTATCAACAGTTACTCTGTTTCTCTGTTTTGTATACTCCCTGCTTCACACTCTGGAATAAGACATGATGAAGGGATAAAATAAATGATCATTCAGATATTGGGCATCTTGCAAAAAAATGAAATTTATACATAAAAATGAAGAACTTCATCATAAAAAGCATATTATTGATATTATTCTCAAAGTGATTATAAATTGAATATTCAGCCATTGAACAGCCCTGTTTCCTCACCCCCACCAGTTTGCTCATTGTCCAGCAGGGATGGCATCACTTCATATTTTTTCAAGGTCTCTCTGTAATGCACACCCTCACTAACAGTGCAGTGTATGTTATTAGACATCATTGTGAAATTGTAATTTAGTGTATACGTAAATTAAAAGCATCAACAAGTATTTATTCTGAGATTCAATATTTTTATTTAAAAACTTTGCAAAGATCTACTTGGCAATATTATATGGAAAATTGTTCAGAGTATTGGAAAAACAAAACATCAATAGCTAAATGTGGGATGCAGGATTTTCAGTTACTGTGGTGATTTTAACATTGGTGGTAAATGGGCAACAATGATTTTGTGCAATAAACAGGTTTAAAATAAAACTAAACGGCAATACAACTCCATCTTATGAATGTTTTACAGCCTCTTATAGAAATTAATATACATCAAAAGTCTTTACCAGTTCAAGCAAGCACTCATTTCTAGTGAGAACGGCTGCAATGCCTATGGCAGTGATGACAAGAGTGGCCGACCCTGCTGCAATCATCATTACAGAATCAACTTGGAACAGCTGTACTCCAACCAGTGCTGAAATCTGTTTGCCACCATATTCTGTTTCATGAGTCCAGATCCCAATACTCAGAATAGCAACAGCTCCTACCTGGAACATGAGGATGTACAAATATTCTTGATATGCATATGTGATTAATGTCAAAATAGTACAAATATTTCTGATTAGGCATACGTGATAAATATAAAAATAGTACAAATATTTCTGATTATGCATACATGATAAATGTTAAAAATAGTACAAATATTTCTGATTATGCATACGTGATAAATGTTAAAAATAGTACAAATATTCCTGATATGCATATGTGATTAATGTCAAAATAGTACAAATATTTCTGATTATGCATACGTGATAAATGTTAAAAATAGTACAAATATTTCTGATTATGCATACGTGATAAATGTTAAAAATAGTACAAATATTTCTGATTATGCATACGTGATAAATGTTAAAAATAGTACAAATATTTCTGATTATGCATATGTGATAATGTAAAAATAGCACAAATATTCCTGATTATACATACATGATAAATGTAAAAATATAGTATAAAATATTCCTGATTATGCATACATAATAAATATAAAAATAGTACCATGTACAAATATTCCTGATTATGCATATGTTATAAAAATCATGGATGAATGAAATATCATGAAACCATTTAAAAATACAGGTACCAAACTTCTACATGGCTGAAAATATTTTCAGTTAATAAGACTGGGGCTTATATCATGTAATCAACATATGTCCATCTAAAAATATCACATACATAAAAGTACTAATTATAACTAATATAATGAATATTTCAAAGACAATTTATTCACTTAGTCTAATACTTATCTAAATGTACATTACTACATATTTGTTATTAATAATTATAACAATAATAATGAGGACTTTGTATAGCGCCTAATCTTTCGAAGCTCTAAGCGCTTTACATCATCTATAATGATGTGACTACACTACATAAAAACAAATGATAAAAACAATAAAATTGGAAAACATAAAAACATACTGAAAACATATAAGATACAAAACATTATTAGGTCTCTAAGTTTGTCCCTGCAGTCAAAACAGGTGAATTTTAAGAGCACTCTTAAAAGGGACCACTGTGTCTTTGTGTCTAATTTCAATGGACAATTTGTTCCACGTCACCGGGCCCTGATATGCAAAAGAATGTTGTCCATAAGACTTCAATTTCACAGTGGGAACAATGAGTATACGATTGTCAGAAGATGAGCGTAAGTATCTAGCTGGTGTATACACATCAGTGAGGACGGATAGGTATGTTGGACTGGAGTCTGTCAGTAAAACATAGCACAAAGAACAAATTTTGTGTTTGATTTTGTATCAAATTGATAGCCAGTGTAGGGTACAGAGCAGTGGTGATGTGTGCTCTGATCTAGGTACTCTAAAGACGATCCGTGCAGCTGTGTTTTGAACTTTTAGAAGTTTCTGGAATAGATATTGTGATGAATCAGACAGAATTGAGTTACAATAGTCCAGTCTTGAAAGTACTAACGAACACACAAGTGTTTTAGTGGCATCAACTGAAAGATATTTATGAATGGAACTGATGTGTCTCAGTTCAAGATATGCAGCCTTGCATATGTTCATGACATGTTGGTGCAATGTGAGAGTACTGTCTAGAGTAACGCCTAGGTTTCGTACTGACTGTGAGAATTTAATGTTGGTGTTGCTGATATTTATTGTCTGAGGTAAAGGATGTGAATGAGAAAGTCTTTGTGTTGTGATCAGAATAGCCTCAGTTTTATCATCATTCATCTGCAGCTTGTTATATGTCATCCATGATTTCACATCAGAAATGCACCTCTCTACTCCATGGATGGTAGCATCAACTTCAGTTGGGTTGCTAGACTTGTATATTTGGGTGTCATCAGTGTACAATTGGTGTGATACTAGGTGATGATCTATGACACTTGAGAGCGGCTGAGTATAAAGAATGAAGAGAACAGGTCCAAGAACAGATCCTTGTGGAACACCACGACATACGTCAACTGCGCTGGAATGTATTTCATTTGCAGATATAATTTGTGTCCTGTTGACTAAGTAGGACTTGAACCACTGTAAGGCTATATTTTGAATGCCAAATACATGCTGGAGATGATGAAGTAATATATCATGGTCTATTGATTTTTTTTATACGAATGGGAGATTATAAACTGGGCGGTACTTCTTTAAATTGTCATGGTCATGTGTTGGTTTCTTCAGCAGAGGTTTTATGATGGCAGTTTTGAAAAATGATGGGAATTCCTCCAATGAGAGAGAGAGATATTAATAACATCAGTTAGTGAAGACAATATTGGGTCTAAGCACTCAAGCAGCAGTGATGTCGAAATTGGATCAAGTTCACAAGACTTTGGTGCACTTTTCATCACGATTTTCCATACTAAATCAATAGAGACAGGTTCAACTGCTCCTAATGCTTGTTGCTGAAATTCTGTATCATAACTGTATGGTGACGAGTCAGTTGAAATTGTGTTGTCAAGCAAATCTTTAATGGTTTGTACTTTGTCACGGAAGAAATTTGCAAATTGGTCCGTAAGGTCTACTGGAGAGAAGGTAGTTGGAAGTGGTGTACATTTGTTCCTTGTCATTAGTTTCTTAGTTATCTCTAAGTGCTTTTTTTTTGCAGCTGGAACTCTCCGTGATCTCAGTACTGTAGTGGGATAATTTTGCTAAATGGACTATGTTTGTGATGTTCTTCTTAGTGGCTTCATAGATTTCTTTATGAATAGTGAGTCTGGTGGAAAGATAAAGCCTCTCTGCTTTTTGGCGATGTCTTTTAGCAGTACAAAGCTGGTCCCTAACACTGCTATACCATGGAGAACACTTTTTTTATTGATATTCAGCATTTGGTGGCTGGGGCATGTATTTCAAGCAATGAACGCAGGCAGTTATCAAGTTGTTCCGCTGTTTGATGTAAGAAAGTTGTTAGGTTTTCTTGGATGTCATGCATGAATTTGGTTCTATTTATCATACGGAGGTTTCTCTTAGTAGCAAATAAAGGTGGAGGGTTAGGGACTGATACTTTGAGATGGCATATAATGCAGAGGTGATCTGATGCAAGTTCGTGGGATACAAGGGTGGATTGCAGAATATTATCATCAGGTCAATAAAGAAACCAGTCTAAAATGTGACCAAGTTTATGGGTGGGATGGTTAACTGACTGTTTAAGATTGAAAACATGAATGGAATCTAGGATGTATTCATAATTAATTGCTCATTCAAGTCATTCGTTATTAAAAATTGTATTTATATCATTGTCAAAAGTATTGTGTTGTGAATCTGGAAATTCCACCCGGCTATCTTGTTACACCTATAGAACCACTGATCCCAGTCATCAGACTTACTTCAAAGAATCAACTATTGAGCCTTTAATCGCAGTCATCATGCTTACTTCAAAGACTCACATACAGAAACCTTTGATCTCAGTCATCAGGCTTATTTCAAAGACTCACCTACAGAAACCTTTGATCTCAGTCATCAGGCTTATTTTAAAGACTCACCTACATAAACATTTAATCTCAGTCATCAGGCTTACTTCAAAGACTCACCTACATAGCCTTTAATCACATTCATCAGACTTATTTCAAAGACTCACCTACAGAGTCTTTAATCTCAGTCATCAGGCTTACTTAAAAAAAACTCACCAAGATGGCCAACAGAAAGATCAGCAAACATATGTGAATGAGCCGCATGTAGGTGAAGACAGACCTCTTTTCATTCATGATGCTCATTTCATCTAACTCATGTGACCACATGATAACAGCACACACTGAGTAACTTCAAAGAATAATAGCCACTCTACTCCAACTTGTCAGATTTGTTGTCTGGTCTAAAAGTGGTCTGCCATATCACAGTTACACAGCTCCTTAAATGTACAGAATATTCAATGTATAGAAGGTTTTTGTTTGTATTCAAGATAACATACATCTAAATATTATCCAGAAACTCTACATCTTAATATCGTACAGATACCATACATCTCAGTCTCATACAGATATCATACATCTCAATATAATCCAGATACCATATATCTTAATATTATACAGATACCATACATCTCAATATCATACAGATATCATTCATCTCAATATCATACAGATATCACACATCTCAATATCATACAGATATCATACATCTCATTCTCATACATATACTGAACATCTTAATATCATTCAGATACAATGCATCTCATTATTATACAGATACCATGCATTTCAATATCATCCAGATACCGGTAATATATATATAATTTTATACAGATACTGTATGTTTCAATATCATACATATACTGTATCTCTCAATATCAGACAAAAACTACATCCAGATACCATATATCTCAATATCATACAGATACTGTACATCTCAATATCATACAGATACCATTTATCACAATATCATGCAGATACCATACATCTTGATATCTTACAGATAAGTAATGTACATCTCAATATCATACATATACCATACATCTTAAATATGATACAGATCCTGTACATATCAACATCACCTGGTTTACATAAAATTTGACCATTATTTAGTAGCATAAGAATACAGTCAATGATAAATTATGATCTCCCAAACATACTAAATTCAGATAAAACATTCTTTCTAAATATAAAGACATAATGGACAAACAATTTCTCTTGCTACTACCAGTAACTGTAGTCATCCAAGATCCTGATAATAATAAACCCAATCAAATAAAAATATGTCTTCAAGAGTTGTAAGAAACACTGCCAATCACATGCAAGATTACCTTGATAATATGTATTGATCTCACTAATTACTGAAATAGTTGAAGATGCTGATGACATATATTTCAAGTTTTATCAAAATCAAATCACAAATATGATTTCCAGAGCAGAAATAATCAAAATCAACCAGATTCAAGATTGCATCATTATTTGTGGATCTAGCTCATTATCAAACACTTCATACATCTTGATCATACAAGTTTATACCTAAATCTGATCAAAATCAGATGAAAAATGTATGCCATGTTGGAAACAAGCTCATCCAATCAGATGCTACCTTGTAAATATACATGTATCTCACTCATTAAACTTGTACAAGCTCTTGGAAACATAAGATTATATTTCAAGTGTGATCAAATGCAGACAAGAAATATGGTCTTAGTAACAGAGGGGTTACAATTTCGACCAATCAGATGTTATATCACCTCCTTAATATGTATAAGACTTGCTGATTATTGAAGCCACACAAGATCTTGATGATATAAGTTTATATTTCAAGTTTTATTACAACTGGATAAGAAGTATGGCTTCCAGTGGGTAACAAATTTTGCCTAAATTAGATGCAAGATCACCTCAATTAATTTGTGTGGGTTTCAATCATTATCAAACTCATTAAATATGTTAGTGTTATGAGCATTATGTTCTAAGTTTTAATGACAAATAAAAAAAGAGCCAGATCAGAAATATAGTCTTCAGAGTAGTTAACAAGGTTAGCCAATCATGACCAAGATCACCTCATTATTATGCATGAGTCTTTATGAACTTATTGCAGACTTTCATGATATAAGCCCATGTTATACGTTTCATTGATACTGGATGAGAACTATGGACTCCAGAGAGGTAAGAAGCATTTGCTGATGGATGGCTGTATAATGGATGCAAGGCTATATAATATGCTCTAGTTAGCTGTACAGCCATGTGAGCTAAAAATAAAAAGTTATGCTACTGCACCTAAAGTAAGACTGGAGACATTCTTCCACCTCAAACTGCCAGTGTCACCTTAAATTTAATAAATCCAAATATCTTCATAATTTGAGGAAACAGAGGTATATGTACATAAAATTTCACCCTAACATCTCAACCAAGGTTAAAGCATGTATAAAAGTAAAACACACATGACAACAGTGCAAAAGAAAAAGAACAGATATAATTTTTGCTAGCCAGGGGTTACCAATCCACTTTGTTCAATCATTGGCATATTTTGCTAACTTAAATGGTGTTTTGATCATGTAAACTCTTGTTGGTAAAAAATTCCCTGCCCATTGCAAACAAAATCAATTAACCAATCAGAGAGCTCATTGTGTGGCCTGTTAGGTCTTCAATAAGGTGATTTCCATGATGTACATTGCACTAACTCAAAATAAAAAAAATTGCTTATATTATGTTTTAGTTGAGCAATTTACACATGGCATGTGTTGTGATGTAAGGAGCATGCTATGATTATTCCTACCTTAAATTTAACCAATGTCTGACTGGATCAGATTATTTCAGTTGCATCCAAGTGGAGTTGAGAATGCATTTCAGCCAGCTACGTATGTTATGGTTTGCTGTGAAAAGATGTGGATCAATGATCCTTAGAAAACATGAATGGACTTAAAATAAGATGACTGCTACAATTTTGGGGCAAAAGTGAATTAGACACAATACTATACTGTGTATAAATGAGACATAGTCATGCAGGCATGAATGTATTAAAACAGTGATATGATAAATTAAACACATATAAAATAATCAGGTCTTTCACACTTACAAAATAGCAACATAAACAGTTATTCAGAAAAAGTCAGAAATACCAAGTCCTAATGTAGACAGGGGAGATGTTTGCTCAAATGTAGCAAAACTAATAAAATTTATAATTCTCACATGAAAAAGATTTCATTTTGGCAATTTTATTAAATATATGTGATGTTTCGCCATATTTTTCTGCCATTTATTGGTCCTATATCCTTTGTTACCCAGTGCGGAAAGGGAGACATCATGATCAGTCATAAAATATAACTAAATTGGATCAGAACAATAAAAACAGTAAACATATTATCACAATTTATCACAGAAAAAAACGATACAGTTTTATAAATTGTATATACTGCATTGATGTATTAATATATTTATTTTCTATCTAAAGTCGTCACTTTTCCAAATAGCAGTCATGCCGCTGGCGAATGACACTGGTGGTACTGTTTTGCCACTTGATTAAAATATTACCTACCACAAGGTTGAATATAATCGTCGACCAGTGAAAGTTTGAATACTATTCAGCTTCAGTGACAGGTGAACAGTGTATGATTTGTCGAATTTGTTAGTATCTTGAGATAAACAGAAGACGTAACATCCTTTAACAATAAAAAATATTGATTATTTCCACTTCGACACTTTTCTACTCGATCTAAACAAAATACGGTGTCGAGGTAATTTCTTGCCAATGACAATAAATACAAAATTGTGTAGAACTGAATTCTTAAATCTATTATGACAGCATCCGCAAAAATAAGAAGAAACAAAAAAAAAACAATAGAATAATTTGTCTGAGTTTTTAAAAACTAAATGTACAGTGTACAGTTTACTTCAAAAAGTAGGATAAAATCTAATTTACTAGAAACAACATAGTTACCGTTCCATATCTAATGACGCCAAGACTGTTGATACAGGAAGTTGTAAAAAAAAAATACGACAGCCAGATTGGATAGGGCCGTTATCGACTCAAGCTAAACATGTTTTATATTTCTTGTGTGTGTGTGTGTGTGTGTGTGTGTGTGTGTGTGTGTGTGTTTGTGTGTGTGTCTGTGTGTGTCTGTGTGTGTACGAATGATACTTTATAATAAGTAACAGGTAAACTGAAGGATAATGTACATAAATAATTCTCATGTAACTTAAATAAGTTCTTCACAGATTTTATTTTAATACATATTTAGGGGCAAGGCTCCTAAATGCTGTGGTGCGTTGCAATACATAGACCAAAGCCTCTTTATTTGATGTTTTTGTGTATCGCAAATTAATTTCATGAAATAGAAAAGCACGATGTTACGATGTCCTATATTTATCATATTTTAATGTCATGAATTCGGAATGATTTCATTATTTCCTTAGAATTTTTTTATGCAAAAGAAAGTTTTCACTGTAAAATGATGCGTTATATCCACTCCATCATATCATTCGCATCCATCCACTCAATCACATTTTTCTTATCCATCCACTCCATCACATCATTCGCACCCATCCACTAAATCACATCCTACGCATCCATCCACTCAATCACATCATTATTATCCATCCACTCAATCACATCCGTCGTATCCATTCACTGAAGAAAGGAATCAGTAAATAACAGTTTCAGGGTCCGAGTGGCTGAGGATAGGATCTCATATATATATATAAACTTCAGCCTATAGTAAAATTCAAAATAGCAAAAATTAACAAATTGATGACGCTTTCAACAAAGCACTTTTCTTTATGAATAAATAAAATAGTTCAAGTTTCTTCAGAAGTATTATATTACAACTTTTTTAGGTTCCTGCTTATCGGATGACTTATTCTGTTATGCCTTTAAACATATGCATATTTTAATATTTAATTAACACACACACACACACACACACACACCGCCCCCACCCCCATGATTCAAATTGAAAGGAAAATTAATAAAATATAGTGCCATAAACGAATTGTGCAAGAAATAAACGATTTACCAATCTCATTTTTCGTAACATCAGTTTACAGAAAATAATTATTGCTTTACCGAGTTCACAAAACAAAATTTCAGGCTATATAATATGATATTGTATTTATTAAATTACTTGCGGCGAATACCCTTAAATGGCAATCAGAGTAACAATTTTAGACATACATTTTAAATAACTTTAAATAACATGCAACTTAATTAAGGCCTATAATCTGGTAATGATTATTCTGAAAAATTAATTAAAGGTCCACGATTTTTGTGGAAATAAACATTTTTGTGCTATAATACATTTATCAATAAAGTGAATACATCTATTGATTAATTTTAAAGGGGTGATTGTTGAATTCTGACTGATTGCTCTTTTAACGCCAGGAACAATTGTGCCAGCGCAATTATTTTCTTGACACGGGGTGTGGTGGGGTGGGGCAGGAGACAATCATGTAGCTGTTAAGTTTTACGGAGGTAGAATCGGTGGCCCTTGGTCTACCCAAAAAATACTACTGTTTTCTCTTATAAAATGAAATAGGGCTCATGTTAAATTTTTTGCCAAAGTTCAAAGGAAACATAAGTTCATACAAATATGAATGACACCATCAGATGAATACTTACATACCACCCAAGTGTAAACTTACCCAGACGTTCATATCTTTTTCATATCTATCTCTGACATTCACTGATACTAATATTCATTTTGACTCGTTTGAAAATATGCAATTTTATGAACATTTGTAAATTTTGTTTTGACTTCCATTGCAGAGGAACATATTGATATCCTCATATCTTGTCAGAATTCTCCCTTCACATTTTCCCCTTCTGGGACGGACGATTACTGGAGGAGTCTCGCCAGCACGGAGTGGGCATCGCGATCAAAGAAACCGTCCTGGTCTCGGTTGAGCCTTCCTCAGGAGGTCCAATTCAGCAGGTCCTGTCAACATACTCAGTCTACGCCGCAACCCTCAGGTCTTCAGGAGACACAAAGGTTCAGTTATATGGGCAGCTGGACGAACAAATCAAAGGATGACCCAAAGACGAGCCACTATTCCTCCTCGGCTACTTTAATTCCAGAGTAGGTGCGGACCACGAGCCATGGTCTACCCGCCTCAGACATTATGGCACTTGAAAGACCAACGTTTTGGTCAGAGACTGCTAAAGTTGTGCACCTACCTTGCCATCTGCGTAATAAACACCATCTTCAAGTGTAAGTCGCACCAAAAAATTTCATGGAAACACTTTAGGTCTCACCTCATCGCTGACACATCTCGACTTGATCATCACCAGTCGCTTTGCCCTTAACAGTGTCCTCTCCACCAGAAGCTACCACAGAGCAGACCGCGACTCTGAACACGCCCTCGTGAGCATCAGAGTGCTCTTACAACCACAAACACTACATCACTCAAAATCAAAAGATCGCACAACGCATCAACACTGAAAAGATGTCGGACCATCGAAGTTGGAGGAGTATGTGTCCACCATGAACCAGGCTCTCTAGGAACTGCCAGAGCACGATGGCACAGTCAAGTGGAACGCCACGAAATGTGCCATCTAGATCACAGCAATGTCCATATTTGGCAAGAAGGAACAGCCCAGCCAGGACTGGTGGAACACACACCTTTTAAAAATGGAACCAATAATCGGGGACGAACAAAAAGCCTTCATATCTTAAAAACAAATGTCCTAATGAACGGACGCTTGCTTCCCTCAGAAGTGACCGAAGCATCACCCAACGCATTGCTAGACAGTGCGCGAGAAAGTAGTCTGTAACTGTGAAGGATTCCAGCGCTGTGCCGTGTCTGGAAACATCCAATATATGTACGGTGGCATCAAGAAAGAGGTGGCCCCTTGAAATCTCTGACAGGAGAGAAGATCATAGACCGTTATCAACAGATGGCCGGATGGTGGAGCACTAGTGAGAGCTATACTCCCGAGAAACGTCAGTCACTGATGCTGTTCTTAGGAGCATACACAAAGTGCCCACCATAGAGGAGTTCGACTAAGTGCCCACCTCAGAAAGCTCAGCAAAGCAATTGACTCACTCCAAAACGACAAAGCAATGGGTAGCGACAACATCCCTCCCGAAACTATCAAACATTGGAAGCCTACATTTATTCATCCACTACATGAGCTACTCTGCCTCTGCTAGGAGGAAAGAGTAGTTCCCCAAGACATGCGCGACGCCACGACTGTGACCCTTTACAAAAACAAGGGGGACCGCAGTGACTCATAATTACAGAGGGATCTCGCTCCTGAGCTTCGTTGGTAAAATGTACGCCCACATCATCCTCAACAAGCTGAAATTGCTGGCGGACCGTGAGAACCAGGAATTCCAGTGCTGCTTCAGAGAAGGAAGATCGACAAGATACATGATCTTCTTCCTTTGATAACTCCACGAGAAGAGCAGAGATCAGCGTTGGCCACTCTACATGATGTGTATCGACCACACCAAGGCCATAGATCTGGCCAACAAGAAGGGCCTATTTGATCTTCTCAGTAAGATCGGTTTCCCCACCACAAACAACTCCTCAGCATGATAATCTCGTTCCATGGCGATAAGAACGGAACAGTCCTGTGTGATGGACTCCTCCATTGACTGCTTCCACATCAACAGCGGAGTGAAGCAGAATTGCGTGTTGGCGCCGACCCTTTTCGGGATCTTCATCTCCCTGCTCATGTCCTACGCCTTCGACTCGTCCACTGATGGCGTATATATGCACACCAGGTCCGATGGGAGGCTCTCATGGAGATGTTCCTTGTGAATGACGTGGCTCTTGTGACCAAAACCGAGGATGCCTTCATTAGACTGGGCGACCGTTTCGCTGATGCCTGAAAGAATTCAGCTTGACAAACACACGTCAGCATGCAAGATACCACTAATTTCCCTTCCATCAAAATCTGGAAGCAGTCAACAACATTACTTATGGGGTTTAAATCATCAACAATATTCTCTCGCTCAATGTGTAGTTGGACAGAAGACTTGGAAAGGCAAACACTATCATAGCACGACTAACGAAGAGGGTGTGGGAAAACAACTCGCTGGCAGTGCAGAGAGACCTGTAGCACCTACACGAAGAGAGAGCGCCTGATCAGCTCCTTCTACACACACACACACACACACACACACACACACACACACACACACACTATAAAGCATGTACTATCTGCTTATCAAACTCAGCCTTCAATGGCTGGGACATGTCCGAAACATGGAGGATGGGAGGCTGCAAAGGATATCCTATATGGACAGCTGGCCACAGCACCAGAAGATTCGTCCAACACTAAATCAGTTTCAAGGATGTGTATGAGAGGGACACGAAGGCACGTGACATTGCATCCAACGGCTGGGAAGTGCAGGCCGAGGACCGTGGCACCTTGAGACTAGCGGTAAGCAAGGGCACAACAGCATTTGCCGATGTGAAGAGAGACGGAAGAACACGGTAGAAACCACAGCAACTCAGACTTCGCAGTATGTGTGCACCAACAGCAACAGTGACTGTCTTTCGCGCATAGGCATGCACAGCCACAGCAGACGATGCCAATTCCCCAAAGCCAGACAACACTCCAAGGGCACTATTCGTATGGTCTCTTGAGACCGAGCTGCCAATGATGATGACTGCACTAAAATGAAATAAACATTATATTCCACACCGTCGTTTTGATAATTACAATTTAAAGACTTTATATTTTCCCAACGTTCAATTCATGTAGAATTGACACAGATACATGCAGTCATTATTACAAAATTTAGTAGAATCGACAAAAGTACCCAAATCTATTCATTCCAGACTAAATTGAAAAGTTGATAAAAAATTTCATTCGTTCACAATATGACTGTAAAATTTAATCTTAAGTAGACTAAAACGCCATTTTCGTTTTGAAAGTGATGACTAAAGCACGACAAAGTTAAAGTTATCTGGGTGTAGTTATGTGCGCATTAGTGTGTGTGTGAGTGTGTGTGTGTGTGTGTGTGTGTGTGTGTGTGTGTGTGTTATTAGGATTTTTAACGTAGCTTTAACAATTTTTCAGTCATATCGCTACGATGTCTACAGTAAGGCAGTTTATAGTGATGTCTAGCACTGGGACATCATGCCGGAGACATGTAGTATGATGTCCCACCCAGTCACATTATCCTGATACCAGGCCGACCAGTCCTAACACTAACCTCTTAATGCTGAGCGCCAAGCGAGGCAGCTATTAGTACCATTTTTTTAAGTCTTTGGTATGAATCAGCCGGGGTTCGAACCCACGACCTCCCGCTTACGCGGCAGACGTTCTAACCATTAGGTCACCGGAGCGGCGGGTGCGCATTATTAATTTTCATATATAGGCTACAGCAATTTTGCAGCACATGCAAATTCGGCGGGGGTGGGACAATTGACTCCCCTTCACTCCCCTGCGTTTGTCTATCTTTTTGGGGAATACATCATAATTCAGTTACTTTATTTCTTGTAATGCATTTTTCATTATATAATTAAGCATTAGGTAGAATAAGAAAAGGAGCCTAAAATAATAATATAGCATAGAGGTTACTGCCTTTATATGGGAAAAATATGAACTCGTTTAGTCCCAAGGTCTTGCAGTATATCCATCCGAGAAAGGCGTTCATATTTTCCCATACAGATGCACTAACCTTTTAATTACAGTGAATGTTGGTCGTACGGTATCACCATCTGTTTTAATCAGGAAACAATATGTAGAAAAAAACAAATTTAATAACATGATTTCAACATTAGATTCATAATCTTTATATGTCTGAGTTGTAGTAAGTCCATTAAATAATTTTGAAATATGTTAAATTAGTATTATATTATGGCATTTATAAGTAACCCCAAACCCCGTAAACTTTAACTGCATGTCCAATATCTAGAAAACACCTGATGTCAACTGAAGGAATGAGAGGAATCATTAACTTATCTTTCCCCTACTGTTCTAAAAGCTCACACTGAAACAAAACTCACAAGTTTGACATTACACTCATGTGAAGTGTCGAATTTTGAAAAAGCACTGAACCTTAAAGTTGAATGCATTGAACATTAAGGTTTTATCACATATAAACCGGAGCAGTCTTTGTGAAAGGTCACTTCGACGATTCTGCTTCATTTCTTACATGCTTACATGTCAGTATTAATACTTCAAAGGGATAGCTTTCAAATGAAATTGACCGGAATATCTTAGCACGGTTTTGAGAAAGAGACAGCTGAACTTCCGATCCATGTCAAATAGTCATTCTTCAAAGGGAAGAGTTATATAACGTAATTCAGAGATTCTGACTGACGAACGAAATGATTGTCTAAGGAAATTTTAAATTTTGAAACCACAGCTTATGATTGGTCATAGTGAAATTAAGGCATACACTTTGGAAGTAATGTGAATATAAGGTGACAACCGCGGTCGAAATTCTTTAGTCCGAAATTTAAAAAATAGAAAGAGAAGTTTGACTTTGAGGAAGCCTAGAAAAAGAATAGTGCTTTCCTCGCTAAACAAGAAAGGGACCAGTTGTCTGTCTTGTGAGAAAAGACATAGTTTAGTGCTACAATACCTACTTTCTAAAGAGAAGAACACTAAGGTAGGCAATTTTAATTTCACGTAATATTCTATTGTTTCGATTGTTTGTTTTATGCAAATGTGTGTGTTTGATATGACCAGGTTCCATATTATGTATTGTTTATTCAATTTCATGGAAGTGTGTTGATACCAGAATTATTATGCAATTTATCTTTTAAATCTTACAGTTATTAGTTCATTTGTAGAACTAATTGATGCGATCCAAATTCTTATAAGTGTAGAGATTCATAGGGTTATATGAAGAAAAAAAGTACGGAACACTTTGTCTGTTAGGACGATATTAATTATCGTGAGTTAACGACAGTTACCTATTATATCTTCTTTTGTAATGTTAAACAATCGTGTAGGGTTAGGATTGTTTAATTATTAAATATTTTATAGTTAGAGTAGGCCGATAAATCAGCCACACACCTAGTATGATATTAATTGGCCGTCTAGGGGGTGATATCGAAATATTCATTAGAACCTGCAAAAATATGCAGCAAATTGTATCTGCTCTCATCTGTGTACATCTTATACACTTACATATTTCTCAGGGTGGATTTTATGCTACCATCGGAAGAAGTGTTTCTTTGGTGATACGTTCCTAATACATCTTGATCAAATCCTATGTTCACGACTTATAAATCAACGTTGAAGAACACAACCCTATGTCCTGTGGCCATTTTTAATTTCGCGATTGATATGGCAGTTACCAAATACGAAAAGCGTCTAAACTGTACGCAGATGTTTTCCGGGAAGACTTAATAAACAGGTTATATCATACCAGCATATCGTCTATCAGTATAAACACAGATATGGGGGTGGGGGTTGATTTATCGGGGGATTGATTTATCGGACTATGATGTGAGATGCCTGAAATTGGCTTTATACGACTCTAGCAATGTTCGCAAAGGCATGTGCGAGGGTTCGAGGAAATTTATCGGGCGCCAATATAAATCTCTGAATAAACCAGAGTAGAAAGAGTAAAGATAAAGGTTCTCTACCAAAGCTATAAATATTATGCTATAAATATGGTTTTATGCATACACATCATCCTCCTTACACGAAGCAGTTATTTTGAGTTTAACGCCATTTCTCAGTGCAAGATAAGCTATACATAGCCGCCAATATAACTGATGAAAGAGGACGCCGAGAACCCCAGCCCACAAGAGCCACCGACCGACAGCTAATAGCATACTTCTTACCCAAACTGGTCGAGCCCGAGACTCGTACCCACGTAGACGGGTGAGATGGCAGTGATCGATACAGATGAACGCTTTAGACAACTCGACTACCTGTGGACCATAATGATTATGTTTGCCCCGAAGAAAGTTATTCTTTTAATAATAATAATAATAATAATAATAATAATAATAATAATAATAATAATTGTAATAACAATACTACTACTACGAATAATAATGTGGACATGGTACAGGGCCTAATCTGTATTAGCTCTAAGCTCATTAAATATTAGATAATACTTAAAACATATAATGACAAGATTACAAAAACAAACACCATGAAATTACAAAAAAAAAACATTCTGAAAAAAATATTGGGGATTCAGTATTATTAGGTCTTTAAGTCTGTTGTTGTAGTTGAAATATATGAATTTTAAGTGCACTCTTTAATGAGATCACAGTGTTATTATGTTCAATATCTACGAGCTATTCGTTTCACGTAGCTGGGCCCTGGTATGCAAAAATGGTTGTTAACATGTGAACATCCTGATATTATGTTTGCATATAGGTTATACACATGTTGCGTACGGTGACATCAGTAAAAAATATCTTTAAACGCCGTGGTGACACGTGTAACTTTACACCCCTACTTAGAGGATGTCGACACCGTATTTAGGTGAGGGGCGCTGTTATGTGTCCTAACACTTAAAACAGCTTTATAGCACAAAATAACTTTCTTTTAAAAAAGAGTGTGATATGAATTGCTTTGTGCTGTTTGTGCTAGAAGATGATTCTGAATCGGTATATTTCTAAAACAAAGATTACAAAGCTACGATGTCGTGGCTTCAACGTGGTTGAGGTTACGATGTGATATCGTATACCTTACAATGAAGCATAGTAAGCTTTGTCCAAGATAAAAAGATGACTAGTTAAAATCTGCATCAGAAGATTTATGTTTTTCAGGGAAGTTTTGCTAATGATACAGTTATTAAGCACATATCACGTAAATTATTTTGGAATGTTTACGCTAATCCAACCTTGTCGACCATTACAAATAGCGGTAAGACTTTTAAAACAAGAATGTTTACTATGCCATATTAGGATATTTTACGATATAGTATCACTGCGTATCATATTTACATGGCACACAAAAACGAGGCTAACAACGGAAGTAGTTACCAAATTAATTAATATGGTGGATGAGCCAAAAGAAAATATCGGATAAAGAAGGTAAGTGATATTTTACACATATTGCGAAAATGATATGCAGCAATTCCATCATTAAATAAGAGGACTATTTAATTACATTATGTAAGGAACATGTTCAAATTTTGTTTATAGTAAGCTAAAAAAAAAGCGCCAAGGGTGAGTCACACCCGGCCGCTCTGTTGATATATCATGTTAGTTCACGAAGTAGGGGTACTAATCAGCGCCGGATTAAGCACCGTGGAGGCCCATAGGCAGTCAAACTTTTGGGGCCCCAGACCCACGGTCACGGTCTCATGGGGGCCCCTGATGGGGCCCATAAAAGTCGCGGGGCTCATAGGCAGTTGCCTACTCTGCCTAATGGGTAATCCGGGACTGGTACTAATATTTGCATTGATTAGTACCATGTTCACAATTTAGTTTGGTTCGTTGCATTCCATCATCTGATTAAAGTCGTTCATTGCCTAATGATGTGGATGAATAAATGTGGCCAAGGCTCTTGTTTTAGTTTTAACTTAACTTACGACCTAGATTACCCAGTTTAGTATGTGGGTGTCGTCTGGTACATTTGTTCGTGTTCATTGTCTTCGAAGTTCAGGAATATAATTGATTTGCAATGCGTGACACAGATAGTCGTTTTGGCCCCTATTCATGAATGTATCCGAGAGCTACTCGATCTAACACTTTCTATTTCTTTGTCTACTTATACCCTTGATTTGTCATGGTTCTTTTATTGAAAATGGTATGTTTTATTGTCAAACCTTTTTAGTCGGCAAATCACGGTCGCTGATAGCTAACAAAGCAAGTATTTTCGTTGTATAGACGGTAGTACAAGTAGGACCGTTATTTTATTTTTTCAGGGGAGGAGCAAAACATGGCGATATTGTTAATTTTCGTATATAGGCTACATCAATTTTATGATATTTGCAAATTCAGGGCTCCATTCCAATGATGTCCCTGAATACAAAATAACAACTAAACAAAAACCATCATTGTACTACCAGTTGTTCAGTTGATTGACGACACCCATGAGACAGACACAATATTGCAACCAGTAATATAGAATGCCCCTCCCCCTCTCTCTCTGCAGTAGACAGTATTGGTTTATGGACCAGTACGTGATTCAACAGAGGTTATTGTGAGGTTGCCTTAGACCAGCAACAGTGGTCACTGTGGTACTTTTTTTTTTTTATATGTATTCATTCACGCTATTGTATTTTCAACACGTTCGTCCAAAATCCCTCAACCCTTGGATCGACAAAATGAGAACGAGTAAATGACAAAGTAAATATCTGTGTTGAATGCAACTTTATTAAAACATGTATAAAACATGTATACTTTTTAATCGTTTTACCAAAGAATTTTGTGTTTGAGTTTCATTAGTAATATTTTAGTATGGTTATGCTCTAGAGGTGGGTACATGGAAAAGTTTTGGACCGCTGTATTTCTCAACGTACCGAGGTATACAGCTTTTACATTAGGGACCAACAATTCAATGTTTTGTAGCAGGGGGACGCACGCTTTTTCTTTAATTCCATCTGATAATAACTGGAAATATACTTTTCTCTGATTTACAGCAATAGAAAATATCATATTATATATATGATAGTACTATGAAAAAATATAAATTATCTCGCGATAAAAAAAGAAAACGGTTCAGCTCAAAAGAAAATCACAGCCTCCCCCCCCCCCCCCATAGCTAAATGTCCAGTACCTTACAGTGGACGAATATGCAGTTTGTATGTTAATTGTTAAGTTGCAGTCTAAAAGCTGTAATTACAATAGAATTATTTAGATTTCATTATAGCTGATAACGTGAAAGACGTTCCGATGACATTAGAGAGTATTTCTGACACGAATTTGAAGTGTTGATACTGAAACCTACAACTTTCTAGCTACACTATTAATAGGAATACGCAGTCAAACTTTGATAGGGATACCAAAACTAGGCATGATATTGATGACCAGTAAACATTAAACACATTCATCAAAGAAGAACATATTTAGTCGACGTCAGAAATTACGTATACTTCCGACAGAAAACAAGTGCGCTCTTGAACATTGTAGGACGATTCTTAGCTTTGCAAAAGAATGCATATACTTAACACATTCCGATACGCTAATAAGTTACTAAAACATGATTTATATTTGGGGGGGGGGGATTTTTGTTGTTTTTTAAATTGAACGTTTAATTTTTTATATATAGATTTGCCCAAATCTGTTTCAGAAATAATTTAGCCACTGCCTTAACATATGTGAAATATATCAAAGGTGTGAATAAAGGGTTATAAACAGAATTATATTGTCGCCAATAATTTGTGACGGATTATAAATATAATTATATTGTCACCAATTATACGTGACCTGGCTCTGTTAAGAAAGCAAATTTCGCTGGATTTGTAAATAGATTTTTACGTCAGTGTTGACAATTGGTTATAAAAAATCGCAATAATAACACTCAAAATTATGCCTATGGCGTAGTTTTTCAGTGACTGGTGGGATATGGAAGTTTTTTTTAGAATAATTCTGTGTTCATCCATTACTTGCGCGAGGTCACATGCATTTGCTTAGTTCATGAAACTCAATAGTGCATGCTATCACATGGGGTCTATTGCGAAGTAGTCACAAAATACGGTGTATATAAGAAGACTAAGCATTCATTTTCAATCCAATTTCTGGAGTCATTCACACGTTTTTTGTATTCCTGTTGTAAGTCTGCATACTCATTTTTTGTTGTTCTGAGATATTTTTCGAGAGGAAAAACATTTGATTGGACTACGCAGTGGTAATAGAAAGTGTTCATTATTTGGACAACAATTTTATTTTAGAACTCTTATAAATTATTCGAAATAATTTTTGACAATGCCATCTTGACAACGTCACGGTTCTTGGAAGACCCAGTGGCGTCGCTAATGGCGTGCGGGGGGGGGGGGGTGCGGACCGCACCGGGTGACACCATCTCAGAGGGGTGACACCAAAATGAAAAATTGCAAACTTGACAGAGCACACACTGCTCGGTCTAGTCGGATTTCATAAGCGGATAACCGATCATAGTTAAATACATGACTAGCAGGCACATGGTGCCACCATGCAGTCTGCAGAGCGTCTGGTGCTTATTTTAATGAGATTCAGAGCTGGTCGGATCAAAATTTGGAAATCCATGGTGGAAGTCTGGAGGGGTGACACCATGAGTTTACCGCACCGGGTGACACCAACCCTAGCGACGCCGCTGGGAAGACCAGTGCATTTCTGGTATTAAATTTATAAGGGACCTTTTTCGTTTAGGACTTTCGCAGACCTTTATAAGGACTAATTTGGATTCATTTCATTATGCTGTAAGTTCCTCTCACATTTTTCATTTATCACTTTAATAATTAAATGGTTTGTTTAGTTTTACAAAACTTGTTTTTTCTTCTTCTTTTCTGTTAGTTATGTTTGTTACTATATAGTCGTAACAATGTAACAATATGTCTGTCTGTCTGTCTGTCTGTCTGTCTGCCTGTATGTATGTATGTATGTATGTATGTATGTATGTATGTATGTATGTATGTATGTATTTAAAGGGTTTAATGGCACGTCATAACATAATTTACCTTATGGTGCTGATTGGAATATTATGTATTAAAAATAATAATACATATGGAATACAAGAAGGAAAAATAGGAAGATAAATCATTTCAAATAAACGTCAACGTGAAACCTTTAAGATAAATATTACAGGTATAGATATTTAAATTCACGAAAAAAAAAAAAATAGGTACTGCTACGGAAGCAATAGAATACAATAGAGATACGGGCAATAAAAGCTATAAATCTTGAAAATAAATAGTAAAATATATTTGGTCATTGAGAAAAAAAAGATTTTTATCACAAAGAGCGAGGCTCGGTTGGTCAATTATTTAGCGTTCCAGACAATCGACATAAATGGTGCGGGTTTGAAATCTACCATCGGTTATGCCAGGGTTAGCTAAATAAAAGATAGCGATAATAACTATTACTCCTTGACACAGACACTAAATAATAAAAAGACCTTCATTTTTTTGCAATGCCGTAAAATACCCCGCCCCCTCGACATGAAGATCTTAACTGAGTTAACAAATTACAACTTTTTTCTTATTAGGCATAATTTCATTTACTGAAAGAAGATAT
Organism: Unio pictorum; assembly: GCA_030141615.1. Classification (NCBI taxonomy): domain Eukaryota; kingdom Metazoa; phylum Mollusca; class Bivalvia; order Unionida; family Unionidae; genus Unio; species Unio pictorum. The sequence goes on along the minus strand of JARLTB010000219.1, from coordinate 5,058,708 downwards.
GTTTACTGTCAGTGGACACTGGTATGATAGGAATACACTAGTCCAGATTTTCCTTTAAGAGATGTGTCAGATACATGTATGTGTATCTTGCAATTAAGAGGTATGACAATGCAGCAATGTCAATATTAGTTTTATGTACCTAAGTGGTTTTGTATTGTTAGTACAATGGTATATATCAATTAACGTATTAACATGTATATCATAATATTAAAATGAAGTATTATATATATATATATATATATATATATATATATATATATATATATATATATATATATATATATATATATATATCATTGTTGATGTAACAAGGTCACAACTGCGTTCTCCAGTACATTTAAGGGGAATAACTCTGCCAGACCTAAACAGACGACCGGTATCGAGGCACAATATGAAAGAAAGTCAGCGTGATGTATATTTACATTTGAAAAATATAAAACATATTCTAGATAAGAATTAACATAATCTCACGTGTTGGCACCGACACGATATTTTATAACTTTGCATAATGCATCAATCACAGCTAGTATTTTTGTTTATTTCTGAATACAATGCTCCCTACAGAGTAAACTCTTCCCCCCACTTGGGGGATGGGGTTGTTCAGTTGGTACCCGCTATACTGCTTCCAACAGCGCCATTGTCTCTAAAGCCTAAATTAACCAAGAAATGAATTCATAGGTCGGCGCAACACCAGTAGTTATGGAGTCTGAAATGGGCACGTATTGACTGGTCGATACACAAAGACAAAGTCCGCTCTCTGCAATTTTCTTTTGAGCACAAGGGGAATTTAAAGCTGACGACATACACCCTCATATGACTAACACTGGGAATGGTCTCCGTTCACGGGAATCGAAGGTTGAAAACATTATAGGTTTAACATTGTGAGTACTTAGTGGAGTCTGTGGAAATTTAACATGGTGACGCAAGTAGATATATCCAAACATGCTCGCTGTCGTGGTCCTGATGTTTATGTCAATAAAGCACGTCATCATCAATGTGGCATGATTTGTGTTTTCGTTTGAGACTTTTGTATCATTTTATTATAACATTCATTCATGGTATACAAACTTTTAGTTGATTGTAAAGTCTCTCTCTCTCTCTCTCTCTCTCTCTCTCTCTCTCTCTCTCTCTCTCTCTCTCTCTCTCTCTGGTAATATTATACCGTTATTTTTTGTGCACATGGACATTTTCTTGATCTTTTGTTAAAGTTTGTACAAGCATTATGTTTGTTTAATCGCGCACGCACACTACGTGTAGTAGGAAATCTTAACATGATAGGATGATTATATTAAGGACACTCCGTTAAATTCCTATAGACCTCAGAACTGACTCGCAATGATAAAGGTGCAGAAGTATTTAACATTCAGACTACCATAAATCCATGATGGCGGAAAGGGGAGTTTTTCTGTATAAACAGACGAGCCGAGGTGGCCTCCATAACTATTATAATATAGTCATTGCCCTCTTCCAGCGAGGACATACTCAAAAACCAAGTCCCGCTCAATTGACTAGTCCACTATCTACTAGTGTGAGATGTATGGAGTTTATTAAAACTTTGACCAGAGATATTGCAGTTTCCAGCAACCATTTACAAGAGGGTGCTGTCTCCCAGTACACAAACGTATTTTGGGCCAAGCCGAAGCAAATATATTTGGCCTGAGTTGTGTGAAGGGTTCGGTAAGCCAATTAAGAACAAGTACACTAGAAGATGTACACACTATTTCGGCTACACACTAATAGTTCGAGTACTACGCCAGGTGTTCAACAGCACAAGCACCTTGTAAGCAGTACACGTGACCTTCGAATGTAAGAGCGTTCGTGTAGGGATAAGGTCCACATTACGTTGCTCAGTGAAAATATTAAGAGGGTCCTAGTCCGTGATATCGTCCTTGTCAAATAAATTGGCGGTCATGCTTACTAGGGTCCTTGAACCCTGCAGTACGAGTAATAACTGTCAAATAGGGTATCTTTGTTATGCAGCTGCCTATGAAGCAATAAGAGAACCTGACCAGAAGGTTCACACCATGCAGATGGACCATAGGACACCAGCTAAATTACCTGATACGCCCACAAAACCACAAAACAATTTGAGGAAATCGAATGTGCCCAACAGAAGCAAAGTGCGTGGACAAATATATGCTGGAAGAAGTTGTATTGTCGGCATCTTTACGTTTTGGCCGGTAAGTCCTACGCAGGTCCATGCAACAGAACCACCACATGAACTCCTGGGGACATGCCCCACATTGTATATATATATATATATATATATATATATATATATATATATATATATATATATATATATATATATATATATATTGCGCAGCATCGTTCTGACTGTTTGGGCGACAGCGCAGAAACTCGTGCTTTCGACAGCACGGGCACCATGTATCCATTACATACTCTTAGGTATAAAAATCCTGCTGTTCTGACAACAAAAGACTTCCTTCATAGGATAGGCATTTTAGAAGAACAAACACGGGAACAAACAAAAACTGCTGTGAAAGAACTGGCTGAGGGTCGGGATATGCACATGCCTTCTATTAGGTCACCGATAACGTGAGTTACATCCTAATATAACGAACAACCCTTGAAGGTCAGACAATGACTTCAGAAGCACAAATGGCAACCTTGCATATAATGAAGATGTGCACTGTCCTCCAAACATCTCATTTGTGCTAGATAAACGAGAAAGCAGATAGAAGGATTGGGAAGATGATCGAACAGGGCCTGCAGTGGATATATCTTGTACTTGCTGTCCAATGTTTAAGTATGTGACCTGGAAAATATGTGCAATGGAAACAACAATGTCTGGGTGGCTGAAGAGTGGTAAAAGTACAAACCAGCATCCAATTAGTTGAGAGTAGAAAGTGGTGTCTCATAAATTTGGTTACCAGGCCTCCGAAAAGCTGGGTTATCTTTATCCAACAAATACGCGTGTATATTGTCAAACTACTCTTTGTATTGGCGAATGGACATAATAGAAATTATCCCTAAACATGGCGGTAGATTTTGCCAAAATGCCTCTTATAATTTTTGAGCACTAATTTCTTCGAACACTAGATTCCTGTCTGACTGCCAGCCATCTTACACCAGTACAATGATTGCCGGTCATTGGCTTTTGTCCGTTCCTCGTTGATCTACATGTTTGCTGGTGTTTATACAGAAACATTGTTGCTAGAGCGGCACATTACCTTGGATACCATGCTCTGTATGAACGTCAGCCACCGTAAATCAGTAGCACATGATCCGACGAGGGGTGAGCTTTGGTTTTCTGATGGCTATATCCTCGCGAGAAATAGGCTGGGACGTTTCACCGAACTGGGATTTTGTGTTGGTTTGGCAATTTCTGTTTAAGCCATGCCCGTGGTTTTGGTGGGGCAGCGGCAGGTAAGCAAATTGGGTTTCTTTAAAAAGTTGGATGTTAATGTGTTGGTACGTTTAAGATTTTGTAAGGCTTTGAGCCTGGAAAAGAGAACGCAAAAAGGATGAATACATTATTTGATACGTTTTGCTGAATTTCAGTGATTTGAGAAGGGATTAAATTTTCCCAATGAAAATGGAAGCTATATCTTGTAACCTGTCTGAGGTGATGCTGTGAGATGTTGCAGCGTCAGAAAAAACCTTTTCTTTTTATTTCGAACAGTCTGTAGGAGGCCGTGATTTCATTGAATACACTATGAAAAACGAGACGATTGGCCGAGGACCTTTCAACTGGCAATAATGAAATAAATATGTTTTGGTGCTTTTAATCGCCAAGGTGGCTATTTTGGAACAAAGAGTTTGTAAATAGTTGCAACATTGACTTTTGCTGCTTCTATAAGAGAAGGTAAACTGAAATCTGATTTCCGAATACACATTGTTTATTACTTGGAACTAAAGATCACATCATGTGCAGGATTATGTTTACTAGAGGATAATTCGGTACTGTACTGACTAGCCAGTTTCTTTCAACTGAGATAAAGTGATGAGTAGTTTGCTTCAGAATAGGGGTTGTCAAAAACGACAGTACTAAACACCCCCCCCCCCCCGGCAAAGTCTAGGTCATAAATGGAATGGTGGAGAAAGCATCTCCAAAGTTAGATATGGCAATTCAATTACATTTACCGGTGATACATTTGAAGTTTTCCAGTATTTCATCCTTACACAACATTTGTAAACAAGTTTGGTTAAAATGAAATAGGTTTATTCTAGTGTGTTATATGTACATTTGTTTGTGTCTGTTTTACCCAATGAACAGCACTCGATCTACATCGCGTAAACCATTTCAATGGTTTAGTGAGATATTCCATGTTATTCATACATTCGTCATGTTCCGTTTTATTTTCAAACACTGGCAAACAAAGTTTCACAGAGAGCGTTAGGTCGATAGGTCGAGGAATAGGTCGATAGCGACCTCACGTCCAAGTCTCGGACGTCCTCCCTGCTTACTTGCGTTTTGGTGTTAATTTCTGTCAGTATCCCTTCACCAGAATAATGAACTTGTTAATCTCGACTAATTCTCAGCAGTCATTGATAAAAGAAACTTTTAATCCGTCAATGAAGATATACTCGTATAGAGTTCATAGAATCGGTAAGAAAACAATGTTTGGTGCCCTTAAGTGACCAGCAGGAGGAGAAACTTGAATTAAAATTACCTTTATCAAACGTTGTCTACATCTGTGAGACTTTTGGAACCTTTTTCTGGGTGTTTAAGACTTTTGACTGGACATTTGTTGCATACATTTTCATGTGGCACTATATGTTTAGCTTCCGTTAATATCCCTTTACACCAAGAATAACTACTGACGATAAAAAGACAACTATGTTGTGTTGTGATCTCGCCTCTAATGTTAAGACTTAGGTTAGGTTGTAATCCATTTGTTCTGTTCAATTTCAGTCCAGTTTTATCTTCACAATGCCATCAGCTTCACACAGAAGAATCTATTCGCTAATAAGTGTTGATTTTTAAAAGCCAGTAATGAATCAGGATGCGTTTTCTTTAAAAGCCAGTAATGAATCAGGATGCGTTTTCTTCTTATTAGAAATGATCAACTCCATGATGTTTATTATATGATCAAAGTACAATTGACTTGTCACTTTAAATTTAACGCTTTTATTTTATGAGGTGACATTAAGATTAGATGTGTGAAAACAAAAGAGATCTCTATATTGCTCCACCTTATTTCCTATATACAAGTCTAATTGGACTACATGTCGTTGAAGACATAATACGTTCTTTTTCTCTTCAGGAAAGACGAATAAGACCGGAAGATAAAGCTGTAAAAATGTCAGGCAATGATCGCCCAGAGAAGATTTCCAAAAAGGACGTTGAAGAAAAGCAAATCATCAATTATCATGATTTCTTCTGGTTGGTATTAACAACCAGAGGGTTTATCGTCTGCTTTGCTGCAATATGCGTGTACCACGTTGATCTTTTGCAACGCGTCGTTGACAGAATCTGGGATCTGTTGCTGTCCTCTTGGGTATTCAATTCTGTATATTTTGAGACCTGGTTTACGACCTTCACCTACGCTGTGATAATGCACACCTATCCCGTCGCCTTGCACAAAATACCAGCACTGCAAAGATTCAAAATCCGCAACAAAGTGAATGTCGCTAATTGGTCGCCACAGGTGCAGCTTGTTCAGCAAGCTGTATGGTACATGATCCCGTTGATGATTCTGGACACCTTCTTGATTAAAAAGTATTGTGGAGTGGATCCTAAGATGTGGATTGAAAAGAGTAATGAATGGATCCAAATTACAAGGGCTTTACCAAATAAGGCTCCATCCTTAATTGAGGTGATATTCCAACTTGTAATGAGCATTCTGCTTTACGATGCCATTTTCTTCTTCATACACCTCATTTTACATAAAAACCTGTACCTATACAAATATATCCATGCTTATCATCACGATCATGGAGATATCAATTCGTTTGTTACAAACCAACTTACAGTAAGCGAAAGGCTCGTTCTGGTTTTGTCAGCCAATTTTTGTCTAAAGATATTTAGCAGTCATCCTTTAACTCGAACCATCTTTGTACCTATATTTGTTTTTCTATTGGTTGATAATCACACCGGATATGACCTCCCAATCGGATTACATCGGCTTATGCCATTTGATATTATAGGTGGGCCAGTGAAACATACAGCACACCACACCGAAGGAAGTAGGTTTTATCAACCGTTCTTAACCTATCTTGACAAACTACTCGATAAAGGATACATCAAAGTTTAGAAACATCATTTAATTCAATTGTCAATAAACTATACACTTTATTCATCATTTCAAATAGACACTAAGCTTTTTGTTAACTAATCAATACCAAAAGATCTTATGGAATGATCTGTTGTCCATATCCCGTCTCTCAGTCCGTTGCCACAAGTTTGTTATCTCTACTCCTCCTAAACTATACACAGAATTGCAATAAAACTCGACATAATTGTTCATCCAATGGTCTAGTTGGTGCCAATGAAAATGGTGCACATAAAAATTCCAGTATGGCCGCCACATTGATATGTTTGTTGTTGCTGCTACGCTGAATGAATGCTCATATCAAAGTGGAGTTTTCTTATGATATCTGGTTGGTTCTAAATTAAACTGGTTTCGATCTGATATCAGTTATGGCTGCTAGTGGCCGTATTGAAAATATTCTTATCGCTATTCCTTCTGAATGAATGGTAATATTACCATGGAGTTTCACCCGAACATTGTTTATGTTGTATAGTTGGTTTTAAGCGAGAATGGTGCTGATCTCGTGTCCAATACGGCCATCACGGTGGCCATTCTGAAAATATTATTATCACCACTCCTTCTGAATTGATGGACATGGGATTTCAACAAACAACGTCATATAATGCCTAGTTGATAATAAACAAAAATGGCATTTATATATACCTGCCATAGTGGTCATATTGCAGATCTAGTTATCATTATTTCTGCTAAATGAATGGCCGTAATCAACATGGAATTCTTATTGAAAGACTTCTTACGATATTTAGTTGGTGGTCAATGAAAATGGTGCCGATCCGACCTTTGATGTAGTTGCAGCAATTACAGCTTTCTTGTTATCACTACTTCTATATGGCTGTTATCATCGACAGTGTGCATTCACCACAAGACTTCTTATGATGTCATGATGTTACTAAATTGAAATCTAAGCAGACATCCAATATGGCACCGATCTTACGTTTAGGAAATGGAAAGTCATATCAAGATGGTGTCCTCACCAGAAAACTTGCTTTCATGTCTTGTTTGTCTTAACCGAACATAATGCTAATCTAACATCCAATATGTTCACTACAACAATAATTTGCAAATATTGCTATCACTGAAGAACGTTTTAGCACTCAGCAGTTGAAATGAAGAAATGGTCTTATCTTCAACTTATGGAAATTTATTTCAGCCAACACTGTGTCAGTCTCTTTGAAGGTCACTTGTTAAAATGTTAAGGTGTTATTGCCTTTGTAGTTTCAGAGGCACGACCCTTTTTTTAAACGTACACTCAATTTACCATCTAACGAAACTCAACACAAAAAGTTTCTTATCATGTAATTTTTTCGAACGAATTTTTTTAAATATATTTGATGGCTTGTAATATATAACTCAGTCATTATATGATTAAAATTTTATTTCACCATAACAGTTAGTTGATATACAAGCACTAGATTTTATGCTTTTTTTAAAATGTGTTTTATATCTTTAAAGCAAACGGTAATTTATTGCGAATAAGCATTGCGTTAAACAGTCATAGTTTCTAGAAGTGGGATTTTCACCAAGATCTGTTTAAACTATGTAGGCCTAAAATATATAGTGGTAAACGATGACAATAAAAGTCTTTAGAAATATTAGCCCAGAGGCGTAGCTATGACATTTTGCGCCCGGGGACGAACTATATAATTGGCGCCCCAGCCCCCCGGGCGCCAAGGTACAGGGGCGCCAAAATGAGGCTTACAACGTTACATAATACAGCCCCAGCGGAAAGAAGAAAAAGTAGGTTCGCTTATAATTTTCTATTTCACCGTCTTCTATACAGGGATATTAAAACATTAATACTGAAAATTCAATAATAATTATGTTGCCAGTAAGACTAAAGTGCAAGCAACAAAATGCCTGGAATTTGAAAGGCAAGTAAATATTGCACAGTGTAGATGGGTCGCGCGGTATGACGTAACGCATAAGAATGTGGTTTGCAAAATCAGCCGAGGTGACAAAAGTTAACTTAAAATTGTATGTTCGAAATATTAGTATATGCAAATGGTAAACATTGCAATTTGGCTAGACTATACACTATTAATGATGTATATACATATAATAAACAATGACATTTAGGTACGTAATAAAGTACAGTTATTACGTAATTCCGAACGAATTATATGCTTTAAGTAAAATTGTTTCCATCTGCAACATACACATATCTGCTACTGTAATATACAGTGGCTGAAATTTCTGTACAATTGGTAATTATGAAATCCTACACTATCTAAACAGGCAGTTGTTCAAAATGACTGTCACATGTATACTCGAAAAATGAGTTTGATATAGGAAACCGTCAGTTGCTTTAATAGTAATGTTAGGATAGAAAAAATAAGTTCTGCTGATGTTATGCAAATAAAATATAAAAGAGAAGAAGAGACAAAAGAAGGAAAAAAAAGACAGAAAAAAAGAGTAAACTAAAATAGACAAATAAAAGTAAAGATAACAAGAACTGCATGCTACTATTTTGTGTTACAATCGTCTGACAAGACTAGTTTAGAGGTAGGTTTTGTAGAATTTTATATTGTAATACTGTTTAAGTCTACGTAAACTTTTAATTTTTATTTAATACCCTACAACGTTATGTCATTGTATTTAATGAAGGTATCCAATGTTGCTAAGTTTTCTTCCATTGTGTTTTTTGGGAATTTAATCCAATATTTGCATCATTACATGCACTCTTTATTGTACTTTTGAATTTGACTGAGTATTGTACAATATACTTTTTAATTGTATTTCTTGTATTTGCAATATACTTTCTCACTGTATGTTTTGTATTTTACCTAGTATTTTGCAATGTATTTTGCAGTGTTTTACATTGTATCTTTAAACTTTGCGAAAATGTCTCACAATGTTTTTTATCATTGTATTTTTGATCTTTCACCTTTTACCTTGCTTTGATGCATATAACTTATTTTTCTTTTCGAGCCTCGAGGACTCGGCTCAAATGACCCAGAGGGTATTGTTAGGATAGATTTTTTAGGAAAATTAATAAGATTGCCATTTTCTATAAATTGTATTAAAGTAATGTTTTATTCATTTATATTAAAGTAAGTTTCTAAAATATATTAAGAGTAATTTCATTTATTTTTCAAGCACAACTATATGGAACGAAAATAGTTGCTGCGCAAGCGAAAAATAAGCAATGTATATTGCTGAAAACTAGTAAGATAACTGAAGCTTTACCAATGTACAATGTGTGTGGAATTATGTTACAAAAAACATTATACATGCAATTTCGCTGATTCAGCTAGAACTCCTAGGTTCTATCAGTAAAAATATGTATATTCTGTAACCCAGACATTGGCGAATTTCAAATTCGGTTAATAAAAGTGGGTTAACCTTTCTCTAATGAACTTCTAGTGACACAAAACAGAATGGTTCTCAACAAACGGATACCCATATTTGGTGTGACGGCGCCAAACGAATATAAATAAACCACAAGACTAAGTCTTACCTTATGTCTTATGACGTAAAACAAACTGGTTCCTGCCTGATGAGGAGTAGACATCTTTGCTGGCCGGTATAATAAGGGTGTGACCTTATGTGACCTTGACTTGAGCCAAATGCGTATAAATAGTCGCGCACACGGCTCAAGTCAGTTCCTGCACCGTCAAGATAGCAATATGTTTGTCTCTTCATTACAGTTAAGAACTGTATATGTCGAAAACTTCTTTTAGAAATAAGTACTTTTAATGTTTGAGATTTTAATGGTAAAATTGATATGTTAGCAACATTGTTCACTTAATTCTTTTATTTATAATATACTGTAATGGAATGTTTAAATGTTTTAAAGAATTCATATTTAATTATATTTATGTAATTTTTATTGTAAAAGTTGAATTCGCTACCAACTTCTTGTTTAAATTTAATGTTGAAATAAAGTATTCTGTAAGCTAGAAAGAATAATATCTAGCAACATATTCTAAATCAATATTCTATTTTAAAATGAGTAAAATGCATTTCTTTAAATTAATTGTTGCATTAATTACGGTTATTACATTTTATACTTTTTGTTATCTTGAAATTGGTTGAGAATTAACTATTTGTATAATATTCTAAAATGCAGAAATTATACGAATGAATGAAGTTGGAAAGCTTAATAAGAAAAATATAATTTTATATGTATTTCATGAATTTTGATTATAAAGTTTATATATGTGTTTCTAGAATGTAGTAATATATGTGTGTTGATTAATAAAATAAAGTTCCTGCACCGGCAAGATAGCAATATGTTTGTCTCTTCATTGCAGATACGATTCCGTACCTGAATTTTCCCCAAGACATTTCCATCATCTTGTGACATCCTTTATCTAGGAACTCATTCTTCTCTTCTTTCTATCGTCCTGAGTTCCCAGTATGTGTTTATGAGAACAAACCGTAAACCTTCCTTTAAAAGTTCTCATAAAAGTAATTAAACTATGGAAAATGAATTTCGCCAGAGTAGTCAATACTAGTTTCTCAAAATAAAAAGGGTATTTGTTCGTTTTTATCCTCTACAGTTAACATTGAAGTCAAGGAAATGAAAATGACCACAAAGACAGATTTTTGTTCGGTAGTATTTATAGTTTATATTCTACATACCATTGTGGATATGTTATTTAAGTATGAATGTAATGCCATTTGTATGCATCTGTTTTACGCTCTTAATTCGTACGCATTACGATATTTTATTCAAAGGGCAGTTTTTTTGGCAGCAACATGAATAACTGATAATGCTTCATTAGGACGATACCACTCAAAAATTCCAGATAATAGAATGCAGAAAATACAAAAATACAATTAATACAATTTTTAATGTTGTTTGTTATCACAAAGATGGTACACTTTGTGTTCAGTGTTTGTGATTTTAAATGTTTGATATGTCAATACGTTACACTATCACTGTATGTGAATCTGGATTGATCTAAAATAAGCCTTTGATGTTATCAATAAAATAAGGAGTATCGGTTAAAGGATGGAGGCTGGGGGATCCAAACTTGTTACATGTATTCCACCCCACTGGACATGCGTGGTTTGAATGTTACCCTATAATAGTAAATTAACTCACTCTTCTTTTTTGAAAAGAATATAGACACATGTTGGTATCCCAGCTGACAGAAAGTTGCCAGACCACATCATTCTTGAAACTCGTTTCATTATTTCCATTTTTTTTCTCTCCAAGACTCTAAAAAAAAAATCTTGAACTTTTTCAGCTCATTCATGAATTCAATATTAAATCGTTGACCATAGAGACGTAACACATTCATTGTTGGTAAAATGTACCAATGTATGAGAGAAAAAGTATTAAGATACACGTTAGTATGCCAATCCATCTTTAGAAAAATGTATAGCTTGATGTCATTTCGAATCCAGTTTTGAAACCACTTAATAGCTTCACAAGAAACTGTTATGAAAACTGACAGTTATTCTATGTGAAGTCCATTGCGATCTAATTTGCTAAATTGTGTGTATTATGGAACGGTAGCATTATTGGAATAAAGAATATTCATTTACTTCGCTTTCAACTTGTTTTGTATTTTACATTCCAAAAGTTATATAAAGAAAAGTATTGGACTTCGTCTGGTAATAACTCTTTTTTTAGATAAGAGATAAAAATGTGTCCTTATTTCCTGTTTGAAAAGAAATTATAAAATTATTCATGCCACGACCATTACCATTCGATACGCAAGTACAACGCGCTGAAAGGAATAGTGCCGCAAATGACGTAATGTGCCTACTGATAAAACCGTTTTCTCAACCATGTGACCGAAATCTACTTGATTCGCTAACTTTTCACATCTCAGTCTGGTTGTCTCGGTCTGGTTGGATCATGGTGTCCACACGCGAAAGACAATTTTCAAGGCAGGCCACTCTTGTTTTCTGCTGTGCCTGACGGAGTTGTTATAAAATACAAAAAATATCATCATCAACGACACAATATATATATATATATATATATATATATATATATATATATATATATATATATATATATATATATATATATATATATAAAGAACTTTACTGATAAATTACTTAAGGTCTCTCCAATTTTTCCACACAAAATATTTTGAGAGAGTCCATCACACACACGTACTCGAAGTGCATAAATGACAGTGTATTACAATCCCAAAGTGTACGGCCAACACTGTTAATCACATGAATATACTGGCTGAATCCTCGCTAAGCGTACACACATTATAGCATGATACGAATAGCATACACAGGACTATGGACTATAGGGGATCTCTGGCAATGATCACAATAAACAAGAGGGGGAAGGAAACCAGCCCTAGACAGAGGTTTCTTATTTCCTCTTTTCCCTTTCAATTTGCTTTGCTGTTTTCCCTTTGTGTGTCCCCTTTTAATTCCCTCTTTGAATATTCTGCTTCTTCTAATTTAATCTTTTCTTCTTCTACTGCCCCTTTCCTTGTTATTTGTAGCTTACCAGTTGTTGTTTTTCATGAACACATTTTCTTGAACTCTCTCCCTCATATTCAAGGTTCTTACCAAGTCATTAAGCGATGACATGACCGATAACTGAATAGGTCACCGAATCGAAACAGTTGATTTCTATACAATACTCCATTATGGAGCTATAGTCACACTTATACTCCTTATCGAACAACCAAACAATGAATCAAATATTCTGGGATAGGGTCTTAGCACTTCTTTGTTGAAATTTTGGTCTGTTATTAGTTCGAAAAGTATCTTGCTCTAATTTATGGGATATATCACCAGATTTGATCCATTATAATATATGAAGGAGAAAACAACAACAAATATACGGAGATAAAATATTTGAGCTCAAGAAGAAATTGAATCCCCACCATGGTCGGTACCTTAAAGTTGATAAATTTAATATGTGTACTTTAATTGTTGTGTATGTTGTAATCTTAAAACTGTATATATAGTAAATTATTAAACATACGCTTTACCTGACACCAGGTGAAAGACTGTACAGACATTAGAGAGCTTGCTTAAAAATAGGAAGTGTTTGAACTCTACAATTTACTGCCTACCAAATTGATATAAGAGGCATGATGAAAACCGTGTCAGGGATGAGCAAAATATTGATAAGAAAGCTCCAGCAAACATAAAGCACATTTACTAAACAAACAGAAAAATATTATATAACATTGAAGTAGAAAAGAACTGCCGTCGTGAACATGTTAGGATGATTCGCAGTCATACAAATGAATGCGTGTTCTTTACATTTAACATACGCTGGTCAGAAAGGTAAAGGTGATATTTTCTTTGTTTATATCGGACATTTTAATAAAGTTGGATTTGGCATGGATATCTCTCATAATTATTTATTTGGCCACCACGCTAGTACACGTGACGAGTCAAGCATGTGATTAAAGGAGCATAAATATAATAATCATATATTTAATATTCAAAATTTATTTGTGACATACATAGCTGTCTTTTTAAAAAGAACATAGTACGCTTTTACTTTTTTGTCATGTGAAATGGTAACAGTCTGTTAATAGCATCAGAGTTATAACACAATTACAGGGTAATTTCCGTAGATTCCTTTCAACTGGAAATGACAAAATTACTCATATATTGAAAAATTTACTTTGGTATCTACCTCCAATAATAATGCCAGTATAAACCAGTATAACGGAGATACCGTACATCTCTAACACGAAGGACACACGTGCCAAGAAAAGAAAGTAAAATCAACTTGGCACCTACCTGTAACTTTGTCTTGTCAGGAAAACCTATAACGCACGAACCATTTTGTGAGTGCCTGAGCATACAATACAACTGTGTTCATCTAATCCAAAAATCGCACTTTAACAAAATTGTAACACGTCAACAAGTATTTCTGGCATACGTTCGGTTTCAATAGCTGGTAATGTTATGGTTTCTGGGCATATATTTGCATAATCAAAAAGGGTGAGACTATACCAGTTTTCCAATCTGTAACATACATTATGGTTCCACAATATCGACGGCTACCCGTTGAAAATGAGCATCTGGTAAAAGCATTCGTCCAACTGTACTCAGATTAATCTTCCGTCGACACGGTCTTGCGGTCTTGCTATCGTTTTTGTTTTTTGTTTGCTTTTTGCATGCCTAAGTGATCTGCCATATTGGATTAGTGGGCTAATCTGAGTTTAATGGACCTTTATTTCTGGGAGAGAACCAGTTGGAATAATTATCTATTATCCGTCGTTGTAAATTCCCTTAACTTATACTACCTATGCAATATTTCGTTCTACCGCGCACAATTCATTGCGCGAGATATCATCATATGTTTATTAATAAATGACATGCTAAACGAGAAAGACAATGAATACAATGCAAAATTGAATTAAGTTAGGGTTTGCTTTTGAAGAAAATCCTTAAAGTTAAAATTGATATAATGACTAACAAGGGTATAAGATAAAAACAACATGCAGCTCTTTTGTCCAATTTCTTTGGGCCAGTTTGCAAATAAGTATCTGATAAAGCAAAAAATTATGCGAACCAAAGTAATTAAGTAAATAAACACATTAAACAAAGCAAAGATAGTAATTAAACGAGAGATAGTGGACTGAGTAGAATTGTTATGAAAGTGTGTTCTGTTATGTATGTTGTGTTGTGATTAGCATTTCATAACCTTCTTCTCATTTCTTGCTATGAGAAGGAATTACTCGTATGTTAAGGAGCGTCAATATCCATGGTGGTAGAGAGAGAGAGAGAGAGAGAGAGAGAGAGAGAGAGAGAGAGAGAGAGAGAGAGAGAGAGAGAGAGAGAGAGAGAGAGAGAGAGAGAAGAAAGAATTCAGGCTTTCTTAAAAGCGTGCTGCCACGATGATAAGACAGCTACACTGAAATGATATTCGCCAGCTACCAGCTATATCTGAAATGATAGCCGCCGCCGCGATGATAAACCAGCTGCACTACATCTGCAATGAGAAGACAAACATCTATTTTCTTTGTCGGTACGGAACTCACCTTTATTTAATTAAACAACACAAATATATTGACTACATTCTAGAAACACATATAAAAACTTTATAATAAATGTTCATGCAATACATATTATATTTTTCCTGTTTAAGCTTTCCAACTTCATTTATTCGTATAACTTCTGCAATTTAGAATATTATACAAATAGTTAAGTCTCAATCAATTTCGAGATAGCCATGGTATAAAAATGTAATGACCATAATTAGTGTAACAATTAATTTAAAGAAATGCATTTTACTTATATTAAAATAGAATATAGATTTAAAATATGTTGCTAGATATTACTCTTTCTTACTTAAAGAATACTTTATTTCCACATTAAATCTAAACATGAAGTTGGTAGCAATCTCAACCTTTAAGCAGCAGAGAGGGTGAACCCTACGTCAATTAGAGAAATT
Source organism: Unio pictorum (assembly GCA_030141615.1). Taxonomy (NCBI): domain Eukaryota; kingdom Metazoa; phylum Mollusca; class Bivalvia; order Unionida; family Unionidae; genus Unio; species Unio pictorum. The sequence goes on along the minus strand of JARLTB010000219.1, from coordinate 5,043,123 downwards.
TAAACCATTTTTAAAACAAGTTTTCACGGATTAGGACTTAAAAAATCGATCAAAAAGAGGGTGAACCCTACAACTTTTCAGACAAAAAATAGATTGAATCCTCAAAACGGAAAATAGAACCTTCCTACGAAATCTCATGTTTTAACCAAAAAAAAAATAAAGTCTCTGTTTGGCAAATGGAGACTTTACGATTTTTCAATCAATTTTGGTCGCAACGATGTTGTCATTCACCCTCTCTGCTGCTACAAGTTAACAAAAATAATAAAATGATTTCAACCAAATATTTGATCCAGTCCGATACGATATCGTGTCCGAGGATCATGCAAATTTATTGTTATAAATCCGTGCGGGGTTGACTGAGCATTACTAAAGAAATTTCTAAATTGATTGAAGTCCATATCAGAACACCATGTCTGCCAAATATTTCTAAGAGTATGAGTATCAACTCCGTTGAATACAGCAAGAATATTACAGTTATCTCTGATAACTTTTGGAATCTGAGTGTAGCGTTGAGTGACATATATCACGTCAGTGTTTTTGTGCCTGCCTCGGGAAAATATTCTAGCAGGATTTTTTTGTTTATCTAACATGACATCATCGTATACGACTAAATTGTTAATACTTCCAACAAGATCTTCTACTGATGGTGCCTCGTCAATATCGGTTATAAATTCAATAATACCCTCACCGGCAATCTCTGAAGCGTTTTCATTAAAATCCTTTAACACTTCATAACATCGTTGATCATCTACGCTAGGGGCAATTAAATACAACTTATCCCACTTCATCCATCTCATTATTAAATTGAGCAACAATTGAGTCTTGCCGGATCCAGATGGCCCGATTATAATCATCCGGATAGAGTTTGGTAGCGCTGCATGATGCTTAACCGGTTCTCTTGCTTTAGTCGCTGAAAAATCTATTATATCCATATTTCTATACATAAATTATGGATCTATATTGTGTGAAGTGTAAAACGCGTACTGGCACAGATGACTTGACGACGATTACAACTAAAAATAACCGATCAGCGCTTTCTGGTAAATGCGTGCAATGTGGTACAAAGAAATTTAGATTTGTGTCTATGAGATCTGCAGGAAATGATGATTTAAAAAAAAAAAAACGAGGGGGTGATATCGCAGCCAAATTTGCAAAACTCCCTGGAACCCCATGGGCAAAATACCCCGGAGAAAAGCACCTTCCAGGCTATAGCTACTGTGGACCGGGAACCAGACTTGATATCAGACTCAATAATCAAAATCAGCCCCGACCCGGTGAAGAACCAATAAACGCCATTGATAAGGCCTGTCACCTTCATGATGTTGCTTATAAAAGCAATAATCTGCAACACAGGCATCTAGCAGATGTGAAATTAATTCATGCGTTAAATGCTATTCCTGATAAATCCTTCAAAGAAAAATTGTCTTCCTTTTTGATAAAATCGGCTATGAAAGGTAAATTGATGTTAGGTGCCGGTAATTAATAATATGGAATCAATTTATTATTCCCCAAGAGGATACTGGAAGGGTAAAGCAGCAATCAATAAACTCGCTAGCGCTGCAAAAGTGAAAAAAAAAACCACTGCGGCTCATTGGTTATCCAAACAGGCACTATGGCAGATTTATCTACCACCGCCTAAACAAATTAATTTCTCGCATTTTGATGTGACCTTTCCTAATGAAGTCCATCAGGCTGATATATTATTTTTGCCACATTATGGTGGTTACAAATACGCATTAACCGTAGTTGATATTGCAAGTCGATACAAAGAAGCAGAACCGTTAAAAACGAAATCGGCCACTGAAGTTGCTTCTGCATTTGAAAGGATTTATCGACGAGGCCCTCTACACTGGCCAAATCTATTACAAGTTGATCCTGGCAAGGAATTTCAGGGTGCAGTGTTATCAATAATGAAACATAATGTCATCATCAGACTGGGGCATACTGCGCTACATCGCGATCAGGCAATTGTAGAACGGTTTAATAAAACCCTTGCTGAGCGGTTATTTGGATATCAATACGCAAAAGAATTCATCCAAGAAAAAAGATCTCGTGAATGGGTTAAAAGATTACCAGCTGTGATTATCGCACTGAATAATGTGATTACTAGAACAATCAACATGAAACCTATCAACGCGATTAAAAAGAAGTCAATACCTGAAAAACCACAAAAAGATTTCAAAGAACCAATTCTTGGTAGTAATGTCATTGTGAGGTATTTATACGAACCAGGAGAGCTTGAAGGGGGCAGAAAAAGGGCTACTGATCCTATTTGGAGTGTTACTGTACACAAGATATCTAGTATAACACGATCTACGGGTATACCTCCAGTCTATAAACTGGATTCAACTGCCCCTCAACGAGGATTTACTAGACAACAATTACAAGTAATACCCGAGGATACTCAATTGCCACCGCATGGTCTTAACTAGCGCCGTTGCGTCTGTTGCACTCAAGACAAGTTAACATCACATTGTTTCTGACATGACCGAGATTGTTATTTTTTCTGTCTACGGTAAATTGGCGAGGATCCTTATCCGAATACTGCCAACGCATTATACAATTGCAACTTGCGCAGTGATTATTCTGTTGTTTCTTCAAAGTGATTATTAATTTAGCATCAATATCAAATTCTCGTTGTTTTTTTGTCCTGTTCATTGTAACCGGAAAGTTTTTTATCAATAATTTTAACATCAACGATGCTAGCATCATCTATTGTGGTGTCATCATCTAAAACAATTCTTCGAAGTTGATTTATTTTTCGTACTCTGGATACTGCAAGATAGACTAAATTTGACCATTCGATGCGATTATCTACCATCCAAACAATTGTATCCGATATTGTCAGCCCCTGTGAAGAATGTATTGTTGCTGCGTATCCTAGCGTCCACGGGGATTTATTAGCATGCAATGCATCTTCAACGACATTGATATCAACCAGCACAATATCATTTAATACCAGAATTTGTTTTTCACTTTGTCTTGGAATATCAACTTCAATGTTCTGTTTTCGTGTATCAGATGGCCTATAACAAAGAGGCACTGGAAGTGTTGCAAATCTTTTTTTTATGCAATTCAAATAATTTCATCTGAAGTGTGTCCCTGACTATTTTTCTACTTGCAATTATCAAATCATTTGGTCTCCACGCTTCCCAAAACTCATTCATTGGAGTTTCTGAAATTATTTCACGCGCTATTTCACACTGAATTCTATCCGGTTGTAATCTGATTAGTTTCTTAAATTCTTTTAATTCATTATCAAGTGATCTATAATCCGTGTGAATTTCTTCATAATAGTCTACAAAACCCTTTAGCCATTCATGTGGGGATGCACCGACAAATGGTGGTGGTTGTCCGTGATCACCGCACATGACGATTTTTGTATTTTTCAATAACAACCACTCAAGAAATATTTTTAATACATCTAATGGCACTGTGTCTTTTTCATCCTAAATCATGATTTCAGGAATAAATTTCTCTCCCATACGCTCAGGAGTCCATTTATCCCCTTTCCATCGGAAAAACTGTGATAGGTACAGGCATTTACCCCTCTCTGTATCATTTCTCTTGCAAGTCTATGTGTTGGTGCTAGCACAATCATGTTTGTGAAATCCGTAGGATTTTCCCCACGGAATAACTCAATTGCCCGAGTTGTTTTTCCTGACCCGCCACAGCCGTTTAAATAAACTGTTTTATACCGGCATATTGGATCAGAAATCGGTGGTGCATTAGAAAATTCTGAACACTGATTGCTTTTTAAATAATTATTTTCAATTGTAACATCTGCTGATTGAATATAATCATGAAGCATTTCTCGCTTAATTCTCCATGACCCCCAATTCTCGTTGCCAGTAGCCTTACTACTGCTTATAAAATCAGCCATTTTGCTATTATGTAAAATGAATCAGTGGCAACTCTAACTGCGGTGTTAGGAAATCTATTTAACATCGAAAACAGATTAATAGAAGCATAACCGAGCATAGAAGCTCTTAAATGTGTATACTGAGGATTGTACCCATCGTTGTAGGTAACAATTGTACCTAATTTTGGTTCCATTGGACAGAAATGCGTCTTTACGATTGACATATAGGCCCTTATTCGTTAAATCCGCGATTACAAGATCGTATTCAGCATTGTCTATAATCAATCGTGAAGAATATCTTGTATTATCGTATTTACCACCCTGGGTAAATTTACCGATTATTCTTCTACTGAGATCTTTTGCTTCGTTGTTTCTGATTTCAAATAATTGTTGGGACCAATCCATGATTTGTTGTTCATTAAAATAAGGAAACAGTTTTCGCTGTTCGCTAATTATTTTTTCTAGATCGGGTTGTGGTAACCAGACTGATTTCTGTGCTCGGTAGGATATAATTGCTTCACTGACAATTAATGATTTTAACATCCCACAATCAATCATATACCGTAATAACACTATTGGCATCCAGTGTTTTTCAGACATGTGTTTACCAATAAAAAGATAACTACACGGATGAAGTCCTTCAGCCAATTCAAATGATAATACACGAGCGAATCCGGTTAAATCAAAATCAGGCAGTGGTCCATTAATAGCAACACGGGTCATTTGGTGTGTAGGGTGTCCAAATCGTTTGAAGTATTTTTCACATTCTCCATACCCGAGAAAACTTCCTGGATAACACGCAATCATATCAACGGAAATAACGGTTTTAGTGTCGTATTTTGTATTCCATAAACCTCCATGGCTGTATTCAAGACAGGACAATCTGACATCTGATAAAAACTCACTTCTTGTTGGTTTCCACGCGTTTTTCTTTCTAGCAAAATGTGCTGCAATTGATGGTAGTGTAAAACAGTTTGATAATAATTGATCGTTGTCTTCCCCCTCCAGTGAAAACTCACTAGCTAGTTTTTTCATTTGATTATGCAGTTCTTCAGTACGGTACAATTCTCCGTTGGGCCTTACAAACTGATCAAATTTGCATTCATCGTCTGCAGTACTGTGAAATAACTACATTGACACAGGGTCTTCTTTACTCAAATGGTAAATAGCATCAAATAATTTCTGCTCTGAAAAAAACTCTTCGGTTCCAAACAGAGTTTGGGGGATATATTTTACGGTTCTATCCCGTGGGAATATTGTTACTGCAGATGAGCACGCGTGCTCGTTATGATCAATAATTTCAATGGGGGTTCCATTTTTATTATATTTTGATTCGTATAATACTTCACCGGTGATTGTCCTTACCGATATTGGAAATCTCAATGATTTTTCTAATTTAATTATATCCTGAATTGTTGCTCCATGCTGTTTTACCGTTAATTCCCATTCGGTTATTTTTTTTCGTCTTAGATCAGTCAATTTGTTTCCCCGGGACGCATTTGTGAAGTGTTCCATTATTCGTTCTGCTACACAATTGAGCCCTGTCGAATATTTCATGGGTGCTAGTTTTGCAATATCGGTTTTTTCATTGAGCTGATATATCCCGTAAACAACTGCTGTTACAGGATAAGATCTTTCGTAGTATGGTTTATCAATTCCAGTCAAAATTCCTGGCTTTGAATCCTGATTCACGGTGACAGTTTTTTTGTCCTTAAGAATGGGTTCGTATTTATCCCTAATGATCCATTTTTCAGTATCATCACGGATAAGGAATTTTATTCGAAAAAAATATCTTTCCTCCTCAAGATGTGAGATTATCACTGCTGCTTTTTCATCATTCATGGTAGCGTCAACAACACCATCAATTCGAAATGTTGACCAACAATGAGATGCTCCATCACGCTTGAATTCATTAAAACAATCTCTGATTTTACTAATCATGGTTCTATCACTAATTTTATTCTTTGGTGTATTAGAAACTTTATCAAGATTGAATTGATCATTTTTCCAGGGCGTTATTTTCGATAATCTCTTGAACTCCTTCATACTATAATTAAAACAAGCATTTAAATGAAAGATTTATGTATAATGAATCACTGCAAATGGCTCATGATTGGATCAGTAAACCCGTGTAACAAATCATGCAGAAATGAGTTCTGTGGGTATCATATGCAACGTTTTCGACGTGGAAGCCTTGGTCCGTAACCCTGTATTCGATGTGGGGTTGGGGTCAGGGGGAAATCGCAGTTATGTCTCAGTTGAGGTGGAAAGCGATACAGGGAATTGAAGCGTTATTATGATAACAGAATAAAAAATGGAAAATCAATCAAAAATTATGACCCTGAAAAAGTCCCTGACACTGATAAAGTCCCTGACACTGATAAAGTCAAGGATAAAATCATAAGAACTCCCCAAGACTACATCGAAAGATTCTCCAGTGATGTAATCATTAAACCAAACAATGAATTAGACAAATAGTATTAGTATACGAATGAACCAAGAATTCAGACAGCATCCCTTGATTACAAATTATGAAGCATCCAGTGATGGTGTTGTAAGACACTGTAGACTGAAGAAATCAGTTGGTGTTGTGAGTAATCAAGGGTATTTGAGGTTTACTGTTGGAAAGAAGAAATATCACAATCATCGTTTCATATTTGAATGTTTTTATGGATTGATCGAGGGTGATTTTGTTAATGATCACAAGGATTCTAATCCGAAGAACAATTCTTTATTAAATTTGCAAGCTGTTACCCCAAGTGAGAATTCCAAACGGGGAAAGACTGGAAAATGCAAAACGGTTGGGAAGAGACCTGTGAAATCTTTGAATACAACAACTAAAGAAGAAAAAATATTTTCATCTATGAATGAAGCCGGAAAATATTTCAATATTTGTTCAACTTCTGTTCAAAAAGTTGCAGAGGGGATTTATCGATCGGCCATTTAAAAAAAGACCGGACAACAAATTCAATTCAGTTATGTCTAATGCGTCATATTTTTCAATTAGAAATATATCATTATTATAGAATATGAATCCTGAAAAAATGAATAGCATTATAGTTGAAATAGCAAAATTGAAAAGTCAGGATATCAAACTATCAGATGGGTTAAATCCTGATCAAATTGTGTCAGATTTTCAGGATATAGAATACGGAGTAAACAACAATAAATATATGCTACCAAAAAAGTATGCGCTCATCAAAAAAATTCAAAATTCTATTCGGGACTCTCTTGCATTTTCCAGTGAAGTAGGTGTGTTTGTTCCGTTATATACTATCGTAGAGGGAATACGAAAAGAATTAGGTAACGAATATGAATTGAAAAAGGAAGTTAATTCTAAAATTAGAAACCTACGGGCGTTAATTCAAAAAAATGAACGATTTTGATTGCCCGACCCTCAAAGAGATTTTGTCATTTTTTGATTGAAATCGACCCTCAAAGAGATTTTCATTTTTTTAGCACTTTTGATTGAAAATGACAAAATCAGTGAACATAAAATCGATGGGCCGTTAATGGATGATCAAAATAGAATGGAGCAAGTCACAGTATTATATATTTTTATAGCAATTATGTGACTTGCTCCATCAATGATAGAGCCGTTAAAATAACAAAAAAAGACTTCCACGGTGGTGTTAAAAATCATCCGACATGTCTGTGATGAGGAAAGTGACAGTATTATATATTTTTATAGCAATTTGGTCACTTTCCTCATACCTGATAGAAGCTGTCATAGGATGAAATAACACTTCCATGACTGTGTTAAAAATCATCCGACATGTCTGTGATGAGGGAAGTCACATTATTATATATTTTTATAGCAATTATGTGACTTCCGTCATCACTGATAGAAGCTGTTATTGGATGAAATAACATTTCCATGATCGTGTTAAAAATCATCCGACATATCAAAAAATGGCGAAAGTGTGGTATTAATTATTTTTTATACAATTTCCACACTTGCGCCATCAATGATAATGCCCTTAAAATGTCAAAATAACACTTCCATGGTGGTATCAAAAATCATCCGACATATCAAAATAGAATGTGGAAAGTGTGGTTTTAATTATTTTTTATACAATTTCCACACTTTCCACAAACATGATAATGCCCTTAAAACATCAAAATAACACTTCCACGGTGGTATTAAAAATCATCCTACATGTCATAGATGAAAAAAAAGTGGAGCAAGTCACAGTCTTATATATTTTTATAACAATTATGTGACTTGCTCCATCGGATGATAGAGCCGCTAAAACATCAAAATAACACTTCCACGGTGGTGTTAAAAATCATCCGACATGTTATTGGTGTATAAAAAAATGAGGGAAGTGTGGTATTAATTATTTTTTATACAATTTCCACACTTCCCTCATCAATGATAACGCCCTTAAAATGTCAAAATAACACTTCCACGGTGGTGTTAGGTCGGATTGAAAAATTGTTTTACAATTGAAAAATTGTTTGCGATTTCAAATAATGGTCAATGAAGCATTAACGACCCGATTGGCTCGTGAACGACTAGATGCAATTAAGAGATTTATACCAATTCGTGACTCTGTAAGAAATAAACTGCAACAACGACAGAGTTTACAAACTGATTTTGCTGAGGGATCTGAAGAGTTGTTTAAACCAATAACTACAACAACGAAACAGATAGTGTCAACAATCTCTGAACAAGGAAAAAAACAAGAAGAGACTTTTCTCCCTGTGTTAGAAAAAATAGCAAAAAGAACTAAACAAACAAAACAATCATTAAAAACACTTCCTCAGGATATATCAGAACGAAAATTTGAAGGATTTCAGGAAGAACTAGTTAGTGGACTACCTAAATCAATTATATTTACCGAGAGCGCTAAAAAACGAATTCTCAATGAGGATATAGACAGTTTAGGTGAATTTGCTGCTAACAGCTATGATTCACAAGAGAAGTTTTTCAAGGACAATTATACGAATTATAGAATGTCACATAATGAATGGGCTGATATAGTGTATGAAATAAATACTGGGAGTTTAGATAGAAGGATGAAGGAATACAGAGACTTCAAGAGAAAATTTCAACTCCAAATAAGACAGCCATACGATGAGAAGGAATTTCTGGGTAGTGGTCTAGTTGGAAACGCTTGTCCTGATAGTGTTGTCAATGATATATCACGATTAGAAGTTCTTGTAGGAGGGTTCCGAGCTGGAAATAACTCACCAGAAATAACTAATGAAGCATCTGATATCTGTAGACGGTTATTTCAAGGCGGTATCATGGATATCAAAACATATCGAGATTTCATTGGCGAGTTAGCGGAAAGTGGGTATCATAGTGACTGAATTGAAAAATTGTTTTTTGAATCACTGGTTAGATAAATAACAATTAAATAAGAATGATCATACACTACAATCATGATAAACCAGCCAGTGTCTATGTAGTTAATTCACGGTTTCCAGTTTATAGCGCATATTACGGAGATGGTTTCGGTGATACCATTTTAGGATTATTTTCAAGAATGGCCCCAAAGTGATGCCGTTAGCTAAACAATTAGGAATCAAACCCATTGATGTTATTCGTGATAAGGGTATTGGTGCTGTTGGAGATCTTGCCGGAAAAGCGTTTTCAGCTGCGAAGAAGAAAATAACATCATTAGTTAGACGAAAAAAGAAACAGGTACAATAGCCATCTACAGCGGAAATGCCTGCAAGTGTTAGTAAAATAATAAATAACGCAGTAGATGAAAAATTAGCATCGCTGGTGACTCCGAGTGACCAAGATAACATGATAGCAAACATGATAGCGGGAAGTGGCTTTAAAAAAAAACGACAATGAAAAATCTTTTACGATGAAAATTGTTTACGATTTCACAATTTAGACTCTGATAAATAGAATAAAATGTTTAAAAGGTCACCTGATCCAGCATTTGACATGGATGCCCCAGTGCGTAAAGATGATTCTGTACGCGATTTTCAATTTTATTCTTATCACGCAGTACAACCAGATCTCCGATCGCGAATTGAACTTCAAGTTCATGATACCAGTAAATATTTTCTACCGTGTGAGGCATTTATTGAAGTAGAAGGAAAACTTGTAACCAATGTTGTAGCTAATACCCCATACGACAATAACCCGACTATTAAAGTTGGTTTTGTTAATAATGGGATCATGGCACTATTTGAGAGTGCAAGATATCTCATTGATGGAAAGGAAATTGAATCCATTGTTGATGTGTCCACAAAAATCATAGGGTTAGCGAGGTATTCTGATGATTATACAAGATCAGCGGGTCCATCTATGATGTTTTCTAAGGATATTACTGATCACCCTGAACACGTCCAGTATTCTAGAGTCAAGGCAACACATGCTTCTTCAGTTAATCCAGCACCAGCCGGATATGTAAGACCAGCTGGTGATTTTGATGTCATTAATAATATTACTAATTACAACCTAGGGTAGCAACGTTGCATGGACAGCGTCGACAGTTTTCATGTGCGATTCCACTGCATCATATTTTTGGATTCTGTAGAAACGTCCGAAAAGTTATTTATGGAGCCAAACACACAGTAGCGCTTGTACGAAAGGGTACTGATAATGATGCAATCTGGCGTGATGCTGGTGTTGCGGATGGTAAAGTCATTTTAACAACTGGTGTTGCTGATGGTAAAGTCATTTTAACAAAACTATCATTATGGATGCCAGTGTTAACTCCATCAATCACCACAGAAGAAAAATTGTTATCATTTATGGACCAAGGAGGAAAATCATTGTTGAGTTGGTTATCAGTAACTACGGATACTAAACAAGACAATGTTGATGGTACATTCACATGGCACCTGGCATCAAAACAAGGGGTTTCAGCACCACGTCATATATTTATTGCGTTACGGAATAATGCGCGAGTTGGTAATCAAGAACGAAGTCATATGATATTTGATCAGTTAGGTGTTAATGAAGTATCGCTGAGAATAAACGGACAGCAGGAACCATCCGAGGATATACAACTTGATTACGGTAAAAATCATATTGCACGTGTCTATCATAACCTGTTGTCATTTATGGCACGTGATCAAAATGTGGATACTGGTTTGCAAATATCGCAATTGGATTTTAAAAGCCTCTATCCGATTTATTACTTTTCACTGGAACATCTTGATTTAACAAGACAATATGTCGTTGATATACACTTTAGAGCCCGTGTAACCCGTCCTGGTGGTATTGCTAATTATAGAGCAGTTGCTGTCATTCTCAGTGATAAATCAATGCTACTTGAAGGTGTTGGAGGAAGAATGAGAATCATTGATGCACCAGTGGAAAATCTTTGAAAATTCTACGAATTTTTCATTGAAATTGTAAACGATTTAGAATCAATCTGTTATGTATAATGTCATATAGTGTTATTAGTGTTGCGTTAACCCCCGGTCAAATAAAAAAATTGCAATCAGAGTCTGCTAAAAAATGTGGAACCACAATCACGCTGAAACCCAATCAAATGACTGGTGGTGCAAATAAATTATCGCTGACAACTCGTCAAATAAAACATTTCAATGATGCACTTGTAGCAAAAAAGGGTGTTCAGATTACTCTTTCTTCGGCTGCTATCAAAAATATGATTAAAACCGGCGGTATATTCCCGTTGTTAGCTGCGATTCCGGCCTTGATTGCAGCAGCAGCCCCAGCAGTGGCTAAAGCAGCGGCGTTAGGAGCCGTTGGTACTGCAGCAGGAATGGCACTAAAGAAGGCAACTGGACAAGGATATAAAAAAAGGGAAAGGGTCTAAGACTCCCAGGAACCCCGTATTCATGGTACAGCGGAAAGGGTCTAAGACTAGGACCGGTTTACTAGTTGAGGAATCTTTGATTGAGGAACCGATGGTTCCTATGTCCAATTTTGATTTAATTGATGCCGCTAAAAAAACTAGCGATTAAAAATTTCAGAGGTGTCTTTATGAAAGATCAGTTACCGGCACAACCCAATGATGTTGAAACAGGTATTATTAATTTAGATAACAGCACCGGACCCGGAACTCACTGGGTTGCATACGCTATTGATCCACGGGCAATAGTCTATTTTGATTCATATGGGTTAGCACCGCCAAAAGAGTTTATGCGTTACATAAAAAATGTTCCAATGAAGACTTGGTATTCTACGCTACCAACACAACAAATGAATGATCTACCAATATGCGGCAGTGAAGTATTAAATGTCTTTAACGCTATTTCAGCATCTAGAAAACCACCACACATTGTCGTAAATGAATACACTAGTAATCGCTTTTTAGAGAGAGATGTATAAAATAACAATGATTGATATTTGGGGAAGACCTCTATCAGCGCTGAAAAAACCAACCGCGGAAATATCTGCAACCGGTGATATAAAAAAAATTAATTGAAGATGAAATCGCTGAGACGTTGAACCTAGCAAGTGTTGACCCCGGGGAAATAGTTGTATTTCAAGATTGTCAGGGTAAATTGAAAACTAGTAATGTTTCTCTGGATGATATATTGGTTAAACAACAAAACGCAATCGAGGATACTATTGTGTTATTTTCCGATTAGGGTAAACTCAAACCGGGTGTACTTTTTTCGACGATTACAGATAGATTAAAAACTCTCAACGATGAGTTGAAAAATTCTGTATTGGAACTAACAACACTTCAATCTAAAAGTGAAGAACACGGAAAACAGTTTACCTCATTCCGTAGAAATATCATTGATAAATTTATTGGAACCCCGTTGGATAAAATTGAACTAAAACTTCCGGATATCAAAAAATCCATCGATGAGACGAAAAACTTCATCGAAGCAATCAAAGGTGATGCAACGAGGATGATAACAATCATTGAAAAAACAAAAATTCCTCATGAGAAAACCAACAACATAGTATACACGATCCAACACGGATCACTTGCGTGGACACCTACAAACAACAAATTAGATATCACTGCAACCGTCAGGGGTATTTATCGATTAACACTAGTGACACCGACTCAATTTAATATTTCATCGTCAAGTTCATCTGGGGTCAATAATACGATTTCAACGAACATCGACAATGATACAACTGAAAAGTTCACTATAACATCTACTGATAAAAATTTGGTTAGGGTTTCAACAACGTGGTATGTGGAATTCGTAGCGGATTTAAGTAAATAACGGTTTCAATTGAAATCGTAAACTGATTTAAAAATAAAATGATTTCATCATCGCAATATCGCTATGATCAGGTCAGAGAATTTCAAAATAGACTCAAAACCCTCACTGAGGAGTATGCAATGAAAATTAAAAAATATCGCAGGAGAATTACCGCAATTGATGTTACCGTGTATTCAGTGAGTGGTGTAATCACCGGAGCTGGTATTATACTGTCTTCAGTGACAATGATTGCCCCGATAGCTGTTCCAATTTGCATTTCTGCGGCAACAACAATCGCTGGAATTATTTCAATAATAACAAAAAAAATATCATCATGCAGCCAACGAAAACTACAAGACTACATAATTCAATTTCATGCTGTATCCACTGCATACTCGCAATTATCCTCATTGATATCGTCATCTCTCGATGATACAATTATATCAGATAGTGAGTTTTCAGCGATGGTAGATATATATGATTCTGCGATGTCAAAATTAGAGCGACAACAACAGTATAATAACAATGACAACACAGATGGAATTACTTCAACAAACAGTGGAGAACACAAACCCAGTACAAACCAGCATGATCTCAATAACATCAACGAATCCAGAATTCAGTGTAAATTTCCCTATCCCAGTCCCCGTGAAGGAAATCGCGCTAGCAAAATTACGAGTGTATCACAGTTGGTCTAATATCAGATCAAAATCATTTGGTGGTCAACAACCGAATAATTCACTGGTGTTTGCAAATAAGAATAAAGACGACGGTACCCCAGACTGGAACGTTGTTTCCATACCAACCGGATCATACCAAATTGAACAAATCAATGCTGAATTGCAACGTAGAATAAAATCCATTACTGGAGCAGAATCAAAAATAGCTATAACGGTTCATGAGCCAACACTATCATCTGCCACTGAAATAAGCACAGATGGTTATGTCGTAGATATCTATCAGAGTTCTATAAGGACAATACTAGGATGGCCTGAATTACCACCCGGGGGAAAAACCGTTAATTTACCAGAACCCCCAAAAAATGATTATATCACAGACAGGATAAAATCTGATAATCCAATAAAGAGTTATAAAGATCACAGAATTACTATAGATTTTTTTGGTCTCGGATACCATCTAACTAGAATAGAGAAGGGATTAAGAGATGGTTTAGAGAGATATCATTTTATTGACGAACCTAAAATTATTGAAAATTTCACATCAATGAATAATGATTTTTCACTGTTGTTAATATCTCTTAAATCCGGCTCTCTCACCCGAGATGAATTTATCAGCGTCGTAGAAACATGCAATAAAATTATTGACGATATGGAAACATTTAATTTGAAAATTATTCAGGATATATTAGATGACGATAGTTCCATATCGAGAACAAAATTTGCAACAGACTATAAAATCCGCATAGAAGATATTCCAGCATTCAAACTACCAGGATATAACGTACCAGAACTAAAAAAAAACTTCTCAGTGATGCCATCGATATTGGTTTTAAAATAATTCATGATACGTGGAAAAAACAACATCACAAGAAATAAAAATCCTCAAACATAATAATGACCCAAATGGTGGTGGCAGGCATATTGCTCCTCAAAACGTGAATATTTCATCGGTGATAGCGATCAATTTAGTATGTGATGTTATCGAAGGAAGCTATCAAATAAATTTAGAACGATCAAATCAAGCTCAGCAGGGATATATTTTGTATTCATTTACACCAACAGCTCCTCCAGGATTTCTAATTATTGAGTCTCCGGTGAATCCAGTCTATATGCGTTGTCATAATAATTCATTAACCAGAATCAATTTTAAACTCACTGACCAGTCTAATAATCTGATTGATTTACAAGACGAAGTTTTACAAATTAGTCTGTTTGTGAAATCCTAAAAGGATTTTCATCGTAAATGATTTGCATGACCCTCGGACACGATATCGTATCGGACTGGATCAAATATTTGGTTGAAATCATTTTATTATTTTTGTTAACTTTAGCAGCAGAGAGGGTGAATGACAACATCGTTGCGACCAAAATTGATTGAAAAATCGTAAAGTCTCCATTTGCCAAACAGAGACTTTATTTTTTTTTTTGGTTAAAACATGAGATTTCGTAGGAAGGTTCTATTTGCCGTTTTGAGGATTCAATCTATTTTTTTTCTGAAAAGTTGTAGGGTTCACCCTCTTTTTGATCGATTTTTTAAGTCCTAATCCGTGAAAACTTGTTTTAAAAATGGTTTAAATTTCTCTAATTGACGTAGGGTTCATCCTCTCTGCTGCTCTTTACAATAAAAACTACATAAATATAATTAAATATAAATTATTTAGAACATTTAAACATTCCGTTACAATATATTATAAATAAAAGTATTAAGTGAATAATGTTGCTAACATAACAATGTTACTATTAAAATAACAAACATTAAAAATACTTATTTCTAAAGAAGTTACGACATATACAATTATTTTACCTGCAATGAGAAGACAAACATCTATTTTCTTTGTCGGTACGGAACTGACCTGACCCTTAAATGCGTGGTCTATTTATATGCATCCTGTGTCAGGTTAACGTACCGTTGGAAAAAGATATTCATTCTCATCAGGTAAAAATCAGTTTCTCCTGGTCAAAACCGGCTTAATTTGACGTCATCTGACATAAGGTACATCTCAGATTTTTAATTTATCTATATCCGTTTGGCACTAGTTAGATCCAAATATGATAATTCCTTAATATTCTAAACCAGGAACATGTTTAATATGTTAAGCCAGCTGTAATGTCTGTCCAACTTGGATAAGAACCGTTTCATAAGGACGACTGTCCATCATTAGATAAGAACCATTCTGTATTTACGTCAGCACGGGAGTTTGTTCTATTTTTTTATTAACCGAATTAGACTTTTTGCCAATGCCTGGTTTTACGGAATATATGTTTCACTGATAAGACTTAGAAGCTGACTGATTTTTGCTTTATAACCTATTTCCACACAATAATGTACATTCGTATAGCTAATGATTTAAGTTGCCAACGTTTTGCTATAAATGCATAAAACATTTCTTTAATAATACAATTTAAAGAAAATAGTAATCTTATTAATTTTACTAAAAAAATCAATCCTAACAGAATTATATTTCAATATTAAAATACACACCGAAAACAGCCGTGACGACTAAACCTACTTTCTTAAGGGATGGTTAAATTCATAAAATTAAGAAAAGACACCAGGAGAAACAAAGACTTCGAAAAGGCATGCTAAATCTTATTCAACTTCTGGTTAGACAAATAGTTTGTTAAGTCTCACCTGTTCATCTCCTTGTGTCTATATGGATGAGGAAATACCAACAGCACCACCACTGTATTCAGTACCACCAATTTCGTTAATTACGGAAAATGGTGTTAATGTTAGGTTGATCAAAATCAAACAAATCCAAATCGATTGGTTAAAAAGATAGACCAATATATAGGTGTAAACAGAAGTTCAAAACTGTAAGTAAGGTTTTTAAATGGAGAGACGATAGCATGACATCAGCTTCAGGTGATTTGTGTATATCAACTATTAATTTAGGAATCATGATGACATTGTACATTTTGATATCAGCAACCTGAAGAGTATTGCTGATTAGGTGAATAAAACAATACACAACAATAAAAAAGTCATGAGAAATGTAATATGATTTTAATGACAAGGGTATACAGAGATATAAAATGCAATCAGGGAAAACGTTGGTAATAAAGAAAACCAAAATATCGGAAAGATAAACAATGATTTAGAGGAATGGTAAGAGGATAAAGAACACAACGTGATTTGGGATAAACTTACAAGAATGAATGAAATAAAGAAAAACAAAAATATAATGTAAACCTAATCTCTGAATCAATTGTTTGTTTTAATGTTAACTGTCCTAATTATCGTTAGTTAAATACAAGACTATATTACAATTGAAGGACATCCTGAGAAAGAATAGCCTTTTCCAAATTAAACTGATGGTATATATGGTACATTGCATAATTTGATATTGGGAATAGATTACGTAGTAGTCGTTTATTACAATATTTCAAATAATAAAACCAGTTAACAACAAGACTGATACAAACACTATTTTAATTCATGATGGATTTGATTTTCATGAAATGTACACAAAATCAAAGAACAAATGACAGCTACAACGAATATATAAAGCATATTTACTGAAAGTCAGAAACATAACTACAAATTGATAGCAGCTGCAATCAATAATTACTTACACAATAATGAAATACAACCCTAAATTGATATAATTATCAGCAATAATTATTTTTACAATAATCAAATACAACCCTAAATTGATAGAATTTAATTATCAGCAATAATTACTTTTACAATAATCAAATACAACCCTAAATTGATATAATTTAATTATCAGCAATAATTATTTTTACAATAATCAAATACAACCCTAAATTGATATAATTTAATTATCAGCAATACTTACTAAAACAATAATCAAATACAACCCTAAATTGATAGAATTTAATTATCAGCAATAATTACTTTTACAATAATCAAATACAACCCTAAATTGATATAATTTAATTATCAGCAATACTTACTAAAACAATAATCAAATGCAAACCCTAAATTGATAGAATTTAATTATCAGCAATAATTACTTTTACAATAATCAAATACAACCCTAAATTGATATAATTTAATTATCAGCAATAATTACTTTTACAATAATCAAATACAACCCTAAATTGATATAATTTAATTATCAGCAATACTTACTAAAACAATTATCAAATACAACCCTAAATTGATAGAATTTAATTATCAGCAATACTTACTAAAACAATAATCAAATACAAACCCTAAATTGATAGAATTTAATTATCAGCAATAATTACTTTTACAATAATCAAATACAACCCTAAATTGATAGAATTTAATTATCAGCAATACTTACTAAAACAATAATCAAATACAAACCCTAAATTGATATATAATTTAATTATCAGCAATAATTACTTTTACAATAATCAAATACAACCCTAAATTGATAGAATTTAATTATAAGAGATGTATAGAGCTTTTGTTTTTCTAAAACCTAAACCTTTTCCTGTTCAAATCAAATTTATAGAACATTGAAGCTCAGCCCCAACATCAAATTATTCAAGTTGTATACAGTCTCGACCTATTTTAATACGTTCAGTGGTGGTTTTATTTCTTATAGTGTTAATAATACGGAATAACACTAGGACAGATGAATAATAAACACGTTTAACATCGACTTTAAAGATGAAGAAAGAAATGTAATAAATACTTTCGTTGTAATTTATGTACATTGCATCGTTCCCGAAGCTAGCGCACAGTATGTAAACTGAAATGTTTAAAACTCACAAACCTCACAACAGTAGGCGAGGTAAACTAGCAAATTGCTAAGTTTTAGTAAAAAAAAATAAAAGAATCACATGTAAGAAGCCAGTGTCATTTTAGTACCTTTCTCAGTGAGATATTAAACAGAAATCGATTAATTGCTAAATCAATCAATAAATAATGACTTCAATAACAAACGTATTACAAATTTTGCTGATCCGATAGAAAAATTCTGATGTTGATACTTTACGTCATTAAAGGACAGGGTTGTTATACATTTGGTAAAACGTGTAGCTTATAGGGCTGGGACTCTGTCAATTCTTCATAATTCACGAAGATCAAATCTTTACGGACGATACCCACATGTTTTATGAGTTTTCCTTTGTCTCCAGTTTAAAGCAGCGACACGTATTTAGTCTTAGGTAATATCGAACGTTGCGCCAATTTTCACCACGAACGTTTTAACTTGATACTGTCAAACAATTGTTTTCCTTCGTTCTTTCAGACCTATTCCAAAGTGATACCTTTTATGAATCGGTACCGTTCTTTGAATAGGTCTTTGCCTCCTGGAGTTTGACAAACCAGGGGATAGCCGTTAGCTTCCTGTTTCAGTTTAAAATATTCCTTGATTTCTTTATGGGAGTCAATGTTCTTTTGGTATTGTTGAGTGATTGGATATGCCAAATTTCGTAAACGTTTACAGTTGGTATCCACAATCCAGAATATGTAATAACATGATACTCACCCCACCATTCGTTCTTCGTCCTTGTGGCAATTAGGTCGGTCTTGATTATGTGTTTTATCACGCGAACGGAATAACTGAAATATCAGTTTTCGTTGACAATGGTGTGGTAACTCAGGAGATGCAAGTGAATTGGCGGTATGGGTTTGCATTTGGTCAATCCTTCGTATTGACGGATATGTACATACAAGATTTCAAGGTACACGCAAGTAAATCGAGCATATTGACACTTCCAATGATATAAAGAATACACTTTATTGAATTCGACGTCTTGGACATTTGTTCACGTCTTACAGCCAGCGTGTCGCATTAACTCGTGTACAAACAAATTTCCATGTTAATAGTGCGTAACGTTCTGTAAAGCTTCTAAATTCTAAGTAGGTTTTGATAGGTGTTTCCACATGTCTACCTCTTGTTGTCCTCGTCTTTCTGGTCTTAGGCGTAGGTGGCATGTTTATTCATACAGTTCTTTCATGGGATACGGTGAGAAAAGAATGTTCAGTTCTTGTTAAGAAAAACACGTGAGGCCTCTGTGAAATAAACATTCTTGGAATTCGTAGACGATATGGGGTTTTCTAAACTCCACATAAATATTTTCAGTTTTCTTTTATTCACCATTTCTATCATGTATTCACTTGCCTTCATTAATTATACAAATAATGCAGGTAACGCACACCTTTGGCGGAATATCGATGGCTGACCTAGAGAGATGACTTAGGGGGTATGATGGCTAGTTTGTGCTCAGGCATGAACTTATTATCGATAGTCTGATCTACACTTAAACGATGGTAGAAGATTCCTTCAAAGGATAATTATAAATGTAAATGTAAATGCCCACAATCGGATCGACAATCTCTTTTTAAAAAAATATTCCTGAAAGGCAAACTGGTTTGAACCAAACGTAGAATGTTTCTCTTTGTTCTGTGTGCAGGGTCGTCGTAGCGAGCGTCAGGAAATGGGAACGCACAACGTGCTGAATATCTTAGGTATTAAATTTGATTTGGAAACTAGCTTTTTGCCATTCAAAACGCTTTGAGCATTCTTTTCAAAGGCATTGCTGAAAAACTCATGGAATGTTTAAACTTTACTTGTCCAGCTTGCTCGTAGATGAGCGTGGATTCGTTTTGGTAACTGTTATATTCGATGCCTTGCTCTGAATAAAAATTATTTTCAGGTAAACTGTACATCGCATCTCGAGAAATTGTAAGAAATGAGGAAGCAGATGGATGACAGTGTCCGTAAGGATGAATGTAGAATCCTTGGTCACTTTTCTCACAATAATAGTTGCATCACAGAAATCATGTGATACTAAAAATAGCATCGAAATGCTCTTCGTGATATTGTGAATATATTTCCGTCAGGTAATTCAGGTCCTCTAAACACGAGAGCTCTGCGAATGATTTTAGGGTATACTTTGAACGAGGTACCAACATTTGTTTATATACTGCAAAGGCAGATAAACTTTTTTTTTAAAGAAAAACAGAGTGGAATAAACAAAAGCAGGACTGATATGATAAAATATATATTTGGTATTTTATTTATTTTTGAATCCTTCAAACTCCACACACACATACACACACACGCACGCACGCACGCGCGCACGTGTGTGCAGTCATCATGTGTAACCGCCCTGGTAACCTAGTGGTTAGAGCGTCCGCCTCGGATGCGGGAGGTCGTGGGTTCGATCCCTCTCCGAGTCGTGCCAAAGACTTACAAAAATGGTACTAACTGCTGCCTCGCATGGTTCTCAGCATTAAGAGGTTAGTGTTAGGACTGGTCGGCTTGGCGTCAGGAGAATGTGACTGGGTGTGACATCATGGTACATGTCAAACGCAAATGAAGAGATTCGTACTTTCATTAACATGTTGTTTGTGTGGATTAATATTGTGAACATTGTTTGGGTGGGGTTGCTGTAGAAATACCCAAGAGCTGTCACATATGACAGATTTCAGAACGTATCATCAGTCTTTAAACAGAATACTTTATAGAATGTGACTTGCATGGGCCTCGGTTCTTTCTATTCTTCATTTCAACATTCAGACTTAAAATTTTGGTTCAGTAAACATGCAGTATAGATCGTCAACAGACAACGTTAAACCCCAATTTATATTATCACTTATGTTCGGTTTACAATCAAGAGGATAAATACCCGATTTTTCTCTTGCTTTCCTACATGATTATGATTGTGTGGAGATTCAGAATCGCTACCTAAACAATGTTAAATCTGTATTTAACAAGAATGTTTCATTAAAATGTATTCTTTCTTCGGAGAATGTCACATGCATGCGATGCTGTATGGGTGACACAGAATATTGAATATGTACAGTTCATATAAGTTTAGTCACTCACAATTTGTCGGATTCATGTGAAAAACTAATTTTAAAAGTTTAAAACCCGAAGGCTACTTTACTGTTTGGAGTCCGTCTTAGGCACTTGTATGGCATCACCTTTTTATTAAACAAATGTATACATTTTCGACTGACAATTGTCGACGCTTTTTAAGATTTGTTAATCCTGAGAGAGAGAGAGAGAGAGAGAGAGAGAGAGAGAGAGAGAGAGAGAGAGAGAGAGAGAGAGAGAGAGAGAGAGAGAGAGAGAGAGAGAGAAGAGAGAGAGAGAGAAAAGAAGAAGAAGAAGAAGAAGAAGAAGAAGAAGAAGAAGAAGAAGAAGAAGAAGAAGAAGAAGAAGAAATGAAATAGGTCTAAATATGGAAATATAGAATGGCAATTATATTGTTATTTATAGTTAATTTATACTGTGTGTTGTGTGTAGTCTTTCGTCCACGATTATATGCACTGCATATTTAATTAGTATTGTCAGATTACATAAGATTTTAGATTACCTGATTTGTGTCTCTTATATAAGCAATATATGTCATAGTTAATTCCTATCTATGATTTTAGATTATGTATTAATTCATTATTTCTTACAGGTAAACATGTTTATGTGGCTTTTGACCAAGGAAGTTTCTTGAATAAATCTTATTTACGAATTCGATGGGGTGGTCTATTCTCATCCTGGTTCTGCTATTGTGTCTTAGTCCTCTTTAAAAATATTATGAGAGAGAGAGAGAGAGAGAGAGAGAGAGAGAGAGAGAGAGAGAGAGAGAGAGAGAGAGAGAGAGAGAGAGAGAGAGATCTTCATTCCTATCAAAGGAACCAGTTTTGGTTGTGTTCAGTTTTAATTTATTTATTTAAATTATTTATTGCAATTACAAAGTGCTCTTTGACTTTAGGACTAATGACTCATTTGTAATCATCATGAATTCATTTAAGGACACTTTGGATCATATAATCGTGATACATCAAGACTGATAGCACATTTGCACTTTTCAGGGCTATCGTTACATCAGCAGATTTGAAATTGGAATTCATTCGGAACACCACAAAATTCTTTCTGGATACTCTCTGCTGTTGGACTTTTATATAACTTTCAAGACTATTTGGTTACAAATTCACAATACTGTACGTTCATTTTATATTTTAACTTCGTTTTCTAGAGTTATAAATTATTTGTTGAATTTTACAAAACGTTGTGGTCTTCGCTCTTTTCTATTACTTAGTTTAAGACTATATATATATATATATATATATATATATATATATATATATATATATATATATATATATATATATATATATATATATGCATGTTTCTTCTAGCTGACAATATTTTTATCAAATGAATGAACTACACTCTCCCCCCTAAAAGGAACGAAAGAAAATATACGAAGACTACGAATATTATTTGTGATGATGCTTTCAATGTATGTTACTTACTATATATTTGAAATGTTACACATTTACCGTAGATAGCTATATATATATATATATATATATATATATATATATATATATATATATATATATATATATATATATATATATATACTCTAACTCAACATCAGTATAATTGTCATTGTAACAGGTATTTTTGGTACTATTTAATACAGAAATTTTACATTTAAAAATTTCTTTATGGGTAAAATTTGTTTTTTAATCTCACAACTGTTTTGTTTATTACTTATCGATACGACATACTTACTATCGGAAAGCTAAAAAGGACTATCGAAAAATAAAAATAACTCCCTCCCTCTCTCTCTCTCTCTCTCTCTCTCTCTCTCTCTCTCTCTCTCTCTCTCTCTCGTGCATTTTGCATGACATTCATTGATTGATTAACTCATAATCATAGTAAGAGTCCTGATTTTTTTTTTATGTAATTACGATCTGTCATCGTAATTAAAGTCAATTTTTTCAGTTAAATATTTCAATTTAACTCGATCCTACAAGTTTAAAATCAATTACTCAATACACGGTTTTATGGTCTGATGAAGTTAATTAAACTTCTGATAATCTGGATGAAAAAAATAACGAAATATATTTTAAACCAGTTGGGCTTAGACTTTAATATTTTCGCTGAGTTATTACTGTTATGCTTTTTTTTACAGTGATAATGTGTGGTGTGAAGAAAATCGTTAATAGTGTTTGCAAATAATAAAAATTTACTCTGACCATTTTTTCCCTTAAATTCACCCTAATGTGTCTTTTTGTTCAAAATTATAATGCAAATATAATTTATCTAAATATTTCAGCTTGATTGTAATCGCATATTGCATATTTAGCCTATGGTTTTCAACATTTGTGTCGCACATTACTCTTTTATGCTTTCCAGTCAATCGCTTAGCTTTTTATTCCTTGCTAAGATGACAGAAATTTCTAATTTTCTTACTAAAAGGGCAAATTAAAATCCATTTCTTTCCTCTTTAGGACAATAGTTGCGCTTTTCGTTTCGCTAGCTGTATGAATAGTGTGACGATCCCCGGAGAACGGCACTTTACGACAAACAAAACCATCTCTTCAGGGTGACAATGGGGCGCCCGCTCACATACTGTAGTGCGCATATGGTGTATGCAAATTTCAGTCGCTTTCATTTGGAAGTTCTTTATACTGTCAGTACCTCTCTAATCCCGCACATGACCTCCGACCTTAACACACTTTTCTCAAACCAGAGTGAGATGAAATTAGGATTGGATGATAATTTCAGCACAAGAAATAAACCCTTTTTGTTCACCGCTCTTTATCAACGCATGCTTTACAATAACATCTTATCATGGCATTACAGTTATACAATGTAGATTTCCGGTAAGGTTTCCGTGCATGGAGTTATATTTTGAACAATATTAGTGTATGGGTTAATACAAAGTACGCCAGTGTTAATAGACTGAGTTTTTCTTTTAGTACAAAGAGCTTTTTCCTATTTAGCTAATTCAGTCCATTTCCAAGACAGTGCGTAGTGCGAGAAAAAACGGATTTTGTCAGCGTTTTTTTTAATATTGATGCATATTTATTACAATTCATAGTCTACATGGTAGCACGTCTTTGAATATTATATATATATATATATATATATATATATATATATATATATATATATATATATATATATATATATATATATATATATATATATATACCTTTGACAGAAGTCTGAGATACGTAATAACTTTAAAACTATGTCTGTAAAACATGCTTCTTCTGTCACATCATCACCAACTACGTACCACTAGAGGCAGATCCCAGATGGGTTAGAGCTCCACAGAGAGAGAGAGAGAGAGAGAGAGAGAGAGAGAGAGAGAGAGAGAGAGAGAGAGAGAGAGAGAGAGAGAGAGAGAGAGAGAATTTAGTTGCATATCTGAATTAATCTTGTCTAGATAGGAACATGTTGGTATCTGAATGGTTTCTAATTTGTAAAACATGCTCCACAACTCCACGGCCAAGGTCGATTGATAATGATAATTTATACTACACTTTATGATGATTAAAATTTTAGTAACCTCTGTCCATAAAATCATCCCGTGTGTGGGCCGTTGTTTGTAAATGTGACACCAGTTGTACTGGAGGGGAAGAGAACTAGGAAATACCTTTGTTTAGTATAAACGACCGTTGCAGTTTTGAACTGGTTAATTAAATGGCGCGTGCTGTCCTGGTGTTTTCAAGGTCTTAAACTAACAATCTAGTAATTGCTACAAGAGAGTATGAATTTACACCATTCCAAATTGTATGGTTTGAATCCGGATGGTACGGAAAAGTATATTATCCTGTTTATAGAAATCATGATATCACGCGGTGTGATTAATGAATTACCCGTTAGCAGGTGTTATTGTTCTGGGTGGTACTAGGACTGGTAATTGAGCCAATTTCTCTCTTCAGTTACATGTAATCAACGGAGTTCTGTATTAAGATAATTGTTAAAAGTTGTCTTAATCGGCATTAATAATCCATTAACAACAACAACAACAAAATTCACATGAAGTATACGATTCCATGTTACTGGTTCTATTCCTTCATCTAAAAATATCAGAGAAATTATTGGTAAAAATCATGCACTATTTCAGCCTTTCCATATAGTTCACTGGCTATATTCTGGTATGATATATTGTCCTAATTTAGTCATTCAAATCCTAAATTGCAATAGAGGAACTGAAATCTGGCGTTCTTGGTTGTGCTGCACGTAGTGGTTAGAGCGTCCAACTCAGATGCTAAAGGTCGCGGATTCGAACCCCGGTCGAGTCATACCAAAGACGTCATAAGACCCTCCTGACGGAGAATGTATAATCAAGAACTGGCCTATGTCATTTAAGACATGGTGTATAATCAAAAATGGCATAATAACCTCCTGACGAGTGACGGAGAATGTATAATCAAGAACTGGCCTAACTAATTTAATACAGAGTGAATAATCAAGGCATGGCCTAGGCAACTCCAGACTGGTGTATAATCAAAAATGGCATGATACCCACCTGACGGAGAATGTATAATCAAGAACTGGCATAAGCACCTCCATACATGGTGTATAATAAAAAATGGCATAAGACCCGCCTGACGGAGAATGTGTAATCAAGAACTGGCCTAAGTAATATCAGAAAGAGTGAATAATCAGGGCATGGCCTAGGCAACTCCAAAATGGGTATAGACATCTCCAGACTCGAATACGAGTAAATGTATTACGTAGATAGAAAAAGAATAGAATAAAAAAACGAACGTTACTGCTTTCAGTAGGGTTTAAGAGAATGTACGATATAATGCTTGCGATAATGACGGGTAACCACACCTGAAAAGTTTCCCGTTGGGGGATTTTGATAATTTTGTGACTTTTCACCTTTTTGTTAAATTTCTTAAATTCATTTGTGGTTCTCTATGGTATATATACCCATAAGTACAAAATTTAACAACTTGATATAATATTCCAAGGTTTCATTACCTGATAATAAAGTGCATGTATATTATATTATTTAGCATGTATATTATATTATTTAGCATGTATATTATGTTATTTAGCATATATATTATGTTATTTAGCATGTATATTATATTATTTAGCATGTACATTATGTTATTTAGCATGTATATTATGTTATTTAGCATGTATATTATATTATTTAGCATGTATATTATGTTATTTAGCATGTATATTATATTATTTAGCATTTATAGATGAATATGTATAACATGTATAACACGTGTAAACATCGTGGCCATTTTTAGACGTTAACATTTCCGAACCCGCGATCAGCAAAGTTCATGAAATTTAATTTGTGGATTTTCTGACTTTTGAGAACTTTTTCTGACTTTGTATTTTATCAATTTTAGATTATTGTTATTATCGACCTAATAACGTTGCTCCTAAATTATTTGTATTGACGAATACTATATTTCAAACCTTTGATAAGACTTACTGACCAAATGCAGGATATCTGTTTTATGAAATAACTGTTTCCACTACATTTGTAAGAATATTATATTTATTTTATTTTTGTTTTGTTTTGTATTTTGTTGTTGTTAGGAAGCAGTTTTGTTATATTTTTGAATCAGGATGACAAGGTCCATAATTACGAATACTGAATCTTTCATCTTATCCCGCTTTTGTTAGTTTCATTGAATGAATAGTAATTATTCACACATTCTGAATGAGTAGTAATTGTTCATACATCTGAATGAATAGTAATTGTTCACACATCTGAATGAGTAGTAATTGTTCATACATCTGAATGAATAGTAATTGTTCACACATCTGAATGAATAATAATTGTTCACACATCTGAATGAGTAGTAATTGTTCATACATCTGAATGAATAGTAATTGTTCATACATCTGAATGAATAGTAATTGTTCACACATCTGAATGAGTAGTAATTGTTCACACATCTGAATGAATAGTAATTGTTCACACATTCTGAATGAGTAGTAATTGTTCATACATCTGAATGAATAGTAATTGTTCACACATCTGAATGAATAGTAATTGTTCACACATCTGAATGAATAGTAATTGTTCATACATCTGAATGAATAGTAATTGTTCACACATCTGAATGAGTAGTAATTGTTCACACATCTGAATGAATAGTAATTGTTCACACATCTGAATGAATAGTAATTGTTCACACATTCTGAATGAGTAGTAATTGTTCACACATCTGAATGAATAGTAATTGTTCACACATCTGAATGAGTAGTAATTGTTCACACATCTGAATGAATAGTAATTGTTCACACACCGATATCATTTTTGTTACAGCCATACCTATTTAAATTTCTCTTCTCTATATTACTTCCAGTTGATACTGCTGCTGTTATTGATGATGGGGTGACGACGTTGTGGTTGTTTCTTAATTTTCTGATACTTAATTTATTATATAAAAAAAGATAAATTAGAAAGTTGGTAATCATAGAGTGCCGTGTATCAAGTTTTCATATCAATTTTCCAGATCTATTCATCCATCTTTGCGCCAATCTATCAAATTTGCATAAAATCATCCTTTTACCTCTATTCTATCTACTTGTCCTGACCCCAAGCATGCAGACATACATACAGACAGTCCGTCGGAAGAAAGACGAACATATATGCACTGGAAGAAAGTTAGAGATATTAGCAAGAACATTATGATTACATTTCTTTGGCAACTGCCCTTGGTCTCCCTCATCAGCGTGTTTTCTGTAGCATGAGCCACAAACTCTATTAGCCCTCTAGTGCATATCAAATCAGGCGCGGAACCAATGAACTAGCGTCTCTCTTCACCGCTTCAAACTGTTCAATTAATTTGTTAATATGATTTGCTTGAGAAACGCTGACTAAACCGATAGCACATCTCCACGAGAAAAGAGCTTTAACGATTTGGAGTGAGGAAGAACCGGATTGAATCAAGTCAAGTTTATTGGATTCCGTTGTTTGTGTTTGTTACACATCATTTTGCCGGCAAGAGTATTTTATCAGCGCGGCTGGAAATGAGAAATTTACACTGATGACTGTCTAAAGTGTGAAACTACGTGAGACCGTGGAAACAAATCTCTATACAAGCAATTATACGACAGGAATTATCTCTCTGGAAAAAGTCATTGCTTAAAGAAACAGAAGACTAAAATTCTTAATACTTAAATATCACCTTAATACAACTGAATGAGATTAGTGATGTTCTGTAATTTATACACTTTTGACTGATGTTATCTGTTGTTTTAAAGCTTCATAACACAATCATTGCTTGCGGAGAAACTATTTAAAAAATACGCTTGTATCTGCGCATTTCATTCGAAAATATAAGAAGTCATGAACATGAATTCGGACATACGGGGCGATTCTTTTCCGTTGTTTGAATGCATGAGCCGATCGACATTGTCTCAATGTCCAAATTTGCCCTCTGCGGATTTCACAATGGCAATGAAAACGGCTGAGGATGATAAGAATGATTATGAGAGTGGAGAGGAGGATTCGGTTGATCGGACAAGATTTAATGCTGACACTGGAGACAACACGGACTCGTCCGATGACAGATACCATGGCAACGCACGTGAAGACGAAGATCAAAGCAGTAATGACAGTTCTTCAAGTAAAGAAGCATCAGATGTTATGTCGAAGTTAGGTTCATGTTATGATGAGCATATGGTAAATTCAAAGATGAAACATAGGAAGAAAGGAAAGGAGCAAAAAGTGGTTCGTTTGAATATCAACGCACGTGAAAGAAGAAGAATGCACGACCTAAACGACGCACTTGATGAACTTAGGAGCGTGATTCCGTACGCTCACAGCCCGTCCGTGCGCAAACTTTCCAAGATCGCTACTCTCCTTCTTGCTAAAAACTACATTCTCATGCAAGCCAATGCCCTGGAGGAAATGCGCCGGCTCATTACCTACATGAACGCCACGTCCAACCCCCACGCTACATGCTTCGACCCAGGCTACACTTCCTTGGGGCCAGTGTCGGGGATGACGACGCTGACACCTCAACGAAGGGAAAAGTTCGGCCCGCTGCTGTCAGAGTCGAAGGACAAAACAAATTTACCTTACCTTCCTGTGTCACCGGAGGAAAACACAGGTACCATGTACCACTTAACATCAAATGAAGTTTCTTAAAGACTGGAATTCTCAGAGTGGGTAGAAGTATTTAGCGGTGTTAGTTTTAGCCTTCTTAAAAGAGATTCCGAAAGAATAAATGGTTTCACTTTATCTTCCAGAAGTCTTTAGAAAGGACTAAAAAGAAATTATCACGACAGTTTGTACCGTGGATAAAACAAACAAACAAATCAAACAAAAACAAGACATACAGTTTGAATCGGATTAGCTGCATGAAAGTTACAGCGACAGTTTTAGTAAGTTAGACTCCATTAGAATGAAAAAAATAACAACGTTTTCATTCCCACAGAGTAAATTGACTTCATATAAATTGTTCGCTTTCGTGGAATACATGTTACATTCTTTTAATCAGTAGCGAAAGATTCATTCTTTGTAAGGTAAGAAATGTATGAAATACAAATTATACCGCAAATAACACTCTTGACAACTCTAATGTATCACGAACAAAAATTACTTTTGTCAGAGATTGTTTGGTTGCCTTGGCGCTTTCTGGACCCAAATGCTTATTTTTTTAGGGCAAAACGCTCACAAAAAACACGTCCAGTTAAAAATAAATCGACCATGGCATATTTAGTGGTTCACAAAAAATGTTATTATTTCTTAAATATAGGATTTGTTTTGTAAACAATTGTTTTTCGTGAGCGTTTCCTTTTTGAGAAAGGAGCCCTTACTTTTTAAATCAAATAAGAAGAAAAGAACCAGACTTTTGGGGTGGGGTGGGGGTAATGCGATACATTAGCGATCACATCTGGAGAATACAGTAATATCACATTTGAGGAAATACAGTACCAGCTACATTGTAAAAAATACAGTACAAATTACTTTTGGGGAAATACGGTACTATTAACAAGTAGCTCCGAATGACTGAAAGATTACTAACAGTTATCTTTATTTAACTTGTCCAGTTCTTAGCAATCAAATGACGCAACCAGATGGAGTCTGCTTTCAGAGAATTTAAAGATGCCTTAGTTTTCCTGCTCATTTTAATTTTATTTTTAAAAGAAATATACGTTAGATTGCATATTAATTATTTTCTTTTCAATTATATAAACCTCTTCGGTGCTTTCTAGCTTAAAATCTCATTCATAGTTCTTTGAATCAAATAACGATTAGTATTATTCTGCACTAGTTTACAAAGCAGTATACTGTATTAGTTTTCAAAGCAGTATACTGGACTAGTTAACAAAGCAATTTACTGTACTAGTTGACAAAATAATATACTGTACTAGTTGACAAAGCAATATAATGTACTAGCTTACAAAGCAGTATAATGTACTAGTTGACAAAGCAATATACTGTACTATTTTATAAAACAATATATAGTACTATTATACAAAGCAATATACTGTACTAGCTAACAAAGACATTTACTGTACTAGTTTAGAGAGCAATATACTATACTAGTTGGTAAAACAATATACTGTACTAGCTGACAAATCAATATAGTGTACTAGTTTACCAAGCAATATACTGTATTAGTTGACAAAGCAATATATTGTACTAGTTTATAAAGCAATATGCTGTACTAGTTTACAAAGCAATATACTGTACTAGTTTACAAAGCAATATACTGTACTAGCTTACAAAGCAATTTACTGTACTAGTTTTACAAAGCAATACAGTGTACTAGTTTACAAAGTAATATACTGTACTTTTACAAAGCAATATACTTTACCAGGTTACATGGTCTTGTTTATTACAAAGCGCATAAAATAATGTAATGGTAATGCATCTGAATCATTAAACAATGTTCAATTTATGTATCTATTTTTGTGCGACAAAACGACAGCGTTTATACATAAAGTGTATCCGTAGTCTGTCTGTCCATCCGTTCGTCAAGCGCTGGTTAGATTTGGTAGATAATTTGGTAGGGTATCCCTAGTCTATGCAACATTTAAAAAAATTATTTATTTATTTATTTATTTATTTATTTATTTATTTATTTATTTATTTATTAGTAGTAGTAGTGGTAGTAGTCTCTGTTTTAATTCAATATTTTACAATTTGAGCTCAGTCAACATCTCTATTATTTTATGTTAAGACACTAGTCAATGTGAGAAAAACTTTAATCTTTAGAAATGTTGTGGATCTATGAACAAGACTTATTGAAACGATCTTTTGCTTTAATTCATCAGTACAATTTTTCTTGTGCATTTTAATCAATGAATACCAATTATTATTTGGTCTCAAGATTTCTTCAATTTGTATTCAAGATTTGTTAGCATCAAGCTGAAATGTAGCGCGTTGGTTTCGTGATCTGACAGTACTACGTATCAATTATTCGATACGTTGAAAGCAATGGTTTCGCGCGCGCGCTGTGTGTGTGTGTGTGTGTGTGTGTGTGTGTGTGTGTGTGTTTTATCTGGACATGTCAGTGACCAAATATTGCCCTATGAGAAATATAATGACTTTTACGATGATATCGAATTTGAAATATATATTTGTGTGTCTATGTCTATATGCATTAGTGTGTATGCAATAATCTATGCATCGATCGATCTATCTATCAATCTATCCATCTATCGATCTCTCTATGTAGAGGTCATTCCAGAAATCAAAATAACATTGTTTCTTTCAAACGGGCATCTCTGTAAGCCACTGAGTGTGTTTAGGTGTTAGTGCGTCAGTAAGGTCACCACTGGGAATTCTGTTTTATTTGTCGCTAAATTATAAAATAGTTCATGATTGATGAAAACTTGTCCGTGTTCCTCTTATGTGTTAAAGAAGTCATGCAAATTTAATTAGAGCAGTCAATTAAAATGCCTTCTAAGTTGTGTTGCGAAGAGATTTTACCGGGACATACTTAAACATATATTATATTATTTCCATAAACTATATTTTGTTCAACAAGTACCATCCAAGTCTCTCGACCGCCTCCTCAATTCATTTAACGGTATCTTACTATATACAACTTCCTCTGAACTCAACATTTCATGTTTTGTAGTTTATGACTATTTAACGGTATGTGATACAGTTTCACAGTGAGGTCTGTATTAGTTATTTTAGGAACCATGAATGAGAAACATTATCAAAGGAAATCATTCTAAATACGTGTATCACACAAGTTTGTATTGTGCCTTGTACTGTTCATGATTCAGTCGAATGATATTGCTGGTGGCGTGAGTCCGTATTGGGCCTTGTGCTATTTATGATTCAGTCGAATGATATTGCTGACGGCCCGAGTCTGTATTGGGCCTTGTACTCTATATGATTCAATCGAATGCTATTCCTAGTGGCACGAGCACTCTCATTCATTTCCTGGCAGATGATTTTTCTCTTCCATATTCTCCCTATACTATACAGAAATAGAATTAGTAAGTAATAATAATCCCTTTACATTACAGAACTGGTCCAAATAATGGCGTCTAAAGTTCAGTCCTTAAGAAACAAACATGCAAACAACCAGCTGAGATATTTACAAAAAATAACAATCTTCTTATTTTACTAGAATTGGCCGTTATAATACAAATCTTCAATATATGGAATCGCATTATCATGTTCGTGTTCTATTTACATAAAATACTAAATGCACGTGTCATAGGTAGTCGTATTCGTCAGACGATTTGCTAATATATAAAAAGCACATTGTCCAAACTCTTCAAAGCTTATCTCAGATCTGTTTTTTTGCATGGGAAGGATACTAATTACGGACTTAAACGAGAAACCTCCCTTGGAAGCTGGAAGTATAGTTACAGACTTCCAGGACATAGTAGTACTCAATCTCATCTTATAGGAACTGGTCGAAAAACTTCACAAAATCAAATTAATAAATGGCCGTTTTATGCTTTTATTCATTTAGACTGTATGTCATTCACAATTCTACACATAAAATATCAGCATTTATCAGTTTAGATTTTCAAATATTAGTAGCCACTTTTCCTTTAGGTGTATCCAGGGACGTCATTTTGGGGAGGCACGCGTTGTAAAATTGATGTAGCCTATATATGAAAATTAACAAGCCAGTAGAGTTTTGACACCCCCTCCCCATCCCTGAAAAAATTGGAAATGACGTTCCTAGGTATATAATTGTAGAGTGACCTGAAACAACTTTTTAAAAACAGCGCTTCATAAACGATAAACGCCATTAAACATCTTGTGTACAGAAACTGCTAATATATAAACGTGCTGCTGAAATTACATATTAGATAATATTCGTACCAGATTGCATCATAACTCAAGCACACAGCACATATTACTGGTTTTTATCTAGTCCATCTTGTCGACAATCAGTTTTGTTCTTGCGAAGGTAAAGAAACCGAAAGATGAATTTCACATTCTTACGATTTGCCGCTTCTCAAGACTTCTCGCGATATACTGCGTAGTTGGATGGTGTGTGGGGAATTTTTAGAGTGAATCCCGTTGATTGAACGAGAAAAATGAATAAATAATTGAATATACAAAAATGTTTGATAGGAAAGAAAATTAGTTTCGTGGTAAATGAGCCTCCAATGAAACAGAAAGGTAGCATCATGTAGCATAAAGTATTCCAGTTTCTAATGCAAAATTACCAGGTTCAATTTCCAAGATGGAGCGGGTGTTGTTTCCTTGAGCAAACACCTCACTCATTGCCCAACATGACTAAACAAAGGATCCTGACCAAACACTTTAAAATGGACAGAGCCAACCAGTCCAAAATGTCTGAAGCACACCCGTAGTTGTTTAACCTGCAAATATAATAAATATGATTTGACATGCATAGTTTTAAACAAACTGAGGTAAGGATTTTTCAACTTATATCAATTTATACAATAAATGTTTGAAAATAAAATAACACACACACTTATATATATATATATATATATATATATATATATATATATATATATATATATATATATATATATGTGAGAGAGAGAGAGAGAGAGAGAGAGAGAGAGAGAGAGAGAGAATAATGTGTGCTAAATTACTTAGAACACGTTTTTGAGATCATTTAATTCCCACAGCATTTCTTTTGTCAAAAAGAATTTTTCAACTAATCTTGAGTATTTTTTTCTAGATGAATTTCTCTTTTTAATTAAATATAAATTTAATTCTCTATTTAATACTCAATTACTTCCATTTTTCTGACGACTTCTTGTTCTTCCAAATAATTATTGATATGACTGTCATTAAAACGTGAATTAATACATAGTGCAATTTTAACAGTCGGTCTTTAATAGTTTTCGGAATGCAGTAAGAAACGGACGAACAAACAGACGTTGATGCAAAAGAATGCGTTAAGCAGTCGGTAATAGAATGAACAAACAAGCAATAAAACAAGCGAACGATAAATGAATGAAGGAAAATAAATATAAATAGAAAATTTACTACATTGACGAATTTGCATAACGGTGAGAATAAACAAGATAATTAAAAAACTATTAAAACAGTGTACCATTATAAATCAAATAGAAAACTTACTATTTTTACCCTTTTAAAAAAAAAACAACGAAATAATATACCATTTCACAAATGGATATTTTAACTGTAGTAAAGCAAGGGATGGAAATACAGTCCCAATGTATAAATTACGAGAATGACCGAATGTTACTTCAGAATAGGGTTTTATTTTATCAGACCAATCATCAAACCGAGCATCTTGACCTGTGAATCTTGACCTGTGTTCCTTGACCTGTGACTCTTGACCTGTGACTCTTATGTGCACACATTATAATATTTCAACATAGCTGGCTAGCTACTAATCTTCACAAATTAAAGGACAAAAGGACATAGGGGCAAAAACGATTGTTTTATTTTACTTAATGTACTGCATGACGTATTTTGCTTTATCATTCTCTACTCTATGTATACATTGATATGAGAAGAGTAATATATATATATATATATATATATATATATATATATATATATATATATATATATATATATATATATATATATATATATATATATATATATATATATATATATATATATATATATATATATAGCGACATAGCAAATAACTACCAAATAGGTTCAAAATACTTTCGATAAATCAAAACTTGTATATTCGTGATAAATTGAGGTTCCGTGTTGATCGTTATTCTGGATGAAATACAAGCTTTGTTTAAGCATAAGGATCAGAGGAGAGTCATTGTTATTTACCAATTTGTTTATGGACGTAGGAGGAGTTCTGTTCTAGTCTCCTCGTCCCACCCCCACAACCCCGTGACAGCGAATATTTCTCGCACGTTTTTGCTCACTTCGACGAACCTAACATGTGAACAGTCAATGCGAAAGTCATCGATTTACATTACTTTTACTGCTGTCCGAGGTACATGACATAACTGAGAGAAAAAGGAGTTACATACTCAATTGCTTAGCATACCTAACACCACTCTGTACTCAATTGCTTAGCATACCTAACACCACTCTGTACTCAATTGCTTAGCATATCTAACACCACTCTGTACTCAATTGCTTAGCATATCTAACACCACTCTGTACTCAATTGCTTAGCATATCTAACACCACTCTGTACTCAATTGCTTAGCATATCTAACACCACTCTGTACTCAATTGCTTAGCATATCTAACACCACTCTGTACTCAATTGCTTAGCATATCTAACACCACTCTGTACTCAATTGCTTAGCATATCTAACACCACTCTGTACTCAATTGCTTAGCATACCTAACACCACTCTGTACTCAATTGCTTAGCATATCTAACACCACTCTGTACTCAATTGCTTAGCATATCTAACACCACTCTGTACTCAATTGCTTAGCATATCTAACACCACTCTGTACTCAATTGCTTAGCATATCTAACACCACTCTGTACTCAATTGCTTAGCATATCTAACACCACTCTGTACTCAATTGCTTAGCATACCTAACACCACTCTGTACTCAATTGCTTAGCATATCTAACACCACTCTGGCAATATATCAAAAACTTTGGGGAAAATGGAAACTTTGAATAAATTTGTATGATTGTATAACTTTTCTACACATGCATAAATATATGAAAAATATTAAAAGGATTTGTTTTGATTTTAATTTAACGCTTTATACTTCTTTAACAAATAAACAAGTTACTCTCTCTCTCTCTCTCTCTCTCTCTCTCTCTCTCTCTCTCTCTCTCTCTCTCTCTCTCTTTCTCTCCGCTTATGATTTATCTGATAGTTTCAAAAATGTTAAAACATGTTTCTGATGACGTACGTTTCCTGTCTTTCGTGCTCTTTTATGGCCACTGTATCTATCTTCATATCATCATATTAAAGATACGGATGTACTATCCCTCATTTTTTGACATATCGTAGTTCTATATAGGAATCACTGTCCTAACCATATACATGTTTTCGTTATAAGAAAACTATGAACAAAGACACGTCATAGTGGTGTTTTTTCATTCAACGAAAGGAAACGTTTAATTACTGTTCGCAATACAATGGCACGTATAGGCAGTTAATCAATACCACAATACAATGACACGAATAAATCAGTCGTTGATAACACTATATTGTGACACGAACAAGCCAGTTGTCAACAATACAATATAGTGATCTAAACAGGTCAATCGTCAAAACGTCGTGTTACATAAGAGCACGAGTTCGTGGGTATAGTCTATATCAAGGTGTTCCAACATCTTCACCAGCGTGTGCCAAATGTACCAGAAATATAAAATTCATATCACTGATTACCAGTCAAAACGTTCTGCGTTGTTTCAAATTTATTTCTGTTTTCTTTGTTTTCATTCTTTGACTTTTACAAACTTTTAACAAAGAATTGAAATTTCTCATGTTTAAATCGATGTTTGAAGAAGTAGATATATAGGCAGATGGTATATAATGAAAGAGGGGAACAATCGAGTATAAAATAATTACAGCATTGATTGAAAAAAGTAATGTTTAACATATTATTAAATTAACATATCAATGTTGGGTATTTCCCCCGTCTCTCTCGTTTGGTTTACTTTGGTGCTTTAAGGTACAAAACTACAAATAGGTTAGCTGGCCCAGGCTTGTCCGATGATAGGATCCGAAGTCACACCCTTTGGATCTTATGCCTGTCTGTCTCTGTTGTCTCTGTTGTCTATATATATATATATATATATATATATATATATATATATATATATATATATATATATATATATATATATATATATATATATATATATATATATATATATATATATATATATATATATATATATATATATATAGAGAGAGAGAGAGAGAGAGAGAGAGAGAGAGAGAGAGAGAGAGAGAGAGAGGAGAGATAGATGTGCTTACATATTGAAACTTGTTTAAGTTTTTTTTTTTTAACATTCTTAGACTAATACTTACAGTAGTTAAAAATTAGTTATAACTATCTAATCTTAAGCTAAATATTAATTATCGTGCTTTGTGTAGTAAGTTTAAATGTATTGATATTTGTTTGGTTTCCTTGTCTAACAATAATGGGTTAAGCGTGAAATTTTCTTGCGCTCATAAAATATATGCAAGATTGGTGTATTCGAGTACATTTTATGGTCTATCCATTTGCTAAAGTTTGATAGCGGACATGTTCAACACCAAGACGATACAACTGAATACCTGTTGGCCATCGACTCACTCAACAATCACCAAAACATAATCTTAATTCGATTGATTTGATAAACTACAGATGAATTACAAAGAAAATTACTCTTTTTTTCACGACGCACGACGAGGTAAATGCTACCGGCTTTCCAATTCCAATAATAACCCAAAACAGTAACAGCTTGGAAGTCACATACTAGACTTGGGTAAAAAAATAAACGCTGATCTATGCATTGCAAATGGAAGAATAGGTGACAATGCAGGTCAACATATTTGTTTCAAAGCATGTGGCGAAAACACATTTGATTATGTTTTGAATGTGAATAATGTCTCTTCATTAAAATCTTTGGAGTACGTTGATTTACAGTATTTACAAATAATAGATAGTCATTCTCATTCAAAGTTAAAACACAGAATTATATAAAGTTTATAATGCTACAACATAAATGGAATCCTTATATGAAAACCTCTTTCCGTGCAGATGTACAACGAGATATCGGGAAACTGTAATAACATTTTATTGGACTCATAAACCAAAACACAATCGATGAAAAGGTTTAAGCATTGACGCTGTTCATCACCAAGAATGCAAAATCGATATTTTGAAGGAAAAATAAAAACTGGTGCATTTTCAGGATGTAAAGTTTAATGTTCATATTAAAGATGGTGGCCTTTGGTTTAATTGGTTTAATGTTGACAATAGAGAGAAATGATAACTGTATAAAAACACTTTGATTAAATACAATTCCTCCAAATCCGAAAAAATAGAAGCAATTACATAAAGAATAAAAACTAATATAAAAAATGAAGAAGGCAAAGACTGGAGGATTTGCGAAAAGAATCCACGTAAGTTTTGGAATCATTTTTAAAATCTTAAACGTTTCAGTAATTATTCGAATGATCGCTGTGATAAATTTGAACATCTTTAATTACAGTTCTAGAACTTAACTCAGCTTTCCAAAAAATGGAAACAATAATAAAACACTAGGTCATGACAGTTTATACCTTACTGAGTCAATTCCATTTATATGAGATTGCAAGCTGAAACAGCGATGTTTGTCCTTCTGATTGGAGAAACGATCTTACAATAATATTTTGTTTAAAAAGAGGTGATCCATCCGGCACAAATAATCATAGACGGCTAGCACTGAATACTTAAATCGTAAATCAAAGACTCTCTTCTCGGGCCGTTAAACATGTTATTATTACCGAGGAATAATTTGATTTTAAAAAGGATAATAGTACAGTTGATGACATTTTTATATTAAGTTCTTTATGTTCAAAAGCTTCTGCATGAAAAGAAAACGCTTTTTGTGCTGCTAATGATTTTGAAAGATATTTAGCAATGAAGAAAGGACAAATCTATGGAAAAAGAAGTAAAACGCGGGGTTAATGGGGAGAATGTTTTCTATAGTAAATGCTTATATTTCAATGCAATCCCGTGTAAAGCACTTTAACTTGCACTCTATTTCGATTGTTTCCTTGGACGTCTTCAAGGTGAAACCCTCTCTCCATTTCTGTTTTCTTCTTGTATTTAATTATCTGGAAATTACATTACAATCAAATATAGAGCTGATTATACTTTAAGACTAAATGTCTTTATATCTTTTACTGTTTGCTCAAGATACAATTATATTTTCAGATACAGAAGTTGGTATACAAGCGTCAGAGATAGGTTACGTGCATACTGTGTATGATACAATATGTTCGTCAATTTTGATAAAATAAAACCTATGATTTTAAATAAATGATTTACAAAAATAAATGTTTTATGTAAGTATGGAAATGTGGATAATTTTAATTAATATTGTGTCCCCCCCCCCTCACCAAACAGATGCTTGATTCGATGTGCTGCAGATGCTATTGTTGGCAAATGTCTCATTGCCACGAATGTACTTTCGAGTAATTAAAATAATCTACAATGCCCAGTATGATTTATTTAATTCTTTTGTATCTTAAATTTTGTCTCACTGATGTAATTTTGAGGGCTTTTGAAAGCGGAAAATATAGAACTGGTACCTTCAAGTTATTGTGAGTGGTAAGCGGAAATTCAAATTCGTACCAACAATATCTTTGTACATGGAGCTGGGTAAATATCCATTTAATATAAACGGATATGTACGCATCATTAGGTATTGGTTCAAACTTATAAATACAAAAGCTTGTATTTCTCTTAAAATGAACCAATTAAAGCTTAACAATTACGAAGGAAGTAATTAAAAAAAACTGGATTTCAAAATGTGAAAAAGATACTATTGATATCACGCTTTGGAAAATTCCTGTTTTATCTTAGATCAGCTTAGATATTTCCTTTTTATAATTTTTTTAACCTGACTAAAGTATATATTTCATTCTAACTGCAGTTCTACAGTTGCCTCGAAAACTATATATATATATATATATATATATATATATATATATATATATATATATATATATATATATATATATATATATATATAAACCTCATCATATTTTATAATAAGCTCCAATGCCAGCTGCAGAAAGGCTCTATGTACATGATAGCTTTTATCACACACATCAAATATCGATGCCAGTAGACATTTATTAAACAAATCAAATATCGATTCTGGTAGAAACGAACGGGGGCATGAAAAGAATTGTGAACTTGTGTAAATATATAGGTTGAAGATGAATATCATGTTTTAATCTGTCTGGTTTTTTTTGTTTGATTACGAATTTAACGTAACTATTAAACAACTTTTCAGTCATATTGTTATGATGTCTGCAGTGTGACAGTGTGTAAGATGTCTATCACCGGGACATCATGCCGCAGACATAGCATGATGTCCCACCCAGTCACATGATCCTGACACCAGGCCGACCAGTCCTAACAGAAAACTGTTAAAGCTGAATGCCAAGTGAGGCAACTGTTAGTACCATTTTAAAAGTCTGTGGCATGACTCGGCCGGGGATCAAACCCACGACCTCCCGCTTCCGCGGAGGACGCTCTAACCACTAGGCCACCGGAGCTGTTAATCTGTCCTGTCTACTTCTAACTTAATAAATCATATATCGATACTTATTAACGGCATAAACCATTCAATTACACAAATTTGAAGATTACCACTTTTTAAAATACTTAAGTAAATGTGTAGAATGCATTCCAGCTCAGCTTATCTTGTTCGTTTGCCTGTCTGTATTTCTGTCT
This sequence comes from Unio pictorum, assembly GCA_030141615.1. Lineage (NCBI taxonomy): Eukaryota > Metazoa > Mollusca > Bivalvia > Unionida > Unionidae > Unio > Unio pictorum. Next base: position 5,001,948 of record JARLTB010000219.1, on the reverse strand, counting down.
GTCTGTCTCTCCTGAAATTTATAAGTACATAGGTCTGTATCGCCATTATTGAATCATTTTCGCAACAAAGTGTTGTATCTGAACTATTTATTGTATTAATAATGGCTTTTTGTACACGTGTCAAAAAGTTTTGTTCGGTTCCGCCCTGCACCTACCGAACTTCCTATTTAGCTCCATATTCATCTAAGTACACACTTGCTTAATTGTATCATTTCGTTTCCTCAATTCCGGGATCAATAATACAATGTTACATAACTATCACTCAGTCTTATTACTTTGTAAACGTTGCCGCAGTCCAATCATAATAGTACATTTTATTGCCTCTATTACAGTGGAACTAATATGAGTTATTGTTCGTCTCATTCCCATGAAACAGATTTGTCGTTCCTAATATTCCACAGAAACTACTTTTCCATTTTGTCAGGATTGAGCCTGGACGATTTCCTCGGCAAGTATCAATCATTAAATCAACCGTTTGTGTAGCCGCGTGCCTATTAACAAATGTTCTATTTACTCCTATTAGGCGCATCAGTTCACTTCCACTGACAAATCATTTATTGATCATAATGCTTGTTTGGAGTTTCTTCCGATCACCCCATACAATTAGGCTGAGAGTGGATTAAATTGGATTCTTCAAAGTTATTTATCTACAGAAGATGTTACTGCGAAGCGCTTCATCTTCTCCGAACCGGACTGGTCGATAAGCATTACACTCCTGGCTGATGATGCGTTTGGCAATCCGACAGTTTTCTCAAAGATTGAGATGTCAGATGGGTCCAAGTTGAGGAATTGAGTTTGTCCCAAAATTAGTCTGCCAATTTCCTGTAAGGAGTGGTGAAAAGTTATGCCAGATACGGTCTAACAAATGCATGAGAACCAACATTCATGGCAGATATACAAGGGTAATTTAATTGTCTGTTGCAAAAGTATTTATCAATGACACGCACATCGCCTGAGTTTGCGACAGAGGAGAATTCGATTCAGGAAAACATCAAATCTATTCATGCTTAGGCGAGTGCATTCAAGCCTTCAGCGACACCATCAGGGACTTCTGTCACTTTTAATAAGAGTAAAATTTGTAAAAGATATAAAACCCTAATAGATATCATCTCCTGAGAGTTGACAGCTCATATCTCAATCTTCCCAAATATCACATTTTTCGGCGCAAATAAGTTTGCTACAAGCCCGGAGAGAGACTCGCTTGATGAATATTCATGCGCCATCTGGTCTGATGGTGTGGGTTGTTATAAGGTGTGAGTATACTTAAAATCTCAAGCAGTGAATATAACACACTAGACAAGATGAATAGAACATACGAGATAAGAGGAATAGGACACATTATACCAAATTAATAGAACACACTGCACAAAAAGATTAGCATAGACTAGATAAGACGAATAGAACATACGAGATAAGACGGATATGACACAATATACAAGAGGAATAGGACACACTACACAAGATGAATAGATCACATTACACAAGAGGAGTAGAACATTATAGAAAAGAGGAATAGAACATACGAGATAAGAGGAATAGGACACAATATACATGAGGAATAGAACACTACACAAGAGGAATAGATCACACTATACAAGAGGAATAGAACACACTATACAAGAGGAATAGATCACACTATACAAGAGGAATAGAGCCCACTAGAGAAGAGGAATAGAACATACTAGATAAAAGGAATAGAACACACTAGATAAAAGGAATAGAACACAGTAGATAAGAGGAATAGATCACACTATACAAGAGGAATAGATAACACTATACAAGATGAATAGATCACACTATACAAGAGGAATAGAACACACTAGATAAGAACAATATAATGGCTCAGAATAGAAATTAGATATGTGCACTACTTTCGTGATAGTGAGAGTATATTTTGTAATTTATGAAATATTGATAATGGTTCTTTTAGATAATTATGTTAAAGATTTTTCACTATGAACGTTCAATTATATATATATATATATATAGTTTAAAATCATAAATCAAAACTGTGGTCACGTGATCAAAGAAATATAGACCTATTTTATCAAGAATGTTACCTCACTGAAGTCATATTGTAAAATCGCATCATGTGACTAGTTATTAAAGGAAGATAAATCAATTTAAAATCAGAGCACACGAAACTACAGTTTGAAATAAAAATTTGACTGAAAGGTAGAAAGATTGATACACGGTATTCATGCAAACAAGTGTATTTTAGAAATAGATCATTCTAATGTATATAAAAGTTACAAATTACAACATCAATATAAAAATCTGTTATGACTGTAAATACTGCAAAAGATTTTTTTTTTTTAAATGAAAGCTTCCGTTGGGAAATGCGAAAAAAATTGAAGCAGGAGTCCTAAAGCAGGGTTAAAGAGGAAAGAATCTGACGTCAACGTCATATTTGAACAAAACGATGGACGCCATAGTAGACAATTGACGTCATGTATATGACATCGCATGAGAGCATACGGTTGTGGAACTTAGTCTATGTCAGAATTTGCCTTCACACGACCAATATATCATCAAAACGTAGGTGGCTACAATAAAAAAACAGATTCAAATAAAGTTTATATATATATATATATATATATATATATATATATATATATATATATATATATATATATATATATATATATATATATATACATGATAATGGATCAAATAATCTCAAAGTTACGCGTCTATTCAAGGGCAAGAAAGAGATAGATAAAGAAAGAAATAAAACCTTTAAAGCATTCATAATGTTGATAACGAGAATAATGGCCACATTGGGGACTTTATCATTATCGTTATTATTATTATTATTATTATTATTATTATTATTATTATTATTATTATCGTCCCTCTATCGTCAAACATCCATTAACAGTTGTTATATTAAACTTCTTGTTAGCATCCAAGGAACCGATTTCGATCGTAAAGCATCCTGTCATGACAGTGAATATGGCCTCTGTTACTCAAAAATAAAAAGATTTTTTTAATGGCATCTCGAAATTCTGCTTAACAGAATTTGGCAAGGCAATAATGTATACTTGATTAAAGGACGTTCAAATTTATATAAATGATGCCATAGCACATTGAATATGGCCGTTGTTATAAAAACTACAAAAAGAATTACAGTAATTTTATGAAATATGTCATTAGGATCAGACCAAATTTGCCAACATACATTCTTTAGGAAAAGGCTTTCTCACTGTACATATGGTATAGATTTAGTTATTGCTACAGTTACTAAATATAATAATTAATCTGGCATGAAGGTCTTTAATGTTGGTACAAATAATGCCAATCTACCAAAGCATTTGCTGCTGCAATAGGGAAAGGATGCACATTTAACAAATTCTTCTCAAATCCGTCAAACAGACTAAGATCAAATATTGCAGAGACTGACCTAGCATAATGCTTTTCATGTTGATACAGACGATGCTGTTCAGTTATCCAATATGTTTAACGTTATTGAAAGTAGAATCAACATTTTCATACAATTCTATGGTCCTAAACTGAGTTAAAAAAATGAAAGAATACAAACTTGATTTTTTAAATTGAACAAATAATTTAATTCCATTCAGTTGAAAGCGAAAAAGTATCAAGAACTTAAAGCTGTGAATGAAATCTTAAACAGTAGTAAAAAAAATTGTCACTAGTCCGAAAGTATCGAGTAATCCAATTAAGTTCCAGTGGTGTTTAGAATGAAGTTTAATCGATTGTAATGATGTGCGTGTCGTTTTGATGTATTACACTGACATCATCCAACATGTCTGTAAATGAATTCACATTAATTCAAAAACAGCTACTAAATCTATACGTACTTTGTTATTACATATAAATACTGACTTAGCTTCAGTTGCAACGACATAACACCATAGAAATACTGACTTGTAATAACGAGCCATTATAGAAATACTGACTTGTAATAACGAGTCATTATAGAAATACTGACTTGTAATAACGAGCCATTATAGAAATAATGACTTGTAATAACGAGCCATTATAGAAATACTGACTTGTAATAACGAGCCATTATAGAAATACTGACTTGTAATAACGAGCCATTATAGAAATACTGACTTGTAATAACGAGCCATTATAGAAATACTGACTTGTAATAACGAGCCATTATAGAAATACTGACTTGTAATACGAGCCATTATAGAAATACTGACTTAAAATTCATTTGTAACGACAAAACTTCATATGAATACTTGTTCTTAAGTTGTAATGAAATAACACCATCGAAATAATAATTGAAAGTAATTTACAAGTTGGATTCATACAAACCTTGATCACTTCGCCACTTTCTCAAGAATGCTACTAAATCAGAATTACATTGTAATTGTCAATCCGAAATGAACAAGGAAATATGCAACGGTTTTAAAAAGTTAAAAAGATTTAAAATAACAATGACAGTGTTATCGCCACAAGCAATAATGACAATCATGTCCCACAGAATTATTCACAAATTTTGATGTAAAGTTTGCTAGAAGTAAAAGTAGTATACTAAGTAAAGTAGTATAGACTAAGTAGAGGTGTGACGAAGTAAAGGATTACATAAGTAAATTAGTTGATTAAGTTAAGTATTGCACAATTACATTAGTAGACTGTAAAGTAGTAAGTAAAGGAATAGATTAAGTAAGCAGCCGACTAGGTTACGTAGTATCAGACGAACAAAGTAGCAGTCCAGTAAATTAGTAAATAAGTAAATAGTAAACTAAGTCAAATAGTACGTAACTGAAGTAGTAGAATCAATTATTTTTTTGATGATTTATTTCTGAATTGCTGATTGTTCATCATACAAATCAATGGTGTTTACCTCTCATTGAGTTTTTGGCCTATAGTGGAATAACTGCAGGTGTCTGCATATGACCTTAAAGACATTTTGCAATGTGAAATTTATGAGATGGCTTTATCTTCTTTATTCAAGTAACAAATTGCAGAAATACAGCTAATCTTACTGTGAAAATATTTGATAACAGTTGCTTTAAAATCACCTATACAGAGACAGCGGCAAACGTATACCAACCATTTTACCTAACAGGTGGTGACTATTGCGTCCCATATATTTATTGTTTATGGCAGTGATAATCAGTGTATCCCATTCATTTTTCATATATCCCAGATATTTAATATTGTTATATGCAACGAATGTCATTATCAAGCGAATCCAACAACGTCTGCGTGGGTCTAGCTTTGACAGTCCATATTTCTCTTATTTCCAAAGTCGTCAAGACAATATACATTCATAATTTAAATGTTCTTAAACGTGAAAACAGGGTAAATAAGTTGTATCTAATCATTCAATGACCACGCACCATGAAACTCCAAAAATTGCGCAATGACATCATTTTTTTCTTCCACATTTGAATGAATCTAAAAAAATTGATGGAACATAAATTGCACTTCCTACAGGACAAGGATTCTATACTAGATTCACAAGTCGCAGCTAGACCACGATAGCTGACACTGCATCTTCATATCTAAATCACCACTAATACATAACGGCTACAGCAACAGAAAATCATGTACTAGCATCATCTAAGCAACCACAACTTAAAGTTGACTTGTTAAAACTTTCATAAACCACTTCTAACTGACATGAATCTTGCCCAAAGCAGCAAAAAGACGAGTTCAGCTCCTTATATGGCACACATTCTTGAAATATGATATTGGTGCGCTGTCAACATTGGTTGGACAATAGCATACGAGGTACACCTAATCTACTAATAAAATTATAAATCAACAATCTTGTAAACTGAATGGCTTTAATATTAGCAAAAGAACCGCCTCAGTCTACTTGATTGAATATTCTCAATTACAAAAATATATGGTTTTCCCTCTTTCGTCTTTGTAAGAGGTCCTAAAATATCGAGGATTATGAACTCTCCTGCTTAAACAGCGTTTTTTCCCTGATGTTTCTATTCATGCTTCCGGTTGGAGTTCTTGTGATAAAATATGACGCACAATACTCTCGAGTGTTATCCATTATACCAGGGCAGCAGTAACGTTGACGTACCTTACTGAAGGTTTTGTGACTTCCGCGGCTCAGTCATTGCATTGCTTTAAGACTTCTCAACGGTACGGTACTATGATGAAACATTTTAATTGGCTTATAACAACGATCAAGTCAATTCTCACGAGCATCTCGTCGGATATTTACAAGAAAATTGAACGCTCCCCATGATGCCTCATGATGCCTTGTCTCTATTCATCCCTTTAAGGCAGATGACGAAATTCAGGTCAACCGATCACCCTGCACAAATATGTGTCTTTCCTCGGCACCTCTCCAAAATGAACACAGCTTCCAGCTATGTAGCGAAGAACTTCACAGTACGTTTGCAATCTTTGCCGGTCAGGCGGCGTAAACTGTTCGCATTGGCATGAATAGTCCAATGACGATGCTCTATTACGATGGTATATAATGATAAACGTTGCTGTTACATCGGGACTGTTACTTCTTTGGAGTTTATAAGTCACCCCTGGCTACTGTGAATAGTATGCGCACTTTGAATATTTTTGCGGCAAAGATAGGACTTACGACGGGAGATATATTACTGGCTTTTGTTTTGTCCAGATACCAACTATCATCAGCTAATAATCCTTTCTTTTCGGTAAATTGTCTGGAAAAATAACTAAAATCGATTACAGCTAACATTGGTGTAAAGGCTAGTTCATTACGTAACTCATCCAATGCCGTATGATCCTCATCAAATCCAGTAGAAAATGGCACGTTTCATCAAAACACAAGTCATCGCCTTCTTTAGCAAATGCAGTGCAAACTTCTTTCAGTTTTGTACTGAGAGCAACTGCTTGATCGTCTGTCAAATAGCTACTTAATTTCTTGCATAATTCCCACAAATGTGAAGAATGATTGACATTCTAATACTTGGTGGAACACTCAACATTTTGTGTCGATAGTGCTTTACTGGCTTGAGTGCACCAAATACCAGTTTCCTTATTTGCTACATCTTTGGTAACAACAATAATATCCGTACTGGATTCGTTCGGTCTGTCCAAAAATTGTCGTTTCATGACCAAAGTAACGGCTCTGCAACACACTCCCACAGCCAACATTCGCCATCCAGCTCCGAATGATAACTCCTCTCCCAAATCTAATCAAAGATATTCATCAGGTCTATAGCAAGCGACGATGAAAACGCGTCGTCTATTGCCGCTTTTTCAAGAATTCAGCTTATTCATGAGTTCCAAGCTTGTTACTGGAAGAATTGACGAGTTAGCTATTAGCGGTGGCTTTGCCTTTGGTGTTTCATTTGATGTTGATCATAGAAACAGAAGCGCCTGTGTTCGATAGCAATGCGAGGTCTATCCCTTTAACTAAACATTGCGCTACAGTCCTGGTTTATCATAAACATACGCTTGGGGTTTTGTATTTTGTTTTCTTGGAGTCGCCTTTACATTGATCCTCTTCTTCCACCGACCAAGATCTTTATGTAATGGTTTGGTACACTCATATTGGCAATGAACCAAATCATTGCAATATCAGCATTGGACATTTGATTGCTTTGTATCATGCTGCTTGTATTGCTTGCTGTTGGCTCCGCCTGTATTCTCTTTCTTCATGATCGTCACTCTCTTTCTTGTATTAATTCATTAATAGCTAAACTTTAGCTTCGAGTTGCTTAGTAACACTGTATCCTTCAAATCTGCTTTTGAACTCGTCGTTACTTTCAGAAACATAGCTTTCAGGCTTTACCTTACTCCAGCATGCAAATAGTCATCCATTCTACCCCGATTCTGACTGCTTGCTGAAAACTGTCAAGGTTAGATCTCAAATCTCATGTTTTCCCCCTGAATGGCTTCCAGTAATATTCTTTTTCAAGTCAATCGCGAATAGCAGATGCCAAACCAGGATACGCCATCGAAAAAAAATCGTTGCACTGTTTGCCCTATTCTAGGATGCATTTCGCTCCTTCTTTCTGAAACGACTCCGACGGTGCGCCTTGTAGAATACATTTTGATTGCAAGGCGCGAAGAAGCTAGTTTCCAATGAAGCTTTTAACTTCAACAACTGGACTTAAATGGGCTGGACTTTAAGAGCAGGCAAGACTGCACCCTTCCTTAAGCATGCGGCAAGCGAATCGCCTTCTCAAGTTCTTTTCAATTATTGATCAGTGCACTCTACTCAAATTGTATGATGTAGAAAATAAATAGCTGAGATCCACCAGTGAACCATCATATGAATGGGCCTTAAAAGTCTCATTACTTTGAGAAGGAGCAGAATTTAACTATGATTTTGGCGTACCAACTCTTCCTCTTATCTTTTATTTCGCTGTAGCTCTCGACCGAACATGCTCTTAATAAAAATGATCCATGGTTGTGCCTAATTTTATTTTAATTTTTTTCTGTGATGAGGACATCCATGACTCTGAAAAGGCTATTGGTCGACGAACCAACCAGCTCATAGGAAGATATGAGGTGTTTCGATCATAGCTATCAACCTTCTCACCGTCAAGCGATCTTACGTTAAGAGTCAAGAACACTGATCTGGCACCAAATTCACGTGCATGTTTGTCAAAACTTTCGCTTTTATACGAAGTCGAGGCCATTAGGAACTCTGCATTACTTCCTCTATCAATATATATAAGCTTCTTATGCTTCGCGGCAATAAGGGGTATTGTTGTAAGAGTCGCCTCGGTACTGGATTATCTAGCACTGGCCATACTAGTAACCAGAAAATACATTTATAATAAATCACACCTAATTTCTTTCGCTGTTTCTGTTGTGACACCAATCACATCTTTTCTAACTAAAATGAATATCAACTGACTCGTGTTTGGTCGAAGCAAACAACGTTTCTTGGTGACTTAGTTTTAGGGTAACGAGCATCGGAGAGGTGTACTCTGATGGTGGTACTCTTAAGATGATCCAATCAGCTGTGTCTTGAACTTTTTCAAGTTTCTGGAGTAGATAATATTGAGTCACAATAATCCAGTCTTAAAAGTACTAAATAAACACAAGTGTGTTAGTGGCATCAACTGAAATATATTTGCGAATGGAGCTGATGCGTCTCAGTTTAAGATATTCAGCATTGTATATGTTCATGACATGTTGGTGCAGTGTTAGAGTACTATCTAGCGTAACATCTAGGTTTAGTTCTCACTGTGTGAATTTAATGTTGGTGTTGCTGATATTTATTGTTTGAGGTAATGGATGTGAATGAGAAAGTCTTTGTGTTGCGATATGTGTTTAGAATGGCCTCAGTTTATCGTCAGTAATCTGCAGCTGGTTATGTGTCATCCATGATTTTACATCAGAAATGCACCTCTCTACTCCTTGGATGGTAGCAAATGCTGCTAACGGTTGTTGCTGAAATTCTGTATCGTAACTGTATGGTGATGAGGAGTCAATTGGAATTGTGTTGTCAAGCTTATCCCTAATGGTTTGTACCTTGTCAAGGAAGAAATTTCCAAACATCTCCGTAAGGTCTACTAGAGATAAGGTAGTTGAAAGTGGTGTACATTTGTTCCTTGACATTAGTTTGTTAGTTATCTCGAAGAGCTCTTTGCAGCTGGAACTCTCCATGATTTCAGTACTTTAGTGGGATAATTTGGCTAAATGGACTATGATTGTGACGTTCTTCTTAGCGGCTTCATATATTTGCTTATGAATAGTGAGCCTGATGGAAAGCCAGTGTCTCCGCTTTACGGTGGTCTCTTTTAGCAGTGCGAAGCTGGTTCCTAACACTGCTATACCACGGAGAACACTTTTGAATTGGCTGGTAGAGGCAGAATAAATGGACTGACCTTTTCGGAGTGAGTGTTGTTTGTACTACTTCAAATGAATTGTGGCAGAAATTGAAGGTTGTGTTGTATTTAAGACATTTTATCATGGAACTATTTGTGATAACAGCAATAACACTTTCGTGAGAGTGTCGGGGGAACGACTTGTTGGAGTAACCAGTGGGTGTTAGATCCGCGTACTTGGTCTCTCCGCCTGATGTTTTAGCCATGTTTCTGTCACGCAGAAGACGTCGATATTCTGGTCGTTGATAAAATTAACTATTTATGTGCTCTTTTCCGGTGAGCCTACTGACTGGGCGTTGAATAATGCAATACACAATGGTATCTCTGGGATAACTGACACAACGGTTGTCGATTTCATAAGGACTTGCACCAGGATATCTAAATTAACTGCCGACTTTTTAAATTGTTTAGCTGGAAAGGGCGAAAGGGAGATAGCTGAAATTCTTCTTTCTGTTCTACGCCGGCCAGCTTTGAAACAACGTTTCTGTTTTCGCTTCCATTTTCATCTAAGTAATGATGAATGTAGTCCCAGTTTGTTATGTCTTGAACACAATGTAGGATGAAGAATCAAGGAATGGTAATCTATAGCAATTAATGAGGGTCCATCAAGGCATAAACGGGTTGATTAGCGATCACGTGATGTCGGTTTATTCAAGAGCAAAGGACGTTTTAACAGTGGAGTAAGGCAGTTGAGAAAAATTCTAATTGTTTTCGTTTTCAAAAAAAGGAGATGAAGAAACACATACGAACTGAACCGTCAATGCATGATGAAACTCAATAATGTAGACGAAGATAGAGAATAAGCACATATATCATGACAAACAGCACAACAACGGAAAATCTGCTTCGGTTAAGCGATAGAGGCCATTTTTCCGGAACATCACGGAATTACAGGCAATATAATTGGTGAAGGAAGAATCCTGTAAAACCCCGGGAAGAAGCACCGACCCACGCAAAGCTACTGTCAAGCTTTCTCACATAACCGCATTTGCGATTCCGAGACTCAACCCCACGTAGACAATGGTGAATGGGCAGTGATGTGTGAGCTGTAAAGGCGTGCGCTTTAGACCACTAGGTTAGCCGGGACCACATCCCCAAATTATGTCCTACCAGTAACAGCGTCGTCTCATAAAGATTTATATCAGCTAAAATATCAACGGAAATGAAACAAACTGATCATGCAGCAAATGCTACGAGGTACGAAGTGAACTTCAACGAAAGCAGTAATATTCAGAAAACTCATTTTCAATTCCAAATGAAATGACGAAAAACATGCATTCATTTAAAAAATACAAATAAGTACCTAACCGAACAAATAAATATCACAGAGCTGTCCAAAATATCTTTCTTGTTACATGCAAGTGGTCTCGCTAAAAGCATTCATAAAGCTCTGCATTAGACTGGCTTTGACAGTCCATGTTTCCCCCCATTTCCATGGACCTCAATACAACATTCGTGTCAACTGAAATATTCTTAAACGCGCAAGCACAGCGTTCCATTGTCCATACATCACGAAACTCCAATACTTCACCAGTAAACCTTTCTTAGTCGAAAAGTAGCATTTCACGCTATGCAGTAAAATACATGACCCTAACATCTAATACAAAGAATGATTCCGATCTTTATTGAAAACACGTATATAAAATATCTCGATAATTCCCTATGTCATGAAATCAGAGACAGTCCATTTCACTAAACAAATCAGTGCTGTCATAAAGTCTCGTGAATGTTATGCATTATAATGTCTGCTCCTGGAGATTAAATAATTACTAGGGTCGCGACAACATCTTCTAAACACCGACTCCTATAATCAAGAAATAATCGCTAAAGCTACCAAAGCTATAGACGGTGACGTAAATGATGAAGAGTATTGTGAAACATTTACTGATATATTTTCAAAGAACCACGCACAGTGCAAATTAATGTAAATCCATGCAAACAGAGCTAGGACAAATTGGAAGTAGTTCATTCACATAATGGACCGAAATTTAATCTTGAATCTGGCCGTAATAAATATGTTGTTGCAATGGAATCGCCCCTTGTACATGTAAACAAAATCAAGCATCATGGACACCATTTGGTAGGACCGACAGAAAAACATGAACATAAATTATAGATATCACTTCAATCCAAAACTTAGCAACGACCATGCCTTATGGATACACAATTAGTTTTGGAATATTATTTTAAGAAGAGAAGTGATCCATATTGTTATTATTATTATTATTATTAGTAGTAGTAGTAGTAGTAGTAGTAGTAGTAGTAGTAGTAGTAGTAGTAGTAGTAGTAGTAGCTGTTGTACTTTCCTAAAATATTTTCATAAAATGGTATTGCACACATCGCAAAACTAATTGTATTGGGCGTTCGGCGAAAACATTTCTCGATACAATTGACAATACAATGGGCCGCTTTTCTTACTGACAACAGTTGAAGATTACTCACGTTTATGTTCTTAATTCTCTCCGATCAATTCTTTTGGATAGAGTAACATTAGACAAGGTTGACGGGGTCGCATCTCTGGTTTGTATCTTGTATTATTTGACTATTGATTAGGGGTTATACTGGGGTATTCCTATCAGCGTGACTTGCTCTGCATTTACACAAATTCATTGGTACTAGGTCCATATGTGCCGATGGTGTAGAGAAGATTTTTCTCCGGTATATAGCCTTACCTCCAGAACACTAACTTCGGAATGTATTGTTTCATCTATATTGCTTGAAAAAATATCATTCCACATTGCTTCTGCCCCGTCTAGTCAGTCAATCTATTTAATTATTCTTTCTTTCTTTCTTTCTTTCTTTCTTTCTTTCTTTCTTTCTTTCTTTCTTTCTTTCTTTCTTTCTTTCTTTCTTTCTTAATGTCTTACATTATATTATTATACAACAATATTTATATATCTTTTTCCTTTCTCCCCTTCTGTATCGTATATAATCTAAAAGTACACACAATTATACAAAAAGACCTGTCTGTCAGAAATGATAATAATGTAAATATATTACATTAAAATGATGAATGATGGTGATGATAGTCATCATTATTATCAGTAGTAGTGGTACTGGTACTGGCAGTATTGGTAGTATTTAGTAATAGTCGTGTTATTGATTATAGTTGTTTGTAGCTGCTGATGTTTTTTTGCGATGATCTAAAAATGTTAAATCTGATTAAATGTCACACTTTGCAATACAATACGATCTTTTCATTAAATCAATTAGCGTCATCAAATAACTTCTTTATCAGTTTGCTGAATCGGTACTCGTTTGAAGAATATTGTAAATGTCTTATTTTGACCAACAAAAAAGATCAGACTAAAAGCTATATTTGTGTATTTGCATGAAAAGGAATAATAGACTGATGTAATTTTAATTATCACGAAGATGCGAAGTTTTTGCATAGTATTATTTTAAATAAATATGATTGAACAATTTAATAAAGGGTGTAAACCGGTAACTATTTTAGTCAAGTTTCTGGTCAATTCTGATATTTCATAATTGTCAACACTGCAAAGCTTAATATACCGATGTTATTGCTCATATGCATATCTCATCTTTAAAAACACAAAGAATGAGGGATACATTTTGGTTGCATATCTTATATAAATACCCACATTTAACGTTCTGTGTGTCCGAGCTGCCAAAAAAGAGATCGCGAGTTCAAAACTAGCTGCGGCATCACAATTTAAAAAAATACTTTGTTATATCTTTATATTTAAACTTTCTTTTAAACGTGCCAATCTCACTTATTTTGCTTTATTTTATTTTGATCCTCAACTTTCTTTTATCACTCCCGTCCTATGACGGACAATATCTAATTATGAAAAATTTAGATAGTCTTCTTAATGAAAATCTACATAACATATCTCATGATGAATTTATCCAGCAATTACCAGGGAGGAAATCAATATAAATTTTATGATGTAAGCTGCAATATTTTCTTCAAGAAGCTTGCATGAATCTTGTAACAAATGGAAATGTTTGCTTGCTTGTTACTTTTATTTATGCCTAACATACAACACGATGATAAATGGATGAATTTACTCAAATTATCCCGCTGGGTTACACCACCATTAACTTGACTGCACAGCGTTGAATAGGTTGCAAAATAACTGATCATAAGGTTGATGTAAAATCTCTCTTAGTTCTCAACTTCGATAATTGTGTTGTGTATTTCATAAAGTGAGTTTGAGAATATCCGAATGACCCATTTATTTGTAGAAAACGCTATCAAGATTTCACAAACAGAATGTATTCATATTTAAATTATATGAGTCTGTAATTTCTGTGTGTAGTTGTTTGATTATATGTATGAGTTATCTATGTAATTGTTAGTCGTGTCCTTGTTATTCTCATGGCTGTAACAATTCTCTACGTTGTTGTTATTATTCTCGTCAAGGAGGAAATAAAGGTGGCTGTTTCCTAAATCTACCCCATCTCTCACCTTGAGAATATCCAGACAGAGTTGTGCTATACTTTTTTTCGACGTGATCAGCGGACTAAATCAGTCAGATGTCGAAATTATACAGTCATTTCAAATTGTGATTTAATCGGCAATTATCTTTTTGCTCATTTAACTTTAGTAACAAATAAAATTTCGAAATAACAATGTGTCTCTAAAGCGTTACAACATTTCTTCATCCGATTTTTTATAACTTTTTTTAATATATAATGTTTTCGCAAATTATTTGGATCTCTTTGGTGTTCAAACTGTAATACAAGATACAGAATGACCTTAACGTTGCGAACTATTTTACGAATCATAAACAGGATTTTGAAATGTATCGTAAATTGAGGATTTCCCTACCAAACTGAAAGATTTTTTTTGAAAACAGTATGGTAAAGTATGGATTTTCCAAGGGAATAAGTTCTGTAGAGCCCGTTTACTGGCAGGCAATGTCTGCCAAAATTACTCTGTGACATACGTATTCTTAAAACATAAGGACATAACCGCTTTTCCATCTCGATATAACAGAGAGAACATCAGCCTGGTGACCAAGTGAAGATTTTCATGTGATACTCGTTTGAAGAATACAACTTTCAATCATACACCTCCAATAAATCATAATACTTTCCTTCATTTACGAATATAACAATTATGACATCTTGATAAAACATGTTTTTAATCTGAGAAATGTGCAACATTTTGAAGACAGATATTTCAGTCATGTACAACACTCATGAGCATAAAACGGAGGACAAAACTATGGGCAATGTACAACATTTATCAGGATATAAAAGAGAACAGAGATGCTAGCAATGTACAACATTTTAGCAACATATATAACCGAGGACAGAAATGTTATCAATGTACAACATTTAACAACATATAACTGAGGAAAGAGATGTGACAATGTACACCAGCATATAAAGAGGACAGGTGTGTGAGCAATATATAATATTTGTCAGCATAAAGCCGAGGACATATGTGTGACCAATGTGCAACATTTATCAGCATAATGCTGACAACAGATGTATTAGTAATATTCAACATTTATCAGCATACAGCCGAGGACAGATGTGTTAGAAATATTCAACATTTATCTGCATATAGCCGAGGACAGATGTGTTAGTAATATTCAACATTTATTAGCATATAGCCGAGCACAGATGTGTTAGAAATATTTAACATTATTCAGCATATAGCCAAGGACAGATATGTTAGTAATATTCATTTAACAGCATATAACTGAGGTCAAGTATTCTGTAGAAGCTGTGTATGTTAGAAGAATCGTTCTTTAATTTTCAAGACGTAGCCGAAAGTTTGGATATGCATGCGTATGTATGTATGTATGTATGTATGTATGTATGTATGTATGTATGTATGTATGTATGTATGTATGTATGTATGTATGTATGTATGTATGTATGTATGTATGTATGTATGTATGTACGTACGTACGTACGTATGTACGTATGTGTGTATGTGTGTGTGCGTGCGTGTGTGCGTGCGTGCGTGCGTGCGTGCAATTTACTTTTGATTAATAAGGTTTACAATAAAGGAATAATTTTATCAAATTAATTTGAGTACTTCTGTGAGTTAATATGACCAGGAAAATACTAGTTCCTCATAAGACACTGATTTCTCACATTTAGATATTGGTACAGATAAAACTAAAAGATGTAGATTAAATGTTGTGCAACACAACATTACATGGTCAAAAATAGGAGGTAATGCAATGTGGGCGATGAAAAATATAGTTTGTTCGATGATCAATACATTAACAAGGCTTTCACTTCTGCTGTGTTAATCACATTTTAAAAGAAACGATTACATCATAGAAGACCTTTATACCACTTAAAATAAAATATCTTGTCTGAAGTAAACTTTTGTTTTTAGAGTTTGTATACCATTGAAATATTTTTTTTTTAACCATTACAGGCCCTGCAAGTAAGTCCTTGTAATTTAACTGCTCAATCAACTTCAAATTCAATTTAGGAATTTAAGGAATCGAATAATCAGTCCTGCCCCTTGTATTGAGCATAGCCTGACAACCTGGCACTATTGTTCTTGTAGAAATTGTCCCTATTAGTTCACTTTGAATCTTTATTAAGGAGTCATGACACAGGGCAGCTTTGTCATACTCTGGCATCTGTCACTGGGCTAGCAACGTCTGGTGATTCTAAACGTACATTACCCAATGCAAGTACACGCAATAGCGATTTCGAGTGTACAATAGCCCTAGATGAATAAAGATCTCGGACTTTTAAATAGATGACACTTACAACAAAGCAAAATTCTTCTCAATGTTTCTCTCGGTCGGTTTCGTTTTGTTCAATGAAAGTGCTGATGACGTCCGATATATCTATTTTAGGGCAAACTCACAGTCTACTGTACGGCTAGTGATTTGTACTGAAATAAAAGGTCCCGCCGCGGAGTTGACGGTTCGGAAGTGTATCTGTAACGGGAAGTTTTGTTGAGTGTTATTCAAATCAGAAATGTATTTAAATCCTATTAATTTCCACGGCTTATTGAAGAGAGGAACAGTCGATTTTATTAAGCATGGCACTCCGATTGTAATATTTAAACGAAACCTGGTTTCAAAAGAAGCAGCACATGTTAAGCGTGTACTAACTTCTGAATGTCTTATATACATTCAAAAATATCCAGTGAATGGTAGTTTATTCCAAATCATTAAAACACAAAAAGCATCCAGTGCATGATTCGCTTACTGTGACCGCTTAAAGATAATCACCCTCCCCCCTTACAAGAGATGTCGAATAGTTAAATTTAATTGAAGCCGGCGACAAGAGATGTAAAGTTTACTCCGACTTCCTAAAAACATACAAAAGCAACAAATCACGTAGAATTTACTCTAGCTACTAATATGGGCAGAAAACCACCAATATCTGTTAAGTCTACTTTATCTAACTAAAAACGTATAAAACAAGCAAGGAGATGGTACTTAGCTCTGTCTTTCTAAAGATACACAAGATCAAACAAGGGATGATACGTTTACTGGAGCTGCTTAAATATGAACAAACCCACCACACAGCAAATGTTAAGTTCACTCAAACGTTTCCAAGACACGCAACACCAGTATTTATGATTACACGTCTATCATGGTGTCTTATGAGATGAAAAAATATATTAAAAAAAAAATAAAAAAATAAAGAATGAGAGTAGAAAATGATTTTCGGATAAAAGTAAAAGTTGTTCCCCATGTTGTATTCACTAAAAATGAGTGATATTCATAAACATATTATACATAAAAATCAGAATCAGCTATTATTCCAGACAACATGGAATTAATGTGTCCATAGAAAGAAAGTTCAAATAATTGATGTAAGTATTCAAATTCTCTCTCTCTCTCTCTCTCTCTCTCTCTCTCTCTCTCTCTCTCTCTCTCACACACACACACATACTTACATGCATGCATGCATGCATACATACATACATACATACATACATACATACATACATACATACATACATACATACATACATACATACATACATACATACATACATACATACATACATACATACATACATATAAACACATTATTAGTCCTTAAGTTTGTTCTTGTAGTTGAAAAAGGTGGTTTTTTTTAGAGCACTCTTACACGGGATCACAGTGTCTTTGTGTCTAATTTCAAATGGGAATTCGTTCCACTTTGCTGGGCCCTGAAATGTAACGTTCTCCATATGACTTCGTTTTGATAGTATAAATAACAAGCATACGATTGTCAGATGAGGAACGTAAGTATCTTGTTGGTGTGTACACGTGGGTGAGGCCAAATAGGTATGTTGGACTGAAGTCCGTCAGTGAAACGTAGCACAGAGAACAAATTTTGTGTTTTATTCTGGATCGAATGGAGAGCCAATGTAGGGTACAGTGCAGAGTGGATGTGTGTTCTGATCGTGGTACTCCAAGGATGATCCGATCAGCTGTGTTTTAAACTTTTTGAAGATTTTCTGGAGTAGATATTGAGACGAACCAGACATAATTGAGTTACAGCAGTCCAGTCTTGAAAGTACTAATGAAGACACGTGTTTTAGTGTGTAATGGTTTATAGAACGTTTTATTTAACGCAAATATATATTTAACAAAACCCAGAGACGAATATGTAATTGCACTACCTACATGTTTATATTCGTAAAACAGCTCCTAATATTTATCGCTGCTCGTTGCATGGAGATTAAATGCAGAAAACAGATTCCAAAGAGCGCATTAATTGATAAATATTTCATTAATAAAATTGTGGATGAAAATGTTTTTCATCAGGGTCTTATACCGGGAGAATGAATACATGCACGAGCGTCCTTTTATAATCCATATTTTCTCTGATTCCATGGATCCGAAGACAACAGTCGTTGCCAACTGAAAAGTTCTTAAACGTGCAAATACTACTGTAATTATTCTCTAATCAACTAATGGCCACATACCAAAAAAAATCTAATTTCACACTTGTACGGTTGTTATTGTTTCACATTTGCGAAAAATCACGAGGAAGCCTATCCGATCCGAATATGCATTCTTCCCGTAGTGAAATGCAAAACACTACCCAAGCAACTAATTCAAAGAATTAGTCCTATTTTATATTACAAAAGAGGGGCTCCGAGTGGCCGAGTGGTTTAAAGAGCTTTACGTTACGGATCACTGCCATCTCACTTCTGTCTGCGTGGATTCGAGTCTAAGATTCGGCTAATGTAGTTATGTGAGAAAGCTTGCCAGTAGCTTCTCGTGGGTCGGTGGTTCTTTCCAGGGATTTTCCCGGCTTCTTCCTCCACCAATCATACTGGCCGTTATGTATAGCCTATCGTGTGCTGAAAAATGGCGTTAAACCCTATAACAACAACACCATTACAAAAGGAGTATTCCTTAACATATCTGGAGAATTATATTGGTTCAAAAGTTATTAGGGTCTCATTTACATAACTAATGCATGATGTCATAGAGTCTCCTAAATGCTATATTTAATATCGTCTACTCCTAGAAACTGGCTAATTGCATCGGTTGATAAGTATCTTCCCAACACCGACTCGCCGTGACAAAAAGAATCACTACAATCAAACAAAATTAAAACGGTGATAAAATGTAAAAGGCGCATGCCCATGTTTCTAACCATGGTTTTGGGAAAATTCTCTTAGTAACTGACTCTTTATCAATCAGTAATACTCAATGTGACTTGCAGAGTTAGCGAAAGCCTTCAGGGGGATAATTTGCTATTACGGCATTTTGGAGTGATCTTTCTTGTTTGAAATAATGGCGCATGTTCGCTTGTTCCTCTCATATTTTACAAGTGGTTAGAAGTTTGATGGAAGACTTTATTATAATTAAACAAATTCATACACTTCTGATAACTGTTATGTCATACACTTCTGATAACTGTTATGTCATACACTTCTGATAACTTATGTCATACACTTATAATAACTGTTATGTCATACACTTCTGATAACTGTTATGTCATACAATTTCATACTTGCATGTAATTTCTCATTTATTTCAGTTTCTCTTGGTATGCTGATTCACTCTTTCACGATCTTGATATTTACGTAGTATTCTGAATTTTTAATTATTAATCAATTTAATATATACACTCATTAGTGTGGGGTCCCGAGTGGCCGAGTGGTCTAAAGCGCTCTCTATTACGGATCACTGCCATCTCACTTCTGTCTGCGTTGGTTCGAGTCTCAGGTTCGGCTAATGTGGGTATGAGAGAATGCTTGCCATTAGCTTCTCATTGGACGGTGGTTCTCCCCGGTGGTTTTTTAGGGTTCTTCCTCCGCCATGTATAGCCTATCGTGTGCAGAAAAATGGCGTTAAACCCTACAATAACAACAACACTCATTAGTGACTGAATTGAAATAAAGCATAACCTATTAACTATAAAAAAGTTATATTTATACCAAATGAAAAGAAAGGACGCGGTTTTAAATTCATCTGTGAACTGTGAGAGAGAGAGAGAGAGAGAGAGAGAGAGAGAGAGAGAGAGAGAGAGAGAGAGAGAGAGAGAGAGAGAGAGAGAGAGAGAGAATTTTTCAGTCATATCGCTATGATATCTGCAGTGTGGCAGTTGATAGTGACGTCTAGCCCTTGTGCAGTCACACCGACATGTAGTATGATGTCCCACCGAGTCGCATTTTCCTGAAACCGGACTGACCAGTCCTAACACTAACCTCTTAATGCTGAACGCCTAGTGAAGCAGCTGTTAGCATCATGTTTGTTATGTCTTTGGTATGACTCGACCGAAGTTCGAACCCACGACTTCCCGCTTCCGAATCGTATGCTATAACCCCTAGGCCACCAGAGCGGTTAAAGATTATAGAAATGGCTCACTGAGATTTGTTTGCATTTATCTGGAACTCTAACAACTTAGTCATTAAAAATATCACCCTCCAATTTTTAATCTTACACATATTAATTGTAAACAGTGTGACTATTGATGGAGAAAGATTTTACAAATATAAATGAAGGAATAATCCAACACTTTTAATTTAGATGTTTTCAAAACAGATACACCTTGAGGAGATAAAATACTCCTGTTGCTTACTTGGACAGAAAAGAATTACATAGAGATGAGCCCGCTTACATTTTGCTGACAATGCTAGGGTAAAAAATTAAAAACATTTTTCATAAAATATACATTTGTGTTAAACTAAGAATTATCGTCGTTGATTTTTTTTTTTGGCATCCATTCAGAAGTGTTCGGTCGTGTAAATTAGATCCATATTTGTAGCTTTGTACAAGATTCTTATTTCTAATAATTTACCCATTGGTGTTTCTTTAAAAAAAAAAAAAACACCAGTCAAATCATTATGGCGAGTTTTAGATGGGAGTCTTGTTACATCACCTTGCATTTATTATTCGACATTTCCATCTATGATTTCATTGTTTACGATATTCTGTTTCCAAATTGTCAGTCTCCGAATTGTCTCAAATCCGAAATTTCAGTCTCCGAATTGTCCCTTTTCCAAAAATGTAAGTCTCTGAATTGTCCTAAATCCGAAATGTTAGTTTCCGAATTGTCCCAAATCCGAAATGTCAGTCTCCGAATTGTCCCTTTTCCAAAATGTAAGTCTCTGAATTGTCCCAAATCCGAAATGTAAGTCTCTGAATTGTCCCAAATCCGAAATGTAAGTCTCTGAACTGTCCCAAATCCGAAATGTCAGTCTCCGAATTGTCCCTTTTCCAAAATGTAAGTCTCTGAATTGTCCCAATTCCGAAATGTCAGTCTCCGAATTGTCCCTTTTCTAAAATGTAAGTCTCCGAATTGTCCCTTTTCTAAAATGTAAGTCTCCGAATCGTCCCTTTTCCGACATGTCATTCTCTGAATTGTCCTTGAACGTTTATAGAGTACACAGCTTAGCGTTACTTCAGACGTGCGCCTCTTAAAATCCTGATTTCGCTGCTTATTCTTCACTTCTGGATTTCGAAGGTAAAAAGGACATAATAGCTAAAATTTGTTAGGTATATTTTATAATTTATCGCACGTTTAGAAGATGTATCATATAATCTGGCAAAGCTCACATTCCTAGTTTAACAACTGCTAAATTTAGTTTTTTTTGGACTTGTTGGGACACATTTTTGGAGCACAAGCAAGCATACATTTTATGATCTGCCTGCTTTAGATAGTGCACAGTTTTCATAATTTTACCACATGCAAATACATTTCAGTCATAATACCTGAAAGTAGAATAGATGTATGCCGGATTCTATCCACTGTACATGTTTCCAACTTAAACAAGTTCATGGTCAACCAGTCCCTCTCTCGTAAGTACGTAATAGTTGTAAAGCGCAACCTTAAATATATTATTATTGTTATTATTATTATTATTATTATTATTATTATTATTATTATTATTATTATTATTATTATTATTATTATTATTTTGTATTATATTTGATTTTGGTTGTATAATTGAGACATTTAAGTTGCCAGCATCTAAACAGTCTTTTGATGATTCTCCTCTATTCTACAGAATAGTATAAAGTCAAAAACAAATATAGCCTAGTCCCCTTGATGAAAAGCGAGCTATTATAAAAATGTATATTTAATTTTCTCAACATAGAAACAAGTCCTATGTTAACAGACAGGAACATGAACATTGCTATAATTGTTTCTGAGATATCACTAATAATTGTTATATTTTGAATAGGGATGTAACATATCACGTTCACAGAAGTCAAAGGTCAGAGGATACTATTTTGCTAAATTCTTCTAGGAATAGTAAATAGAAGAATGTTATTCTGCTATGTCATCGTATTTTCCTTAATGTTATGATAAATGAATGAAAGAAACAGGTTTGATATATGTTTATTAAAATTAATGCAAAAAGTTTTACATTGAACCTTATATTATTTCTGTGTTCCGAGATTGTTAATTTTCCCAGAATATACGTACTTCCACTCACAATAGTGTTTCAAGGCATATTGTATAAGCAAGATCAAAATAAGCATAGTTAACTTATTTCATACATAACATCAATGTTAAGCGTACAATGTTATTGAAAAAATTATACATCATTGTACGAAAAAGAGAAAAGCTACTGCACAAATGTTCACACTTGTATTAAGGTTCCGGTGTAATGCTTGCAAAGTGCAAAAGGGTTAGATCTTTACAGAAAAAGAATTTCACATTTTTCCTAACTGGTTTTCCTGCTTATTTAAACATATGCCTTTTATATGTTAGGTATTGCTAAAATAACGTAAAATTTCTTTTATTTTTGGTGTATGATTTGGTGGTTGCTATCTGGGGTTATTGAGTATACAGCTTGGCCTTGCCACAATGTCTGAGGTGTATATCATACCTCTAAAAAACCCGCTAATTCCGCTTGGTCATTTTCACTTCCTGGTCTTCAGATGTAAATTGGAATAAAATATATTGGTGTTATGTATATTTCATTTGTCTTGTCCTTGACCTTTGTCCGTAATTGTGGGTAAGACTGTAGGCATTACGGACTAATGTCATTATTTGTAAATATTTTTATTTTAAATTATTATTTGGATTTGGATTTAAATATTTTTGTTTTAAATTATTATTTGGATTTGGATTTGAATATTTTTATTTGTCTGCCTCGTTGCTTTCATGACATTTACTTGAATTAAGTTAAGACACAAATTTGTTTACCAGTGTTGTATTTTCTTGAATTTACTTGTTTACGAATGTTGGAAGACCTGTGATCTAATTGTGTCTTAGGTTTTTATAAAAGGATCTGATAAACAAAATTGTTCTTTCCTATTTTTATATCAGTCAACGTAAATCACTTTTACCTGTGTTCAGATATAATTCGATCGGAATCATTATTTAAATCTTTCATTGGAAGTGCTGAAGTGCTAATTGACTGTATTAATACTATTTTGGGATTATTAAGAATCAATTCTAAGACAATTTGCATGATTGTGATTCATTAATTTCATATTTTCCTGGGTTTCAGTAAAATGTGGATTCAAAGTTTATTTACGTATACGTACAGCTACCCCTGAAATCATGAAACTTGATGAAGGGGTACGTCATGATTTGAACAGCATCCTCACAACAAAGTAGATAACTGTCCGGTCCATGTGTGTCTCGTTAAATTTAGTGTTCTGGCTGTTCATGATGGTGTCATTAAACTAGATGATTTTATATATTTCTTTTAATACCATAAACTTATAAAATCGGTCACTATAACCTAGATTGTATATTCTGCTGGATTTGCTTTTAACTCATGAACACAGGCCTTTTTTGCATTCTTTGTACATATTGTTGTATACAGAATCAGGAAATGTAATCAAGAGAAAACGGCTCGATAAACTCTTCCCCATCATTACAGATGTAGGACAGCGAAGTCTAGGAAACTGATCGTGGATCACGTGATCTTTAATCTGGGATCAGGTTCCCCAGAATATACTTGCTGGTTTGTTATTTTTCACACCTTCCTAAGCATATGTGGATATTTAATTTGATCATCTAAGATTTTCTTTCATAAGACTCTATTAGTACAATCACACAATTTGGTTTTGCTTGTCTCAACGTTTCAAGAATACATGGGTGGTCCTTGAACAGTCTTTGAAAATGAAACAAGGTATTGAACTTCATATATTTTCCTCCAATCAATAACTACAACTGATTCGCTCCTTACCCTTATACGAGTTCAACCACCATTGTCGTTGCTGTTGTTGTAGCCGGTTGATTTGATCTTTGCCTCAGAGGAAAATAATTCTTACAAGCCTATCATATATGTGAGCTCACACAGTATTTGTAACAAGGCTTCAGGGACCAATTTCTTCTTCTTTTTTTTTTTACATTTCTCTCGTGTTGACCAATGACAGGGACGGTGCTCATTTCTTGTGTCCGTTTCTCTTGTTACTCGTTGTCAAAAGATACTAATTATTATCAATTGTTAGTTTAAGGATCTGAATTCTCAAGAAAGTACACAACGCATATTTATAATACGAGTTTTGATGATTTAGTAAGGTCACCCCAATATTAAAATCAATTTATTTAGTTAGAGATTTATTTTCGAGATGGGTAAGTTTGGATCATTCAAGGATGTATGAAATATTTCTGTGTACTTTATAACAAAGATTTACCGATAATTGTGTTTAGAAATAGATGGAATGGTTATGGAATTGAAATATATAACATACTTTATGTAAATTATCGCTTAATGTTAGCATAACGTTTCTTCCTACTGTTTACATTTTAAACTTAGGGCTGCTCATCTGCACGTGCTATTATCGTATGTACTAGCAGATGGTTACGACTGTACAAACAGAAGAATGTTTACAAAATATGCAATACACCGAGAGGTGGATATAATTTTACTGGAAAGTGTCAATTACACACAGATTTAGGAATGAAAGAATTAGATAAGCATTACTGGAAAAAATCAATTAAGCTTAAATTTATTGAACCTCCTAATTCGGGAATATCATAAATCATACATGTCTGACAACATTTTATTTATACTGGGGCTTATAATAGATACCCAATATTTTTTATCTTAACAGCTGATGTTTGATGAAGATGATAACCTTCTATTCTTCTTCTTCTTCTTCTTCTTCTTCTTCTTCTTCTTCTTCTTCTTCTTATTATTATTATTATTATTATTATTATTATTATTATTATTATTATTATTATTATTATTTACCTTGATAGGTGGCATTTAAATTAACAAATGAATATTATCTTATTATCTATGACGTTTATGTTTCCGGATAAATCTTTGTCCAGAAATCATCTTCGATAAAAAGTGAAGTTGCACGTTGGCAAAGGTGGGTGGGTGGGTAAGTGTGTGTATGTGTGTGTGTGTATGTATGTGAAGGTAAGTATTGCTTATCAATATTACTCTACTGATAGAGTTTTTAGTTTTGATTTGAAAGATGTATGTACTGCAAATGTCTATCATTTTGACTCCATGTTCATGTACTGCACTATCTGTTAAGTATGATGTATCATCACAATCAAAGTGTTGCTAATTGAAGTAAATAAATATTGCCTTGTCTGTCAGGAAGAATGTTTTTTAAATTATGTAATACACTTCTCCGTCCATTTTGTTTATAAAGGTGGGCGTTGGGCTTTAAGGATACGTGTTTACCTTTGAGGATATGTGTTGGTCTGTACGGATGTGTATTTATCTGTTAGAACAAGTACTTGTCTTTAAACATAGGCTTTTTTTTGTTTTGCTATGAAGAGTGTTATCTGTCAATACAGATGTTCTTCATCAGGTGTCTTGGTCCATGTATCTTTCTGCGTTTTTCAATGTATCTGTATTTTCTTCACTGCTTCAGACCATTATGTGGCCACAAACCATCTTTACCTGCTCTGTTGGGACTCTTCTCTACCCTACTTCATTTTTTGGCCACTATGGGAACATAATCCCCATACATCAGAATCTGCAAATATTGGGCACGGAGTCACTAAATTAAAAAAAAAAACAACAACAACAACACAGAATCAGATTGACAGTTACAACTCACAACCTGACTCTGTGTTTCTGTTTGAATTTAATTAAAGACAGTCTACATTAATTATTAGAACTGACAGCTGACCATAAAGTTATGCCTGACAACTAAAACATATAAGTCAACAAAAAGGAGGAACATGTAGTAAAAAATGAATGCGTTTTGAATTCAACGCATTAAGGAACGAGTACAGAATCATGTTTATATTAGTTACCTGAATAAAGTATTGATAGTCAAGCAGTTCTTTGCTGGACCCAGTGATTGGAGTGATTTAAAGGTGAATGGTTACGTATGTATTTTTTATCAGGGATTCATCATATATAACAATTTCCAGTTCTTGACAACACATTTTTTAGGTTAAAATACCCTACTGTAGAATAGATGTAAAATGCATTTATAAAGTTTAATTTGGTTTGATATCCTGAGGAGAAAAATGGTGATTTTTTTATAAGAGAAATTTACTTTATATAAGAAATTTATCTGCGAGTAAGGTCAAGCCTAAAGGTATGTATAAAAGAATCACGGGTATAAAACTTATTAGCTTCTGTGAGACAATGAACAATGCATAACGAAATAGTAAATAGTTTTCTTATTACCGACAGACAGCATGGTGAAGCAACAATTCGTATACTTCTGGAATTTCGATAAATCATACTTTAAATAAACTACACTCTCTAGGCCTTGAGTATAGTAAACAACTTCAATTTCAGAAATTAATAGAGTTGTTTAGACAAATGTTCAATTGTTTCAATATACCCAAATGTCACAAATCACTAATCCTAAATAAATCGGTAGTTTATACATGCTACAAAGTTGTTGTTAGTTTATAAAAACTTTTTCTTTTCGAAAGACTCGCAAATCTAGTGAAACGTATAACATAATCATGTATATATCGCATTTTAAATTGTAATTGATCTCGCCTTCTCCGTTCAAATCAACTCATGAAATATCCAAGATTACTGCAATTTCTTAAACTGGTACGGCAAAATGTGTTACGTATTAAACAGTATATAAGAAAAAAGAAGTCTAGAACGATTTTTAATTAATTTGGTAGTTTTATGTAAAACTGTTCATTTTATTCAGTGACATAAATGATTCTAAGCGAAAAAATATCATTATAAAGGAATACAAACCACTCAAGAAGTGATGACTTGACTAATAATTAATGAAAACTGCCAAAGATCGTTATGTGAGTGTGATTCAAAATAATGTGAAAAATATTTGGATCTACAACTAATACGGAAGACGGCACAAGACACAAATGATGAGATAGATAAACATCAAAATGGCAAATTGCTAAGAAATAGTAAAAAGACATCTAATCAAAATATTCATTTCAAACATTAATATAAACTTCACAAATGATATGTTAGCAAAAACGTTGGCGTCTTATTGCAAAAGCAGACACTCCATTTTGTGAAACACAGGGGTCAACGATGATCGTCTGAGTTGTCCGAAAGTGGCAGATTTTGGTAGAGTATACACCTCGATGATAGCACTAAGTGCATTTTTGATGTAGTTCATATACGTCTATCAGCTTATAAATATATCCAAAGTTCTTAAGAAATGGCATGGTTGTTAAATAAACAGGTCAAAATAATCCTTGAACATAACTTCCTAAATTTAGGAAAAGAAAGTCCAGCAAAAGTATGATTTCATTTTCAAGGATGAGCAGTCACTCACAGAGATGTGCCTGCCAGTGTATTCATCAGGATCTTTGCAGTAAGTTTATCTGCTTTGCATTAAGTACACTTCCTCAGTAAAGGAGTCTACGCCCCATTGCTCCCGCTGCACCTTTCCTAAAGCGTCTCTGGTTTCGATAAGCTGGAATTTACATCTGTGACCTGTGCACAAACGAAAAACAAAAACGAAGTAAAATATATTGTTGTACTAAACTAAATGGGGATACCGTTTTTAATATTGCGTGCCAGCATTCAACATCTTTGGTACATGATTTTTACACTGCAAGACTTTACACAAAATAACAATATACATGTACAAACTAATTTCCTAAAATGTATACGATATAACGAAAGGAACAAAGTTTCTTACGTGCAAATAATTTTATTCATGTACACAAAAAGTCAAGTAGTCATAGCCATCCAGTAGATGGTTTAGAATTAGTCATGATGGTGTAACCAATTTTAGAAAATGTTATTCAGCGTGTAGGGGTGAGGTTATCTTTAAAATGACAACTAAGGAAACAAGAGATCCTAAAAATACGAGTCCTCGTCTGATCTCCAAATACAGATTTTAAATGACCTTGCCATTCCCGAGGGTCTAAAACAGGACCAGGTGCATCAAAATTTAGGAAGACAATTTCCTTATTATATAGTCCAAGTATAACAGTTATCCCTTCCAATCTTTGAGAGCTATGACCATTCAGGAATATGAAGGAAATTATTATTATTATTATTATTATTATTATTATTATTATTATTATTATTATTATTATTATTATTATTAATAATAATTTTTTTTAAAATACAAAATTTAAATAACCTTAACTGGGGTCAGAGAAGGATAAGGGTGGATGGATATGAAGAGCAATGATTGCTAATTCGACATACGGTCCAAAATTGAATAGCAATATATCATTGTATCCATGGGAAAGGCTCGTAGTTTATATTTCCATCGTATGACATATCAAATTAGGTGTTGCGCGTGCAGTTAAAACCAACCAACCTACGAGGATTTGAGATTTAATTACCAAGCAGAAAAACATTCGAAATTTCCGTGAGGTTTTATGATGGCCAAAGGAACAGGGGTTTAGACCGCAATGAATATGGCTTTAGACAGTTACAACTAGAATTAGTGTGTAATCAAGCTCTAAACAGGGAACACACAAGACAAAAATTAAGAATATACCTTATATATAGCTTTATTACGTTGATGATGGTCACGATTCAGCATTAGCTGCATAGTACGTACAGTAGTATTTATAATGGGATACAAAGTGAGAAGCATCGACTCTACAGATGTGATGTGGGCTATTGAATACTTAATTACGGTGGGTTATATAGTATTTGATACTGATTCATGGTTATTTAGTACGATGTTATAAGGTATGTGATACTGATTCATGGTTATTTAGTACGATGTTATAAGGTATGTGATACTGATTCATGGTTATTTAGTACGATGTTATAAGGTATGTGATACTGATTGATTCATGGTTATTTAGTACGATGTTATAAGGTATGTGATACTGATTCATGGTTATTTAGTACGATGTTATAAGGTATGTGATACTGATTCATGGTTATTTAGTACGATGTTATAAGGTATGTGGTATGGACTGTATGGTTTGCATTAACAGTTATAGGATATATTCCGTGGAATTTAATGTATGCGGTAGGGATTATATCGTATAAGAGAGTTGACTCTGTAGCTAGCGCTTCTTGTTTTCAACAAGCACCGTACTGTTATCTTTACTCACCAAAACTCTTGACTACGTCAGACTCTGGACAATCGAAAGGCGGCCCTGCAAGAAAACAAGAAAACTTTATTACATTTCAACACTTGGATACTTTGTTATATTACAGCACTTGGATACGTTATTAAATCACAACGATTTGATACATTATTAAATTGCAATACTTGCATAATTGATATTGTAGAAAAGAGAGCGGTCTTTTTCTAATGCATTCATCATATCACGTCATTCTTGATATCTTAATTAACATCACAGCAAACAAAAGTAAATACGCCTGATGATGATAGTTGAATTTAAGTGCTTCGGCCACTTAGGGTCATTTAGCACTTTTATCCAGCAAAGGTTGGTTATTTAATTATTCCTGAGAGTGGGAATGGTGCCGCCTCCCCCAGGCTTTTATGTGTTCATAGAACACTATTTAATGTTGGCCGTCAGATCGGAGTCGCTATTGAGCAACTATCGAAATGAATGGTAGGCCGAGGTGAGTGGGAATGGACCCAACACACACTCACTCTTATCCAGGTCGATACTACTGCGGAAAAAAAGACGTGTTCCGTACGTGTGGCTTAGGGTTTGGTCATGGTGTCCGGCAGTGGAAAAGGTGGAAAGGTGGCTCGGGCAGGTTGGTGCATATATCAGTCAGTTGTGCTGATTTGCTCCAGGGTATCTTGGTCTGAAATTTTCCCTATTAATTTGGATAGACTCTGTGCTGTTGTGACTCTATAGTGTATACAACCTCGTATGACAGCCTAATTTTGCGGTTTGATGACCTGCTGCCCTGATGGTTCTATGTTGGATACCACCTTATATTTCTTAAGTTGAATGGTTAATTACTGTCTAATAATATTGTTTGGTGCAGAATTGTGCTGCTGTGTCTGATGGCCTTGGGGTTTTGACCACTTTATATTCATTGTTTTGGGCTTTATGTCTTATAACTTAGTTTTGTATTCAGCCTTGTGCCGCTCGGCCTGATAGTCTTGGGCTTTGGACTACCTTATAGTATTAAGTTGGGGTATTGTATTGCGTATAATATCTAATAATTGTGTGCGACCTTGTGTCGCGGGGCCTGATAGTCTTTGCTCTTTAGACTACCTTATATGTCTAAGTTGGGGCCTGATAGTCTTTGCTCTTTAGACTACCTTATATGTCTAAGTTGCGGCCTGAACACGGGTTGATACGTGTAAATATCACAAATAGATGATATCGTCTTAGTATAACGGGCAAGTGCTTAAAATAACATGTAAGTCTGTAAGTATTTAAACACATGCTATCGTGTATGTTTTGAAAATACTTGATCTCGTGTATATATATATATATATATATTTATACCACATACATTAAAAATAACATGGCATTTAAAGTGTTGGTATAAAGCAAATCTATATACCAATACTATTGGTATATCAAATAGTGATCCGCCCATAGCGCAATAATACGAATATATAATCATTCTTTCTACCGTAGGCCTATAGCTCTATGAAGAATTTCTACTCATTCATTAATCATAAATGACATGAAATTAACGACACAAATATTAATAGTCCCTGTTTTCTAAATATTAAAATGGTACACAATTTTATCGGAATCCTGTCTTTTTCCTCTCCCCCTGTGATGCAAAATAAGCACAAATCTGGAGTGAGAGAGAAATATATTGCGCTGGACGAAAACATTAAAGCTGAACTTGTACCAAGTAACCCACAGTACTCTGTTTCCTCGTAAACCTATGCTTACGCTTTCCTTGGGATTTATCTATAGTATTCATAATATCAATGATACATAGTTGCAATCGTCAGACGACACACAAGGCCTACATGTTAAATTTGTCGGTTACGATGCGCACATACTGTATTGTGTTTTAAGCCTTTGTTGTTGTTTCTGAAACCCGTTTAAATCGAGTATTAATAATTAAATATAAAACTGTCCAAATGGTCGCCAGCCCCGCCCCCCTCTCTGGAGCAAAAATACACGAAAATACAAGCGTTGTGGATTTTTGCTTGTGTCATACGACGATGTCTCTGGACCTATGAATGATGGCAATGTTAGTCAAGACGTACACACAGAGAGAGAGAGAGAGAGAGAGAGAGAGAGAGAGAGAGAGAGAGAGAGAGAGAGAGAGAGAGAGAGAGAGAGAGAGGTTTAGTCTGTAGAATCGCTAATTAAATCAAAAAGATGACTTAGCTGAACTGTCAATATATTAAAATATTTTAATTACCTCTTGTTGGTTCGTGATTCCAATTCGTTTATATTCCACGCGAATTTCCATACGACAGTAGGTCAATGAGTACATGCATAGTCTATAATAAGATCACCGTGTTTGCAGTGCACTACTTTCTTCATTAAAAAAAAACAACACAACAACATATTTTATGTTTAAATAATGCGTGTGTCTTATATTGATTTAATAAATGTGAATAAAAAAGGAAAATGAAAATGAAAACAATCAACTTATCAATTTGAATATGTGATTGTGAATAACAAGAAAAATCGTAGAACTAGATTTTGTAGCAGACCGCAACTTGGTTGTAAGGAGGTCATTTACTCGGGCAATATATCAGGAGCACATCGTAACTCCAACTTGCAAATATTTGTATTTGTATGTGATATAAATAAAATATATGTATAGTATGTACGCTGTATCATTGATATACCACTCGTTGTATAAATTTTTCATTAAAAGGAAACTCGGACAAGCCTCGTTTCCTTTTAATGAAAAATTTATACATCTCGTGGTATATCATTGATACAGCGTACATACTATACATATATTCTATATATATATATATATATATATATATATATATATATATATATATATATATATATAAAAGAGAAATTTAAAATACGCGTTGGCTTTCAAGTATTTAAAGTACATGACATCGTGTAAGCATTTAAAATACATAGTATTGTGTATTTAAAATATTTTATATCGTATAAGTATTTAAAATACGTAGTATGGTGTATTTAAAATACATGCCTTCGTGGAAGTATTTAAAAAACACAAAATATCGTGTATTTAAATTACATATCTTTGTTTAAGTATTTAAAATACATAATATCGTGTATTTAAAATATATTATATTATTGAATATATCACTGTAAGTGTGGCCAGGAAAGAAGAAATTGATAATGACGTACCATTTGATAATGGCGGCTTATTAAATATGGCGTTAGGCAGTTACAATAATGATAAGTGTGACATCAAACAGATATTGTTTTGTTCAGTGTGACGTCAGACTGTTGGATAGTGCGCATGACCAAAAGAAGATAACTGAAAAACGGATATATTTCATAGAGAGAGTAATAAACTGAATATTTTCTCTAGTATTTCACCCACGCGATTAAATATTTCCGTTAAATGCTGTAAACAAGCAATTTTTTACAATTTATTTTATGCAAAAAATTATCGGGCTATCTAAAGTGCATCATACATTAAAGCAGCAGATTTCCTACGGTAATGTCAGCTGTTTACCGTTTGTGTTGTGCGTTTGAGTATATTAGCATAGAAAATATGAGTAGTGGCACAATTATCTTTCCTAATTCTCAATAAGAAATCACATACTTGTACACTCCCCCACCGACCCCCCCCCCCCCCCAGAGTTAAGTTCACAGTGGCATTCTAACGTGGTCCTCTTGCGTAATATATAGACTTTTAATCACTACTCCAAGTGTTTGACAACATGGTGGGTGAAATTTCTTGGTCATAATGTCATCAGTGTCTAATGAAGAGAGTTATTGGTAAAAAATTTAAACGATCAGCGAATTTTCCAATATATTTCTCTTAGAAAATCTGCAGATTAACGAACTAGTATAAAATAATGTCACCCATATTCTATACACTGCATAATAATCAGGTTTCCTTTTCCGATCCTGAAAACTTTTCTAGCTCACTTAAAAATCTGAGATAGACTTTGCTGCCTATTATTTGCACGTACCTCCGTACACGCTGTTATCCACCCTAAATACGTCTAGCAGATACTGACACGTTGGCTTCATTACCTGACAAATCAACTGCCCGTACCTGAAAATAACAAGGTTAAAGTCATTGGTATAACGAATTAAGTTCCTCAAACTTTTCTAAAGAAACACAAATGAACTGACTCCATAATCAGGGGCCTTGAGTGGCCGAGTGGCGTAAAGCGCTCTCCGTTACGGATCAGTGCCATCTTACCTGTCTGTGTGGGTTCGAGTCTCGGATTCGGCTAATGTGGGTATGTGAGAAAGCTTGCCAGTAGCCTCCCGTGGGTCGGTGATTCTTTTCTGGGGCCGCCAAGTATAGCCTATTTTGAATCCATATAGAAAATCATGGATCAGCAGCAGCAGGGTTGTTTTTGTTGCTACTGCTGCTACAACAAATAATACAATTATTGTTTCTTCTCATAAAGTCGGACAACAACAATTTCATTTCAGCTGCGTTTTCCTATCTTCATAGATAAAATTCATTAGACGAATACTTTGCTTTATATATGATTTCGAGCTTTAATTAAATTATCTTCGAATAAAAATAGAAACGTAGTTCGACCTCATAAATTCTTCTAGCATGCTTTACTCTTTATCACCCTCCGTGAGGATAAGATTACTCCATTTAAAAGAATTTTTCAATCTTGTACTATTTTTTGCTATCTAAACATTTTTTGTTTGTTTAATCGGGACATTTATTATGTACATATATTGCAGCGTCTCTGTTAGAAAACAGTCCTAAGATCTTCCTTCACCTGTTTCACTCTGTACTTGTATACCATGGATTAATTATTTTCGCTTGAGTTTAATTCTCCAGTGTGTATTTCATAAGATCCAAATATGTACAGAGCAGAGTGGAAAAGCAGCCATTTTTATGAAGATAAGTTACTCTATCTGATCGATTTCATTGTCTGCTTCGAGTTTTGCCCCTTAGTAATGTAGAGCTCACATTCAATTAATCTCGCTATAAGCTGTCAACATCAATCGCAACACCGACGGGCTTTTTAAATTCTATCACAGTAGTAAGAAATGTAAAAATACTGAAGAAAGAAAATTAAAAAATATATCTTACAATGACTTTGGAAATGGTGTCACAGTGATTTTTCTGATATTCGAATCGCAATATTTTGTTCTTGAATACTTTGGAACTACCGTACTTGGCAGTTATGCTACCATGGTGGACGGACGATTAGTATTCGTTCTACAAACCAAGAAGCCAAGTATAATTGGTTTAAAAAATATGAATTGCACCCACCTTCATAGAAACTCCGTTGCCAATATATATATATATATATATATATATATATATATATATATATATATATATATATATATATATATATATATATATATATATATATATATATGTACAGGTTTTTCTTTTTCTATTTGTTCTCAAATATTGTGACATTTCTCACTACATCGAAATAAGTTCCAATACCTGTACAACATCACAGATTGTTTCGCAAGCGCTGTTTATTCCGCCTGTGTATGACAAGTTTGAGACATAAGGATATATTTTTCCGACAGCCTTTTCATCAGTTTGGGTACTATTAACTATTGCTAAAATTCAAACGCAGTGACCTAACTTTTTCATGCTCTAGTGATTACATTAGGTTTATAAATTTGGCCCAGATTATCAGACAGCATTGTGCATGCAGTCACCAAACTTGATGGGCGTATCCATCTTCGAGGTGCAAATGGCGGTCACAGCGACCAACTATTATTGGTTTAGTTACTATACAACTTTTGTGGATTTATGCCACGGCGGAGCAGAAGAGACAACATTCCGCTACTTTCGTTTCGGGACAGGGTCCTGAGCTGTAATATGTGCATGTATGTATGTCATTCGTGACTAATTGGCCAATCTCATGATCTTAGAATGCCATCCCGTGTGTTTGTCGTATTAATATGTGCATATAATTTGTTCGTTGGAAGAGCACTTCAGAGTATCTTAATTTAGGCAGACGCAGTCACCTAAATATACTTTTTTTATCAGGTCCACTGAAATAAAGCGAATAATTCATATTTCTAAAGCAGTACTTTAAGATGGCTTCCAAGACTTGAACTTAAATTGCGTCACATAAATTACTCAAAAAATTGTGATTGATATTAATCTGTTAGGTAAAGAAAACAGTTTAAAAAAATTCTAACAGTTTTCTTCTCATTCCCAAGGAATCTAAAAATTGCAATGCTTGAAAGATACGCTTCTTTTCGTAGATCATACGTTGAAAATAAGAATAAAATACAATCGGTAGCATTTGGTTTTACTTTTTTTTAAGTAGCACATTTGGCGGCTTTCAGTTCGCCATTAGATCTGCAAACAAAAACAAAATAAGTAAATAAAGAAATAAATTAACACAGAAAAATTAACAGTTCATAAAATCTTTGAAACTTTTATATTTTTACGTTTTCTATACATGATGCCTAGGTACAAGTCAAGATGAACAGCTGTTTTGTTTCTGTTTTATAAATGTATGTATCGTTAGGTGTTATGATTTCCCCAACCCCAGATTCTTCATTATCCAGCATATATCAGGGCGCGTGCTCACGGGCGGTCTGTTTGTAAAATAACCCCTGTCCATGGTTTTTACGTTATTATACGAAAAGCTATCAGTCTTTGGCCTAAATTGCTTAAATGTTCATATTGAATATATTTCGCAACGGTCTGATTGAAAGACGCCAACCCTTCTAAAAAGGACGTAATTGTTTCTAAAACAAATCGTCATCCGAAGAAGAAGAAAAGAACTTACCTCTGTCTGTCTTTCACTGGTATTGCCACAAATGAACCCCTGTCCCATATGCAGTCAAATTCCCCGAGCATTGACCTACAAAAATGAAAATGAGAGTCAAATACCAAAGAGCAAAAGGACTACAACATTTTGAGAGTACACGCAGACTGGTCCCCTGTCGCACGTTTGGATAAAATTTAACGATAACTAATTAAGGGGCTAGCTACATCAACAAATTTGAAAGTGAAAAACTTGCATACAAAATGCTCGGAATCTACCATATTACGGAAGTAATGTATTAATAAATTTTACAGACCAACGCGTCCATGTTAATTTTGCCAGTTGAGAGTTGTCAACAGCAGATGACACGATGCTGGACGTCATTAAAACAGTTGAATATTTCCAAAACAATGACATAAGTAATTTTTTTTCTTATAACCTTTTGTCATAAAAACGCCTGTATTTTGACCCTCCTCCCTCTTTATTATTCAACAAGTAAGATCAGTTCTACTGATTTCTTTCTTTTCCCATTGTACGTGAACGTCCTTTAAACGGCCGAATCTCTATTTATTAAAGAAAGAACCAATACCAGTCACCTGATAAAAATGTGCACACAACCATGACTCGCATATTTAATCATAGAGCTCATTCTTCATTCTAATGTCCGCCCCATAAAAATTAATTCGCTAGAATCAGGAAGAGAAAAAGAGGCGTGTAGGATTGGTGGACTCTATTTTAAGAAGTTATGAATCGGTATTATAGAAGCTATGCCTTGTGCAAGGGTGAGGTGTTCACGCAAAAAAATAGGGTAATTTAAATGATAGATTGCGTAAATATGCCAACATCTAGTACCAGCGTAGTGTAATTCATATATACCGATATCCAGAATTAATGTTATTCATAAATACTGATATCTAGTATGCATGTGGTATAATTCATATATACTGATATCTGGTATGCATGTAGCATTTGATATATATAGATATAGATATTTAGTATCCATGTAGTGTAATTTATATCTAATGATATCTAGTAACCATGTAGTGTAATTCATAGACAGCGATATCTTGTATCCATGTAGTGTAAATCATATATACCGATATCTAGTATGCATGTGTAATTCATAATGTTGCACCTTTGGCGAGAATGATGCTTTCTTTTAAAAAAGGAAGAGAAATACACACTTGACTAGGAGTATGACCATTTACTATAGAACGTAAGTACCATTCAATTATATTCCATACCTGTTTAATTGGAAAAAGTCGCATCTAAAAAGCTCTATCCTTGATCCATCTGTGGCCTAAAATTGAAAATACCACATGGTACGATTCAAATGAATTAAACAATTAAATTAAATAACGTTTCCTTATTTAATTGGTGAAAACATTCTCGAGGACTTAATTCTATCCAATGAATTTATGAAAGAAACATCCCTGTTGTGTTCGTGCGTGTTTATGTGTTTGTGTGTGCGTGCGTGTGTATGTGTGTGTTAAAAATTTGTCAGCAAAGACTGTACCTAGTTATCGTTATTATATATCGACCATTGCTGTAGGTTTTAATTTTAATCAGTTAGAATATATCTTTACTTATCTCTACATAGACGGTATATTTACCAATCTCTACACGGAATAGATCTGTACTTATCTCTACATAGAATGTAACTTTACCTATCTCTACATAGAATGTATCCTTACCTATCTCTACACAGAATATATCTTTCCTATCTCTACATAGAATATATCTTTAACTATATATAAGTCCTATTTGTTAAAGTGTTCTATGCATATTAGATACTCATCGTGCCAATAATAGCGTATAACTTCTAATGTTCGAAAGACATACACTCACCAAGGTAGAAACACTGTATGATCATACCCATTAGTGTTTAGTTGACAGCACACTTGGCTGTGAAGAATGTGTCAATAAAATATAGCGTGTGATACGGGGATCCAAACACAAGACGTTGTCTAGCAGCACGCACTATTTATTTTGTTAAGATCGAATTGTTCTTTATTCTCATTCCACGTAATTTAAATATCAAGATATCAATCGCTGACTGGGGCAAAGTAAAATTGTAACATGGTTTTGGGGGAGTGGTTGTTGGTACACACCATTCTGCACTGCATGCTAGTATCTATAGTTACGAATTCATGTCATATTAATCTACGTTCCATTTACAAATTTAGAAAAGTTTTAACAGAATTTTGTGTGAGATTGATTTCACGGTGTCGTCTGCATTGATAAAAGTTTGGCAATGTATGTATTCATGAGGTAATTCGATTTACTTCAGTTGGATATACATGCATGTCCCACAGACGTGAAAGGGACTTGGAGGACACTTGTGATAGCAATAACCTGTCTATTTTGCACATGCAAACGCTAACCTGTCTAACTTGGACCAGGAAATAAGTCTTATGACTAGGGCATGAAAGTTGGTAGCGTTTACATTACCCGACAGTAATAATTATTCTTACTAAAACACAATATCACATCTCCTTAACATTTACTAAAACACAATATCACACCTCCTTAACATTTACCAAAACACAATATCACATCTCCTTAACATTTATTAAAACACAATATCACACCTCCTTAACATTTATTAAAACACAATATCACACCTCCTTAACATTTACTAAAACACAATATCACATCTCCTTAACATTTATTAAAACACAATATCACATCTCCTTAACATTTACCAAAACACAATATCACACCTCCTTAACATTTACTAAAACACAATATCACACCTCCTTAACATTTACCAAAACACAATATCACACCTCCATAACATTTATTAAAACACAATATCACACCTCCTTAACATTTATTAAAACACAATATCACATCTCCTTAACATTTACTAAAACACAATATCACACCTCCTTAATATTTACCAAAACACAATATCACACCTCCTTAACATTTACCAAAACACAATATCACACCTCCTTAACATTTACTAAAACACAATATCACATCTCCTTAACATTTATTAAAACACAATATCACACCTCCTTAACATTTACTAAAACACAATATCACACCTCCTTAACATTTACCAAAACACAATATCACACCTCCTTAACATTTACCAAAACACAATATCACACCTCCTTAACATTTACTAAAACACAATATCACATCTCCTTATCATTTATTAAAACACAATATCACACCTCCTTAACATTTATTAAAACACAATATCACACCTCCTTAACATTTACTAAAACACAATATCACATCTCCTTAACATTTATTAAAACACAATATCACATCTCCTTAACATTTACCAAAACACAATATCACACCTCCTTAACATTTACTAAAACACAATATCACACCTCCTTAACATTTACCAAAACACAATATCACACCTCCTTAACATTTACCAAAACACAATATCACACCTCTTTAACATTTACCAAAACACAATATCACACCTCCATAACATTTACCAAAACACAATATCACACCTCCTTAACATTTACCAAAACACAATATCACACCTCCTTAACATTTACTAAAACACAATATCACACCTCCTTAACATTTATTAAAACACAATATCACACCTCCTTAACATTTATTAAAACACAATATCACATCTCCTTAACATTTACTAAAACACAATATCACACCTCCTTAACATTTACCAAAACACAATATCACACCTCCTTAACATTTACCAAAACACAATATCACACCTCCTTAACATTTACTAAAACACAATATCACATCTCCTTAACATTTATTAAAACACAATATCACACCTCCATAACATTTATTAAAACACAATATCACACCTCCTTAACATTTACTAAAACACAATATCACACCTCCTTAACATTTACTAAAACACAATATCACATCTCCTTAACATTTATTAAAACACAATATCACACCTCCTTAACATTTACCAAAACACAATATCACAACTCCTTAACATTTACTAAAACACAATATCACACCTCCTTAACATTTACCAAAACACAATATCACACCTCCTTAACATTTACCAAAACACAATATCACACCTCCTTAACATTTACTAAAACACAATATCACATCTCCTTAACATTTATTAAAACACAATATCACATCTCCTTAACATTTACCAAAACACAATATCACACCTCCTTAACACTTACTAAAACACAATATCACACCTCCTTAACATTTACCAAAACACAATATCACACCTCCATAACATTTACCAAAACACAATATCACACCTCCTTAACATTTACCAAAACACAATATCACACCTCCTTAACATTTACTAAAACACAATATCACACCTCCTTAACATTTATTAAAACACAATATCACACCTCCTTAACATTTATTAAAACACAATATCACATCTCCTTAACATTTATTAAAACACAATATCACACCTCCTTAACATTTACTAAAACACAATATCACACCTCCTTAGCATTTACCAAAACACAATATCACACCTCCTTAACATTTACTAAAACACAATATCACATCTCCTTAACATTTATTAAAACACAATATCACACCTCCATAACATTTATTAAAACAAAATATCACACCTCCTTAACATTTATTAAAACACAATATCACACCTCCTTAACATTTACTAAAACACAATATCACACCTCCTTAACATTTACCAAAATACAATATCACACCTCCTTAACATTTACCAAAACACAATATCACACCTCCTTAACATTTACCAAAACACAATATCACACCTCCTTAACATTTATTAAAACACAATATCACACCTCCTTAACATTTATTAAAACACAATATCACACCTCCTTAACATTTACTAAAACACAATATCACACCTCCTTAACATTTACTAAAACACAATATCACATCTCCTTAACATTTATTAAAACACAATATCACATCTCCTTAACATTTACCAAAACACAATATCACACCTCCTTAACATTTACTAAAACACAATATCACACCTCCTTAACATTTACCAAAACACAATATCACACCTCCATAACATTTACCAAAACACAATATCACACCTCCTTAACATTTACCAAAACACAATATCACACCTCCTTAACATTTACTAAAACACAATATCACACCTCCTTAACATTTATTAAAACACAATATCACACCTCCTTAACATTTATTAAAACACAATATCACATCTCCTTAACATTTACTAAAACACAATATCACACCTCCTTAACATTTACCAAAACACAATATCACACCTCCTTAACATTTACCAAAACACAATATCACACCTCCTTAACATTTACCAAAACACAATATCACACCTCCTTAACATTTACCAAAACACAATATCACACCTCCTTAACATTTACTAAAACACAATATCACATCTCCTTAACATTTATTAAAACACAATATCACACCTCCATAACATTTATTAAAACACAATATCACACCTCCTTAACATTTACTAAAACACAATATCACACCTCCTTAACATTTACTAAAACACAATATCACATCTCCTTAACATTTATTAAAACACAATATCACACCTCCTTAACATTTACCAAAACACAATATCACACCTCCTTAACATTTACTAAAACACAATATCACACCTCCTTAACATTTACCAAAACACAATATCACACCTCCATAACATTTACCAAAACACAATATCACACCTCCTTAACATTTACCAAAACACAATATCACACCTCCTTGACATTTACTAAAACACAATATCACACCTCCTTGACATTTATTAAAACACAATATCACACCTCCTTAACATTTATTAAAACACAATATCACATCTCCTTAACATTTACTAAAACACAATATCACACCTCCTTAACATTTACCAAAACACAATATCACACCTCCTTAACATTTACCAAAACACAATATCACACCTCCTTAACATTTACTAAAACACAATATCACATCTCCTTAACATTTATTAAAACACAATATCACACCTCCATAACATTTATTAAAACACAATATCACACCTCCTTAACATTTACTAAAACACAATATCACACCTCCTTAACATTTACTAAAACACAATATCACATCTCCTTAACATTTATTAAAACACAATATCACACCTCCTTAACATTTACCAAAACACAATATCACAACTCCTTAACATTTACTAAAACACAATATCACACCTCCTTAACATTTACCAAAACACAATATCACACCTCCTTAACATTTACCAAAACACAATATCACACCTCCTTAACATTTACCAAAACACAATATCACATCTCCTTAACATTTACTAAAACACAATATCAC
The DNA here is from genome assembly GCA_030141615.1 of Unio pictorum. NCBI lineage: Eukaryota > Metazoa > Mollusca > Bivalvia > Unionida > Unionidae > Unio > Unio pictorum. Next base: position 4,959,380 of record JARLTB010000219.1, on the reverse strand, counting down.
ACCTCCCTAACATTTACTAAAACACAATATCACACCTCCCTAATATTTATTTAAACATAATATCACATCTCCTTAACATTTACTAATACATTTCTACAATAAATAGGTCACCTCATCTATTTCTCCTGCTCCCTTACCTTTTAAATATTTTGTTAATATCTTTCTCAGGCAAACAATACATTTAAATATGGCGGAGCCTTCAAGTTTGATGTAAATATATTACTTGTCTATCAGCTCACTCTACTACCTTTTTACCAATCAAGAAAAAGATAGAACTTTTCCATCATTAGGTATTTTCCATTCACATGGTCCAAAGACTGTAAAAGCAATTTTCCAATTGATGCAGACTGGATGCCTAGTGGTTATTGCCTCAGCCTCGGATGCGAGAGGTCGTGAGTTCGAACCCCGGCTGAGTCATACCAAGGACTTATAAAAATAGCACTAACAGCTTCCTCGCTAGACCCGCATCATTAAGAGGTTAGTGCTAGGATTGGTTAGGATACTGTTACTGGGTGGGACATGATGCCCCAGTGTTAGACATCATTATTAACTGCCGCATCGTAGCAATATGACTAAAAAATTGTAAAAGCTACGTTAACAATCCAAATCAAATCACACACACACACACACACACACACACACAAACACACACACACACACACACCAATTAATGCGGTGACTACCCATGCAAAATTTGTTGTCGATCAGAATGCTAATTTTAGAGGTGATGTAGAGGTTATCTCGAGACAAGTTAAACTGCATAACGTGTCCGATATTTACAACAAGAGCGATTATCTTAGCAAAATAATAGGAATATAAAGTTTTGTCTCGCACCTTGTACTTGACGCCATCCTTTATGTGAAGAGGCTCTGTGGTGTAAGGAATCCCATGCTCCTCGAAGAACTGCCTGCATGCAAGGTCAGAACACTCGTTTCCAATGACCGTGTGACCCTTGTCTAATAACCTACAGATGTAATATGACAATGACTTCTATGCAGCTGGTTGTCTATTGCTTATGACGTCATTTCCGGACATTATTGAACAATTTGAAAATATAAATTTTATTAACAACGAGAAACGACAGTTGTATTTAAAAGTCAGTCCGTATTTGCTTTAATATCGTATAAAAATTATCAACACAACAATGCAAATTTTATGTAATGGATCAACATATCGGTCTGAAACACGTAAAGCATTATCGGTGAATTTGGGTTAATTTTACCAACATCAATATAACTGCCATGTAACTTTTGCGTCAAATAATCTTAGTTTTCTAAGCTGGACAGCTCAGGACATGTAATTTACTGTAGGCAACTAATATTAAATATCCGAATCATGGAATTGTGTATTATACCATATTATTCAAAATAAATGCCTCACCAACGTTACCGTCCCATCTGCTAGCACCGCTAGCAGGCGTGGTTTGTACCTCTTGGACAGTTTTACACACACATGTATAACAAATAATGACACACTGCCAGTCGTTGCTGTTAAAGTTTAAATCTCTGCTTTAGTAGTTTTTGTGACATTTAGTTCATTTAAGTTTTATCATCGGTACATTATCGTACAGAAAATAATTACAAAGTGATATTTATCACTGTGTACAAATGCAATTCTATATTTCTATATATGAGATATGCCTACAGAAATCATCACAGTCAAATATAATTATATATATATATATATATATATATATATATATATATATATATATATATATATATATATATATATATATATATATATATATATAGAGAGAGAGAGAGAGAGAGAGAGAGAATTATTTTTAAAATAGCTTTAATAATTTTTCAGTCATATCTCTACGATGTCTGCAGTGAGGCAGTTTATAGTGATGTCTAGCACTGGCGCATCATGCTGCAGACATGTAGCATGATGTCCCATCCAGTCCCATTATATTTACACCAGGCCGACCAGTCCTAACACAAACCTCTTAATGCTGAGCGCCAAGCGAGGTAGCTGTTAGTACCATTTTTGTAAGTCTTTGGTATGACTCTGCCGGGGATCGAACCCACGAGAATTATAAATAAACACCAGACAGAACGGAAAGTGATATCCCTGGATTCTATAGGATAATGCTTGATAATAGTAGGTAGAATAAATATTTAATACTAATAATAATATAATACCAGTATGATAGTAGTGTTTGTATTATATAAGTGACTTAGTCCAAACATTACCTGCTGCATTACCTACCTTTTCCAAAACCATGTTTACAATTGCGCGTGATGTCATGGCAGAACAAACTGTACATTCATTACAGAAGCAGTCTATTGATGGACCGGTCATGCCCGATGGAAACAAAGATGTTTACGGTCAGATAGGCAGCAAAAAGTGACTGGCCATCCAGGAAATATCATTTAGTATTTTTCAAGCTGAGCATATTTTTAACTTGGTTTGAAGCAGTGATGGTTTGGGGGCCGATTATTCTGTAGTGGCGACCCCACTGAGGAGTCTATGTTCTTTAGTGGTTCCACTACTTTGACATATGAGAACAGTTTTTTTTTAAATAACAGTTGCCAACCTGTCTCATCCTCTCCACCTCCATCCTAAATATGTATTTTGTCAAACACTGACCCCGTTACGCTAAGTTCAGGTGAACTACTACGATCATTTCATCTATAAAAAGCTCCCGACGGAGCCACCCTTTCAAGCATATTACAAGTAATTAATTCATAGCAAGTCGTTAGAAGCCCTCCAGGCAAATGCACCACCCTCACCAAAAGACGGTAAGCCGGAAGTGCCTAATGCAAACTCACTCATACCTATGATGAGTAAGTTCTGTTCCTACTGCACATATTTAGTCAGAAAATATTTAAAAAGCCATTGAAAATTTATTTTTATTTTACATTGGAGTTTTGATCCATCTCCCAGGAACCCCAGGGAATGGAGCCGATGTAGAAAACCCTTTTATAAATATATAGCACAGAGGCATTGTAAGTGCCAAGTTTCGTGAATTTCTGCCCAGCTGTGGATGAGGAGATATAATAACGGTTACAACGACAATAAATAAGCATATAAATACGTATAGGGTTTATAATAACGGTTACAACGACAATACAATATGCATATAAATGCGTATAGGGTTTATAATAACGGTTACAACGACAATAAAATATGCATATAAATGCGTATAAGGTTTATAATAACGGTTACAACGACAATAAAATATGCATATAAATGCTTATAGGGTTTATAATAACGGTTACAACGACAATACAATATGCATATAAATGCGTATAGGGTTTATAATAACGGTTACAACGACAATAAAATATGCATATAAATGCGTATAGGGTTTATAATAACGGTTACAACGACAATAAAATATGCATATAAATGCGTATAGGGTTTTTAATAACGGTTACAACGACAATACAATATGCATATAAATGCGTATAGGGTTTATAATAACGGTTACAACGACAATAAAATATGCATATAAATGCGTATAGGGTTTAACTGCACATCAGCACACTAACGCTAATTAGTGTCTAACAAAGGCTAGGTAGCAAAAATGACCAAGGTGATTTTTGGCAAAGAATAATACCAATAATCAATGTGAAACGTTAGTCAAAAGAGTAAATCTAAAGGTGCGTATTAAAATTTTTAAAGTATGAGGTCAAAACTTCTTTATTCAAACCGCACTCTTCAAGACAAACAAAGACCTTCTCAGGCGAAATGTCATCCCGGGACGCATATCAAGGTAGAAGTGTCATCACGTGATGCATATCACGGTAGAAGTGTCAAAACTGCCGCATATCATGGCAGAAGCGTCATCACTGCCGCATATCATGGCAAACAGGGTAGCTATATCAATCGCTTTTTATGACATACATGAGAGTACATCAAACCTATTCTGCATATAGGGACTGCGGACAGACAGACAGGTGGAGGGTATCAAAATATCGCTGGCTATAACGTGGTCATAATGATAATAACTAAATAGTTTACCATTTCAAGTCCAAGGATTTGCCACAGAGAGGTATGAAAATCCGCTGCCTTTCCTTTCCCGCCAGAAGTTTTTCACTATGTTTCACCAGCATTCTTGTCGGAGAGAAAACGAAATAATAATAATAAAAAACCCAGAAACTTCTGATACATTCAAGGTATACGTGCATCTATGGGAGTATTTAAAAAAAATGTAAAATGACAATAAGATTTTAGTAAGCTACTCATCTTTATTTAATAAAGCATATAATGTTCCTCACAGTTATTATAACATCATCACTGAAAGTGGAGAAAAAGAGCAAGGTTTCCACTTCAAAAGGAAAGTGTCTAAACACTGATATTACAACGCAATATTGGAATGCTAGCCCCTTTAAGAAGGAGCATAGCAAATATTTATGTGCACAAATTACAGCATATGGAAATGACAAAAAAAGAGGGCAGACTTGATGGAGCAGTACAATATCAAATAATTATCGATGGTTCTCTAAGATATGCAGTTAATGTAAAACTTGTGAAAACACATTTCTCAGGCCCAAGATAACCTCTGTCCATGTAATCTATTTAAAAGCGTATTATTCCTTTAACTGTAGACATATATGTTATGGCTTGTATATCTATACAGATTATGATTGATGTGTAGTAAGAAAATATTCTCCAAAGTTTGAAAAGAATCTGTGTCACGGAAGTCGCGTGTGTCAACGTGAATTCTCACGAGTTTTTACATGGGAAGAAATCTTACAACATATAAAACAAATCGATACGATTTGGTTGAAATTGAGGGATTATATCCATTTCTTGCTAAAATCGGAATTGCACAGACATATTAAATGTACTAAAGTCTTCTATGTTTCATTTCTATGAATTAGGATTATACTACTTTAATGTAAATAATTTCTCCGTCAAACTTACGGGTTGACACAGGGCATGTGGAAAACGTTAATCTGCTGAAGATTCCACCTTTCATTCCACTCATCTACACTCATGTTGGTCACATCCCTGTAATCGCCAAACTGGTTTATCCTCCTCTTGTAGCTATTGCTTATGTTTAGTTCTACCGGAGTGTGAAAGAAAAAAGACCATTAAGTTTGTTTATGTTCATATCCACTGGAGTGTGAAAGAGAAAAAACCATTAAGTTTGACTATGCTTATTTCCATTGTAGCGTGAAAAAGTAAAGACTATTAAGTTTGCTTATGTTCATATCCACTGAAGTGTGAAAGAGAAAAAAAAAACATTAAGTTTGACTATGCTTATTTCCATTGTAGTGTGAAAGAGAAAAGATCATTAACATTGATTATGTTTATTTTCACTGGAGTGTGAAAGAGAAAACACCATTAAGTTTGATTATGTTTATTTCCACCGGAGTGTGAAAGTGAAAAGACCATTAAGTTTGATTATGTTTATTTCCACTGGAGTGTGAAAGAGATGAGACCATTAAGTTTGATTATATTTAGTTATAGTAAAGTATGAATGAAAACACTGTTAGGTTTATTGTAGCCACTATTTATGATTATTTCCACTAACGTATGAAAGAGAAAATACAATTAAGTTTGCTTGTGATTAATTCTCCTAAGGTATGAAAGAGAAACGACCATTATGTTTGTTGTAGCTATAACTCCTGTTTAGTTCAGCTAGAGTATGAAAGAGAAAGGACCATTAGGTTTAATTTCATAGCTAGAGTATGAAAGAGAAAGGACCATTAGGTTTAACTTCATAGCTAGAGTATGAAAGAGAAAGGACCATTAGGTTTATTTTCATAGCTAGTCCAAATCAAGGAGAAAGCTTTATACTGAAATGTGTTGTTGGCTTACTGGTGGAGATGAAATTATTTTAATATTTTGTTTTTGCTTACTATATCACGTTCCGCAATGCCCCCACCCCCACCTAGCAGCATCATGTGACATAAGCTTGACGCTTGACTCCAACAATCCAATTGCTATCTATTGGTAGGAAAAATTATCAGTATTTATCCCTGCTTGCCATTAGAAGTAAAGAGGTATTTGATTAAGTGTTACATTTTTCTGCTTTAGAATTTCTTTTCTCTTTTTAAATAATTACTTTCCAGCATCACGTATTTATGACAGTAGAAGAATGTATTGTTTACTGAGAAAACAAAGTGGGAAAAGTTTGGGCGTGCGTAAATTCAATGTGTATCTAGCGTGTTAGAATGCGACAAAATGTGTATGAAGGCTTATCTTCCATGATCAACAACCAAATGGATTCATACAAAATAATTCTATACAAATATGTAAATCGTCTACCTTGTCTGCACTTGTACGGATAATGCATGACGTGTAAAATGTTTTTAATTGTTACAGATAAAAACTTACCTTTTCAATATCAAATATTCTCACACAGACGTTATTATTGATATTTGGCTATATGTTTATAGAATGTGTGAACCGCCCTTAATATAATCCAGAATTTTAACAGTAAATGCGGTAAAACTACACTCATTCTTGGTGTGATACATGAAATGACACTCCAAGTTTCTGGATAATGATAAACTTTACCTGCAAATTCGAAAACGAAATAACCCCAAACTTATAAACAGTTTTTTAAGCACTAGCACTCAAAGGTTTCAAATTTTCAATGATATACATATTGTTTTAATTTTATGCTTAGTGACCTTTCACACATTACATTATCTTTTCACTCGCTAAAAGTGTCGGCATTGATCATACCTGTCAAAAGGCAGATATAGGACTTCAATAAATGTATATCATAAATAGCGAATAAAATTCAAGCTAAAGCAGTTTGTATTGATATTTAACCAACATGCATATAATGACGTTTTTATTCTCTTTATCTTTTTCTTATCAAAATGTCATAGAGTGAAATGAAAGTAAAACACCTCTATGTTTTGGGAGACGGCGGTATGGCCAAACAGTGGTTGGTTTTTCGAAGACGTGTTCGCAAACTGAGTTTTACCCATTGGAGCAATTTATATTCTAAGATTAATAATGCCAATAAATCATCTTTCTGTGTCGTGTTATAAAGGATGAAATGCAAATGACTATTCTATATAGAGACCTTGCCATTGTCATTGCACTCAGGGTGTGTTTTGTAAAGGTTACACAGTTCTTAAGCGATACATTTCCTCAATTGAAAATTGTACACAACTCGCCTGTTCGTATATGTGGTTTTGCCTTGTAAGAACAGTTGGTAGAGTGTTGGACATTTCCATGGGTTGCCGGTTTACGTACTCGTTCTGGCCGGTACAAGGTGTGCGTGTCCCTAGGTAAAGCTTCCGTTTCCTCGAGACATTACAGTCAAGAAGGAGTTAAAAGTCATTGATACAAGAGAACATAATTGCATTGTTTGTAGAGACATACAACAATGAAAGACCCGCATTAGTTATGAATTAAATCTTTGGGAAATAGCAGACAACAAAACCCAAGTAAATTCAAAAGACCATCTTCTTGCACTTGCATTCGGACATCCACTTGTGTTGACATTCAGAAAAAAGTGTGTCATTTTACCAGTTAATATTACCAAAAGCTTTGCATTAATTCTTTCAACGTTGGGCTGGGTACAGTATTCTGTTAGTAACAATTTAATTTTCCCAAAACGTTTAATACAAAACCCACTAGAACGCGTTATTCACAGCACCTGCAATACAGGAGGTAAGATCCGACCACATAACCACACGATTGTAATATCAAAGGTAGGTCATGCTAGGAAGACCACCCTTTAACCCCTCCCCCGATACAATATATATATATATATATATATATATATATATATATATATATATATATATATATATATATATATATATATATCTGACCACGTTTTAAGCACACGCCGATACTATCATAGATGGGTTATGATAGTAAGACCACCCCTTAGCCACACACCCATAAGACAACCCCGTAGCCACACACCGATAATATCATATATGGGTCATGATAGTAAGACAACCCTTAACCACACACCGATAATATCATATAAAGGTTATGATAGCGAACCACCCTTAATCATACACCGATAATATCATATAAAGGTTATGATAGCAAGACCACCCTTAATCACACACCGATAATATCATATATGGGTTATGATAGCTAGACCACCCTTAATCACACACCGATAATATCATAGATGGGTTATGTTAGTAAGACCACCACTTAACCACACAACGGCAAATAGGAAAATTAGCTTATGATAGCAAGACCATTACGTAAACACTGAATGTTCAACAGTGGCGTAGCTGGGACGGGGGGGGGGGGGGGGGGCAGGGGGGTACATATGTCCCCAGGCGCCAAGGTACAGGGGCGCCAAAATGAGGCTTACAACGTTACATTATAATAAGTAAACAAGGGTAATAAATCGGTAACAAGATCGCTGGGGCGCCAATTTTATAGTTCGTCCCCGGGCGCAAAATATCATCGCTACGCCTCTGATGTTCAATATCAAATGTAAGGTATGACAGTATGCAAGGTAAAGTTACGTCTCAAAGAAGCAGACTAGTAAACAAAATTGCAGTGTACACGAAAAAGGTTTATTCTTATCAACGATACCAGAAGAGCTTATGGAATGGGTTTTTGTACATTCGTTTGCACAAGTTCTTTATCGCTGCTCCTTCTAACCTAGATAGAGGAATAGCACAAAATTTGCCAGATTCATCTCATGGTCTAACTGTTCCTAAATGAAAATGGTGTCGCTCAGACATCAGATATGACCGCCACAATATCCATCTTGACAATCTTGTTATCGCTACACCTCTTCAATTGATAGTCATATCAACGTAGGAGAGTCACTGAAATATGTATTATGATGTCTAGTTGGTCACAAATGAAAATGGTGCCACAATACAGCCTTTAAAAGATTGTTGTCGCTATTTCAACTGAATGGCTGAAATTACACGACGTTTTCACCAAAAGACTGCTAATGACTGCTACCTAGTACTAAATGAAATGATGACAATCTTACATTCAATACATGCACTACATGGGTCTTATCTTGAATATCTGGAAATTCGTTTCGTCTAGTTAAACTTCAGTCCCTTTAATGAGCTCTTTCTTATCGTTTTGGAAAGCAACAATACCAACACCAAACACCGTGTATACTTCTAGGACAGGCCCCGTGTCTGAATATCTCTAGATTGTGATGTTTGCATGCCATTGTTTGCTTTATCTGTTAGACTCGTACCTAACTGTCCATTTATAACGAATATATTTCAGTTCTCTGTTTATAACGAATATATTTCAGTTCTCTGCTCGAAAACTAGCTTTAAATATGGGATTTCTGTATTGTATTGGGCATCAAGATTGTAGGAGTATACTTTTTAAAATCAAATTAAGATTAGCTGACTGTTGTCATGATGTGTTTGATTGACAATCATTACAAATACCTTGTCTGACTAGTTTTGTGACTTTTACTAAAAAATAATTACAGTTTTATCTTGAAGACATGGAGTATGTAATATAATGAAGAATTCCAAGAGGAAGAAATGGCAAGAATTCTATATTGTTTGTATTGAGTATTTTGTAATATTGCTTACTCAGTGTATCTCATACATACAACTTCTATTGCGAGCTACAGTGATACTGTGGTATAATTATTTCTACAATTGTAGAAATATAATAGCTTTGTACCGCATTAGTTTCCAACTGTTTATATCTATGTATAAATTCAGTTTGAGTTTGATACAATACGTTAAGCTAAAAGAAATATATCTAAATTCAAAAATCAAGAAACCTATAGTTCATGTCACTTTAATTCTCATGTTGGTCATTTATTTTTTCTAATTACAACAATGATTACTTAAGGCATGATATTGACTATGTAGGTATATTAGAAGTATAACATCATTAGATAGTAATACTCTACTGCTCAGTGTATATTAGAGGTAACATAGATAGAGACTGTCATAATTATCATATATGTTTGTAAATGAAAATCGAATTTATAAAAGCATTTACCGGTAGTCATACAGTTGATCATAACTGACAAAAGCATTGAGTCAACAAGTTGAAGTAATTGATATAATGATTATATGTTTGCAGTATATATTTCTGTTCATCTCTCATCGCCTTGATCAGTCGTAATTGTAGTCTTTTAGCCTCCTATGTATAAAATCCAGTATCAAGATTCTAGCCTTATATTTTAAACAAATATTTAGTTTGATCGAATTATTGACTTCATATAGTTAATAATTTCATTCGTTAACGGGTTTCACTGGAATCGCTAACTTTCAAAAAAATCCCGAGACCCGAGAAAAAAATAGAAACCGACGCACAGAGAATGCTCTTAGAGACATACCTGCTATTCATTTTCAAATATCATATTGTTTCAGTGGACAAATATGTGTGCACATGAAGCAGGACTACGCATTCGTATTAAAACATATGATGATACCTCTCTGATAATTCGTGCCCCTTGGAAGAAAGTCGTATTTTATCATATACGGTTTATCAGAGGGAAAAATAACACCTGAAGAAGACGGCCTCAGGCAGAGATAGTAAGATGATTTCTACACTTAAAAAAATATATCTTTAGCTTGGCATTTTGATTCATCAATGAAATTCTTAACAGAAAGTATAGTAGTCTTATACAAGATATTATCACAGATGAATTGTTAAGTTAAAGTCTGCGAAATGGAGACAGACGTCTCGAGAAAGCAGAAGTTCTAGAACATTGTCACTTTAAAACATATCTGACATCATATCCACTGTACTATGTAAAAGCAAGTGAAGTCGCATCTTCTTAACAATTGGTTTGTCTCAGAGTCTACCGTCATGTATTTTTCATGGACCGTGTTGGCCAGCTAAAGATGAAAGCAGACCCACGACCTGTTGAAAGGAGAATAAATGAAATGTGCACCCTGCGCATCACAAAGGCATTCCAAAGAACTAAATTTCAAAGAATTCAAACGATGTATTAACATGACATCGACCACTGTGGGAAGAAAAAGAAGATTGTGCATACAAGGATGGACCATGACTGACAGAGCAGTTCTAGACTTTGTGCTTCTAAAGATTACCTCAGAAGAAAAGTGTGTTAAGAAGGCATTAGTGGAACTATTACCTCTATTACAGCAATGGGCGGTAATCGGGATACTGCCGTACATATGAAAAACATCCATTATGATCCAAAATGTATATTGTGATTTGTTGCCATGCATTGATGTCGGTGTTATAGATGGGATGATGTGCAACCAATGTATGAAGATAAATTGAATGAAAGATGAGAAAGAGAAGAAGAGGAGGAGGAGGAGGAGGAGGAGGAGGAGGAAGAAGAATATTCTAATATTAGGCTTGATGCCGATAAAGATATTCTCCAAGATGTTCAAGATGTTTTTTGAAGAAATATTTGCCGTTTATGTCAAAAAAGATGAAACTGTGGTTCACAGTACTGATAGTAGGATACTAGAGTATCAAGACCTAAACACACACCATGACCACCACCATGACCACCACTATTATGACATCCTCCTCCTCCTTTTAGTAGTAGAGCTGACAATATAGTCACATTGAAAGTGGTTCTCGATGCTCTTTTGGAGAAGACTGAATTGAGCGAAACAAATAAAAATGTTTTGGTTGCACCTGACAATAAGATTGCAAGAAATCTGTTTAAGGTTATAGATGGGAACAAAAGGTATGCAATATTTCTCCCAGAACTTCCAGTACTGTACTTGAGAAAGTCCAAAGTCATTAATTTAATATCAGCATATGAAACATAAAGCCTCGTTCATATAATGGAATTTATGAGAGATGACGATGTTAAAAAAGACAGCAGTAAACTAGTAACTATTGAGAAAATCGAGATAAGTTTTACAGTAATCCACTCTGGCATCTCAGGAGAAGATGCACCAAAGATTAAAGAAGATGAGACAAAAGACGAAGAGATAGTATCCATAAAAGCCAATCATTATAAAATGACTTAGGCTATATGGTAAGAACATTTGGTCGTATACATCGAAAGCATAGAAAGTCATTAAGTTTAGACCCCATTCTAAGAAATATATAATCACAAGCAGAATCCAGAGGTGCAGTAAGATATGTTTGATTCAACGACATAAGAGATAGGAAAGTTTCTGATTCCTAGGTAAGCAGCAAGGGAGAGGATATATTGGGTATGACATTTAGTGATTGTCCTAACAATGAATTCATAAACGGACCTAAACATCTCATAAATATAATAAAAGGATCAAAAGGGTCAACAATCAAGAGGACTAAAGGCGAAGCAAAAACTTGATCATGCAAGAGCATGAAAGAGAAAAGCGAGGAGAATAGAAAAAGGATAGTGAAGAAGATGACAACGATTGTAGACTTGTGGAATGTCCAAGCTCTTCCACGAATACATTCCAGTCATTCTTTAAGCCAGATGGGACAAAATTATCCACCAATAAATCAACTAGAAATACCCTTAGAAGCACCAGTAAAGCACTTTGAGAACAAATTCGCCGTGAAGGTTATTTCATCTAGAATGGTGACCATCCCTATAACTACAATCTACGATGGAATGAGAATCTTAGGATTAGAGAAGGCACAACTAAAATCAATCAAGAGGTTATATTTTATGCATGTTTCCTTGCATTATCTTGGTACAAGGGATGCATTTACGATAGGAAATGTAACAGGTGCAAGGAAACGGGACATACCCCCTTCAAATGCCCACTAAACAATGAGACGCAAAGAGGAAGAATACAACAAAAACAAGACCAGGGGATAATGTAACAAGAAGAGAAATAACAACAACAAAATAAGAACAACACCCCCATCTAAAAGAAGGACGAATATCATTCAGAACAATAAGATAACTAAACAGCAACAACATGTTCAACAAAGTAAATCCCAAAAGAAAGAACAAATACAAACAGTGAATCAAACAAATATCCAAGTTAAACAACATACAGAAATAAGGCAACACTACCAACAAGAGAAACTGGAACAACAGAGAGAGAGAGAGAGAGAGAGAGAGAGAGAGAGAGAGAGAGAGAGAGAGAGAGAGAGAGAGAGAGAGAGAGAGAGAGAGAGAGAGAGGGATACGAAGGAAAGAAAAAGAAGAAGGGAACGGGAAAGAGAAGAAGAAAACTACAACATGGCACAAGACTTCTTTCTTCGTGATGATGAATAAATATATATACGTGTGCAAAGGTGTGCGTAAGTGTATTATTTAAAATTAGAATTACTTTTTAATTTCTAATTATCATGTAATTCTATTTCAAATTACGATTTAATTGTATTTCTAACTACCGCGCAACTGTACCTGTATTTTAACAACCATATAATTGCATTTCTAATTATGATGTAGTTGTATTTTCAATTACCAAGAAACTTATTTTTAATTACGATGTAACATTATTTCTAATTACCACATAATTGTATTTCATACATGTTAATATCGCTTACTTTACTGTTTACTTCAATGATTATTACAGGCGTCTATGCAAGTTTTATGGAAAAATAATGAAAAAATGCATTAAAAAAATTTTCTTCTGGATTTCAATGACGTATGAATAATGGCTTTTCTCCTAACCTCTTGTATATTCAAGAAATAAGAATAGTATAGTTCTTGTGTGTCTCGTAACAACCAGTTTAACAATAGCTATGAATAAAATGATTTTGCACATATTATAATTGAAAATCTTTGCAAGTAATCCTTGTTTACGAGCTGCGTCATTGATTAGACCCAGAGTTTTCAAAAGAGACGGCCAGATAGGATAAATGTGCGTATTACCCCCCTAGGACGAGTCACGTTCGCTGTCCCACTGAGGTGTGACAACCGTGAATCAGCAGTCTTGACGATGACTTGGCAAAATGTTCCGCTACAGGCACGACTAATTACCGAGGATACAAAGATTGTATTACGCGACGATTATTTAAATAGTGATATGCCTCAGGGGTAAGAAAGTGGACTATGCATTAGAAATAACATCGATATCATTCAACATTTTTTGCTGAATGATGTAAACAGCAGAGAAAGGACCTCTGTATGCTTAGGCAGGTGACAGATTTCCTGAGTAAACCTATACTGGTACGGTATTATTATCAGTATTATATCGCTGAGTCATGTTGCCACCTATAAACAGACCCTCAGTAAATTCGGATAGCGAATGAGCATTTTGAAAAAGTGTGTGATGTATATTTGGTTTAGATAATTATAAACTGCCAAATTACTTCTCACACATAAGTAGCCAAGACGATACAACAATTACAAAAATAATAACAACAACTGCTACTACTACTACTAACAATATTAATAACAGTAATAAGAAGAACAATAAGAACTAGAAGAAAAAAAATGGATGTTGCGTAGACAAAATAGAAAATGATAGTATTCCAAAATCAATGTCACATCTGATTTATTTCAAACCTGAGCGACAGGAACCCCGCATATTTATTTTCGGGGGGAGGGAGGCGCAACATGTAGTGGTCAGGTATTCAGTTTTACGAATATAGGCCAAAGCAAGGTTAGAGTTAAAAAAAAAACAGAGAGGAGTGGGACAAGTCCCTCATTTGGACATTGGATTTCAGAGAAACTTTCAGGTGAGTTGACGGACATTCTGTTCGGCTTAATGACATTCGACCAGTAGTCTAAAATACTGCAACTTACTCTTCCCTCGTGGTAGAAAGGAAATAAAAAAAATACCTGTATATTGTGTACATTTAATGATTTATTATTTAATGTTTCATTTCTATATCAACCACGTGGTGAGTGACATCTCCACGAGAACTGTCATTTACATACTTGTAACAATGTGTGTGTGATTGGATTTTAACGTAACTTTAACAATATTTCAATCGTATCCCTAAGATGTCTGCAGTGTGGCAGTTGATAGTGATGTCTAGCACTGGGGCATCATGACAAAGACGTGTAGCATGATGTCCCACCCTGTCACATTATCCTGACACCAGGCCGACCAGTCCTAATGCTGAACGCCAAATCGATGTAGCTGTAAGTAACATTTTTATAAGTCTTTGGTATGACTCGGCCGGGGCTCGATCCCACGACTTCCCGCTTCCGCAGCGGACGATCTAACTGATCTAACCACTAGGTCCCCAGAGAAGTTCTGTTTGTAAGATTGCAACACAATATTAGCGATAGAAGCCCGATTCCTTTCTTTCTTTAGCCCTTTTTACTTTTTGCAAGCTCAACTATAATCACTCCTTGGTTAACTTAAGTACTCGTCTATTTGTACTAATATTGTGGTTCTTAATACCCGTTAATTCGACGTCTTGGTATGAAAGGCATTGTGTGTGTGCGTGCGTGTGTATGTGCGCATATATATATATATATATATATATATATATATATATATATATATATATATCTTCTTTCCCATTTATTTATGGTTGATGATTGGGAATACCTACATACGACATCCACACCCTCACATGATTGCATGTACCTCCCTCTACGTGAAGAATTGCCCTATGCCCTTTTCTCTAGAACTACATTTACTTTTAGAACGAATGATTGTTTTTCAGAAAACGAACATTTTATGTTCAATGTTGGTCTTCTGTATAATAACATTCGTTAGCGTATATTAATTCTAAATTTCTTTTTATATCGTATATTAAGTATGATTATTATTGCATATCGTATATTAAGTATGATTATTATTGCATATCGTATATTAATTATGATTATTATTGCATATCGTATATTAATTATGATTATTATTGCATAAAGTATATTAAGTATCATTATTATTGCATATCGTATATTAAGTATCATTATTATTGCATATCGTATATTAATTATGATTATTATTGCATATCGTATATTAATTATGATTATTATTGCATATCGTATATTAAGTATCATTATTATTGCATATCGTATATTAAGTATCATTATTATTGCATATCGTATATTAATTATGATTATTATTGCATATCGTATATTAAGTATGATTATTGCATACATATCGTGTATTAAGTATGATTATTATTGCATATCGTATATTAATAATGATTATTATTATTGCATATCGTATATTAATTATAACTACTAGTGCACTGAAATAATAATTATCATTTTTATTGCATAGGGTATATTAATTACAAATAGCATTTTGATGGGGACATACGTTGAATGAAACAAACAACTCCGTTAATTTAGGAAGTTGTTAATAATTTTATGAGACTGGATTTCCCATAAACTCTTAGTCGTGCTAATTTCCATAGAGAGAGAGAGAGAGAGAGAGAGAGAGAGAGAGAGAGAGAGAGAGAGAGAGAGAGAGTAGTCCGTAACCTATGTAGCTTGACGAGTGTATTTTTCTTGCTGACTTGCAATACAAGAGAAATGTAAAAATCCAAGGGAGTTTTGCCTTTGATCATAAGGGAGCACACTTTATTAAAATAGTATAGAGATGTGATATAGAAATAAATAAAATTAATCTTTATATATTGTAGTAGAAAATTACTTTCAATATAAATTAATGTAATTTTAAAAAAAAATACAATGTAGAGAAAATTTTAATGTTATTACATTTACTAAACATTCTGTCCTAATAGTAAGGACACAAGAACCGCACAAAAATAGCGTATTTAGAAGTAAACGGAGAGAGAGAGAGAGAGAGAGAGAGAGAGAGAGAGAGAGAGAGAGAGAGAGAGAGAGAGAGAGAACTTTCTCTTATAATGTCCTAGACTGTCATTTTAGTTTCAAGCTAGTTATCTAGGACTAATGAGAAATAAATAAGTGAATACTGCATAAGTATGTCACGGAACAAAAACTAAAATAATGGGTATTATTGATTGTTCAGTTGTCTGGATAACGTTTTACTTTGGCTGTTGAGACGCTCCCTGCCTCAATCTTCAACAATATACAGATGCAAATTTTGCTGTTTTCTTTTTGAACGTTTCCCTAATAAACAAGGTGTTGTTACTCAACTCGAACAGGATTGTATTGCTTAGAAGCTTTGACACACAAAGTTGAATCACAGCAACCTACTACACGAACATGCATGGTCGTACGGCCAACAATATAACCTAAAGCCATAGCATTCGCAACCCTGTAAAAAGGGACCGATAGATGGGCGGTAAGTGGTACGTCCCTTGAATATTCTCTGTGGATAATTAAAGAAAGTTCACTTTATGCATATGAAGAAACAACAACAAAAACAACAGCAACAACAACAACAACACACAAGTTGACCCCCTCCTAAATAAAGATCAACAGTGAAGTCCATTTGCGCAAGAATTAGAGAATTAGAAGAGTTCATATTTGAATGGTAATTTTGCATTACGTTTTTGTCGCGAGCTTCAGACAAAACTAAAGCACTAATTTGGTTTTAGAAATGCTGTCAACAGAAAACTATCCACGTAAACACTCATATCGAAATAATTAAATGACTACTACATCAAAACAAATAAATGATATATTTTAATTAAATACCGAAGATAGACTTTAACTAAATGCCACTAATGTGCATAAAAGTTGTTGATCACGGTATTCAAAATATAAAATGTCGATCAACGGATGTTGCCTATCTAAAAACTACACCTTTATAACTTACACTTTATCGTGCATCGCGAGAAGTTATAATAACTGCAGCTATAGATATGACAGCTTATAATGCATGAATGTGAATTTATCAAAGAACTATTGCATGACATTAGTTAGTTAATCAAAATAAGATGTTATATCGTATAATTGAACTGTACTGCCAATTTTATGACTGCTAAAATAAACAAGTCGCACATCTACTAAAATCAACGCACACAAATCAAACAAATTGTTTACTCATGTTGAGAGAGTCTTTTGATTGACGTAGTAGTCTATTAACATTATTTATAATATACAGATATCGTATCAGTGATTTATGACAAGTACTTACTTGATATGTTCTCTGACATAGTCGTGGTTTTATCGTGTACACTGAAGCAGCTCTGTCTCTGGTACCTCTGCACTCCCACTGTGAGGAATAGCATGACAATCATCGTTGCTAACGCCCCCCATTTATAGCGAGTGTCTGGGACAAGAGTTGCGCATGTCAAGGTCTGGAAAGATTAAAATATACTAATCATCCAGGAGAGAAGACTATAATCTGTAAAATGCACGGAGTGAGTGACGTCTATCGTCTGTATTTAATACAACCATTAACAACAAGCACGAGGAGGACATTTCTCAGGTTACGCTCGAATTCCTCACAGGTTTTCCTAATTTAAAGACATATTTAGATTGCACCAACAACATGACTTAGTAGACTGAGATGTAAATTAGGCTTCTTTCAGAAAAGTTAGTCATGTGTTTATATTTTTTTTAATAAAAAATATTTACCTTTAAATAACTGCAACGCGAAGAACTCAATTTATGATATTTCAAGTCAGCACAAAAGATCAAGAGTACACAGTTAAAATATACTTCCCTCTGCCCACCCCCCTTTTATTTTCAAAAACAAGCAATGCACCTATTACCTGTCTGAAAGTCTTTTATCATTGGTTTTAAAGTATAATGGCGGAGTTTTAAAATCTAAGTTTATCGCAACAGTGCATGCCATTTTTCTGAAAGAAAAAAAGGTATTTACTCTGGCTACCAGAGAAGTTCGGTAATACGCAAATTTCCCAGTATAACACGAAAATGAATAATGATAGAAAATAAACCGTGCCAATTCCGAAAATTTAAAAATTCCAAAAGATATATGTCGATAAATGTAGCTTTCGAAAACGAAACATATTCTCAAGATAAAATGAATTAAAATTTAATATATAAACGAAGTCGCTTTTTTGTTGTTTAACCCAGTTAAGCTAGGTTTCTAAAAGTATAAAGGTAAAAAATGGACCTGCACGGTGCATTGGTTCAGTCTATTTCGTTCTCGTCAGCGTGGTTTGAAGGGTGGTGCTATCCTCTCTCAGCTGTTGTGATTTATTCCTTAAGGGTTTGGAAGCTGTGTCTATCTTGATGTTGGGGTGGGAAGGGATGAAAAGGGGTGTGTATGTGGTCAAGGCGCTCGTCTTTACAGTACACTGGCATCTCAATTCTGTCCTTGTGATATTTAATCTTGGTTGAACCAACGGCGACCTGTGGGTCAATGGTTCTTCCAGGGGTCTTCTTTAAGTTCTTCTTCGAACAAATATGCTGGCTCCATGTATCATCTGCTAAAAATTAGCGGTCAAATCCCACACAAACAAATCAAACTATTCTGATGTAGGCCATTATTGCACTTTTACAGTGTAACCAGGTGACATTATGATGTATATTATTATTATTATTATTATTATTATTATTATTATTATTATTATTATTATATATTTAAACGACTTTGATATAATATATCTGCTCTGTCACGCTTAATAGTATCACTGCTGCTCTACAAAGAGAACTAGCCAAACTTCTGGCCTATCAAGTATCATTCTACCCGCATGACCCACGGAACTATTTCAGTTGCTATAGTATATCATAACAAACACCGTGATATTAAACATTTAATAACTTTACATTTATTTGTGCTGGTGACTAAACGTATATTTATCAGTATAGACACATCTTTGATGACAACTTCTGTATGGATTCAACGATATGAGCCGAGACAACTTCAGGATCTATATGTCTTTGAAACTTATGCTTACAATACCACATACATTAGTCAGGTGCTGACTTCAGTACCGAGTCTTCTAAACCCAGATTTGTATAAAGGCTGAATTTCATCGATAAAACATTGCCTCCGTTATTTTTAGTTAAAACTAGGATACATTCTTTAAAGATTATTTAAAAAATCCCAACTACAATATAGCTTTCATTTTCAACCAATCACAACCAACCAAACCAGAAATACTCTATTTAACCCACCCATTTTCTAGACTATTTCTCATTTTTACAAATAGAATGTCATCATAAAATTAGTATTTCCATTTCAGTACCCACGAATGTAGTTCTAGTCTATTTTTAGAACATTTTTTCCTCTCATTTTGGTGGTGATAAAATAGTTATATTTATACATTTTTTTTAGTAGGGATTTAAAGATAATTGTTTATGCTTGAGAATATGAGTTCAGAGATTGGTTGTCTGTGTATATTACAGCGACAGTGCACAGTGAATAACAAGGCCTTGGTGATGATCCGGAAGTGAAATCTGTGTTCTGTTTACATGCTGCAATAGTTACAATGCAGCCTCTCAAAAACATGCAGGTGAACCTTTTGACAAGAATTTCACTGTGAAGTCATCTTTGAAGGTATTTTAGATTAGCAAATGATTTGTATTGATTATCACACAGTGGAAAGGTCAGTAATGAGAAATAAATGTAGAGTACATATAAAAAAAATTAATTGTCATTTATGTCTGGGCAGTATTTATTAAACTTTAAATTGCTATAAATTTTTTATATTTATGATAGACACATGAAATTATTTCTTACATGGGAAGAAATCTTACAACATATAAAACAAATCGATACGATTTGGTTGAAATTGAGGGATTATATCCATTTCTTGCTAAAATCGGAATTGCACAGACATATTGAATGTACTAAAGTCTTCTATGTTTCATTTCTATGAATTAGGATTATACTACTTTAATGTAAATAATTTCTCCGTCAAACTTACGGGTTGACACAGGGCATGTGGAAAACGTTAATCTGCTGAAGATTCCACCTTTCATTCCACTCATCTACACTCATGTTGGTCACATCCCTGTAATCGCCAAACTGGTTTATCCTCCTCTTGTAGCTATTGCTTATGTTTAGTTCTACCGGAGTGTGAAAGAAAAAAGACCATTAAGTTTGTTTATGTTCATATCCACTGGAGTGTGAAAGAGAAAAAACCATTAAGTTTGACTATGTTTATTTCCATTGAAGCGTGAAAGAGAAAAGACTATTAAGTTTGCTTATGTTCATATCCACTGGAGTGTGAAAGAGAAAAAACCATTAAGTTTGACTATGTTTATTTCCATTGTAGCGTGAAAGAGAAAAGACTATTAAGTTTGCTTATGTTTATTTCCACTGGAGTGTGAAAGAGAAAAACCCTTGCAAATATAAAAATGGAAAATTACTTTTATTGTTAAACTTTTAATGAAATTTAAAAAAGAATTTAAAAAAAATAATAATTCCTTTTTAAAATGCACAAATCTAATATTTTTGGGAATGATATTAAATTATATCAGCATGTTTATATTCCTACACCATATACAAGTTCCAATGATGGATATTTGTCAAATTGTCTCAGAGAAAATATATTTTTTTAAGTGAAAATGAGACCTTCATTTATTAAATGCGAAGACAATTTTTTTTTGTATTGGTCATTTAAACTATTTAATAAGGGTCCAAGCAGTTAATTTATGTGTTTATGATGGGATGACTTCCTGAGTAACACATATATGCTTGTTTAGCCTTCAATAATTGTTTATAGACATAGTTACAGGGTATTTAGTGACAGGACAGAGATGAAAACTTTATACTAGAACCTACTCAAGTTCTCTGCTAAATCATTATAAACTGTTCGATAATGAATTACAGATCAAAAGGATAAAATATTCTTTCCCCATGTATATTTACTTTTGGATGTAAGAAAACAGCAAAATGATGCAAGTTGAACACAAAGTGCATTCAATTTTATTGTTCAATTTGGTTAAGATATTAATTGATGTAGTGAGGCATCATGGCCTATATGATTTTATGGGAATTCTAATGATCCATTTTAATTTATGCATTATTAATTACTAATAATATTTGTTAACTAACACTCTAAAGATTGCATAATAAATATTAGAGCAGATAATTTGAGTTTAACTTTGTACAACTGATCTTAATATTGTTATATATCCCACATTAACAAATATCCATATATTTTAGAATGTTTGGGATCCAAAGTTCACAGTAAGTATATCATATAGGCTGACATTGTACCTACAGTGAATCTGTGAGGCACATTTTTGGCAGTGTGCACTAAAATTATCCCAAAATGTTATTTTCATCATGAATATGCCTATGTATGGTAATATATTTCAGTTTTAGTACTTTGACAGAGTGCAGTATTGTAGCATCAGCTGATATCTGATTCCATTGAACCATTGAGCTTAATAATTGGTAACAAACACCCTTAAATATACACAATAAATGTGCAAACAGATCATATGAATTATGTGATCGTAACAAGTGCATTGTATATGTCCCACATATGCAAAATTCCATTCTTGTTTACAATTTTTGGGGATCAGAATTTCACATTTAGTTCATGATGTATTGGTACCTATGATCTGTGTGGCCACATTTGTCGTATTCACTTGCAATATCCGAAATTATTAATTCCCTCATGAATAGGATTGCTTATAGTAATATATTTTAATTTACTACATTGTCACTTGACTTTCCTGTATACATGTATGCACTAATGATCAAACCTCACTGTCCCAACATTGCCTTAAACTTTGATACATAGTTTACATGATTAGCTATTTAACCTGTAAATGACCAAATATGCTTCTTGAAACCTCATATACTTTTAGGATGAATGTATTACTTAAATACATGGCCATTGCTTCACATTTCTGAGTGTCACTCTGTCAAGTTTAATATTTTTCCCCCAAGCTTGCAACCTGAATGTTATTTTGAAATCACTATATCTAACACATTTTACTTTCATTTACCTACAGCTTACTGTTTTGTAGCATTAATGGAAACATGTTATATCTGTTCAGGTCTAGCCTTGTATCTGGAACAAAGTGTTAGAGTTGGATCAGCTCGGAAGCTCTCCAGTAGTCTGGTGGTGATAACAAGGTTTCATAAGGACATATGCAGTGTACTGCCATAAGTGACCATGATTAGTTCATATCACCACACTAATATATAGCACCTTAAAGACATGGCTTAGGTCTTCACGAGAGAGATTAACACCATTGTTCAGTAAGGTAGAGCCTGCCTAGAAACTGTATTTTCCTATCCCATTGTCGCCTTTGTAAGTTATTACATTGAAATGGAATGCAATTTTGCTATAAACCATGGTAGTGGTCCCATCAGAAGTTTCAATCTTCTTTAGTGTTTACACATATATGCACCTGGACAGGCATATTGCGATTTGCTGACAAAAAACTGTGAGCTATGTTGATTCACTACCCCTGGGAAAAATGTTATCGGTTATACAGATCCAAACGACCATTTGTTTTAAAATACCATTCATTGGTCAACTTTGCTGTCTAAAACTTGTCAAACTGAGTTTAAAACTTGATGAAAATATAATTTTTCAATAAAATTTAGTTAATTTGAATGTCTTTTTAACTTTTTATTAAAATTTTATTTCATCAATATTTAAAATTTCAAACATATTTTCAGACATGCCTCATCTTGCATATCAATTAGGTTTTACTGCATTGAAAAATTCCTATAATTATGGAAGATATAGCAAATTTAGTTTTGGTTTCTCAAGAGCACTTGGACCAAAGCGTGCATCCTGTGAAACACCAGCACTACACGCTTTCTGACAAGTGTCACATGTCTTGCTTGCAAGGAAATTCAAAGAGATGTATAAAGTTAAAATAGGTGTGGCATACAAATATAACAGTTTTAATGATTTTGCCCAAAAAATTGGGCCTCTCAGGAATTCCATCACAACTAGTATTTCCAGTTCAGTAACCACGAATGTAGTTCTGGTCTATTTTTAGAGAAATTTTTTCCTCTCTCTCATTTTGGTGGTGATAGAAGAGTTATTTGTATGCATATTTGGTAGGGTTTTAAAGGTAATTGTTTATTATTGAGAATATGAGCTCAGAGAGTGGTTGTCTGTGTGTATTTCGGCGACAGTGCACAGTAAATAATAAGGCCTTGGTGATGATCAGAAAGTGAAGTCTGTGTTCAGTTTACACGCTGCTCTGTTTACAGTGCAGCCTCTTAAAAAAATGTCGGTGAACCTTTGACAAGAACTTCACCATAAAGTCATCTTTGAAGGTATGTTAGATCAACATATACTTTGTGTTGATTGTCACACAGTGAAAACAGCTCCGGTGGCCTAGTGGTTTGAGCGTTAGCCGCGGAAGCGAGAGGTCGTGGGTTTGATCCCCGGCCGAGTCAAACGAAAGACTTACAAAAATGGTACTAACAGCTACCTCTCTTGGCGCTCAGAATTAAGAGGTTAGTGTTAGGACTGGTCGGCCTGATGTCAGGATAATGTGATTGGGTGGGACATCATGCTACATGTCTGCGGCACGATGCCCCAGCGCTTGACATCACCATAAACTGCATCACTGCAGACATCGTAGCGATACGACTGAATTTGTTTTAAAGCTACGGTAACATTCCTAATCAAACAAAGTAAACACACAGTGGAAAAGTCAATACTGAGAAAAAAATGTAGAGAACATATAGTAAAATTAATTGTGATGTATGTCCATATCGTTATTAACGTGAGTCCTGTATGCAATGGCAGTATATTGAGCCATAAGGTCTCACTGGATAGTTTCGTATTTCTTTTAAAGGAGAAGGCATGAACTTAATTATCATAGCCTAGCATTTATAAATTCATACACAAGCTAAATCTGTAATGTGGTTTAGAATTACTTTGAGTTAGGCTTGGAAATGGGTTGACTTGATGGTGACTGCCTGTCACAGACTAGCATTGTATATCAAATGCGTAACTTGGGCTGCAAATGAACATCCCATCTGATTAAAATCAGCTGTTACGTACTACGCCACTAACATCTGAATTAACTCGATACGGGGTCATGTCCAGGCGACAATTGCATGATACATACTAATTAAAATTTCCACCAATCGGATTGGACCTTTCATACATCAGTTCGATAGCGAAGCAAACTGGACTTCTGAGCATCCTTTTTGTGATGGATTTTCGTTTCGGCGAAGGCAGATTTAATAGTAAAGTGTTTGAAACAATTTCTGCGGATTCTTTTAGCCTTTTCTTTACCTCTAAAACTTACTTTTCTGACCTTAACACTTTTTCAACTGATCTGTAACATTTTTGGCACACTCCACTTTCGTCATCTTCAGCGCTTCTTACTTCAGTAACTCGCGCGATGTTTTCCACTCGTTCCGAATTTAACTTAAGTTTTCTGTCCAGAAATTTCTTTTTAATCTCGCTGCCGTCTTCAGGCCTTTCTATCTGGATGAACGAAAACCCGCACAAAACACAAATATTTCCAAGAAAATACGTTTTTATTGGTGTTATGATTTGCACCGAGGGGATTTCCATTTTCTATTATCTTTCGATATCTCTCGGTTTCTTTCTATCCGACACGATGTCTGCGAAATACTGTTACTGGTTTGCCAGTCGCGTTTTGATTGGTCAATGCAAAGGTCGCCTGGACATGACCCCGTATCGAGTTAATTCAGATGTTAGTGGCGTAGTACGTAACAGCTGATTTTAATCAGATTGATGAACATCCGACTTGGCACACTAATTTATGTAATGTCTGCTACAGAGGTAAATATCTAAAAATCGAGATGGTTGAGGGGTGATGAAAAGTATGCTAAGTTGTTATAGTGATAGTGAATTTTATTCATGCATAAGGCACATACTGATTCTTTTAGCTGCCTTGTCACAGGAAAATAGTTGAAATAACTCTACGCTGTCCAAAATGAATGTAAAAAGAAGGGTTGGTGGTAGTGTTGTTTGAATATAAAATCCACCAGTTGTGTAAGGAATTAATATGATTGCCGCAGTCAAAGTCTCACATGCATGCATTCAACAAAAATCATTAGTTTGTTTTTATTTGCATCGTCAGTGTAAACGTATTGTCATTGTCAAATGAAAATTCACCAGATAAACTGTCCAGTGAGACCTAAAACTGTGGCTCGCAGGGAGCACACTAGACATCGTCTCCCGAACTCGAAAAAGGTCAAAGGTGTTAAGATATAATATAGATCCCAGTTATTACTTCCATGTCAGTACCCACAAATGTTAGATTATTTTCCTATCTCTTTTAATTTAAATGAATTGTTACATTTTGTTTTAAAAGAAAGTGGGCATTATGACGTAATTGTCTGTGTGTGTTTAGGTGACTATGCACTTTGAAAAAACACTGATGCTGGCCCACAAATCCGTGACCCATGGAATATTGTTTTGTTTACAATTTAGTGTCTCATAAACAGATCACAAGAACTTCACAACGTGTTCATTTTTGAAGCTATTATTGATTAAAATATAATTCAAGAGGTTTAGGGCACATTGAAAAATTTCAGTACTGAGAAAATGGATTATATAAGCATATAATTGTTAACTGATTCCGTAAAGCCACCATTTAACAGCAATGGGACGCAAAGAACACAGTGAAAAATACATTACATGCGTCTGTTTAATTCTTTTTCTATTCTGAGTTCTAGTTTTTCTATACAGATATCTTATCTGTACTGGAAACGTTTTGCCCACACCTGACCCCACCTGCTTTTCTTGGCATGTCATTGCATCGTACACGATATATTTTCTTTTCCAAAAGAGATACGATTTAAATTAGTACGTAGACCGTTTATGTGAATCCTTTCTTAAATAACGCATATGATTAATTTCCACGAAAATGCCATAAGACGGAGAGTGTGTAGAGTCCATCCAAAAATACTGCCTGTCACAAAGACGATGATCAATCGGTAGTCCTCGTTTTCATGAACCACATATTTGTCAACATCTCTCTTCTTGATTCCAAACTAGCTGATGTATATTATACCTTTAAGAATACTATTCAGTAATCAGAATGTATTTAACCTCAAACTCTCTTTGAAATTTTTTTAAAGATAATTTTATTTTATTTTAAAGAGTTTCTCTTGAATTAAATTAATTAATATCCAATTAAAGAGGGCTGTTTTTCCAGTCTTAGATTTTTATTAGTTCACATAAACAAGGCATACACAGTAAGCCTCGTGTTTAATCAAAGATATTATGTCCATTGCCTGCGCTATCGTTAGGTCTATTACGTTGCAATGACAGAGCAGTTCTGTCGACTTGAACTAAGCAGGCTGTATCAGGTTATGTTAGCATCATCTTTGTTAAACATGTCGAGATCGATCGATCGATCGATCGAGAGAATTTATAAGAACAATAGTATTGTCATTCTCATTTATTAGTAATAGTTAATTGATTTTGCTACCTAGCAATCCAATTGTTCAAAGTAAAACTAGCATTCATTATTATAAGAACAATAGTATTGTCATTCTCATTTATTAGTAATAGTTAATTGATTTTGCTACCTAGCAATCCAATTGTTCAAAGTAAAACTAGCATTCATTATTTATTACCCTGGCACTTTCGGATGCATGGAGAAAATTCATTCAGGGTATCTTCTTATTTCGGAGAAAATTTAAAGATATTGAAAATACAGCTGTTAAATTAGCACAACAAAAGGAGGAAAAGGAATACATTTCTCATGACTTTAATGACGTTAAAGGTGTGAAATTTCAGAGGAAAAAACAACTTAGTTTAAGCAACGATTACAAAGCCATGGCATACTTCCATTAGGCATAGTCTTTAGTAAGCATTGTAAAAAGTATCATGTAGATAAAACGTTTAGACTAAAGTGTACATAGCCGATTTTTTCCAACTAAAAATTCTGTTTACAATCTTTTATCTCTACATTCAGATTTTTAAATATTTCATAATTTCAAGTTGTAACTTTAATTGACACTGTATGGCCAGTATTTCGCTAACATTTTTAAATCATCTACTTACCTACTCACCTACCCACTTACCTACTCACCTACTTACCTACCAATACACCCACTCACCCTTTCCAACTTTTGTTGAGCATACAATACATCCAATAATAAAAATGAGCACTGTTTTCTATCATACGTAGGTAGATGGAATAAGTTGACATCAAACAGAGTAACGTTGTCATTATAGCAATTTATTTAAATCATTGGTCTTAAAATCTGTTTGAAACGTTATCACTGTCCACCTCTTGAACCATATATTACTGGGTCAAAGTCACATGGTTTGAGTGACACACAACTGTACATAGTTCATTAGACCACATATACATCTTTGGGATAAAAGGACACAAAGTATCAATGCATCTACTGACATGGTTTAAGTTGTCTTGATAGGATAATATGCGTATCCGATCCCAAAACCTCGTGCGATCATAATGTAAATGAGAAAAATAGAGGTTGCGATGTGTCTCTATTGTTTGAAGAGTTTGGAAGTAAAATATGCAGTTCATCATCCATTTAACGATTACAAAATAAACAATACTGAGAAATAACATTTAGGATAAAATTTAACCCGAGTCAGTGAAGCATAACATATCATTTAGGTTAAAATTTAACCCGAGTCAGTGAAGCATAACATATGGTCGCTGTTAAACTGCTACTGAATTGAGAAGTCGTGCTTATAAAGATGTATTCCACAAAAATGTCACTATTTTATAATAATACATGAGATACATGACAGCTTAACATATGCCAGTAAAATGTTAAATATAAGTCACCATGATCTTTTATTGGTACGATTGTGATATTGAAATAAATGGAGAAAATCATGTCGTTCAAACGGTAATACATGAACAGCAAAACATTTTAAACTGAACCAAAATCAGTATAATGTTAATTATAAATCAAGTGACATATTTGTAAGATGAGATTGCAGTACTTACCAAGACGTATCTTCCTGCCGTGTTTCATGATTCTGTACATATTAGTATTAAATAGTAGATAATGTGTACCTAAGTTCAAAGTAAACACATAAGCCAGTGCCATGTTAAAAGTAGGTCGCAAAGTCCTTCTTTTGATGTAAGGGCATGCTACTAAAAGGGCTGCATACAACTGCACAATTTAATGAGTATTGCATTAATATTGTCCGAGACTACATCTGTGATAACAAAGAATGAAATGTTAAATACCGTAATCTAATTTTGTGATGAGGGTATATTGTTCACTGAGTAACATCTACTCGATAAATGTCATAAGTCTGGGTTTAACAGTATATATCCAGGGTGATGGAATCTATTTTTCATGAACTAAATGCATATTTCACCAAAAGCCAGTCCAATGTCAAATGAAGGTCACAGTGGCATTCATTGTGGCAAGGTTATGGAACTAATAGACGTGAATACAACGTGAACGGTCATCCAGTTTCAGGATTCTCTAATAAAATAGTTTTAGAAATAAACGTATTGCACGGTTTTACCAACGTCATTGACCCAGAAAACGTCCTAATGAAATAATGTTTGAAATGAAATGAGTTGTAAATTTGTGTTGAAGTATATTTTTAAAAAAATGGATGAGTGCAAAGCCACGGGACTTGATATGATTGAACCAATGCCACTAAAGTCAACTGTATAGTGGAGAGTATAATTTTGTTTTGCAACCAAAGTTTAAGGCATAATAAGTTTTCATGATTTGGGAAAATTGCAAAGGCAACTCCATTGCATAACGCTGAAACACAAGATCATGTAAAGATTCCACACATACCTGTATTCTTTCTCGTCTTTCTAAATTACTTGTAAAACCACTATATGATTCTTTCGTCAACTCTTTGAACAAATATTATCTTACTCCTGATAATCAGTTTTGCTTTTGATAGCACCAGTTGTGCGGAACTGCACTCATATCTACGATTAGTAAATGATTCAAATCATTAGATAAATGAGAAGTAGAAGAAGTGGACGAAACCATTTTAAGCAAACGAGGTTAGAGAGAGAGAGAGAGAGAGAGAGAGAGAGAGAGAGAGAGAGAGAGAGAGAGAGAGAGAGAGAGAGAGAGAGAGAGAGAGAATTATACATAGACAGGTTTTTCAAGTAAAATAAGGCTTCTACGGAAATCGAAAGTAATTCAGACTACTACAGACCCAAAAGAAACGTGGATAGACCGAAACTGAGGTGAGAGAGAGAATTATACATAGACAGGTTTTTCAAGTAAAAAAAGGCCAAAAAAGGGACCCAGTGAATGATAACCGCTCATCATAGCTACTGTTTATTTTCTGGATAATATATTTTATATATTTGAAATATACATATATCATATAATAAACTTTGAAAATATAAATGATATCATAAACGCAATTTCAGAGTTAAAAAAAATCAAAAAATACAATTATCAGATAAATTAGATTGTAATCAGATTCTCTCTGATTTTCAAGATCTCGATGATATATTATTTTGAGCTTTATCATCGAGATAGTCATCAGAAGTCAACTGGGCCAACAATACGAGGTGAAGCGTACAATAAATTCTAGGATAAAACTAATTAAGGAACTCATTAAACAAAATAATACACTGCCATGAAAACATTTTCAGGTATGATAAGTGTTATTTTTTTACACCCAGCGATTTATCACCGGTGACAGAAATTGCCGTTACAATTAAATCATATCATATATATATATATATATATATATATATATATATATATATATATATATATATATATATATATGTATATATATATATATATATATATATATATATATATATATATATATATATATATATATATATATATATATATATATACATGATAGGAGAATCATTAACAACTAGACTAGCTCGCGAGCGATTGGAAGCAATAAAGAGATTTATTCCGGTTCGTGGCTCTGTTTGACAGAAGTTACAAGCAAGACAAGAATTTCAAACCGATTTACAACAGGTACTGAACAATTATTCTAACCAGTAACTGCTGCTACTAAGGAAGCCTCATTGACCACTGAAAAAGCTATATTGGGAGAGATTGTTGAAGAACAGGATAGAAAAAGGGGTATTCTCCTATTGTTAAAACAGATAGCTGGAGATAAACAACGACCCCATAATGAAGAGGAACAACAACAGGGTGATGTTGGTAAAACAAGGGGTGTTTCTTTAGTGGATAAATTTACCGATGAGGTTAAAACACTAATAAACCGATTTCAATTATTAAAAACTAGCGATTATCACGCTTTTGGTGATTTTGCTGTTAAAAGCTATCATTCGAGAAATGATTTTTTAAAAGACGATTATAAAGGAAATACAATATCGCGCGATGACTGGGTTGATGGGTTGTATAAAATGAACAAAGGGATTGGTCGTTTAAATAAAAGGGAGTTGGGGTATATAGCATTTAAAGAAGGATTTACTAATTATGATATACATCAAAGAGAAGAATGACAACAAGAAAGAAAACGTCAAACACCAATACGCAGACAAACACGAAGACAAAAAACAACAGGAGTATTATATGCCATCTGATAGAGACGAAGATGATGATGATGCACAGGGTGCAACTGGTACAACTGAAAAATTCGCGAGTGGATATCCAAGCGGGTTTTCAGGTAGTGGTCTAGTTCGTTGTCCTAATAGTATTCTCGGGGATATATCACGATTAGAAATTCTGGTAGGAGGGAAACGAGCTGGAAATAACTCACCGGAAATAATTAATGAGGCAGCTGATATCTGCAGACGACTATTTGAGGGTGGTATCATGGATATTGGTGTATATCGAGAGTTTATTGATGAGCTAACAGACGGTTACCATAGTGACTAATGTCACTGATGACTAATCGAAAATCCTAAGGTGGGAAATCAAAAATTTCCTTGAAAATCAATAGGATTTCGCGATTAGACAAATAGCATTTAAATAAGATAATCATACACTACAACCACAATAAACCAGCGATGGTCTACGTAGTAAACTCACGATTGCCTGTTTATAGAGCGTACTATGGAGATGGTCTCGGCAATACCATTGCAGGGTTGTTTACAAGAATGGCTCCAAAAAAGCACCAATCGCAAAACAGTTATCAATGAAAGCTATTGATGTTATTCGTGATAAAGGTGTTAGTGCTGTTGGTGATGTTGCCGGGAAAGCATTTTCCGCCGCCAAAGAAAAACTAGTAGCGTTAGTTCGACGAAGAAAGAAACCACCGATGACTTCGTCATTGATGACAAAGTCACTAGAGAAACTACCATCTACAGAGATTATGCCTGCGAGTATTAGCAAAATAATAAATAACGCGATGGAGTAGAATATAGCATCACGGATAAATGATCAGGACAATATTACTGCAAATATGATAGCGAGAAGTGGCCAGACGAAGTCATCGAGATCGCGATTTAGATCAAAAAATATAAAATAAAATGTTCAAATCGTCACCTGACATAGCGTTCGATTTAGATGCTCCAGTGCGCAAAGATAATTCTGTACGCGATTATCAATTCTATTCCTATTATGAAGTACAACCAAATAGTCGATCAAGAATCGAACTTCAGGTCCATGATACAAGCAAATACTTTCTACTCGCTGAAGCATTTATCGAAGTAGAAGAAGAAATTATAACAACTACTGTGGATGCTCATGGTGTACCAATACTATATGCAAATGATCCAAATGTCCGAGTTGGCTTTGTCAATAATGGTATCATGGCATTATTTGAGAGCGCTAGATATATGATTGATGGAAGAGAGATTGAGTCTATAGAACATGATGTTGATGTTGCCACAACAATAGTGGGTTTAGCTAGATACTCTGATGATTATACAAGATCAGCAGGTCCGTCTATGATGTTCTCTAAGGATGTTAATGATCACGCTGATCATATTCAGTATCTTAAATTACGGACTCCACAAGATATCGCATCTGATCCACAAATAATAGTTGGTTCTTTTGAACACGAAGTTAGACCAGGTGGCGACTTTGATGTTATAAAAGGCATAAATCCTAATCACAACTTGGGGTTTGCACCGCGTGTAGCAATGTTGCAAGGACAGCGTAGATTATTTTCATGCGCGATTCCACAAAATTATATATTTGGATTCTGCAGAAATGTTAGAAAAGTTATCTATGGAGCAAAACATACAGTAGTAGTCGTGCGAAAGAGTGATGATAATGATGCAATCTGGCGTGGTGGTGGCCCCCTTGGCCCACCTCCTATAGCTCCAGTCGCTGCTGGTAAAGTAGATATAACAAAACTATCACTGTGGATGCCAGTAATGACTCCATCAATCACCGCAGAGGGAAAATTACTATCATTTATGGATACAGGCGGCAAATGATTGCTATCATGGCTAACAACAACAACAACTGATACTATGAATTCTTCCGTTAACGGTATTTACTTGGCACCTGGCATAAAAATAGGATGTTGCTGCGCAGCGGCATATATTTGTTGCGTTACAGGATAAGACTCGAGTGGGTTCACAAACACGCAGCCATATGATATTTGAAGTCTCGTTGAGGATAAATGGCCAACAGGAACCATCCGAGGATATTTTACTTAATTACGATCAAAATCAAATAGCACGCGCATATCATCGCCTGCTGATATTTATGGGACGCGATAAGAATGTAGATACCGGTCTGCAAATATCACAATTGGATTTTAGAAAACTATATCCGATTTTTTACTTTTCGATGGAACATCTTGATTTAACCAGACAATCCGTCGTTGATATACACTTTCGAGCTCGTGTAACTCTTCCGACTAATTCAGCAGGTGATATCACTATCCCTGATTACAGAGCAGTTGCTGTCATTCTCAGTGACAAGTCAATGCTACTCGAAAGCGTTGATGGACGCATGAGGGTAGTTGATGCACCAGTAGAAAACATATAGCGTTTTCCAAAAATACGTAACAATTAGATCAATCTCGTATTAAATAAAATGTCATATAGTCATGTTAGTGTTACGTTGACTCCTGGTCATATTAAAAAAATGCAATCGGATTCAGCTAAAAAATGTGGAACTACGATCTCGCTAAAACACAATCAGATGTCTAGCGGTCAGAATAAATTGTAATTGACAACTCGTCAGATAAAACACTTCAATGATAAAAAGGTGTTCATGATAAAAAGGTGTTCAGATCACTCTCTCTGCGTCCTCGATCAAAGACATGATAAAATCAGGTGGTATTTTCCCCGCTGTTAGCTGCGTTACCAGCGTTGATTGCAGCCGCGGCCCCAGCGGTGGCGAAAGCTGCTGCGTTAGGAGCCGTTGGTACCGCGGCAGGGATAGCACTAAAGAAAGCAAATGGAAAAGGGTACAAAAAAAGAAACGATCAGGAAAGGGTCTAAGGCTACGGGAACTCCTTACTCATGGCACAGCGGAAACGGCCTGAGAATACCAGGAAGAGATTACTAACAATATCGCGAGAACCTATAGTTCCCATGTCAAATTTTGATTTACTCGATGCTGCTAAAAAAACTAGCGATAAAAAACTTTACAGGTGTCTTTATGAGAGATCAATTACCACTACAACCAAACAACGCTGAAAACGGTATCATTAATCTCGATAAAAGCAGCGGACCTGGTACTCACTGGGTTGCATACGCGATTGATCCGCGTGTAATTGTTTATTTTGATTCATATGGATTAGCGCCGCCTAAAGAATTTATGCGTTATATAAACCACTTAAAAATTTCTATCTGGTATTCTACGCTACCAACACAGAAAATGACCGACCCACCAATATGCGGCATAGAAGTATTAAATGTCCTCGATGTTATTTCATCATCGGGAAAACACCCCATAAAACCGTACACGAATATACGAGTAATCGCTTTTTAGAGAGAAACTATATAAAATAACATGATTGATATTTGGGGAAGATCCCTCTCAAGTCTGAAAAAACCCACCACGGAAATATCTGCAACCGGTGACGTAAAAAAATAATCCAAGATGAAATATCTGAGATGCTAAACCTCACAAGTGTTGATCCCAATGAAATAGTCGTATTTCAAGATCGTCAGGGTAAATTGAAAACTAGCAATGTTTCCTTTGATGATATTTTGACAAGACGACGTGACGCAGCAGAAAATACTATCGCGGTTTTTTCCGATCAGGGTAAACTCAAACCAGTTGTACTTGTTTCGATGTTCACAGATAAATTAACATTACTCAGTGATAAATATTCATCGACGACGGAATCATTAAAAACTCTCTATGATAGATTTAAGGCTCAAGTAAATCAATTTGTGGGTTTACAAAAATCTGGTACTGAGGTTCAACTCCCAGTTGCTAATTTCTTTGGGGTTCCACCGGTGACCACATCGAAGCTCACAGAGATAAAAACAGCTATGTTAGAATTAACATCACTACAATCTAAGTATGAAGATCACCTAAAACAATTTTCAACTTTTCGTAAAAACATCGTTGATAAATTTCTTGGAGGTTCATTAGATATGGTCGAACTAAAACTCCCAGATATTAAAAAATCTCTCGATGATATAAAGACTAACGAGGCCATCAAAGATGATTTTCCGAGGATGATAGCAATACTTGAAAAAATAAAGATTTCTCATGAGAAAACCAACAACGTGGTATATACGATCCAACACGGATCATTCACGTGGACACCACAAAATAATACATTAAATATCAACGCAACCGTTAAGGGTATTTGTCGATTAACACTAGTATCACCAACCTGGTTTAATATTTCCTCGTCGAGAAAACCGGGGTCGACAATAACATAGTAACGATCATCGACAAGGATTCAACTGAACGATTCACGATAACAACCACATATAATAATTTGGCTAGGACACCAATAACATGGTACGTGGAATTTGTATCAGATTTAAGTAAACAACTTAATTGAAATTGCTCTGTTGTAATCAATAAACAATGACTACGTTAACTATGTGATCGTCACAGCAGTATCGCTATGATCAAAATATAGAGTTTCAAACTAAACTCAAAACACTCACCGAGGAATACCAAGCAAAGATAAAAAAAATTATCGGCGAAGAATTACGGTTGTTGACGTTACCGTGTACTCGGCATCAAGTGTAATTACCTGAGCTGGTATTATACTATCTTCGGCGACAATGATTACCCCGATAGTTGTTCCAATTTGTTAATCAGCGGCGACAACAATCGCGGGAGCAATTTCAATAATAATAAAAAAAATATCATCGTGTAGTCAGAGTAAACTACAGGATTACATAATCAATTTTCATACGGTGTCAACCGCGTACTCCTTTCCTCGATTATATCGTCCTCCCTCGATGACACATTAATATCCGATAGTGAGTTTTCCGCGATGGTACGTGTTTACGATTCTGTGCTGTCAAAATTAGAAAAACAACACGAATATAACGTCATCGTCGCAAGAACTACTTCAACGAATAACGGGTATGCCGTATATATCTATCAGAGTTCTATAAGAAGAGTGCTAAGATGGCCTGAAATCCCACCGCGTTCTTATCAAAATCTACCAGAACCTAGAAAGTCTGATTATACTTCAAAAAAGGAATCATATCATGATGCAATAATATCGTACGATGGAAATCTTCGAGCGATGGGAATTTTTTTGTGGGTGGATAGAACCAGGTGGTGGATGGTCTCAAGTAATTCCAAGTAGAATTACTGAACATTTCATAAAAATAAAAAATGAATTTGAAATACATAGAAATATACTGCGAGAAGAGCTTTCCAAAGACCCCCCCCCCCCCCCCGAGATGAAATCATCAAATACAAAGAAGTATGAAATCAAATTATCGCTGACATGGAAGTATTTAACTTATGGATTATTCAAACAGTTTTAAATAAAACAAGTTCTAATACAAGAGTAGAATTTGCAAAGATATAATATACGTGTAGAAGATATTCCAGTATTTAAATTTCTTGAGTATAATGTAGACCAATTAAAAAAATCCGTCAGTGACCTCCTCGATGAGTACTTCCCATTGATACTCGCCGCATGGAAAAAAATACAATCACAGACAATTATCCTCAAACATAATAATGACCCAGACCGTGGTGGACGGCATTGCTCCTAATAATGTAAATATATCCTCGGTGATTGCAATAAATCTAGAATGTGACGCCATCGATGGAAGTTACCAAATAAATCTCGAAAGATCAAATCAAGCCCAGCAGGGATATATTTTATATTCGTTTGCACCAACGGCTCCACCTGGATTTTAACAGTTGAGGAACCAACAAATCCATTGTATATGTGATGTCATAATGATTCATTAACGAGAATTAATTTAAGCTCAATGACCAGTCCAATAATTTGATTGACTTGCGGAATGAGACTTTACAAATTAGTCTGTATGTGAAATCGTAAAATGATTTTCGTCTTAAAGGATTTTCATAGTGATTTTATCACCGAAAACGATTTCACAGGTGATTTTATTACCGGTCATTTCCTTTCGATACACATAAAAAATGGAATTTAGATGTATGTAAATTGAATTCTATTTTTAAATCGTTTTGAAAGCGCGGATTTATATATTTGTTCTGCTACTTTTCGTACCGAAGGCATACAAATATCAAAATATTTTCCAGCCACATTCATTGATTGCAATATTCTTTCTTCGTTGGTTTGTATATTGAGTGACTTGACAGGTCTCTTTGCAACTGTTTTAGAAGTACCGGTTCTACCG
The DNA here is from genome assembly GCA_030141615.1 of Unio pictorum. Taxonomy (NCBI): domain Eukaryota; kingdom Metazoa; phylum Mollusca; class Bivalvia; order Unionida; family Unionidae; genus Unio; species Unio pictorum. The sequence goes on along the minus strand of JARLTB010000219.1, from coordinate 4,922,230 downwards.
CGTTTGGTATTTTCACGTTGTGTGATAGCTTGTAGGTTCTCCAATTTGTTATTTGTAAAATCCGAATCAATATGATCAATCACAAGACCATCTTTTATCAATCCATCAAAACAATCATATACGATTCTGATTTCTCCCAGCATTAAATATAAGATATCTTTGATTGTTTGATATTTCCTACTGGTTTCTTCAATCTGCGGTGTCTGACAATACCATCACGAGATGCGTCATAATCGATGATCACGGGATGTGGTTGAAATTCGTGGTTCATTTATATACATATATATTATTTGTCTAATTAATTATTTAGTTTAATTATTATTTATTGAAAATGTATCAATGTAGTCCTGAGGTGTTCTTATGATTTTGTCCTTGATGGAGTCAGGGATTGAGTCAGGATTGGAGTTGATTCGTTTATCATAATAGCGCTTAAGTTCCCTGTATCGCTTACCACCACAATTGAGACACAGCTGAGATATTCCTCTCACCCCAACCCCACATCGTATACAGGGTAACGGACTTACACTTCCACGTCGGACACTTTGTAAATTATATCCACATAATTCCTTTCTGCATGATTTTTTTTAAAAACGGTTACTGATCCTATCATAAGCCACTTACAATGAATTCAAGCGTGATGGTGCATCTCACTATTGGTCAATATTTCGAATTGATGGTAGTGTTGATGCCACCATGAACGACGAAAGAGCAGCAGTGATAATCTCGCATCTTGACCAGAAAAAGTATTTTTTTAGAGTGAAATTCATTATCCGTTCAGAAACAGGAAATTGGAGTATACGCGACAAATTCGATCCCATCCTGAAAGATAACAGGACTGTCACTGTGAGTCAGGATTCCAAACTAGGAATGCTGACTGGAATTGACAAACCATATTACGAGAGAGCTTATCCCGTAAACACGGTTGTTTATGGGATCTATCTGATAAATGACAAACCGAGGATTGAGAAATTAAAACCCATGAAACTGTCGTTGAATTGTGTAGCCGAACGAATAATAGAGCATTTTACAAATGCGCTGCGTGGAAACAAATTGGCGGATCAAAGACGTAAAAGATAAACGAATGGGGTTTATCAGTTAAGGAGAATGGAGCTACAATTCAAAATGTGTTCGCGTTAGAGCGGATACTAAAATTTCCAATAGCCCTAGCGACAGTAACAGGCGAGATATTGTATGAACCAAAATATAAATCGAGAGGATATCCAATCAAAATTATTGACCATAATGAACACGCGTGGACCTCCGCGGTAGCAATATTTGCGCGAGAAAAAACCATAAAATATCTACCCGCGGAATTCTCCGGAGAAGAAATCTCTGAGAAGAAATTATTTGATTTTATTTACGAGTTAAGTAAAAACGATCCTGTGTCAGTGTGGTTACTTCACAGTTTTGAAGACGATCAATTTGTAAGTCCCAACGGCGAATATATCGTACTGAAGCTCTTCACGACGAGATGAGAAAACTAGCTCGTGGTTTGTCAACGGAACACGACGAACAATTACTAACAAACTGTTTTACAATTCCGTCAGTTGCAGCTCATTTCGTGAGAATGAAAAATCTATGGAAACCAACAAGAACTGAATTTCTTTCAGCTGTCCAAGCAAGTTGTGTTAAGCCTGGCCACGGTGGATTATGGAGTACAAAATATGACTCCAAAAGTGTTATTTCGGTTGATATGGTTCCGTGTTATCAAGGGAGTTTTCTCGGATATGGAGAATGCTCTGAGTATTTTAAAAGATTTGGGCATCCTATACACGAAATGACCCGTGTTGCAATTAATGGGCCACTACCCGATTATGATCCAACTGGATTCGCTCGTGTGGTATCATTTGAATTCGCTAAAGGACTTCATCCGTGTTGTTATGTTTGGTTTGGTAGACACATTTCTAAAAAAACATTGGATGCCAATAGTGTTATTACGGTATATGATTGATTCTATAATACTGATATCACTGATTGTCAGTGAAGCAATTATATCATATCGGGCGCAGACTGAAGTTTGGTTACCACAACCCGATAGTCTAGATAGTATAATTAGCGAAAACAAAAAACAATTTCCTGATCTCGACGAAGAATATATCATTAGGTGGGTCAAAAGAGATCCTTGAAGTTAGAAATAAACAAGCAAAAGATCTCGGTAGAAGAATAATTGGTAAATTCACTCAGGGCAGAAAAAAATATGACCACAAGCCATATTCTTCGCAATTAATTATAGATGATGCTGAATACGATTTTATAATCATAGATACAACATCTAGAAGTATATATGTCAATCGTAAGGACGCTTTCTTGTCCGATGGAACAAAATTCGGTACAATTGTTACCTACAACGACGGATATAATCCTCAGCGTACGTATTTAAGGGTGTCTATGCTGGCTTATGCTTCTATCAATTTACTTTCGATGATAAATAGATTTCTTGAATTTGCGGTCAGGGTAGCCACTGATTCATTTTACATAGATGTAAAACACAGTGAAGCAGTGACTGAATTTACAAATTCCGACGAGTGTTGGGGATCATGGAGAATTAAAAAAGAAATATTTCGTGATTATTCTAAATCAGCAGATGTGCGATCGAATTATTTCTAGGGAAATCAAACATGATTGTGCTAACACCAACATACAGACTTGCAAGAGAGATGATACAGCGAGGAGTTAATGCTTGCACTTATCACAGCTTCTTTCGATGGAAAGGTGACGAATGGACTCCTGATCTAATGGGCGAGAAATATATTCCTGAAATCCTCATTTGGGACGAGATATGCACAATGTCGTTAGATGTATTACAAAGGTTTCTCGATTGGCTATTGCTAGCGAATACAGCTGTAATAATGTGCGGCGATCACGGTCAACCACCACCAATTAAAGGGAAATCTCCACATGATTGGCTGAAGAATTTTGTAGACTATTATGAAGAAATTAGTACTGATCATACATCACTTGATCCAGAATTACGTGAGTTTAAGAAACTAGTCAGATTACAACTGGATAGAATCCAGTGTGAAATAACGCGTGAAATAATTCAGAAACCCCATTAAATGATTTTTGGGAAGCGTGGAGACCAAACGATTTGATAGTGGTAAGTAGAAAGATAGTCAGAGACACACTTCAAGGGCGGTTGTTTAACAAACATAAAGAAAAATTCGCAACACTTCCAGTGCCGCAGTGTTATAGACCCAAGGAAACACGAAGACAGAATATCAAAGTTGATATTCAAGGAGAGACTGAGAAGCAGATTCTCGTGAAAAATAATATTATGTTGGTTGATATCAATGTTGTCGAAGATGCATTGCGTGCTGATAAATCCCCATGGAAGCTAGGATACGCAGCGACGATACATTCTTCGCAGGGATTGATTATATCCAATACGATTGTTTGGATCGTAGATGACCGCATCGAGTGGTCAAATCTAGTTTACTTAGCAGTATCCAGAGTACGAAAAATAAATCAACTTCGAAGAATTGTTTTAGATGCTAAAGACACCACAATCAGTGATATTGTCAGCGTTCACATAATCAGAAAAAAACTATCTGGTTATAAACAACAGGATAAAAAAAATAATAGAAAATTTGACATTGATGCTGAATTTATAATTACACTTAAACAACAACAGAATAATCACTGCGCGAGTTGTAATTGTATAATGCGTTGGTGTTGGTCGGATAAAGATCCTCGCCAATTTACTGTAGACAGAAAAGATAGCAGCGTAGGTCATACCAGAGATAATGTGATGTTGACTTGTCTTGAGTGTAACAGACGCAGAGGTGCTAGTTAACACCACGCGGTAGTAATTGAGTATCCTCAGGTATCACTTGTAATTGTTCACGAGTAAATCTCCGCCGAGGAGCAGTTGAATCCAATCTATAGATTGCTGGTCTACCCGTGGATCTCGTTATGTTAGATATTTTATGTGTGGTGACACTCCAAATAGGATCAGTAGCTCTTTTTGTACCGCCTTCAAGCCCTGCTGGTTCATATAAATATCTCACAGTGACATTACCGAGTATTGGTTGTTTTGAAAAATCATTTTGTGATTTTACGGGTATATACTTCTTTTTAATCGCGTTGCTAGGTTTCATATTAATTGTTCGAGTAATCTCATTATTTAGCGCGGTAATTACACATGGTAAATCTCTTGACCCATTTACGAGATCGTTTATCCTGAATAAATTCCTTCGCGTATTGATATCCAAATAACCGCTCAGCAAGTGTCCGATTAAATCGTTCAACAATTGCCTGATCGCGATGTAGTGCAGTATGTCCTCGTCTGATGGTGACATTATGATGCTTCATTGCTGATAACACTGTACCCTGAAATTCCCTACCAGGATCAACCTGAAGTAGATTTGGCCACTGCAGTGGACTCCGTCGATAAATTCTTTCAAACGCAGAAGCTACTTCAATTGATGATCTTGTCTTTAGCGGCTCAGCTTGTTTGTATCTACTCGCAACATCAACTATGGTTAGCGCATACTTGTAAACACCATCATGCGGCAGAAATAGTATATCAGCTTGATGAATCTTATTAGGGACGCTGACTTCAAATGTGAGAAGTTAATTTGTTTAGGCGGTGGTAGATAAATCTGCCATATCGCCTGTTTAGATAACCAATCCGCTGCAGTGGTATTTTTCAACTTTGCGGCGCTAGCGAGCTTACCGATTGCTGATTTACCCCTCCAGTATCCTCTTGGAGAATAATAAATAGATTCCATGGTGTTATTACTTACCATTAATTTACTTTTCATCGCCGATTTTATCAACCATGAAGCTAATTTTTCTTTGAAGGATTTATCAGTGATAGAATTCAACGCATGAATCAATTTCACATCTGCAATATGTCAGTACTGCAGATTACTGCTTTTATAAGCAACATCATGATCATGACATGCCTTATCAATAGCGTTTATTGGATATTCGCCGGGTCGGGGTTGGTTTTTATCATCGAGTCGGATATCTAGTCTGGTTCCGGGTCCACAATAACTATACCCTGGAAGATGTTTTCCTCCCGGATATTTTGCCCATGGTGTTCCCGGTAATTTTACTAACTTGTCTGCAATATCACCTCCCCCTTTTTTAAAAATAAATCTAATTTTTTTTTTATACCGCATCGTTTACACTTGCCAGTGATAGCTTCTCTGTTATTTTTAGTTGTGGTAGGTGTTGGGTCAATTGTTGGTGTACGCGTCCTACATTTCACACAATATAGATCCATAATTTTTTTTATAATAACATGATTGTAATTGATTTTTCGGCGACAAAAACACGAGAACCAGTTAAACATCATGCAGCGCTACCAAATTCTATTCGCATGATTATAATCGGACCATCTGGAAGTGGCAAGACACAATTGTTACTTAATTTAATAACGAGATGGATGAAATGGGATAAATTGTATTTGGTAGCCCCAAGTGTAGACGATCAGCGATGTTACGAGGTGCTAAAGGATTTTAACGAGAAAGCAAAATCGGAAATCGATGAGGATATTATTAAATTTATAACCGATATCGAGGAAGCACCGAACATTGATGTTATTGAGGGAAGTATTAACAATTTAGTCGTATATGATGATGTCATGTTAGACAATCAAAAAAAAATCCCGCTAGGACTTTTTCCAGAGGTAGACATAAAAATACTGACGTGATATATGTCACTCAACGATATACACAAATACCAAAAGTGATCGGAGATAACTGCAATATTCTTGCTGTATTTAACGGAGTTGACACTCATACGCTACGAAATATTCACCAGACCTGGTGCAGTGGAGATATGAATTATAATCTCTTTAGAAATTTCTTTAGTCACGCTCAGTCAATCCCACATGGAATTTTAACGATAAATCTGCATGACCCTAGATCAAGATATCGTGTTGGACTTGATAAAATATTCGGTTAAAACCAAGCAGCAAGAAATATAGATAGAGAATTTTTTTCTAGTTTGTCTGAATTAGTTTCGATTTCCGTAGAAATATGACAAACCTATCTATCTATCTATGTATCCCTCTCTCTCTCTCTCTCTCTCTCTCTCTCTCTCTCTCTCTCTCTCTCTCTCTCTCTCTCTCTCTTGTTTACTGGTTTGTCTGAATTAGTTTCGGCCTCCGTAGATGCCTTATTTTAGTTGAAAAACCTTTCTGTGTATAATTCTCTCTCTCACCTCAGTTTCGGTCTATCCACGTTTCTTTTCGGTCTGTAGTAGTCTGAATTAGTTTCGATTTCCGTAGAAGCCTTATTTTACTTGAAAAACCTGTCTATGTATAATTCTCTCTCTCTCTCTCTCTCTCTCTCTCTCTCTCTCTCTCTCTCTCTCTCTCTCTCTCTCTCTCTCTCTCTCTCTCTCTCTCACCTTGTTTACTTTAAGTGGTTTCGGTCTGTCCACTTCTTCTACTACTAAATGAGAGATTAGGCTGCTACTACCTATTAACGTATGATCGTGGGGAGTGTAACGTCACCCTCTTAGTAAGACGGGTAGTTAATTTGATTTAGGTACGTTTTCTAGGGAATAACTTCGCTCCATGTTATGACCCGGCATGTGAAAAAATAGAATATCAACAGAGAACCGGGCAAAAATTATTGGCAAGAGGTAATGCAATACGAGCCCCGTTTAGACAAAAAACAAACAAACAACAACATAAATTTAATCAAACACATTAATAGTGATAATTTCAAATCAATCTGGGTTATATAAACTGGATTTAATAGCAGTGTCTAATTTGGATTTATTTCATCATCATAACGAGTGGTGAAAAGAGAGCAATGTAAACGACTGATTGCATCATCTTCCTCTCAACCGTGTTCCAACGTTTCCTATTTCTTCGAGTCTTTCTATTCCGACTGCCTCATCCTTGTCGGACTTCACTCGTCACTTCTTTTTTTCCGGACTTCACTGAAAACTGTTTCATTAAAGAACAAAATTATCCCTAAAACGCTAAATGTACCACTTTCTAGATTTACATAAAATTCCTTCATTTACTATACTCAGAACACCACCTATCCAGACACTGCGTAAAGTCTAAGTTAGTACCATGCTCCTTACTTCACAGCGACGGGTCATACATTACCACGTGACCTCTATATCGAACATATACCATATGCTACTACATGTTCATTTACTATTGCATATAATACACCTACAAGACTACTTAAACATTACAAAAGGAAATATAATATAATAGTTAATTATCGTTTTGCTTTTAACATACACGAATTGTCTTGCAAAGAAAGCAGTATGCTTATAAATTCAGAAAAAAACGAAAGCCCTCCTAGTTAGAACAGAACAAAAATATGCAAGGCAAGATAGCGATAGACTCTTAAGTCCTTTTTGGCAATGCGAACCTTAATGTGACCTGTCATGATAATATTCGTATTTGGATAACCAATCAATCTGACTTAGTAGATTCACATTTTTCGAAGAATGTTTATTCTTATATTTAGTTATTTAGCAAAAGTAGAATATTCATTCCTTTTCATTTTTCAGTCATATTTTTTAAAATAAAAGTTTCATCCAGCCAGATTTGGACTATTGGAATAATGATTTATTTTGGAGTAATGTGTCAAATTTTTAACGAAACATTTAGGAATCCAAGAGAGGGTTAATATGAGATCTATGAATAAACAAGATCCAGAACACAACGAATTTTATAAATATTTTATAAATACAAACCCAAATATTCCTTATAAAGACTAATTTGCTTGTCTATGAAGCTGTTCTGGCGGATATTGGACCCGCGACCCTTTGATTGCGAGTCAGACGCTCTAACAAATAAAAGATTGCAGCTCTCCCAGTGTACACGAATGCTAGCTCTGTGTTTATTTTTCTGTATATACCTTTATAAAATATATATGAATATCACCATTGTAGTTTGATAGTATGGATAATTGGACAGAAATAGTTAATGTGCTTACTTTGTTGTCTAAGACACGAATTGTTGAATTTACCACACACAAATATTTCTTTAACAGCACTCTGAGTTATATACCTTAAGACCACAATAAATGATCGTCACTATTTAACATCAGTTAATGATTTCCAGAAATCGATAAGTACCGATTGATAACACATTTCGTAAAGCTTTTCTTTGGACCTAGGATTATTATATACTCAGTGGACCAATGGATATAAATTTGTCATGCAAGCACAAAAATAACATTACCATCGTAATTTTTTAAAGATCTCTCTCTCTCTCTCTCTCTCTCTCTCTCTCTCTCTCTCTCTCTCTCTCTCTCTCTCTCTCTCTCTCTCCGAACGCATCGAATTTGTTAACACGCACATGCTTTTGTGGAGGTATCTGATTTCAATACTGGTGGAGGAAACTGTTGAAGATCTTCCACTATGCAATCTCCTTGACAAAGGGATAATAATATGACCTGAATCAGCCAGCTCGGTTTGAGTCGACTGAAGATCTGGCATTGAAAGGCAGAGGTTAAATATTGGAAGAGAAACCATGAATGGGGCACGAACTTAGTATGAAAGAACTTGAATGAGAAAATGTCAGATATTAGAAAGATGTGGGTGAAATATAATTACTGCCTCGTTTTCAAAGTGAAACTGAGAATTATCAAGTGAAGGAAGACATTTTAACAATTCTTGCTGAAGTTTAGGCGGTGAATGACTTGGCTTAGTGTCGTGAAGAAGTTTGAAACCTGCAACTTATAACTCAGCTAACACTGACAGTGATTAGGAAAGACTTGGTTCAAAATAATTACAGAATTTAAGGAAAGAAAATCACCTTTAAACCGCCATTAGAAGGCCATTCATGGTCGACCTGGCAGTTGTAGAAATAGATGGTACTGATACCAGAATTTACAGCGGATGCTTTATTAGAAGTGGATCACGCTACTATTTTTGCAGTGAAACGCGTTTGAGGATTCAAAAAAATTCTGAGGATTCAATGAAAGCTCAAGAAAAAGCTATGCAAACTTGTGGCGTGAAACCACTAAGCTTGAGAGAAAATAGCCATGAGGATCCCAAATAGCAAATTAAACTTAGTGATATTTCCTCGGTTAACGCTGAAAAATTGCATTTCAAAAATAGGACCCAACTTTGGATAATACATACAGTTTACTATATATCCAACGCAAGGAGGCGTAATTTGTCAATGATGAAATATTACAACAAGGGCTGATAAATCCATCATCATTGCCTTATGCATCTCTGACAGTACTGGTGAGCAAAAAGATGGAACACTGAGAATATGTCTCGGCTACCACAACATTATTATGATTATTTTATTAGATGCATATCCAATTCCACACAACGATAATTATTTGAAACACTGATATATACCAAATATTTGAGCACATTGAACCTTTCGAAAGGTTACATTGAAGTTCTACTTAGTAACAACATTCAAGAGAAGTCAGCATTAATTGCACCATTTGGCTTGTCTGAACTTACATTTACCTCAATCGGTATGAAAAAGAGCTCCTGATACGTTTTTCGTTGTTGCAAAACGTGAAGGAATGTCGCGTCATATTTAGATGATCTCGTTGTATCTAGTACGTCGTGGGAGAAACATCTGGCCTTGCAGATGAATTTATCAGTTAGGCCAACTAAGCGCGAACTGCGAGCAAATCAGCTGTACTGCTTGCGTAATGTAGTTTGAAATGGCATCATCAAACTCGACCTTAGAAATGTAGTTGCATCATAATTGGTGAGACAGATTTAGCTAATCAAAAGGGAGTGACGTATTTCCATCGTCTGGATTACTGAATCCCTAGTTTACCACCAGAAGGCAGTGATGTAATTCCATCGTCTGGGCTATCAATTCATACCCTACCACCAAAAGGGAGCGGCATCTTTCCATCGTCTGAGCTATTGAATCCATTGCCTACAACCAGATTTAGTGCCGTTTTCCCATCGTCTGCGCAATCGAATCCCTGGGCTTATCACCAGAGGGAGTGACGTATTTCCGTTGTCTGGGCTATTGAATCTCTGGCCAACCACCAGAAGGGTGTGAAATCTTTCCATCGTCTGGACCGTATAATCCCTGGCCTGCAACCGGTATGGATTGACGTCTTTCCAGCGTCTGAGGTATCGAATACCTGACCTACCACAAGAATGAAAGTGACTTCTTTCCAGCATCTGGACTATCAAATCCACTGCCCTTCCACCTGAACGGATTAGCATCCACAATAAAACCAGAAAAAAGTCACTCACCTGGCTACATCAAGTCATGGACAAGAACTAACGTCTGGTCTTGTGCCTTCCAGTCAGACCGTTAAAATTTATTAACGGAAAGACAATCTTCAACGTCAACTGACCTTAAAGAATATGTAAATAAGTTCGCTTGGGACAATATAATCTGATCTCGAGTTTCTGGTACTGACTTGTGAAACTTTTTATACTCGTGTATTTATTTCTTATATTATTTAATGACATTGTTTTAATTTATATCAGTCCAAAATACCAAATTTTTGATGAAATTGTGTTTCATTGCGGATATTAGCAGTATCAAATAAAATGTAAACAGAGTAAATTTAAATGAGGATTTTAAAAGGATCGAAAAAAGATTCTTGTTTCTGTGGGACATACATTCTTAATATTAGGTCGAAAATTACTTCTTAAGAGTTTTCTGTGAACGGCCTGGGTGGGGGTGTTAGGATGCTGTTATTAAAGAGTTATAAAGACACACATTTCTAGCGTAAATGTTGGACACGTATGATGCAGTTTCACCCTAGTTGCAACCTGGACAGAGCTTTGTTCGGTGATTGTTTTTTTTATATCAAATACCAAACTGTCTCTATGAACTTTTGAGAGCATGTCTTTCAAATAATTACTATCCTATGGGTGACAACAATATCCGAATTTTTACCAATACGTTATGTAGTAATTAGCAAGAAGTAACAATTATAGGTACTTGTTTGAATTACATTTTTTGGAGCTCCTGCAATCATCCTTTTGATGGAATTAAGCTTCGTCATTTGTCGTTTTGAAAAGTTTAAGATCAATCTTACTTTTACTTTACAATGCAATCGGCAGGTATCTTACTTGCTTGTGTCCAAATTCATTCCGCATATTATAGGCAAACGGTTAAAAACTATTAATCTTCGTTTTTGTTGAACTAATTGCGAATATTGAAATGATTACCAAAAAGGTTTAAAAAAGAAAAAGACTCTTTCAGTTGAATAATGTAATTACCTGTTTAAAAGCAAATTACATGCCCCCTTTCTGTGCTATCTGGGTGCTGTACATCGTCTGTGTAATGACATTTAAAAATCTAATTTACGGCTCCACCTTAATGTCCTCATCGTATATTTGAAGGTTTGACAACTTACTCGATGACTTGCAAATTATCCTAATACTCATATGACCGCGAATTGTAAAATTAAAAAAAGGAAAAAACAAAACACTTTTAATGTGACTCCCATTTGTGTATGTAAACAGCAGTGGAGATCAAGTTGTTAGCACCATGTGAATAGAGGGCTCAGCGTGGGGTATTGCCGACGCAAGGATGCAGGTACAGTCGAGTCGCTATTCATTGCTAGACAAAAAGGAGGTGTGAGAGATCTTAGATTTTCTCTTTCTTCAATACCACCAGCTTACAGTGAAATATTTAGTAGCTACGCAAAGAACCGGGTTATGGTACAGGGAAAATAGATGTCCGACTGAACTCTATGGTGCACGTTTTAATGGCCCTGGTAGTGTTCTCCAGTCAAGGACTCTATCGTAAATCCGTCATGTACTTTTACCACCGTGAACAATGACTTGGCAGTTTTCAATACTTAATATACCGGGTATTTTTAGTTACCTAAATAATGCCGTGCGTTGGGATATAAGCTCGTCTAGGCTGCATTTAGTGTGGAGTCACGAATTCCTCACCTTCTCCGATATACAAACACTTTGAAAGCAGTTATAGGGACACTTTAGTAGTGTCTTTGTATCAAATGGTATTTGTGACCTCTTTCGTCAGGGCTCGATCGTTTGCAATCGCCCACCTGTTATTGACAGATTAAGACGTGGAAAAGCGTCTTATGATAAAGTTGCTCTCTTTCTAATCACTAACACTGACCCAATTTACCGCACAACGAAGGTATTCATTTTTAGCGCCTTTTTGGTGCATCGTCATATTCTCCTCTGGATGTATGTATTTTATCAGATTCAACCCTTCCGTAAGCATATCCTTTGATTGCGTCATATATATATATATATATATATATATATATATATATATATATATATATATATATATATATATATATATATATTCGAGACACTCAACAGGAATGAATGCAATGCAGACGACAATAACACTGACCAGTTTCTAAGGTTTATCATAATGAAAAAGTCACATTATGATTGTAGCGTTTGCAAGGGTTGAGGTGGGGTACATCCAATATATTAATTAAAATATTATGGAAGTTTCACCCTGGCTCGTGATGTTATAAAGTTAAATTACTGACGAAATAGATGTACAGCTCTGAGCCCCCAGTCAGCACTGCCGACGGTTAAATTATATAGAACACGAAGATGAAATTCAAAATAATAACAATTTCATAAAGTTGATAATTTTAAACGATAAACTCAGTCACTCGTCTTTCAAGTGACAGCCTACTTCATCCTGTGATTTACAGTGTGAGTTCCATTTTCTACTGGCCTTTGGTTCTACTCATCTCTTTATTTCGTTCCTCCGGCTCCTCCTGGACTTAACCTCTCCCGACTTCTCTCCTTCCTTCTCTTTTCTTCTGTCTCTCTATCGGAGACTACTGGGACAACTGTCACTGGTCTGTCCCTCGAAGCTTCCTTTAGAAGCTGCACTTAGAATCCTGTCCTAAGATTTGTCACCGCCAATAACGCATGGCTGATCGGAGTTTCTATCTTCTTGCAATCTTCTAACGAACTACAGCGAGCTAAATCTTGCTGGCAGGTCTAAGTATATCATATTTAGCCAAATTAGGGTCCCGTCCCTATCTCGATTCTGACTGGGTAGCGCTGTGGCTCTGTCCAATCGACTAAGCGACCAATTCAACCTGGCTGTCAGTCTGCGGAACAAGAAGATAAGGCACGTCCACTCCTTCGGGCAACTTTTTTGATCTGCACAAGCGCTTCCACACCAAGGTGATTATTGCGCTTCTGAGGCCTTGGTCGGGCTTCCCACCCTAGCCACGTCAAACTTACGTAAGGGTCATGTTTAACTTTAAACAATGGCTTGTCCGAATTACTTTGATTATACATGTTTCTATACTGTTCTGGGTCGGTTAAAACGTGACAATGATAGTAGTCAGCTTCTTCAGGCGTGTTAAGATCACACTGAGGTTAATCAGATAAAAAAATTGGTTAAATGTATCGCTCTAAAAATACGTGTACTCAGTGAGACTGAATATCGTTGCAAATTGATCAACCAATATACTATTTATTTAAAAGACAATGATTTTTAATAATAATAATAATAATAATAATAATAATAATAATAATAATATCATTAACAACAACAAAATAATATTATGAAGTTTATTCAGGGTCGGCCAGGTGCGCATGTTCCTTGAAATAAATAATTATATTAATTTTCATATTAAATGTTTGCTCATTGAAATTCTCAGTAATCTACCAACATTATATTTTATGATCAATCCAGTTTATCCTTCACATACACCTGTTGTCTTATAGGCATGGAGGATAGTCTGGGATCCGTGTGCTTTTTGGAATAGAAAAGTTATATCCAACCAACTTTGATTGTAGCGGCCTAGCTGCAAAGGAGAATGTAACGTTAAAAGTCTATATGTTTAACATTGGGCGTAGGTCTAGGGATCATTGGGATTAAGATTGTGGGACTTTGTAGAGTATGGGTATTTATGTGGATCTCATACATTTAACATTATGGATCGCTATATGACACTTAATGACAATCTAACAGAAGACACATTAACTATGATGACACAAGGCCCCGCCAGCATCCATAGCCCTGTCATGGGGATACCATGTGACCCTCATGAATTTAAAATGTTACAACTACGTAGTTATTTTTTATAGCTCAGTATAGGGGAGTAAAAAACGATATCCCATCACAACTAGTTAAAATATCGCATCATGCCTAATGTGCATGCGCTCATACAATTTTAAAAACTATGTATATGTTCACTTTCTACATTAATACTTAAAATTATTTTGAGAAATCCAAAATTATTGCAAGAAAATTGATATTAACAAAGTATTAAAACAAAAATAACTGTTGAAACAAAACATTTTAAACAAATACATACATACATACATACATACATACATACATACATACATACATACATACATACATACATACATACATACATACATACATACACACATACATACATACATACACGCATACACGAATATAGAGAAGTTAGAACTGTTTTGTAGTATCCTACTTAGATATCTATCTGGATCCATGAAAAGGGAAATTAGGTTGGTTCTGGGAAGAGCATTTTATTTTAAGGATGGTTAGTGTCCTCATCTCCCAGGCCAGATCCACATCAGAAACAGAGAGGCGTAAGTGAGTCTGATTTTCTCACTGACCGAATCATCAACCTTCGAGATAATCTCCTCTGGTTGTGATTGTTGTTGTTGTTTCTGATTCTTAAGCTGCATGTTCCACTACTGGAACAAGAACCACTGATCATCACTGGGTTGCTGCAGCCCTTTCTGTTCATGTTCTTGTTCTTTATGTAACAGCAGCCATCTCCTGATCTCAAACTCATTCTGCTTTCTATCCTTTCATTCGTTTCCGACGTCCATTGCTAGTTGTTTTGCCATTCTAAAATCAAAGCTAATGGATTTGACAAATATTTCTTTCCTTGGACGTAGCACTAGTTCCTCTACCCAACATATGAAGTGCTCAAAATCGATTAATTTCACCAAAATCACAGTTCAGCGTTTGCTACATGAGTTCGGGTTCTCTTCGTTGTTTGGCTCGGTCCGATCGTTGAATAATTTTCCCGGCTTTTTTCATTCTGATGTGTCATTCTTGTTGGCATATGTTCGTTCTCCGACGATGGCACGGGATAAACACATATGGTCTTGAGAGTTGTTGGATTGGACGAGGCTACGCTTGATGGTGCGTAGGCCGTCCACCAATATCACCTTTTTGCGTCTGTTCTCTTGGGGAAGAGACACGTAGGTCATGAACAATGTCTCTTTTTCCATCGGTGATGTGAAACATGTAGTTGGATTGCCGCACGTTTTGAATCTTATCGATGACTTGGATGATGTCAGTTCGGTCGAGCTGCTAAACTCGATCCAAACGGGGGACATCAAACTGTCGTCTGTATCTTAATCTCTTCTCCTTTATCCGTGGAATGATGTGATCGTTCCATCTTGACTGAAAAATGTCAAATGACTAAATTTTAAACGCTATGGGTCCATATATCAATGTCAGGCCAGTGGCTTCCCTATATAAAGGGTTAGTGTCTTCCCTTCCAGTATTCATTTCACTCTCAAACTGACCAGAACGATGGAAGAGCTAACACAGATCGAACCTCTAATCACTTTTGCGAGGTGTCATACAAAAGTTTTCTTCAGACATGCAGAGGGACTACTCCCCTCCTTTATAGATAAAAGTCAAGCTACTTGCTCTATCTGTCAGAGGAAAGGGCATTGGGCTACATAATGTTCAGACCTTAAAAAGCAAGACAGGTGTCAGAAGAAACAAACGTCCAGATACCTGTTATCATTGTCAAGAGAAAGGACATTGGTCTTCAGACTGCTCAATTGTCCGGTAATCTTTTTCCAAGCGAGACAGTTGTTGCGGAATGATTTGTCCGGTTGCAGGTTTTCTTGGTGTCTATTTATTTGTTAAATGGTTTGTGTGTTTTGTTTCTGCTTTTTTTTGGTGTTTTCCTTTAGTTTAGTGGTCCTTGGGCCTAATCGATCGTTCATCCCCACCCAATACTTTAATTTAGGTAGAAATGTATTATTGTAGATCTGGAAATTATTCTCTTTTCTGGGTAGATTTATGCAAAAATTTTCTTATTTCTTATTCTGACTTATTTTTAACTCTAGGCATTTTATTTTCCATTCTTTGGTTAAATGGCTTTTTCAGGTTTTGGCCGTGTATTGATTGATACTCGAGATCGGTACCTGAGCATCAATTGCTTGTGCCAGTTCTAGTGCGAGTTCTCTTGTAACTTTGGCTTGTCGGCATGTGCGACTGTTTGATTTGTACTCCATCGCGTAGAATTTAATATTTGCGATAACCGCTGTTTTCTGCCACCAGAGCAAGCCTTAGGAGGAACATGTGCAGCGAACGCACTCGTCCGTCTTCCTCAACCCACATAATCATCACAAGTCTCTTGACTTAGTGTGTCCGTTGAGGCACTGTGCTGCTGAACATCTGACCAGTTCCCTCCACTTGTCTCGATCGTGTGCCAATGCCCGTGTCTTCGCAAAACCTTTCCTGGTCTATTCTGTGATCACTCCACTTTTTCTGTCCACCTCTCCTTCTGCCACTTTGGACACTGCTCTGCAGTACTGTTGTGGATAGACTGTTGACTCTAGTGACATGGCCATGCCATTTCAGCTTTCTTCTTTTGACAGTGCTGAGGAGGTCTTCATATTGGCCTACTTTGTGCCTGATGGTGTTACGCACTTCTTCTTTTGTGATGTAGTCCATGTTAGAGATGACAAGAATGGTTCTGTAGCATTCCAATTCAAGTGCCTGGATTCTTCGTGGTAAATTCTGCTGTCAGGGTCCAAGTCTCACATGAATACAAAAGATTGAGATGACTAGTGCTCTCAATAGTCTGATTTTAGTTTTCAGACATATATTATTGTCTCTTCAGATGGGTTTTAGCTTTGATAACGCTTCCGATGTTTCTGCTTCTCGTGACAACATTTCTGCAGTAATAAAATGAGGCGGAGAAAATGACCTCATATCTATAGGACATGCTCCATTATACTTAAGATCCCCATACAATCTAATATATTGGACCTGGTACTGAAACTTACTGTCTCCGTTTCAGTTAATACCAAGTGTTTGTTATTCGCCAAGTTAATGTCGTGAGAAGCAATTGGAATTATGAATGCTGTCCACTTCTGGCTAGAGCTTGAGCAGAAAGATATATTAATTATATAATAAGCAAGCTTGCATGTCCAGTATTTTATTATCTAGTTCTGTTCATTTGATAACATAATTCAATTTGCAATATCACAGGGTAGCGTAAATGTGGGGCTTGATTTGTATCATTCTGGCGGGTCCCAATGGATTTACGCGCGGGTCTCTCTGTGAGTATGGCAGTTGGAACTAAACTTTTAAACAATTTATATATTAACGTAATTGTTTTCCTCTCGCTTTAAAATTACTTTCACAGTATAGATATACTCTTTTTAAATTACTAACGAGCAAAGCCCCTGTAAACTCAGATAGGTCTAATCGGCCAAAAGTCTGCCCTGCTTTGCAATATAAATATTTTTTTGCGAACAGTACTTGCCTAATTAAATTAGCGTTTTTAAATGAGACTTGATTTATAAGGCTTTCTCAAAAATTATTCCTAAAAGAGATGTTACGGAAGTCAAGGATCTTTTCTAAAGTAGAGATTTTTTTCTTCTAAATGCTGATAGTACGGTCGGTAATTACGGTTGTGCAATTACATAAATGTTTGAGCATATTTAGTTCAAGTTTAAGATTAGTTATTCTTTTCTCTTTTCGTAGCAATCGTTTCCAATCTCGGAGGAGAAGACTTAATTGTATTTACATAATAATTGCATTGACTGGGGGCATCTCCGTCTTGAATTCATTGGTTAGGACCCCTTCCCTCCATTTACATGTACTTTGGAAAAGCTAGTGGAGCAAGTCAACTTCCCGCCAAAAAAGTATCTGGTCTGCTTGTTTGTTTTATTCACATGATTCATCGCTGATAACTGGACATACACCAGAATTCATTTTACTATATGTTCTCTACATTTATTTCCTAGCACTGACCCTTCGACTGTGTGACAATTAATTTAAATTATATGTTAATCTAAAATACCTTCAAAGATGACTTAACGGTGAAGTTCTTGTTAAACGTTCACAGGCATTTTTTGAGAGGATGCAGTGTAAACAGAGCAGCATGTAAACAGAACACAGATCTCACATCCGGATCATCACCAAGGCCTTTATTACTCACTGTACAGTGTCACCATAATACACACATACAACCACTATCTGACCACATATTCTCAAGAAGAAACAATTCCACCCATGTGTACACACCAGCAAGATACTTACGCGCCTCTTCTGGCAATCGTAAACTCATTATTCCCTCTTTAAAAACAAAGTCATAAGGACATCGGTCTTTTGCATAACAGGGCCCATCAACGTGCAATGTATTTCCCAGTAAATCAGACACAAAGACACAGCGATCCCTTTCAAGAGTGCTCTTAAAAGTCACTTTTTTCAACTACAAGAACAAATTTAAAGCACTAAACACTTTTTGGATTACTACTACTACTACTACTACTACTACTACTACTGCTTTATTTATAGAGGGTGACTCATTAGTCAAGGACTAAGCGAAGAGTATAATAATGCACATTATATGAAGATAGCAATAATTACATGTTTAGTACTAAAATACTAAATGTCGTATCAATTAGAAACACATACATGCTCATGATATCTCTTCTTCAATTCTCGAATATTTTCAGCAGATGTAACATGTAGCGTTTCAAGACAAGATTATAATTATTTGTGTTTATTGCTTTTATTATTATTACTGTAATAGAAAATGCTTACTTACTATAAGATGCATATTAGCAACATAATGCAGGTCAGCAAAATAAAGTTTGAATTTTTACTCTGTACATTGAAATGACATGCCAGTTTATAGGAATATTATCAAACTTGTTTTGTGTGATATATTTTGTGGTTTTGTACATGATCATCATTTCTAGTTTAGATGTTTTGGAAAGTCGTGAAAGAAATTTTTCTTTAGATTTAGAAAATGCATGTTTTGCAATCTGACATGTTCTTTAATTCCATTCAGTAATGGTCATATGTGAACCTTGAAAAAATTAATTTCATCCTGGAGAGAACCTGGAAATGACCTGGAAATTTATCTTTAGAAATGCATGGTGACCATGATCTTTGTGCAAAAATTCTCTCACAACAACACATTTTGTGTATTCATCAGGCATGTCCTTTGTGTATGAAACAATTTTGTATTTTCAGCCAAAACGCGTTGTAATGTGACAGCAATGTTGTGTCTGCCATGTGTTCACTTAATGTGGATTTGAGGGTACAAAGATTCAAGTGGGATACATATATTGTGTGTATTTTGACACCATGTATCTGCAATTACACTGCTCCAAATTCACAGGGACAATTGTCAGTGATTATTTGTGTATGTACTTTCTTCTTGTTATGCTAATGCTATTAATGACTTTTAAAAGGAAGACAGAATTAGTTGCTTGGAACAAATCTTCCTTGTGGCCCACTATTCTATACATATTTATATTCAAATTAGATGTACCTATTTACAGGGACATGAACGTAAAAAGCCTCGATAATAAGCTATATTTATACATGGACATAATGAACAGAATATTTATCATGCACAATAAAGCATTGATGATAAACTATATTTATACACGGACACAATCAACAGAAAATATACCATGCACAATAAAGCATTGATGATAAACTATATTTACACACGTACACAATGAACATAATATTTAACATCCACAATAAAGCATTGATGATAAACTATATTTACACACGTACACAATGAACATAATATTTATCATCCACAATAAAGCATTGATGATAAGCTATATTTATACACGTACACAATGAACATAATATTTAACATCCACAATAAAGCATTGATGATAAACTATATTTACACACGTACACAATGAACATAATATTTATCATCCACAATAAAGCATTGATGATAAACTATATTTACACACGTACACAATGAACATAATATTTATCATCCACAATAAAGCATTGATGATAAACTATATTTACACACGTACACAATGAACATAATATTTATCATCCACAATAAAGCATTGATGATAAACTATATTTACACACGTACACAATGAACATAATATTTAACATCCACAATAAAGCATTGATGATAAACTATATTTACACACGTACACAATGAACATAATATTTATCATCCACAATAAAGCATTGATGATAAGCTATATTTATACACGTACACAATCAACATAATATTTAACATCCACAATAAAGCATTGATGATAAACTATATTTACACACGGACACAATGAACATAATATTTAACATCCACAATAAAGCATTGATGATAAACTATATTTACACACGTACACAATGAACATAATATTTAACATCCACAATAAAGCATTGATGATAAACTATATTTACACACGTACACAATGAACATAATATTTATCATCCACAATAAAGCATTGATGATAAACTATATTTACACACGTACACAATGAACATAATATTTAACATCCACAATAAAGCATTGATGATAAACTATATTTACACACGGACACAATCAACAGAAAATATACCATGCACAATAAAGCATTGATGATAAGCTATATATTTTTACACGGACACAATGAACAGAAAATGTACCATGCACAATAAATCATTGATAATTTTGTTCTAAATTAGTGATAGAGACTATTGAAAACGTTTCACTTTGAAGTTTTATTTGGTTTTGGAATGGAAAGATGGCTACCTAAACTTGATCTTAAATTGGGACTGTTTGCTTGTTTTCTAGCATGAACTAGTTTATGTAATGGGGCGGTTTTATTTGAACCTTGAGTCTTTCTCACAAATATTTTTTCACTTTTAACATTTTAATATCATTCATTTCATCTGGAATGTTTTCATCATTATCTAAGATGAGTCTACAGGTTTGTTTTTGCAAGTGGAATAATTTGTAAGTGATCTTGTCAGAAGTGTTTCCCCAGATAACATTAAAGTAATCTAGGTATGATTGTTGATAACATTTGTAATATATTAACCTTTGTATAGTGTTACGAATATTTGATTTAAATTATTTATTTTTAATTGTCAGATCCAAATTTGTCATTTTGGGTTTAAAATTCATTAATTGGGAGATATCTATTCTGGAAAATTCAGGCTGACCTAGACTCTATTTGTAAACAACATGTTGACCTAATTTCTGACCTGCTTCAGAGAGTGTCAACAAGCCTTTAAAATTATTGGCTAAATCCAAGGACAACTTTTTATTTTTATTTCTGAGGGATGAGAAATGGTTGATTTTCTTCTGGGTCATTCCATTGCGTACGTGTTTAAATGATCATACGTTTGTTCTGTGACCTTCTATGAACTTCCAGAAAATAACGTGATCCCTTGTTTACGTAAAAACAGGTATTTAAATTATTGTTTGGGAGAGAATACTTCAGTAGAAATCTCTGGGCTTAGTTATTAGTTGTGTTTTGAGTTATATTGGAATTTGTGTCAATTCGTTGGAGCAAGAGGAAATATTTTATTTATCTGGAAAAAGAATATGTGATCATAATTTTCATTTTGATTATTATAAAAACAAGAACTGCATCACGTGACATTGTCAGCCATTTTGGATTACATCGTCAAGATTCGAACCTGGAACTATTATAATAATTATTTATCAGGACCCTTGCAATTCCATTAGTGGATTATTTTTGTGAATTCTATATTGGATTAATGTTGGATTTGATTCTCTAAAACCGTAAGTTTATTTATTTTCTTATGAAAATATTTGTACTTAATAAATTTGTTAAAGTTTTACAAGCTTGTTAGTTTTCACTCTTTCTGTGTTGCTGCTTATTCGAGCCTAAGCACGTAACAATAGTTAATATGTATGGCCTTGTCTTGCTAAAAACCCACATACATGAATTGACTTCATGATGTGTGGCTTGAGAATGTTCATTCCATTCTAATGGATAACCATTTGTAAGCAGATTTCATTCAACCTGAGATTCAAAATGTTGTTTTCTAATTTTGCTCCCTTTTATTTGGTTATCATTAATACTTTAGCATTGTTTGTACCTAATTTCATGCCAAATTTCATTTACCAGGAATCTTTTCTAAAAATGGCTATCTGAAGGCAGACATCTTGGTCTGACTTTATCTGTTTGAAGTCAGATATGTTGGTATCATCAGCATACAAGTCACTAGATGAAAAATACAGTTGCCGATGTTCATTAGCAAATCATTTATGAAAATCGGGAAGAATGGGCTTGTGATAGATCCCTGTGGTACTCCACTTGTAATATGTTTTTTGTTCAGACAAAATGCCATTTATTTTGACATTATCGCATTGTTATTATGATGCAAACCAATCGATTGTTAAATTGTTGCTTAAATGCTAAATTTGTTAAGGTCATATCAGTTTCTGTTGGTCAGTATTTTATTAAGCTTATTGAATTCCTGTATGCTGATTGATCACATGTATTTTTATTTAAAAAAACAATACAATTTGAATATCAAAATGGATTCTGTGAATAGAGTAAACAGTACACTGTTGAATATTAAATTGGGTTCTATGAAGAGTGTATACATTATACTGTTGAATATTAAACTGGATTATATGAATAGAGTATACAGTACACTATTGAATATTAAACTGGATTATATGAATAGAGTATACAGTACACTGTTGAATATTAAACTGGATTCTATTAATAGAGTATAACGTACATTGTTGAATATTAAACTGGATTCTATTAATAGAGTATAACGTACACTGTTGAATATTAAACTGGATTCTATTAATAGAGTATACAGTACACTGTTGAATATTAAACTGGATTCTATTAATAGAGTATAACGTACACTGTTGAGTATTAAACTGGATTATATTAAAAGAGTATAACGTACACTGTTGAATATTAAACTGGATTCTATTATTAGAGTATACAGTACACTGTTTAATATTAAACTGGATTCTATTAATAGAATATACGGTCTGAAGACAAAGGCTCCCCTGGGAGTTCGCACTACGCCTGAAGCAAACAAGATCGCTAAAGCTACCGTAGTGCACTCATGCTAAACACCTGGGCCGTCAAAATTACTAACAGGGGAAGATTTGATATATACTCTCAAAACCCTAAAAAAAAAAAAAAACAACCCTCCTTACCAACCAATAGGAAATCAAAGGCATGGCAAGGAATAGGTAAAGGTAAAGGACCGTTAAACCCTAAAAATGGCCCTCATTAAAAAAATGCAAAGAAATAACAAAATAGGCACAGGACAAATCGGGCATATTCGGCAAACCCGCTATGGCTTCAACTTCACCCAACACTGTATCAAATAACTCAACTTCAGCTATGAAACCTAAAAACAAAACAAACTTTCACAGACTGGATCTGACGTTCTATCTCAAGAGCAAAACATCGAAATTTAACAATTTATCCAATAACAGCTTAGCCAGAGCCTTACTTAAAATTCACTCAGGACAGTGCCAAATAATTAGGCCGAATCAACCATATATCATTATAAATTGTTGTACAAGGGGCCAAGTAGCTAAATACCTTGAAATCCAAGAGATCTGTGGTATCCAAGTTACTGTAGAACCTCATAAACAGCTCCAGAGCTCTATTAATGTTCATCATAACAGCAACAAGAACCAAAAATCCAAAAAGGCCACCACCACCACAAACGAAATCCCACAAAGGTGCACTTATAAATCAGTTCTAAAATTAACAGGTAAATTAGGTGTACTAAACAATCAGGAGATAGAGCACAAGTTAAATGAAGGAGGTAGCCAACTTTTGAAAAATTACCGCTTAGGTAACAAGCAAACCAACACAAACATCACTGTACTGGAAACATCAACCCCATTACCTACATTAATTAAATTAGGAAAAGTAGGTACAAGATACAGGATCGAACCATACTTAAACAAACCAAGATTCTGCCAAAAGTGCCAACACTGGAGCCATTACAAGGCTAAATGTAAATTTGAGGCCAAGTGTAATAAATGCGGGGGGGGGGGGGGCCCATAAAGGGGAATGTAAAAGAGACATACCAAAATGTGCTAACTGTAGAGGCCCGCATTTACCGCAGTCTCCTTCCTGTCCCTCTACAATACGGGAAAAAGCCATAGCAGGCATAATGGGCTCAGAACATTGCAATTATAAAACAGCTAAAACCAAAATTGACAATGCTGTCATATTTAAAAAAAATAAAGCAACAAATAAAATTACCAACACCCAAATTGAACACAACAAGCGTTAGGCTCAATAACAACAATAACGAAAAAAAAAAAAAAAACCATCAGGCTGATAAATTCAAAGAACTGGGCGACGTCATCACTGGACTGAACAAATTGATTGAGGATATTAACATTGACACTATAACACATAAAACTATCCTATCATCAATCAATAATGTTCGCACCCAAATTGAGCACCAAATTTCAATAAACGACCGTATTAAAAATGGCTAATTCAACTCAAAGGGACGTTATTATATGGCAATGGAATGCAAGAGGATTGTCAGGAAATATTAACGAACTCAAACTCAAAATAATTAACACTAGCTATAAACCTGACATCATTTGTATTCAAGAAACTAAACTTTCTGCAAATTCGAAAACATTGCCATCAATACAAGGATACTCCCCTGGCTATTTCCAACATCGAAAGGAAGGTCAGGGGGTGGTGGTGGTTTAGCCATATTTATAAAAAAAAACACTCTACCATCTGTTACGCTACTACCTATAACATCCAAGGAAATTAGTAACACACTAATAGAAATTCAATCCCTATTAGTCAATACAGGAAACCATCAATTACAAATCATAAACGTATATGACCCAGGAGGGGGTACTAAGCTTAAACATAAATTAGCGTTTAAAGAAATAACCAAAATCATTGGGACCGGGCTTGCAATCATCTGTGGAGACTTTAATGCCCATAATAAGCTATGGGGGGCGGGGGAAGAGGTGACGGATAGGAGGGGTACCTGGGTGGAAGAATGGATTAATGACTCCACCCTTATTATCCTTAATGATGGTGCTAAGACCAGACTTAGTCCGGTCGACGGTTCCCTGTCCGCCATTGACCTCACCCTAGGCACACCCAGATTGGCACAAGTGGCTCAATGGGAGGTGGAGCAATCTGACCCCATTGGGAGCGACCACTTCCAAATAATCACCACTCTACAGATGACTGTTCAGTGCGATCTCAATATAAAATACCCAGGTGGAACTACTCAAAAGCTGATTGGGAAACTTTTCAGGAAATAATAATGTTAACCCGTCATATATAGAATCAAAAGATATTGACATTTACTATGATAACCTAATTAAGACCATAACTCAAGCTGCCACCAACTCTATCCCCAAAACTAGTGACAAACCAAGAAAACTTAGTGCGCCATGGTGGACAGATGAAATTAAACGAACTAGACAGGACAAATTAGAGCTTTAAATAAATTTAAAATATCAAATATTACTACTCACTTTCAAGAGTACAAAAATCTCGATAACAAGCTAAAATATCTAATAAAGCAGTCCAAAGAAAAAACTTGGCAAAAATACTGCAACACTATTAATTTTAGAACTAACTCTAAACAAGTGTGGGATAAAATCAGGGCCATGAGGGGAAAGAACACAAATGGCACACCAAAAATCAATAATACCAGCAATCAGAAAGAACAAGCTGAATCATTAGCAAAACATTTTAAAAATATGAGCAGCAATAATAACCACACCACGAATTCCAAAACCATAGAACTAAAACTGAAATTAAATTCTGCCATCTATTTAAAGACCAGGGACCCATAAATACACCACTCAATAAAGATATTACTATATATGAATGGTCTCAGGCGCTCAAATCCAAACATGAAACTTCACCTGGGGAAGATCAAATAGGTTACGTAATATATAAAAACCTACCTAGCAATCTGGTTATGATAATAATAAACATGCTAAACATAATTTGGGAATCAGGGGAGATACCCAAGAAATGGAAAACAGGGATAGTTGTCCCCATTTTGAAACCTAACAAAGATAGGAATGACATTAACACATATAGACTGATTTCACTTACCAACATTATCTGCAAAATCATGGAAACAATTATCACTAACAGACTCAAATACCACCTGGAGAGCAATAACTTGATATCTCCAAACCAATGTGGTTTTAGAAATAAAAGATCTACTACGGATCAATTAATTAAACTGGAGTCCGCCATTAAATTAGCATTTAATAACAAATAAAGAACTAATAGAAACTTAATTGCAGTTTTTCTACATCTTGAAAAAGCGTTTGATCTGGTGTGGACCAAAGGATTAATAGCCAAATTAAATCATTATGGCATTACCGGTCGCATATTTAATTTTATACAAAACTTTTTAACCGACCGCAAAATTATAACTAGGGTAGGGGCTACTTATTCTGAAGAACACTCCCTTGAAAATGGGACTTCCCAAGGCAGTGTCCTCAGCCCCACCCTCTTCAACCTCATGATTAATGATCTTGACTCTAATCTCGCCTCACCCTCAATCGGATTATCACAATTTGCAGATGATAGTGGACTATGGAGAGCAGGAAACCCCTCCAACCACACTCATATGGCTGAAATGAAAACAAGTCTAAATAACATTGGCAAATTGGCTGACAAATGGGGATTTAAACTGTCGCACCAAAAAACGGTAGCTGTACTGTTCTCACCTTATAGAAAAAACATATACCCCAACCTCCAAATTCAAAATAAACAAATTAAATTCGTTAAAATAGCCAAATTTCTGGGTATGTACTACGATGAACACCTAACGTGGGCATCTCATATTGATGACCTAGTTAAAAGGTACAGTCTTGGCTTAAACTTACTTAAAAGCCTCAAAGGAACCCAGTGGGGTGCTAACCAAGAAACAATAATGACTCTATATAGGGCCTTAATCAGATTTAAACTCGACTATGGATGCCAAATTTACAACACGGCCTCCATAACCCAACTTAATAGATTACATAAAATACAGAGAAAAGCCCTAATTATGGAACGCCATAGCTGTCTTATGTTCAACTTATTTTTATTTAGGGTTCACCAGATATAGTTTGGGGTCAAATAATACTACAAATGCTTCTTTAAGCGTTATGTAAGGTCAACTCAGCCTTATATGTGGTTGCTAAGCTATGATGTTACATCAATTTAGCCTAACGTAGTGTTCACCAGTCATGATTTGAGGTCGAATAATACTACAAATGCTTCTTGAAGCATCATGTCAGCTATGATGTTACATCAATTTAGCCTAACGTAGGGTTCACCAGTCATGATTTGAGGTCAAATAATACTACAAATGCTTCTTTAAGCGTTTTGTCAGGTCAACTCAGCCTTATATGGGGTTGTTAAGCAATGATGTTACATCAATTTAGCCTAACGTAGGGTTCACCAGTCATGATTTGAGGTCAAATAATACTACAAATGCTTCTTGAAGCGTCATGTCAGGTCAACTCAGCCTTATATGGGGTTGCTAAGCAATGATATCATATCAATCCAGCCTAACATAGGGTTCACCAGTCATGATTTTGGGGTCAAATAATACTACAAATGCCTCTTTAAGCGTTTTGTCAGGTCAACTCAGCCTTATATGGGGTTGTTACGCAATGATGTTACATCAATTTAGCCTAACGTAGGGTTCACCAGTCATGATATGGTTTGTTTTGACATACTTAACATGCTGCTGTAAGCACTGCATTTTGTGTTCGATCTTTAAAAAAATGGCAGCTCGATGCAGCAAAGATATGTGGAATGTTTTGATAAAAGTTGGTCTAGATGAATTCGCTGTTAATTTTGACAAACAAAAAGTATCTCCTGATATTGTCTGCTTCTTATCAGCACAAGAATTACATCAACTAGGACTTTCGAGGAAAGAAGAAATGGTCAAACTGCGAATGGAATATATAAAATATGGTGC
This sequence comes from Unio pictorum, assembly GCA_030141615.1. Lineage (NCBI taxonomy): Eukaryota > Metazoa > Mollusca > Bivalvia > Unionida > Unionidae > Unio > Unio pictorum. The sequence goes on along the minus strand of JARLTB010000219.1, from coordinate 4,894,368 downwards.
AAACCAACCGCAAATGAGAATGATAAAATCTGGACCCCCAGAATTTGTGATACCAAAATGTATTTTACAAAATCTAATTGATGATGGCTTTCTAATCTCCGATATTGCCAAATTGTTATCTGTGTCAGAGAGTACAATCTATCGTAGGATGCGACAGCATGATATTACTAAAGTGGAGTTTTCAAATATGAATGATGATGAGATAGGGATTCATGTTGGAAAAGTCATAAAAGAATTTCCATTTTGTGGGGAAAACATTCTGAGGCAAATACTGAAACTTCGAGGTGTCTATGTACAAAGATGGAGACTAAGAGATATCATACATTGTATAGATGAAAAAGGTGTAGAAGAAAGGAAAAAAGGACGTCTTCAAAGACGTGTGTATAATGTAAAGGGACCAAATCACCTGTGGCATATTGACACTAATCACAAGCTTATTCGCTGGCATATGGTTATTGCTCTAGGGATTGATGGTTTTAGTCGTTTGATTGTGCATCTGCAATGCAAGGATAACAACAGAGCTGAAACAATCTTTCAGTGCTTCTTAACTGCTGTTGAAAATTTTGGCATTCCTCAAAGAGTTAGGTCTGACAAGGGTTTGGAAAATGTGTCTGTTGCCAATTACATGATACAACAGAAAGGCACTGGTCGTGGCAGTATGATAACTGGAAAAAGTGTACACAATCAGCGGCTTGAAAGATTATGGAGGGATGTATACCTTGGGGTTCTGGTATTCTACTATAACCTCTTTTACTTTATGGAGGATGAAGGTATTCTGGATCCTTTAAATGACATGCATATTGCAGCTCTTCACAAAACATTTCTTCCAAAAATAAATGAAAAATTAGATATCTGGAAAGAAGCATGGGCCAGGCACAGAATGCGAACTGTCCATTCATCTCCTCGAACTCTATGGATTGCTGGTCAGCTGCAAGTTCCTGTCGGGATATCAATCTCAGATCTGGACAATTATGGTGCTGAAGGAATTATGGACACCAATGCTGAGGACACTGTAGAGAACGCGCGTCCAGTTTTTAACTGTCCCGAATATAATCTAAGCAACCAATGTCGACAGCACTTAGAAACTGACATACATGCTAGTTGGGTCTCACACAACTTTGGGATTGATATTTACTTGAAGGCATTGGACATTATAAGAATTCATAGTAATGATGTGTAACAATCAAAGATAATGCTCATTAGAGACTAGATATATATCATTTAATGTCATTAATCGTGTGGGTGTTTTGTGTGACCTTGATGATTTTGTTAAAAAATAAGGAATTAGCCCAATGTTTCAAGCTAATTAAGGATATATTTCTTCCTGCATTACTTAATTGAACATAAACATTAATGATATTCTCTGGCTTTTGATTAGGGCCGTCAAAAACCAGAAAAACTTCACCTGGGTACCCATTGCACCGTTTGATGATATATGATATTTTGATAGTGCTGTCGACAAATTTTATGAACAGGTACTTGTCATTAATTTTCAATGCCCAGGTGTATCACTACGGTTGGGTACCCGGTTACCCGTTGACAGCCCTACTTATTATTACAGTCATCTTTTCGTAAGTTTATATTTACCATAAAACTTGTAAGTCTTTATTTTAAAGCAAAATGACAAGATGATGACTTTTGATATCTTTAATCACACAAGTCCAACTAATTCTAAAATATCTGAAGCACATTTTTGTTCTAAAATACATTTTAGCAGTACTCACAAAGCTTCATGGCTTTTGAGGTTCAAAATAAATGAAAATCACAAAGTAATATAGAGCAAACTACCTTTTCTCATCTACTTAGACATCTGCTCTTAAAATTTTAAACTGATTGTCATATCCTGTCACAACAACTACATGAAAACTAAAAAGAAGCATATACGTCACCATCACTTTTTCAGCATATATGCACATTTGTCATATTACTCGGGTAATTAAATTTTGAGCAACCTTCAATATTGTCAACACTATCAAAACTAATTTTTGTAGAATTCTCGTGTTTTACATACAAGTTGAAGCAAAGCATCTATTTATTATCAAAACAAATAATGAAATGATTTTTTTCAAAATGTCTGACATCATTACATGAAACACAGCCAACCTAACAAAGACACGACATGACAAAAAACAGTGATCCTAATTTTCAGATTAAATTTTCTGAGAAATTAGAAGTCTGCCATCATTGCATGAACCTACTTTAACATCACTGAAAAGTACATCAATTTCTGGTATATTACAATAAAGGTTCGTGGAAACATGATTTATCTTGAATGTAATATAGGTTATATAGTGTAACCTTGATTGAACACTAGTTTTGTGCCAAACTAAAATAAGCAATGTTAAACTCAGATCTGTTATTTTCTATCTAAGTCAAATATAATAAAATAATTACTGTTCTTAAATATAGGACTTGTTGATATGTTTTTACATACATGATAATTAATTACCTTAAATACATAACTATGTAATACCCAATACATGTAATTGCTATCCTCAAATATGGACCTTGCTGGTATGTCATTACATACCAAGTAACTGCTTTGTAAACTAAAATTGTGTGTATAAAATAATCAAAGAACATTCACTAACATTTTGAACAAATAAAACAATTAGATTTAAAACTAAATGATTTTGTTTTGTTTTTACAACCCATAAACAAACCAAGTTTTTCTCCAGATTTATGTAATTTTTTGATTTTCTATTGGTCCCTGCATATGTTTTGGTTATTTATTTCTAAACTACAGAACATACTACCATAATTATATGCTGACATGAAGTTCCTTTGATTTACTGCAATAAAATCATACTGTAGTTTACCTTGATATAAGTCTTTTGTTTCATTATTATCATGTTTGTTTTTCATACTGAAAATTAGAATTTCATAAATGCAGAAAGGTTTGTATTGAAATAACACCTACACATACAGTAGCTCTGTCATGAGAGTTTTATTTTAAATTGCTGCACACTGAACAAATTAATTCCTAATGAAGCTAACTTCTGTTTATATGATAACCTTAGTGGATGGAGGTTGGCAAGAGCAGTATTACGATCAATTAAAAATACTGTATCAACAAAAAAGTTACATGCACTTGAGGCTACTGATATGAAATGCATATGGACTAATTAGACTTATTTAATTTGACAGAATACCAACATTTCCTATACAGTTATTTTATTTTACTGGAATTAAATATATAGGTTTCTTAGGTGACTGTAACCAGTGAACATTTAATTCCAAAATGAATAAGCTTTCTTCTTTTAGTAAAAAGTATAAGTCATCCACAAATTTTGGGAAAGTTGTAAGGTCAACATTTTAAGCAGTTTTTGCAGCTACTGTTAGCCTTTTTTAAGACACTGTGGACCTAGCCTGTCATACTTTGACCCCAAAATGATTAACCCTTTTCCTTGCTCCTAGTGAAAACCATCCACATTTGTTTGATTAGGATTTTTAACGTAGCTTTAACAATTTTTCAGTCATATCGCTACGATGTCTGCAGTGAGGCAGTTTATAGTGATGTCTAGCACTGAGACATCATGCCGCAGACATGTAGCATGATGTCTCACCCAGTCACATTATCCTGACACCAGGTCGACCAGTCCTAACACTAACCTCTTAATGCTGAGCGTCAAACGAGGCAGCTGTTAGTACCATTTTTGTAAGTCTTTGGTATGACTCGGCCGGGGATCGAACCGACGACCACCCACTTCCGGGGCGGACGCTCTAACCACTAGGCCACCGGAGCAGTTGAAAAAAAAAAAAAAAAAAAAAAAAAAACATCCACAAACTTTAGTCTGTGTTTTAGATGTGTGACTAAAGTCATTGTATAAAAAATAAAAATGGTAATGGACAGACCTACCATTTAATGGGACTGAGTTATGCCTCTGCCATATTGATGGCAGAGACAAAATATCCAAAGTCATTTAGTCTTAAAATATGCCATAAAAATTATTTCTGTATGAAAGTACTTAATACCATGCATCTCAAAGTAAATGATGTACTGGAACTATACAGCTTGCTTGCTAACCTCTTCATGACTCAAAGTAAATGATGTATTGGTACTATACATCTTGCTCCATGACTCAAAGTAACTGATGTATTAGTACTATACATCTTGCTCCATGACTCAAAGTAAATGATATATTGGTACTATACATCTTGCTCCATGACTCAAAGTAAATGATGTACTGGAACTATACATCTTGCTCCATGACTCAAAGTAAATGATGTACTGGAACTATACATCTTGCTTGCTAACCTCTTCATGACTCTAAGTAAATGATATATTGGTACTATACATCTTGCTCCATGACTCAAAGTAAATGATGTACTGGAACTATACATCTTGCTTGCTAACCTCTTCATGACTCTAAGTAAATGATATATTGGTACTATACATCTTGCTCCATGACTCAAAGTAAATGATGTACTGGTACTATACATCTTGCTCCATGACTCAAAGTAAATGATATATTGGTACTATACATCTTGCTCCATGACTCAAAGTAAATGATATATTGGTACTATACATCTTGCTTCATGACTCAAAGTAAATGATATATTGGTACATCTACTATACATCTTGCTTGCTAACCTCTTTATGACTCAAAGAAAATGATATATTGGTACTATACATCTTGCTCCATGACTCAAAGTAACTGATGTATTAGTACTATACATCTTGCCCCATGACTCAAAGTAAATGATGTATTGGTACTATACATCTTGCTCCATGACTCAAAGTAAATGATGTATTAGTACTATACATCTTGCTCCATGACTCATAGTAAATGATATATTGGTACTATACATCTTGCTCCATGACTCAAAGTAAATGATGTATTAGTACTATACATCTTGCTCCATGACTCAAAGTAAATGATGTATTGGTACTATACATCTTGCTCCATGACTCAAAGTAAATGATGTATTGGTACTATACATCTTGCTCCATGACTCAAAGTAAATGATGTATTGGTACTATACATCTTGCTCCATGACTCAAAGTAAATGATGTATTGGTACTATACATCTTGCTCCATGACTCAAAGTAAATGATGTATTAGTACTATACCTCTTGCTTCATGACTCATAGTAAATGATATATTGGTACTATACATCTTGCTTGCTAACCTCTAAGTCACTGCGGTTCCAAACTCTATTTAGAATATGAAAACAACATTTGGAGTAAAAATTTTCTTTGACAATACTTACATAATCATAAATCATAATAAAATGTCCACTACCTTTGTTATCTTGGTTTATGCACAAAGGTGCTAAAAGGTTGTCTGCTTGGCAAGCCAAAGTGTTATTCAGACTTTATTTGTCTTACAAGGATAAAGGTACAGGTGCCATATCCTGCCAATCATCAGTTACTACTGGTCTGAGCAGATTTTGCAGTTATGTGACCACCGGGAGAGCTTTGTAGGCAGATTCCATGTACCTGGCAAAGTCACTGTGACCTACACATATCCATCATAAGTAGTAATCTTCAAGATTTGTGAATTTTTTTTATTTTGTGGGTTTAATGCCAATTTTCAGCATATGATAGGCTATAAATAGCAGCATTACATTTGGGAGGAAGAACCTTGGAAAACCTCTGGAAGAACCACAAACCTACAAATAGCTACTGGTAAGCTTTCTCACATATCTATGCTAACAGAATCTCGACTCAAACCAATTCTGACAGAATGTAAATTTTTTGTGATCCTTAAAGGCGAGTGCCTTAAATCATGGTGCCTCACAGCAAGATCAATACAGTCATCAAGTTGTGTGACTATACATACAGTGTTGTATGAGATACTGAGAAAAATGCAAGAGACTTACTTTTCACACTGGAGTGTGAAGAATAGGTATCAGCATCCTACCTTTGCCTGTGGAAAGGAATACCCCTCACAATGAAAACACCTGTCATGTGACTGTTCATGCAAAAGATTTGGAGTAATATCTGCTATAACAGAAACAAAATTGAGCTAAACAAAAAAAAATCTGATGCTTACAGTTAAAAGTTAAATGAACAAGTGCAATACAATCCCAAAGTATATGCCTATCTTTGCATATGAGAGAATACATTAGCCAGGTTATTTCAATCCATAAAAAGAATTTGCAAAAGAATAATCATACAAATTAAAAAGTGTTGTATCATCTGGTAGCTTCACAGTTTGAGATGGACGAGGCAGGGTTAAGCAATTTATGCATGTGTTTGCTGTTGGCAAAAAGGATTCAGATGATGTAAATCTGATGTTTGCAGGAATTTTAAATCCAAGAACTGGCTCCTCATCAGCACCAGTGATGAATTGCAAAACACTCTCCAGGCACACTGCTTCTCTGTGGCCACCTGTAATAATACACCATGTTGAATTACAACTGATATAATTTTGTTTTACATTAATTATTCTGGAAATGTCTAATTGATTTATTGGATGGATTTGCTTTTAATCACTGCAACGATACAACTGTATACTTCTTGTGCTGTACCCTTTGTAAAGTGTTAAAGAGGCTGATGACTAGCTCAAAAAAACATGTCTTGTCGTAAGCAAATGTTCCAGATCAAATCCTGATATGAAATTATTCGGGCACCTTTTGGACAGAGAATTAAATTTTTATCTTAACAGAATGGTGCAACTATCATTACTTATTTTTAAAATAAAAACCTAAATAAAACATGGAAAATTCTGCTGAATTTTGTTATTCATGTTGGAGAAGTGTAAAAGTGTTGGTGGACTCACTTGCAACTTCTCTCAAGTATCTTAAGAAAGCTGCATACACAGTTTTCTCAAACTGATTATTATTCGTCCCCTCTTCACTGAAATGAGGTTGAACCAATGAAGGCAGCTTTTTATAAGTCAGAGGAATCAACGTTGAATGAAAAAGATATAGGAATGTTGGAAGCTGCTTGCCAACCTGTAACAATAAAAAAGAACTGTGCATTATGATTACTGTGCTGTGCCAGTAGCCTCAAATGTGCTAATGTGCCAATAGTCTTGAGGTAGCACAAGGATATATTTCAAAATTTCCTTGAATGAATTCACAATAATCTCAAGATAGTAACTTTGTCCAAATAGTATCAGCGAGATATAATTCCAGTGAATAAATTTAACAAATTCTCTCAAATTAAAATTGAACACAACAACAGACTGAATCCACTTTGGATATTAAGATAGGAATTAGTAATTCTAATATAAGTAACCTTGATATAAAAACTTAAGACACAATTTGAGGATCAGGATGAAGGTTAAAAGTTCATTTCCAGAACATATAAAGTTATAGAGAATCTTTCATAGAACCCAACTATTCTGTCATCTTAATGGAAATGTCCATCAAACTGTAACAGAATTTATTTCATGGAAATTCTAAGGCTGCATCACTCAAACTTAGTAAACAGGTTTACCCTACAAGACATTTTAGATGCAGGTCCAATTCCTATCCTCAATTAGGTAAATCAGATAATACATTGGTCATCTGATAAACAGTACAGAAGTGTAGGGTACAGAAGTGTGTGTAATCTGATAAAATTGGTACTGAAGTGTAGAGTCTTACAAGGTGCGTGAAATGATGACAAGAGTTTAATCATATTTCAGTATACAATTCTGACCTGGTACAGCCCCAATGACTCCAAACCATTCCGCAGTTTAACTATGCAGGGTGAGGTTTCTGTGCTGTTGAACAGGTCTTCCAGAATATTTGGACTCATGAATGTGGGAATTTTCCCATTCTGCAGAACACTGAGGGCTATAATAATAATAATAATAATAATAATAATAATAATAATAATAATAATAATAATGATAATAACAATAATAATGCAACCAAATTAAATTAGTTTTTATTTCACAAAATTTCACAATAATGAAAGATATTACCTTTAATATGGAGCTGTAAAGTCATTTGATAGGTATGGAAAGTAACCATGTTTCATTCCCTTATCTCAAACAAACAGAAAAGTGTAGAAAAGGGGAAAAACATACCAGTGAAGCCTTCACTGTGATACATGAAGTGGCATCAAATTGAGAAGCATAACTATACCATGGTTCATCTCTACATCTGAGAACTTTTTATGATGTAAACAGAAAGGAAGGAAACATTTAAATATTGATATGTGGCCTTGACCCAGAAGATCCCTAAAATGAAACGGCCATGTCCATTCAATGTCCATTCCTTTACCAATCAATCACTGATCAATTAACTTATGATCAAGGCAAACTGTGATAAGGTCATCCCCATCAATTTCTTGCCCTTAATCAGACAATAATAATGACAAGCATCATTCATGCAGAGGTACCAAGAAATATATATACATTTTTTGCCTTCCCAAAAGTCAATACTAGGTTGAGTCAACCTCCTTGAACATAATCTCTGTATTAAAAAGACACTATTCAAAACCCATTCCATATAAAATCAACCCCAATATAAGGGGTTTCTATAGCTCAAAAAAACAAATGAGTTATCATGGTTTGATGACCCACTTGCCATGCAAAGCAATACTAAATTTAAAAACTAATGGAACCTTGAATGAGGGTCCATCCAAAATATCTCATTGACTGTAAATATTACCCATTGAGTCAAACAAATACAAGATAAGAATTGGTCTTTAATGTTGCCCATTCAAAAATATATCCATCTGTATACATGTAACCAATACATAGAAAAGTACAAAACATGAATGTAAATTAACACTTACCAAAGACTTTGCCTATTGTTTCATAGTCTGATGCCAGAAGTTCCCTCAGGCCATTATCAAAATATTTTTCTTTAATTTCTCTCAGAATAAGTCGGAAGAATTCTTTTCTTGGACCTCCATAGTCAGCAGCAACCTAATAGAAAAGGTTTGAAATAAAAGAAAATGAACAATGAAAGCATTGCTGCCCTATGCAAATTCACTAAAAACCAATCACCTGATTATTAAAATGTTCGGTGAACAAAAGTAGTTGCTTATACAGTGGATCATCTCTTATAAGGCCACAACCTCTTCTAGGCAAACACTCCCTTTTAAAATTATGTCCTGTGCTGAAGAGTATAAAATAGCAACCAGTAATACTGGTAATACATGTATATCATTCTGATGTCTAACAAGCATGTTCTTATAAAATGGGTGGTATTTGGGGAGGGGTAAGAAGGGTCTCTCAGGAGGGAGACCAATGTATTTATTTATAATACTGTTAGAAAAATTCAAACATTTACACTTCAGTCAAACTTTTTTTTACAAGTTCATGTATTCCAAATATACAGAACTTTATTCTGACACATTTCCACCCCTTCAAAAAGACTATGATTAATTTGTTCCTTGTCACCAGCAAAATAACTACATATGACTATGACTAAAAATTACAATAAGAGAGATCACAAAATGCTTTCAGTTTCTGTGTAATAGTAGATCCAGCATAAAGGGAATTTGTGTTAGTCTCTATACATATGCTAGACTCACATGTTTTATGATAACATGACAAAAATACTGGCAGACTGAAAGTTTGACATAGAAGCAACATTTACTACCGGTAGTTTTTCTGCTCCATCGGTTTGAGTGGACCAATGATCTTTTTGCAAACTCTGTTGATGATTGTTAAATGTATAGACAATATCATTGAGAAAATGTCTGAAAATATAGGTCAGGAATCTCTTTACCAAATTATCAATGCCACTGCGACTTTGAAACCTCTAAAACTGCTACTACATGTAAAATACACAATACATGAATGCATTATATCACCCTCCTCAAAAAATAAGCTTGACCACAATTTCTTGATAATGCTGCATGTCTGTATAGGAATATCGTGTTACATACAAACAGTAATTTATTAAAAAGTAATAACAAAAAAATTGTTTGGAATATCATGAAGAAAGCTACATAACTGACTTGATATTGACATAATAAAATCTATTTTGAGAATTCTGTAAGCAATATTACCTCATTATAAAACTGCACTTCAAGTGTTTTCCGGAGGTTTGTGATGGCACTTATTTCATCCATGCCGGTGGATAATACATTTATCCTGTCCACTAGGATAAAATTTGTGTCACCTTCTGCACAAACAGTTACATCTTCCACTTCCAATGGCCTGCCAGTCACAATGACATCCTGTAACTTTTTCAGGATTTCCATAGGGTCACTGATATGTCCTGTCCTACAGTATTCAATGGCCTCTGTCACAAGCACTGAAATAGGACTGTCTTTATCATTTGATGGAGATGCCATTCCTGAATTATCTGCTGAATTTGCTATACTTGAATTATTTTCATTGCTAACTGAATTTACAGTAGCAGAATTACTTGAACCTGAATTAATTACATAAATGATTGTTTCTGCATTTGTTGTATTTTCTCTTCCAGCCTCAGAGTGCTCAATTATGAGGTCATCAATTTCATTCTCAAATGAAACATCAGATACAAAATCATCATCACACTCCAAGTTCTGCAAGTCCAATGCACCTGGACAAAATTGCATATGATCTCTAAGTTCACGTAGAGCAAACTCTTTGCTGCATCCGTGACATGAGTCTTTTACTAGCATTTCCCTTGTATTGTCTGTTTGTAGTGGTTTTGTTGATAAATTCTTTTGAATGGGCCTTATGTATATATTTGCTTGTGGGCCTACTGTAGCTTTTAGCTCTCTAACTGACCAGCAACAATCAATAAGTTTTAAAGTTCTACAATTTTGTGTTGTTCTCAGTAATTCTATTCCACCACAATTATTTAACTGTGGAAATCCCATAGTTTCATTTCTTTCATCTGGCTGTGCAGACATCAATTTCCGTACCACATCTTCTTCCTCATCATCAGCATCTAGTCTGATTTTTTTCACTCCCAAACCTGCTTTGTGTAATATTTCTTTTTCTGTTGCAGTTGGGATGGATGTGCTTCTCTTGTTTGCTAAACACACAAACTGAACAGTCCAACTGCGGGATTGAGATTTTTTCCTGCAATTGTGACTGCTGGACCTTTGCCTTTTCTGGCCCCTTATTTGCCCACTGAATAATGTGGCACGTTCATGTGCTATCTCTTGAGCCATCCTACCCCTTGAGCTGGTTATGTTATTGTTTGTTCCTGTCTCAGTAGGTTCATTGTCAAATGTATTTTTCAGTTTTTGATTTATAGTTTCCCTTAGACGATGTCTATCTCCAATTGTATCAACACCAAGACGAATCAGCTCGCCATCAGAAAGTGACATGATCATGGATGCATCTATTTTTTCTAACTGGAACCGTTCAAACAGTGTACTAAGACCTAGTACATCCAATGTTCTTTGAAGTATATCCACCATTTTTTCATTAAGCAGCCACACACCTCCAAAGGTTTGGACACCACTGGATTTTTGGGTATCTGCAAAAAAACATTATTTTTTTCTTGAATCATAGATGAACACTAGAATGGGCAACCCAATCACCATCAACGACCAACCTCTGCAAGTAGACGAATTCACGTACCTGGGCAGCAAGGTTGCCACGGATGGATATTGCACAAAAGAAGTCACCACAAGAATCAGCAAGGCCAACCAGGCCTTCGCAATGCTGAAGCCCATCTTGAGGACAACAAACCTCAGCGTCCATACAAAGATCCGTATCTTCAAGAGCAATGTGCTGAGCATCCTTTTGTACGGTTCAGAGTGTTGGAAGACCACTGCTAACATAGAACACAAGCTCGAAGTCTTCCAAACCAAACCAAGTGCCTACGACGGATCATGTGGATCTTCTGGCCAAACATGATCTCAAACGAGGAACTCTGGCACAGAGCAGGCGCAATACCATTGCTGAGACCATTGCAACTCGTTGATGGAGATGGCAGAATGCCCCCTAACTCACTACCAAGGGTGGCACTGAGATGGACTCCACATGGGAAAGGAACCATCGCAGCCCCAAAGAGACCTGGCGCAGAACTGTGGAGCGAGAACTCAAGACCAGAGGCCTCACCCTGCAGACTGACCCCGTAACAGTGGTGTTCCCCTGCTGTCGCCTCAAGCACCAGACGGTGCATAGAGGACTGATGATGATGATGATGATGAGATGAACAGAGTAATTAAACCATTTAGCTGTCCCAAACTACACATGCTGTAACCACCCCAAATTTGTTTTCATAGGGTAGGTCAATAGGATAAATATACACATGAAGGTCACTTTTGTTTTGTTATTCTTTTTATATGTAGCACTTGTATATAAGGAAATGGGTGGGGATTTCAATGGTTTTTCTAGACTTTAACCCGTAGGCATACAGCCACCATGACTCAGTGCTGAAGGTGGTGGACTAGAATACCAGTTTGATTTCATTGGGTCAGACTGGATAAAGCAGCATGTCCTATTACAAAGTACTTTATTCTGATTGCCTCAACATGATATAACATAAAAAGTGTTGATGTGGCATACAACACCAAACAAAACATGAGGCAATGGCTTTAGTTCCCCATCTCCAACTCAAAATCAAATACACTCATTATGTATATCCATGCCATCACTACATATACAAAGCTTGATCCAAAAATATTTGAAAAAGTCATTGCAATTAAATTTTTTTACTCATTAACCTTGGATGATAGATTTCTGCCCAGGGCATTCAGGCACCTGGGCAGGGAGCCAAAATATGAAAATCTGGTGTAAAAAGCATTTGTTCACTCGACTAATTTATATCATAAGCTTTTATAAGGCATTAAATTACCACTTAAAAGCTGACATTAGACATACTCTAGATCCATCTTTAGATATACATGCTAATGACCGTTTGTGTCATCTGATATTTCTATAAAGTTAAGACAGAGAATGTAGAGCCATCATGTGCATGGATTTCATGCATAACCTGAAGTATTTTAGCTATATAAATAAGTGGTCATGTATACTAACTACAAGTCATGTTACACAATTCCTATTACTCAGTCTGTAGCTTGAGTTAATGTGCGTGCTGAAGTTGTGCAGCATCTGTTTCAAGTTTCCTATCTAAACTGGGTGGTAGTGGAGGTGGGGGTGGTTGGAGTCAACTCTGAAATAATGGTAATATACCATGATTCATCCCTGTTCTTCAAACAGCTATTATTTATGAAGCTGAAAGAAAAAAAAACCTTAAAATACTGACCTGAGGCCTTGACAATAAGACTTTGAAAGTGCAATGTACAATGTAAACCTATTAATGATGATGTCCAAGTAGTCTTAGTGTCATCTCTTAATTTCAAACTTTTGAGGTATGCTGCAGAAAGGAAAGTGTCATGGACATCTACAATACTGAGCATTGATTTTGACCCTGAAGACAGGATCCCCTAAAATAATATGCAATACACCTTATAGTGATGATGTATAAGTATATTATTTCTTACCTTAATCTCAACTAGTTTTAAGTTATTGAGCAAGAGGGAAATGGTGATGGAAACATAAAATACAGCTTTAACCATGACCTTTAAAGATAGTACATAAATATGGTGTGTGACACATTCTAGTGAGCATACCTAGTTTAAGTTTTTAAAATAACACAATTTGAAAGTTTCTGACTAAATAGAAATGAGATAGAAAATGTAAAATACCGAAACACTTAAGATTTAATTTTAGTAGGCGTATTTATTCGGTGTTGGTAACATTGGGAATAACTGGATAAAAAATATACTCTATATGATATTGGCAAACTGGATTTTCTGATTATTTTTGGACATGCGCTGACTTGCGGTTGTTTACAGATGTAAAGCTGCAGCCAGTAAGGACACAAACATTGTATAGCACAATTGCCTCTAAAATTGCAAAAATTTTGATAAGTTTACAATGAAAAAGAATGAACATCACTTTTTTGTAAAGTGTATGCAATTATGTTGATCATCATATACAAAACTCCAGTCGAACTTGCTATACCTGAATTGGCTTTGATTACAAAATATATTAAGTGTATCGTCTGATGTTTGTTGATTATAGGTCATATACTGATGGTGACATACATGTCCTTACAAGGTTAAGCTTGGAATTTCATTCCATGCTAGCCAATATGGACCACAACTGACAAAATGTTGTTTATGATCTTACTTCTGGTATGTAAATAAGAATACAGTAACAACTAAACTTTATTGAAATCAATAATATTTCAATATTAATACAACATTAATAATATTTTTTAACATTTATATTTTTTTGCCCATACTGCATTTAAAATTCATATAAAGTTGAATAATAACAGTTTTTAATTTAAAATGTTCTTAATTACCGATTTCCACTCATATTACATTTGTGTGCTTGATTTGATCATTGGATCCTTTCGTTTAATGTGGAAATATTCAGCCAGTACAGGCAGGGACATGCCTTCTCATAGGTAAGTTTCAATTTTATTATAATACCCGCGTACTACCATACGTAAGTTAGGCAAATAGTGCGATAATAAGAGTTGTTTCCCCATGGTACGTTAATCTGAGTCACCCACCATTTGCGGTTTTATTTACATTTACACACTTCAAGTGACAAAGATTATTTTATAGGAATAGAAGGCAGGAAAGTCATTGAAATGTTACAAATTAGATGTAAGCAGCAATAGCAAAAGAGTTTTAATATGTACCAATAAGAACATTAAGTAATAAATGTCGGAAATACATGGCACGTACGTGCTAACATAACTGTAAAGTCTATGGTCTTTCAACCACTACCTAATATGATCATGGGACTGGTCATTTGTAGCAAACCGGATGGCTGAAATATATATGAAAAAAATGGATGACAGACATGGCAAAACGGCATATTCATAGCAACTGGGGCATTACCATAAATATCTACAGCAGAGTTGCAGGTCTTAACAGGAGAACCGCCATTACAGTTTCGAAGGCAGGAACTCATGTTGAGATACGCAACTCGTCTGTCCACTCACAATAAAACACACCCCACTCTAGTAGCAAATGCAAATTTCCTTTTAGGAAAACTCTTAAAAAATAAGTCATTCTTTGGCAAAATAGTACGTGAATTAAATATACAACTCCCAGTAGATATATTCCAAGTGGAAACTAACCAAATATTTGATAAAGAACCTTGGAATAATACATCAATTAACGTAAACATCTCCCTTATAGACAAAGGTAAAAAAGAAAATCAACAACATTATTTAAAAACAGATGCAATGGAACTAATCAACAACCAATATTAAAACTATACTCATATATTCACGGATGGTTCCAAAATTAACAACCCCTTTAAAACAGCTGCGGCTTGGGTCATTCCAGCACACAATATCAATATGGGCAGCTGCCTACCGGATCACTGCTCCATTTACACAGCTAAATTCTGGGCCATCCTGGAATCTTTAAAATGGACACTAGAAAATAAACCAGATAAGACTTTGATTATTAGTGATTCATTAAGTGTCCTAAAACCAATACAATGCAATAATACTAAATCAAGAGAAAACTTTCTGAATCAAATTAACCAAATATTTAAAGTACTCGATACTCAAAACATAACAGTAGAGTTTCTATGGATACCATCTCACATCGACATAAAAGGCAATGAATTAGCTGACCAATTAGCCAAGAGTAAACTCACTGAACCTGATTACATGCCACTAAAGTATAGTCCAACGGAAATTAACAATTTAATCTATTCACTGATAAATCAAAAGTGGCAAAAGGATTGGAACCAAAATAAACAAGGGAGATTTTTACATAGTATTGTCAAAGAAGTCAGTAGAAATATCCTGATACCTAGTGCAGCAGTTATGAACAATCTAAAATAAATAGGATAATTCTTGGAAAAACAAAATTAGCTAATAGTTTTGGAAAATATATACGACCTTTTCCGCACAACATCAACTGCTTCCACTGTAAAGTACCGGAAGATTTATATCACATATTAAATATCTGTAAAAATACGCAAAAAGAAAGAGACCTATTTATAGGCTTATAGCTAAACAATTAGAACTTGCTGCACCAAGTACATATCCAGAAATATTTCAATTATGCAACAAAAACCCTCAAAGAAATACTATAATATAATTTCTTAGAAATACAGGGTTAATGGATAGAATATAAGCATAACACCCTATCATCCATAAGTGAAACGAATGTTTTACTGGCACCTAAATATATATATATATATATATATATATATATATATATATATATATATATATATATATATATATATATATATATATATATATATATAATAATAATAATAATAATAATAATAATAATATCGTTATGAGGGGATGGAAGCGTACGGGGCCAAAAGGGACACGTTATCCCTAAAAGAGAGCCCACCTACATTATGCTGGGTATAACGTTCCCATGGCGGCTCCAGAGTAACCAAACCTAATGGAACGGTAAAATAACATAGAATAATAAAAATACACCTAAAATAAAAGAAAAAACATAAAGGTATAAACATCAAAAGTTACATTAACTACCCGTTATATAATCACTAAGGCAAGCGTCTTACCTCTTTCCTTCTCTTATGCTTCTAATTTCTTCCTTCTATATAACCCCAATCTTGTAACTGAGTCAAATATTACAATGGTATTATAGGCCCCTAAAAAACGCGATACCGCTGTGGTTAACGTACAACCACTAAAACGCGCCCCTAACTATGGTCACAACTAGAGTGTATGAGGTAGTCTCAAAATCAAGACTATCAGATCCAGCGACACAATGTTGCAACTAAAAATCTCATCATATATGCATAAGTTATGACCCCAAATTAGATCTTATAAGGTAGTCTCAAACCCAAGACTATCAGGCCCAGCAACACAAGGATGCAACCAAAAGTATGCTAATTTAGAAAATGACCTCAAATTTATACACTATGAAGATAGTTAACCCCAAACCTATCAGTCCTTGCAGCAATTGAATTACTTAAAATCCTGCATTAACTAACAATGCAAATAGCTGTCATATGGGGTTATATATTCTACTCAAAAACAGCACAAAGAAATCCAAATTGATAGGGAAAATATAGAAGCAAATTGATGAATGAGCAAGGATGTTTAGATTGAGGATCCAAAACAAGACACCCAAGATGTATACAGGGAATCACCGAGTGAGTAGAGGGACAAACAAGACACTCAAGAAGTATACAGGGACCAACCACATGAGCAGAGGGATAATCGGTCACTAACAAGTGATCATGGGATCCTCCAATAAAAGCCCTTTTTAGGGCTAGTGCCTTTCATTGCCTTAATAGGGTCTCCCACTTGGTTACGGGAACCCTCCTTGACAAGCTCTATACAAAAAGCCTAACTTGATCATTTTCGGACACACCGCTCAAAATTAACAATCTATTTCTCTCTGACAGTGGCTACCTTTCAAATGACGTTTAGTCATATTAGCAAAAGAAATTATTAGGGACATATAATATGTACACTTTTGTACTAGAAAATTGGCATAGATAGGAACGTAATTTAATTCTTCAACTCTACCATTTGATGAATTGCATCGGTGGCTTACACAATTTTGGCATAGGGAAATCCACTAGAAAAACTGGATTGAATTTGGAATAAGTACGGCTAGGGCGTTTCAAGGCTGTCTACAGTGTTCGTGCACCATCCAGGACCTCAGTGGCGCCACCCTCTGGGACCAGGTCTAACATTCATATCATTAGCCCCTTTCTAGGGGTATGATATGACGACCAAATTAAATAGCGCACTCTGTGCGCATACATGCCAGGAAGATGTGGCACCATTCCAGATAAATTAAATCACTACCATATAAATAAATGGCAGTGCAAAATAGTGAACATATGACCCTAGTGGCCGGTTTCACTTTAAATCCAACTATTCATTTAGAGTATACTGTTGAATATTAAACTGGATTCTATTAATAGAGTATACAGTACACTGTTGAATATTAAACTGGATTCTATTAATAGAGTATACAGTGCACTGTTGAATATTAAACTGGATTCTGTGAATAGAGTATACATTATACTGTTGAATATTAAACTGGATTCTATGAATATAGTATAACGTACACTGTTGAGTATTAAACTGGATTCTATTAATAGAGTATACAGTGCACTGTTGAATATTAAACTGGATTCTGTGAATAGAGTATACATTATACTGTTGAATATTAAACAGGATTATATGAATAGAGTATAACGTACACTGTTGAGTATTAAACTGGATTCTATTAATAGAGTATAACGTACACTGTTGAAGGAAACATGTTACTTTGATCAACTACAATGTGCATGCATTCTTAAGAGTTAGGAAAGTCTGCTTTACCTAGTATTAAACTGGCAATCATTATTTGCACATACTCATCTTGGACGCCTCAACACTTTCTTCACAGCAGTTAGAGTGACAGTCTGTTCAGCAGTCATTCCAGAGGCCATAGTTTAGGTGGTTTGCGTGTTTTTTTATAAAGTGGATCGCCTCTACAACGCACCCCGTGATAATTCGAATTTGGATATATCGCGGTCGCGGCGTGGCTTTCAAAATTTCGTATATTCATTTGCACATAAACAAATATTTTCTGTTCAAAGTACGTGAAATAGTGTATACAGAATTTATTATCATTTTGGGGAAGAGATATCGTATGAATTCGAATATACATGTAATACAATCGTGGCGTGGTTCCTGTAATTTTATATATATATATATATATATATATATATATATATATATATATATATATATATATATATATATATATATATATGTACGTGTATTTTTCTCATACCGGCAATATGCTGGATAATTGCCGAGCCCCCTCACATCAGCAGAAAATCTTGTCAATCGTGACGGCAAGATTAAAATCTCTTATCTTCCGAAGAACATTACTTCAGAAATCCAGCAACTGGACCAATGTATGATATCGGTATTTGGGGCAAAACTATCATCGCGAAATGATCAAGCGTATGGTATCGGATAACAGCTGCTCCTTCGACACATCACTGACATCCCTCAACTTGAAAGAAATCTGTTACCTCGGCGGGAAAGCCTAGGATGCTATCTCTTCACACTGCATTGAACAGTGCTGGATAAAGGGTCTTGGTCAAACTATTACGTCATCTACAGACCATGACATTGACGACAAGCTTAAACAGAATATGAACAGGCATCATGCTATCCTCGACTGGTAATCAGCAGATGACATCTGCCCTATATATGAGCACATCGCAGATGGCGAAATTGTCAGCAGGATGAATGCAAATGTCAGCAGGATGAATGAAGGTACACAACTAGAACCCAAAAATCAATGATTATAATGACGACCACGATGATGATGATGATGATGATGATGATGATGATGATAGCACCACAACTCTCCCACCAAAAGTGTCAGAGGCAGTAGAACACCTAGAAATCAGTTTGAGGTGGCTAGAAACTCAAGATATGGACAAATCCTCCAACTCAGAAACATTCTCGACTTTACTTAACTTGAGATTACTGAGTAAGAAACTGCCATCAATGATGCAAGCACTACGCTTAATAAAAGACCACCAAATAGAATTTAGTGGTTGATGCAGAATCGAAGCAGGCCGTTTTGGCGCAACCGGCCGGTTGGCTCCGGCCACTTTGGCACCGATCAATTTTTATTCCTGTTGTGTCGCAAAGAAGCAGACTCTACTAGACATATATTTGAAGAAATAATGAAATTTAGCATTATGGAGTCATACAATCGGATTGACTTTGCACTTTGCGCAATGATTAGAAAAGTAGTTTCGAGACGTTTTTTTTCTTCAATATTCACAAACACTGAAGTGAAAATTATCTGCACATAGAACACATTTGTTGATTGTTAATTGATCTTGCTTTGGAAATTCATCGATGGACTACGAATCGTTCAGAATGGTCACCACCACGTTTATGAAAAATTCATTCGCGGAGATGAACAGACTGTGAAGCGCAAGAAATACATTGACACAGACGCACGAATCAAGGTAATTGTGGAGAGCTACAGATCAAGAAACATTAACGAATATCTACGTGGACTGGCTCATAATTTCCTAGAGGACTATACACAACAATTACTGAACAACCAGCTTCAGACATTTTAGCTATGTTGCTGTTGGAATACAATTTACAAATCAAGAACTTTTCACTTTTATGTTTCACTTTTATAGTTTTAGTTAAACTTATTTTAATAACACACAGGTTGATCATTGGAATAATTTTACTTTTAATTTTCACTTTATATTTCACTTACACAATACATCTCTTTGATCGCTGAGCTAATCAATGTTGTCCTTACCTGCTCCACTAATGTAAGGTTACCTCTCAACAGGAATAAAAATTGATCGGCGCCAAAGTGGCCGGAGCCAAACCGGCCCGTGCCAGAACGACCGGTACCAAACCGGTCGCGTCAAACCGGCCGGCGTCAAATCGGCGGCGCCAAAACGTCATGCTTCGATTCTGCATCAACCACTAAATTCTATTTGGTGGTCTTTTATTAAGCGTAGTGCTTGCATCATTGATGGCAGTTTCTTACTCAGTAATCTCAAGTTAAGTTTTGTATCTTGATTCTCAACATGGTTTGTAGTGAAGTCACCAATTGGTCCACCACAAGGTTGCTTGATTTAACAGTACTGAAACTTTGTAGTATTTCTGTCTGAAAAAAAGCAATAAAATGGCATCTAGGCTATGACAGAAGGAGCAGTTATATTTTGAAACTTGAAAGAAAGGTCAAAGGGAAGCCAACTCTACTGACCAACAAGGGCATTGTGATAAAGCGCCTTGCCCATGTTATCATTGATTGGGGGTGGGGGATTAAAGTACTTTTAAGCTCAAGCGCGCGCGCGCGCGCGCGCGTGTGTGTGTGTGTGTGTGTGTGTGTGTGTGTGTGTGTGTGTGTGTACCAGAGATATAATAGCCTGGTGTGAGGACATGTACAGTAATTAAATAAATAATGTAAGGGATTACCCATCATACAAATTTCTATTATTAAAAATGGGGCAAAATTCCTATGTAATTTCTGACAGTAACATTTGGTATTATCTAAAATATAAAAAGAGATCTATAATAATTTTGCAAAGAAACAATTAAAATTTCATACAATCTTAACATTATAATCTTAACATTAATAACAAAAGAATAACTATAACTAATTTGTCTCATCATCGTTTCTTGCCTAATAAGAGTTATTATTCCAGGCGAGGATAAGAGGCTGTTCAATAAGTACATTTGTCATCTTATTTACTCCCCCAGTTGCAGGGTGTACTTTTTCTAACCCCTCTCAAGTACAAACATATCCTTTAGCTTACTAAACCCACCCCCTTCAAACGATGTCAATTTGTTTGCATTTCGAATCAAACAGAAGTTTCTTGTATAACACAGTCTCCATATTTGCATGATCAAGTCCCCGTTTTCAAGCAACACATTTTGATCATTCACTGTTTTGATAATCTCACCAATTCGATTCATTTTGAAGTTATATTTTTATTTGTATATTATTTTTAAAAGAAAATATTTAAACTACGTTGCAAATACTGTATGCAAATGACAGTTCTGATTGCCATGCAGCTGTAAACTTCAGAAACGAGCAGCACGCGTAATTTTAGATATTTTAGATGCATCTACTGAACATCTGTCAAAAGTATTGTTTACAGAATTCAAATGGCTCAAAATATATGACAGGATATATTTATACAAAGTAGTTATTTTATATAAATGTCTACATGGAACTGCACCAGAATATTTTCAGGACTTATTCAGGTCTTTTTCAACACAATACCAGTTGAGATCAATATCACGTGGAAAACTTCTAGCACCAAAACCAAGAACAGAGCAATTTATAAAGAGCTTCCAAATAATCTGGTACAGTTCTGTGGAACAAGCTTCCATTACATGTAAAATCTGCTGAAAATATTTAAGTATTTAAGAAGAGATATCATGAGCATGTACGTGTTTCTAATATATAATGGAATTTAGTATTTTAATACTAAACATGTCAAAATAAACAGTAATTATTGCTACCTTCATAGAATGTGCATTATTATACTCTTCATAAAAGGGCTTCAAGGGAGATAATACTTGACTAATGAGTCACCTTCTATAAATAAAGCATTATTATTATTATTATTATTATTATTATTATTATTATTATTATTTTTGGAAACCAGAAAAGGAGACAGGGACTAGTTGCTTACAATTAGCTTATCAGTCATATACCAGTGCTCAGCAATGTGGAATGAATTGCCAATTGAAATTAGACACAGAGTCACTGTAATCCCTTTCAAGAGTGCTCTTCAAACTCACCTTTTTCGACTGCAAGAACAAACTTAAAGACCTAATAATGTTCGTACCTTAAATATTTTCAGCATTTTATTTATGTTTTCCAATTTCATGCTTTTATTTCGTCTGTAGTCAAATTATTATAGATGTTGCAGAGCGCTTAGAGCTTCTAAAATTAGGCGCTGTACAAAGTCCTCATCATGATTATTATTATTATTATTATTATTATTATTATTATTATTATTATTATTATTATTATTATATGTACCATTAAAAAAAAACAAGACAAGGGAAGGCACGTCTCACTATTTTCGCTCAGCTTGTATAGCCATGATCAGACCTGTTTAATATGCAACTGCAGTGCACTGAATGGTTGATTGCACTCTCATTGGCCAATTGAAAATTACGTACTGCACCTGTTCAGATCTGCTTTTCTTGATGCTTTTCATTTTTAACATCGCTAAGGGGATACAAACAAATGTGTGTGTGTGTGTGTGTGTGTGTGTGTGTGTGTGCAAATGCTCTCAGTTTGTTTGTAGTTTCCTAAGGCAAATCGGTTTCATTGTAAATTTAATAAAATTTTTGTTATTAGGTGTGTATGTACTACTTGTGTTAGCCCCCTCCCCCCATATTCAAACTTCACATGACCCCCCCCCCCCCCAATTTATTTCAAAGTCGACATAAGATTCACATTGAAACTAACACATGGACTAAAAAATGGCCACTATGCATTCTTTTTGAAAACTATTCAAGTGAATAATAATGAGTGTAATGCAGCAGTTATGTTATAGCCTATGTATATTGTGCAGATGATACACATAGCAAAAAAGTTTGTACTGACCAATTGTATAACAACATTACATGTATGCAGCAACATCTAAACATAAAGTCAACACTGTTTCATTCAAATTGCAACTATGGCATCAGTGTGCTTAAATGTTTGGAATAAAATGAGCTGCCATCATGCTAAGCAAAATAATTGTAATCTTTTAATTGTTAATAAGCCAAAACTAAACACGTTACTAAATACTTGCACGGTTATGACCACAACCATTGAAAATATGAACTGCAACTTATTAAGAATGAGAAGAAACAATGAAAAACCACAAATATATTTGGACATAGCTTTAACAAAGTGATAATATTTGCAGAATAATGCAGTCACAAATTACAGTTAGTCTGGATGCAGATCTGATATGTATATATGTTCCAGTTAAGAGTTAACTTCTATAGAAAATCTCTCTCTCTCTCTCTCTCTCTCTCTCTCTCTCTCTCTCTCTCTCTCTCTATATATATATATATATATATATATATATATATATATATATATATATATATATATATATATATATATATATATATATATATTCCCTAATTTATTTTGAGCTTTGGACTTTTTCTCAATAATTATTTTTTGTCATCCATGAAAGCAAAATGTGTGTTCTTCTGATCTTTTTCAGTATGGATTTGTAAACAATCAGAAATGAGCATTTGACACTGATTTATTAGATTGGCCAGAGGCTGACACTATTTGCAGTCTGTGGTTTGATTCTTTAAGGGCTAGTGTGTAGATAGATAAATGTTATTAGAAAAGACAAGACTTTGATTTCAGTTTTAAGTGTTATACTATAATGTACAGAAAACATGATATGCATTTAATTCACTTATTATACTTGCTATTGCTTTTTTGAATACATTAAGCTGTTTTTTTATACACCTTACTTGAAGGCCTTCCTTACGGCTAGGTTAGCCCAGAGTATTGTATAATCTATGTTTAATAGAGAGATGGGAAATCAATATTTTTCAAGTATGTTTACAAATATCAAGGTATATATTTCAGTCTTCGTTCTTTCTGTCGTTGCTTGCTTTATGAGTATGCTATTGTACAGTCCTTTTAGTATTGGTTTCAATGTTGTCATAAATTGCTGATGAAGTGCTGGTGTTAGACCGTCCAGGCATGGCGATTTAATTTTGGTTGACTGTTTTATTGCTTTTTTTAATTTCATTTTCTGTTATTGATTTATTGCATTTTATTTATGTTTGGTGACGTGTACAATTTGGGTAAAAAATTGCTTATGTAGTCCAGTTGCCCTTCTATATCCGGGTTGTTTTCTTTTAATTTAGTTAAATGTATTTCTTTCGATGCCTTTTTGTATCTCTTATCTTGTGTAAATGCTTTCCTCAATTTTGTAGAGATCTTGGACAAATAAACCTCTAACTTGTTATCCATTTATGCTTGTTTCATTTATTTCGTCTAGTATTTTCTGTTCTGTATTTTTGTTTCTGTGTCAGTGTCAGTGTTATTCTTATTATTATTATTATTATTATTATTATTATTATTATTATTATTATTATTATTGGCATTATATAAGTTTGTAGTTTTCTGCTTGCAGTCAGTACTATTTTTGGCACATATAATATGTATTTAGTCCTTGTTTGGATTGGAGTAGGTCTGTAATTTATTTGTATTCGGGGAGATCTAGGACTGTATTGTTGAATTACCAAATTCTTTCCACCCACTTATTTGATTGTTGTACTTTTATTTCTAAATCTATTGCATAATGATCAGATATTCTTTCCTGTAAAATTTTTCGACTTAGTAAAACAAATTTCATACTTGTTATTTATGTAGGATCTAACCAATCTTGAAGCCATGTACTCTCTTTTGTATGCGTATTCCTTTTTTATGAGGGGAAGGGTGTAATAGTCTTAAAGTATAAGGTATTTTTACATTTATTATTAAACCTTCCATGTTATGTAGAGTATCCCAATCCCATTTGGATAATCCATTTTTATTGTCTATTTCCTTTGTGAATGAATTAAAGTATCAAATTATGACCAAGTTGTGAATTTTGCATGTTGGGAAATAATTTGATAGTCTGTAGATAGTCTATTTGTTTTAGGTGGTATATATATGTTCATTAAATGTGTTTTGTTTATTTTTATGTGTAATAGTCGTGCATTTAGTTCAGGTTGTGTTGGGATTGTTATCCAAAGTAAGATTCATTTGTTATATGGTATCTATGCCAATTTCTTCATCCAATTCACATTGGTTGGAGTTTTCATTTTTGTTAGGTATTTTCCTTTAGGTGGCTTTTATGTTTCCTATTGTTGTTTGTACTTCTTGATAGATTCCCCTATAAAAATCACGACCTTATTTAAAGTATACAAGCTTGCTGCAACTTCGCACGTGCTAGCCCACGACGTCACTATATTATTATTGTACGTATAGTCCGGAATTAGAATGTTTGCGAAGTCGTGGCAGGCTCGTACGAGTGTTAAACGCGCTCAAGGCCCGTGTATAGCAAGTTCGTTCAAACTTTGCTCGTGCAAGCTAGCAATAAGCACACAAGCTCGCGATGCACTGTCAACCACCTAGCACGCACGAGCTCGTAATGAGTATGAATATACCAGCTTGTGACGGGCTGTGAAACAGCTAGTACTAGCAACTGATAATAGAGGATTTTCAACAAATGTTTCTGTCTGCATGAATATGTGTCGATCAGTGTAAACAAATGTGGTTTTGACATCAATGAGAGACACATTCTTTTGAGAAGGGGTCTCGTTTGACATTATGAAATAGCCTGGCTGCATCTTTTTGAAAACAGTTTAATAGATGACTCCTGGCGCAATTCACATTAGTATTCTTCCTGGATGAGTCAAATAGATCTGGAGAGGGTGAGAAATGTTGATGCTGACGAGCCTTAAAAAAAAAAAAAATCTTCCTAAACCATGGTAGGGATGGTTCCTCCTAAGAAGAACTCTAATTCCAAAAGAGCCAGTTTTAGAAGTCCTTTACTTTTGTTTAGTAAATGCTAAGAAGTTCCACAGATAAAGTATGTGACAGTAAATGTGGGGACATGACCACATATTCCAACAAGTGCCTAATAAAGCTGGCCTACTTTAAAAGACCAAATGAAACAGGTGTGAAGATGTCGGCCTATGAAGTTATGGTAGCAAGAAGTTTGACACGATGCTGAGCAGTTTCAGTTGTTTTAATGGAAAGACGTGCCCTGGTTCCAGTTAAAATGTTTTTATTAATTTATTTTCTTTTTATTTTGTTTGGGTGGGGGACATGCACGTACCTCACTGGAGAGGTTTAATGGGCCATACTTGGACAATAAACACAGTATCCTGAGGCAGTTTCCATGTCACAACGAATCGAGTGGTAAGAATGACCACTGTCAAGAAATGTATTGGACTGATGAAAATCCGGTGATATTTCCTATGTTGAATTGCAATGAGAAAGAAGCATGAATCTAATTATGACTGACCCATGAAGAATTTTTTCCACAATGGAAAGGATCTTCTTGGACTGTGTGCAAGACAGTTTTGGACACGATTCCATTAGTCTTTTCTGGATAACACTATACATTCAGCTTTTCTAGTTGAAGTCACTCAAGAAGAAGGTGAAAACTAGTATCAGCATCGCATCTAATCTGGGGACAGGATCCACTGACGTAATTGAGCATAGTGGATGATTTACCCGGAAATGCGGGGTACCACATCCCATACAAATTCATTCAAATAATAGGAAAGGAAGAATGCCTATTCGACGCCTTCCCATGTCTGAACTCGCTGGGCAGAATCCCACTTCTGTGCTATATACAGGGTGAACTCAGTCAGATCAGTATCCCCATGCCATGAGGCCTCAAAGTAATGACTGGTGTAAAGTTTGCGACAAGCACGAGATGGAAGATGACTGGTCACTTCTATAAAATGACAGGGAAGGCAATATAGTTATGTCAGAGCCTAGCTGGTTTTCATCATGCGCCATGATGCTCCAGTTCAAGGGAACGTGAAAAGGCTGAGTGGAGCATTTCGCTTTCTTCATTGATGATCTCTTGCATGTCTGGTTGCATAATTGGCCCAAAGCTGTGAGAGTAGTATGGAAGGGGGGGGGGGTCATAAAATCACATAACGTCTAATGTTAAATTTTAAGACTGGCACTATGAAGTCAACATTTATGGGGTCACATAGACTTCAATGTTTAATTTTGGGGCCCGGTTCTATGGGGTAAAAATGTAAGATCAGATGGATAGGAGCGATATCGGATCTGCAAGTATTATAGTGGAAGAGATGATTGAAACAGATTGACTTATTTCACCAATCAGAACACACGTTACAAAGTCACAGTGCGGAATCTCTCTTCCAATCAGAAGACAGCTACATGTGATGTCACATACCCGATGTAGGTAGCGTTTGTGTGCAATGAATTTATACGACAGTTGGGGTGCACCGGCTGTAGAGATAGTAATGTCATTGCAGCGGCTACTAAAGCAAACGCAGTCCTACTTGCATCTGAGAACGATTTTAATTCGGATTTAGTGGATTTTCTCTGTTTTCAAGAATTTGTAATGGTACCAGCATTTTTGTCGCCTCTTCCTTACTTAACGCAAGTAAATGATTTTAGGCAGATGCATAAAGAATTAGAGAAATGTTTGCAACAGCAGAAAAAAGCATAACAAGCCTTCTCATTGAACAACAACAGCAAGAAGAAAACGACATGAAAAAGGAACTGAATGGAATAAATAGCAGACCATGTAGTAGGTTTTGTCCCTGGCAAAGGGATCAAGCAGTTAAAGCTTATTACCTCCCATTCCAGAGTTTGTTTTATATAAAAAAAAAACAATAGTCCTTTTCAGGGCCACACGCCTCTCTCGGAAAGAGTGACTACTCAAAGTTCGCCGAATCTAGTAAAACTAAAACACTTTTTTTATAAACGTGTGTGAGTGTAGGTCTTTATTATTATTATTATTATTATTATTATTATTATTATTATTATTATTATATTATTATAAAAGGTTTTTCGTTCTGGTCTGTTTTCGTACGGAGTTACAATCAAATTTCACATCACTTCAAATAGTTCATTCATTGACTTCTCGTCACACTCTTTTTGTTGATTTCTTCACTCACGGTTTTTCCTCTTCGTTTTCTTTCTCACTTTGGTCTCTTCTTTTATTCTCTCTATGGATGGGTATATATTCTTCACTTTTCGAGCAATACCTCTTTATAGTAGGAAGTCCTCTAGCGCTGCTCATGTTGTTTCTTGTATCTGTTCTCCTTTTTATTAGGGCAGTCCGAAGACCCGTGTTCTTCGTATTGACAATGATAACATATATCTTGATTTATGTCTCTCTTGACGCCGGCCTTACTTTGATGTTGTGGATATTCTGAAGACCAATGCTCGTTCTTTTGACATATATAGCAAGTGTCTCTGCTTTTATCGCGAAATGACGGCGAGGTTTCCGTCGGCTTTTCTGAAGAAAACCCTATGGCGCCTCCCAAAGCTTTGATCAGAAGTTTTAATATGTAATTGGCTCAGTCATCTTGAAATATTGAGAGTGAAATGACTATTGTGAGGGTAGACACTGACCCTACACCGAGTGGACTAAAGCGCTGTCCGTTACGGATCACTGCCATGTCACCTCTGTCTGCGTGCGTTCGAGTCTAAGATTCGGCTAATGCAGTTATGTGAGAAAGCTTACCAGTAGCTTCTCGTGGGTCGGTGGTTCTTTCCGGGGTTTTCCGGGTTCTTCCTCCACCATTAATACTGGCCACCCTGTATAGCCTATATTGTGCTTAAAAATGGCGTTAAACCATAACAAACAAACAATCTGACCCTACATATAAATAAGGGGCCATAGCGTTTAAAATTTAGTCATTTGATATTTTGCAATCAAGATGAAACAATCGCACAATTTCATTGAGAAAAGAGAAGAAAAATAAGAAACACAAAACGTGACTTTCGACTCTCACACGACCTGAAATATTGGCTTAAATTCATGCCAGTGATGTCGAAGATGACACGAGTGTCAAGAATGCACCCAGACCCAGAGATTCAAAGCCAAGCCAAAGTCCACCAGTAACACCTGGAAAGTATTATCCACATTCGAGAGACGGCAAAAATGCTCATCCCAAAAATTTAGAAGCACAGCCTACACGTACATGGTGAAGTTAAACATTTTTTAAAGTCAGACGTACCGTAGGAGAAAACAGAAGAGTTTATCAAAGATCGTGGAAATCTGTGTTAACCACACTGAAACGACAATGCGAAGCCAAAGAAGACGATCACTTCATGCTCTCCATTTATTACGACAGTTTAAAGTATCCTGTTTGGATCGAGTGTAGCAGCCCAACATAATTAATACCTTGCAAAGTCATCGATAAGATTCAACACATTGAGTAATCCAGTTGTCAGTTTCACATCACCGATGGAAAAGCAACACTGTGCATGACCTATTTTTCTCTTCCCAAAGGGACCAGAAAACGCACAAAATGTTATTGGTGGACGACCTCCGTAGCATCAGGCGTAGCATCGTCCAATTTAACAACACTCAAACAAGATGTGTTTAGCCCACGCCATCTTGGTAGGTCGAGCTTATACCGCCCAGAAAGACATGACAGAATAAAAAATGGATTTGGAGAGCATTCCACAATCAGACCGAGCAAAACAACGAAGAGAAGCAGAACTGTTACAGCAAGCTGACCCATCTGAAGACACCACTTGTATATATTATACAAGGCTATTTTATTTAAATGCCTTTGGTTGACGAATATCTAGAGACCTTGATTACCACAAATATTGGCACCTCGCGCTAACAAGCGATTCAGTAATTTACTCTATACTGGGGATTTGCTTGGCATCGAATATATAACCTTTTATGCGAAAAGACAACTATCGCCTGCTGCACCTTCTAATGCCCATACTACCACCTCTACCGCCATATCACCAAAAATATAAGATTTATCTCCCATGTGTTATCTAGTGTACATGGGATTTCAAGCGTCTGTATTTGAATCGACGCATTATAATTTATGTTCATCTTAATTTATAGTATCACAGTTATATCTGCTGTTGGTGTTGTTTTAGGGTTTAACGCCATTCCTCAGCACACGATAGGCTATACATGGCGGCCAGTATTATTGGTGGAGGAAGAACCCGGGAAAACCCCGGAAGGAACCACCGACCCACGAGAAGCTACTGGCAAGCTTTCTCACATAATTGCCTTAGCCGAATCTTAGACTCGAACCCACGGAGACAGACGTGAGACGGCAGTGATCCGTAACGGAAAGCGCTTTAGACCATTCGGCCACTCTGGACCTGAGTTATATCTGCGATTACATGAATGCAGCCGAGCAACCTTCTTCTCAAGCAGGCCTACTTTATTTTGTGTCACAATTGTCAACTACACGTTCAAGAGAATCTATTTACAAGATATACATACTCATTTTAATAATAATATCTGATGCAAGAAGTAGCTTAGCGTTATAAATATACGTTATGTTGTCCATACAATATTTCCAGTCATTAGCTGAACCAGGTAAAATGATTTTTAGTTCATTGCACATAAATTGCACACGAATATAATGATTACTTAGTTGCAGCAAACTCCTTTTAAATTACAGACGACATAAAACTTCTTTAACATTACAGACGACATCAAACTTCTTTAACATTACAGACGACATTATACTGGAATTAATGGACCACACTATAACATAAATCAATAATTAGTCTATGTAAAAGTGTTTTTTGTTGAATTTTTCATATTATATATATTGTTGAATTTTTCATATTATATATAATTGTTTGTTTTTAAAAAAAGTATTCTCTTATATGCTATTGTAATGTAACATTGTTTACTGGATTTGACCTTTTCCAGAATTGAGTTTAGATATGTTTAACTTGATTTATTAATATTTTTAGTTTTGTTTATAACATAGATGTAAACAACAAAGAGAAATAGTGTATCTTATTGTTGACCTTGTTCCAGAATCAGTGACATATTTGGTTAACAACTTGTTTAATATTATCTTTTACAGAGTAAGAATCATTACGTTGGATGTATGTCATACCTGGACTGCATATTTTATCATGTGCCAATTGGTAACAAACTTCTATTTTTCCCCCAGAAAAATAAACCGTTTACCCTCATCCGTAATCTTTTGGTCATGCTCCAAAATTACAAATTTTATTTTCGCACTCAGACTCAGACGCAATAAAAAAAAAATGCTGATGTCTGATTATCTAATGATAAATTAATGACGACTCAGACGTTAGAAAATAAACTTTATTTATTTTATAAAAATTATAGATTCAACTTGAATCTGCATCATGTCCGCATCTTTGTCTCTTGTTTCTTCAATTGCTTCATATGCACGTGCATTAGCTGTCAGGGCTTCAGTGCAGACAGGCATGACATTAATACTACAAAAGACAGTTTACTCTTGGACAGGGAGAGAAGGATCTAAACGATGATGGTTGCAATTAGCACATAATTGGGTCAGACCTTTCAGATTGTCAACGACCATGAACGATAATTTGTTTTCTTTATAAAGTAAACAACATATTACTTCTGATATATATTATGTTTGTGAGAAAAGCAAGTTTTTAAGACTATAAATTTCTTAAAAAGCAAGGAGAAACTATTGTAAATCACTTATCAGAACCATATCTCATATTATTTGATGGGCTATTTTTATAATTGAAGGTCTCAATTAGTTTCTCTTGATTTCTGCCAGTAGTCTAGCCTTGAAAGTACTAATGAACACAAGTGTTTTAGTGGCATCAACTGAAAGATATTTGCGAATGGAGCTGATGCGTCTCAGCTCAAGATATGCAGCCTTGCGTATGTTCATGACATGTTGGGGCAATAGGAGATTACTGTCCAGAGTAACACCTAGGTTATGTACAGATTGAATTTCATGTTGGTGTTGCTGATATTTATTGTTTAAAGTAAAGGACGTGAAGGATGTGAACATCTTTGTGTTGTGATCAGAATGGCCTCAGATTTATCATCATTCATCTTACAGCTTGTTACATGTCATCCATGATTTCACATCAGAAATGCACCTCTCTACTCATGGGACGGTAGCATCAACTTCATTTGGGTGGCTAGACTTGTATATTTGAGTGTCATCAGCGTACAATTGTTGACACACTGGATGATGATCTGTGATACCTGCGAGTGGCTGAGTGTATAGAATGAAGAGAAATGGTCCAAAAGCAACCCCCTGTGAAACACCGCGCCATAGATCAACTGGGCTGGAGTGTATTTCATTTGCAGATACAATGTGTGTCCTGTTGACTTAGTAGGATTTGAACCACAATCATGCTGTATTTTGGATGCCAGATACATACTCGAGACGGTGAAGTAATATATCATGGTATATTGTGTCAAATGCTGCATGCAAATTGAGGACGGTGAAGACTGTAATCTTTCCGCTAGCCAAAGCAGAGAGAATGTCATTACATTCTTTCAGAAGTGTAGTTTCAGTACTGTGGCAAGGACGATATGCAGAATGTACATTACTAAAAAGACTTTGAATTCAGATGACGTACAATTTGGTTTAGAACAACGTTTTTTTCTAAGATTTGTTTTATATGAACGGGAGATTAGAAACTGGGCGGTAGTTCTTTAAATCATTATGGTCGCGTATTGGTTTCTTAATCAGAGGCTTTACAGTGGCTGTTTTGAGAAATGATGAAAATTTCCCAAATGAAAGAGGGGTATTAATAACAGCCGTTAGTGAAGGCAATATTGGATGTAAGCACTCAAGCAGCAGTGATGTTGGAATTGGATCAATTTTACATGACATTGGTGCACTCTTCATCACGATTGTCCGTACTATTTCCATGAGACAGGTTAAAATACTGCTAACGGTTGACGCTGAAATTCTGTATCGCAACTGTATGGTGATGACGAGTCAATTGAAATTGTGCTGTCAAGCTCATCTCTAATGGTTTGTTCCTTGTCACGGAATAAATATGCAAACAGATCCGGAAGGTCTACGGTAGTAGGAAGTGGTGTACATTTGTTCATTGATATTAGTTTGTTTGTGATCTAGAAGAGCTCTTTGCAGCTGGAACTCTCCGTGATCTTAGTGTTGTAGTGGGATAATTTGGCTAAATGGACTATGTCACGTTCGTCTTAGCGGCTTTGTTTATGAATAGTGAGTCTGGTGGAAAGCCAAAGCCTTTCTGCTTTATGGCGGTCTCTTTTAGCAGTGCGAAGCTGGTCCCTAACATTGCTATACCACGAATAACACTTTTGAATTGACACTCTGCACTTGGTGGCTGGGGCATGTTTTTCAAGCAATGAAAGCAGGCAGGTATTAGTTGTTCTGCTGTAGAAGGTAAGCAAGTTGTTAAGTTTGCTTGGATTCTATGCATTAATTTGGTCATATTAAACAATCAAACTGGCGTGATGTTGTAAGTAATATTTGGATGGGAATCATATCTGTGTTAAGAGTAAATTTAATAGTCTGCATCAAATTGACAAGAGAAATTTTAGAGAAAGGTAAATATAGATAAATTCAAATGTGAAAAAGTTGATTTCGAATTAACACATTGCTATTAACATATCATGAAGTTAAGAGTAGCTCTGATGCCTGGCAGGTAAATCAATTACAAACAAAATAACCGTTATGTATCGACACGCTGTCTTCTTAAATGTTCTAGCAAGTCCGTCACGTCTACACGAAAACCTCGCATGCCTTGCTCACTCGGTTCATTTGAGAACTTGCTGGGTTTCAATCACCCTGAACACCAGCAAGTCGGCCGGAAACTGTTACG
This sequence comes from Unio pictorum, assembly GCA_030141615.1. NCBI lineage: Eukaryota > Metazoa > Mollusca > Bivalvia > Unionida > Unionidae > Unio > Unio pictorum. The sequence continues at coordinate 4,860,683 of JARLTB010000219.1, read as the reverse complement.
ATTTTATATTTTCACACTGCTTACCTGACAAATAATCTGGAAAGAGCTGGGTCTTGTATTCCTAACTGTAAATGGGTGGGAAGATACGCACACATGTGTATGCTGCGTGCGCTGATGATTATATGTGCAATTCATATGATATGGGGAAATTATCCGAACATCTTGGTATGCGATATAGCTTGGCTTCTTACAAGGTCTCTCAATTTTAATTCATGTAGGTGTTAACAAAGTGGCGTTGCTATAATTACTAATCCAATTCAGAGACTTGATGTTCATATAACCTTTGTATTTATTTTTCGTACTAAACGTTATGCTATTATGACAACGAATTAAGCACAAATTGACATAACATAGGGCCATCTAAAAGTCAGCAACATTGGCTTGAAAATGTTGAAAGAGAAAAAGATGATAATATATGATTCTTGATAAAGCGAATACATATACCTTTATTTCGAAAACGGTCTGGGTAAAGCTCGAACGTCGAGTAATAAGCCTATGAAAAGGTCAATATTTAGCTTGTAAACGATATATGAATACTGAGTGGATAGCTGAACCTGAGGTTATAGTGACCAAGGTTGTATGAATAGCAACCTCTTTTTGTGTCATATCTCATATATCTGAGATTATAGTCACTGAGTTTGTAAGAATAGCAGAAGATCTAAATTATAAGAGGTTATAGTGACTGAGATAGTACGAACAGCAGCTTCTCTTTCTAACACATATGAGGTTATAGTAACCGAGGATGTACGAATAAAAGCCTCTGTTTCAAACATATCGGACCCCATGGTCACTGAGGTTGAATGAATAGCGGCCTCACGTTCTAAAATATATGTGGGTTTAAAGACACAGGATGTACGAATAGCAGCCTGCAAAATATCTGAGGTTATAATGACCGAGGTTGTACGAATAGCAGCCTCTGTGTTCAACATATATGAGGTAACTGGATGTATGAATAGCAGTCTCTTTTTCTAACGTAAATGAGGTTGTACGAAAAGCAAACTATCTTTAACATATCCGTGTTTATAGTGACTGAGGTGGTACGAAAAACACCGAAACCTATCTCCCTAACGTATGTGAAGTTATGGTTACCGAGACTTTAAAAAGCAGCCATTCTTCCTAACTTGTATGAGGTTATAGCAACCGAGACTTTGAATAGCAGCCTATCTTCATGACTTGCATGAGGTTGTAACAAACAGCCAAGACTTTGAATAGCAGAATATCTTTCTTACTAGTATGAGGTTATAGCGACCGAGACTTTGAATAGCAACCCGTTCTCATGACTTGCATGAGGCTATGGCGAGCAACCGAGACTTTAAATAGCAGCCTATTTGTCTAACTTGTATGAGGTTATAGTGACCTAGACTTTAAATAGCAGCCTTTTTGTCTAACTTGTATGACGTTATAGTGACGTAGACTTTAAATAGTAGCCTATTTGTCTAACTTGTATGAGGTTATAGTGACCTAGACTTTGAAGAGCAGCCTATTTGTCTAACTTGTATAAGGTTATATTGAGATAGACGTTGAAAAGCAGCCTAGGTTATAGCGAGCGAGACTTTAAATAAAGACATATCTTCCTAATTTATATGTGGTTATAGCGACCGATACTTTGTATAGCAGCCTGCTTGTCTAACTTGTTTGGGTTATAGCGACATTGACCTTGAATAGAGCCCTATCTTCCTAATCTATTTGAGGTTATAGCGACCGAGACTTTGGATAGAGTCTTATATTCCTAACATTTGTTTGGTTATAGCGACCTGAGACTTTGGGATAAAATCCTATCTTCGTAACATGTATGAAATTATAGCGAGCAAGACGCAAGTCAAGAAGACTAGTCCTAAGTTCACATAGAAACTTATATGCTGAAAATATATATCGGTAAAATGAGTTCACACTTTAAAAAATCTGAAATCTGGTATTTTCAGTTTTAATGAACTAAGAAAGCGGACTATAATTCAAAGCTCATGTTGTGAATGCAAAATGAACATATTGAGCAACTACAGTGTCAGCCATTGCATTTATTTATTTATTGTAATTTATTTAAATTTATTTATTTATGTTATTCTTATCCAAACCAAGATTAGATCGTCCAACTGTATTTCAGCTTTAGAATCGCCGTTTCTTACAGAGAGATATCAAATGAATCACAGTCATCGAAAATGGAATAAACTGGTGGCTGCTACATGATGCACAAACAAGATTTAGATAATAAATATGCACTTTTCAGATCACCGTGTATCATTCCAAAATTATAACTAATGCAATTATTCTGCATAAGTTGCTTTGCTATACTCTATCACCTGGTAATTTGATACATATTTCAGTTATTAAGGATAATTAGTGTTCACATTGCTTCATAGAATAAGTGTCAAACATGAAATTTATTATTTGCTTTAGGCGCCGTTTAAGAATGCCAACCAAGCGACTATAATTTGTATTTATATGTGAATTTTATGACGCACATTTGAAATGTCTATACATTCATTGGCACATTCCTACTAAAGTTGAAAATTTCTTACATAGATTATGTGTTGAAAATGATACATTAATCGACCTCGGTTTTTTCAAGCATGGCACACATTATTCATTCCAATATAACCGGTTTATACATAAAGAAAGGACATGTACGGTTCCAGGTACGTGTCCCTGACTTTTCAGTACAAATATATATAATGTTTTATATTCAATGCATAGTATTATTGTTAACGTTATTTTTCCACGGGCTTCCAAGGTTATAATGAAAACAACACCACTGTGCTTGTTAAAAACAGAAACTGTTGTAGGTTTATAGAATTTTGTTTTCACACTGAATAGCTTCTTAACTACAGACGTGATATATTTTTCTCAATATAACCACGAGCTTAAGTCTGGAAAGGAATAAAATGGAAGATGGAGACCTGGTATCACTGCAGGTGAGTTTACACTTGTCATGATGGCGGACCTGTATAACGTTCTCTATATGAACCCGACCCTATATATCGCGTCTTTGGTCAAGAGTACATGAATTAATTTATTGCAATCTGGTTTTGATGTACTTCACTGTTATCTAATGTCAGTTTGATTGAATTCTATAGTGATGACACATCTATACATTTCCTACATAATCATAGTTTAAGCCCTTGTTTATCTGCTGTTTAAGGATGGTGGTACTCCGGTGAAACAGTAACAAATTTACAGCAACTCTGGCCAAAATCTTAAACCATAGGCAAACATGCGTGACTATAATATAAACAAACTCGAGCACAATTGCAGTCATGGAGACGAGGAAATAGTATTCTTTAGATTTAAGACCACATACTCAAAATGTAATCTCCGTTCTCATACTGCAAAATAGAACAGGTAATGCAAAAAGAAAGTAAACCTTAATCCTAATGAATTATCATTTAGCTAAAATCAAAACCAAAAAATAATGATTCATGACTCACAGGTTGCTATTATAGTGGTTTAAACAGAAAATAGACGCAAAATAGTAAACATTGGACATTATCGGAAAGTAGCAAGCATCATCCTGCCATTATCACTGCTGATATTGATATTGTAATTCACCTCTCGAATCTGGTTACCAAATGAATCAAACCACACCTTCATCAAAATGGCTTGATGTTGCTGTTTCCTGTTTACAAGTACCTTAAGAAAACAGTCCTTGTCAACTAAGGGTTTAAAAGCGTTAATACCGCAAAATAATTTGTTTCCTAATCAACCAACGACCAAACATTCACGAAACTGGAATTTCACACTTGCATGTTTGTATTTTTCACATTGGCATAATTTATCAAAAAGATTTTCTAAACCGTTGATTTGTATATTATGCCACAAAGATCTAATACACATAATACACATAATTATTCCTATCCCAAACATCTAGACACATGTACATGAAAATTGTCTGGCAATTATTATGATATGAAATCAAGGAGGTTCTATTTTAGGAGACTGATCACTGTTACTCCTAGAAAATGACTATTTACTCCTAGAAAATGACTATTTACTCCTAGAAAATGACTATTTACTCGGTTTAGAGAAGTATGTTTTCGACACAGAATGCTGTAAAAAAATACAAATAGCACTTTTGTCTTCGAGTGATCAGAAACGTCACACATGTGGTCATAATATAAAACTGTGTATTCCCCTTTGACCAGCCACCAGCCCAATTTGTAATTCTCAAACATGATTACAGATCTAATTCAGAATCGATAAATCTGTCACACATGATTACAGATCTAATTCAGAATCGATAAATCTGATATAAGTACTGAATTAGCATTAATCTTCACAAACTGATTATTCTGTGCGCCATGAAATCAGTTATAGACTCTCCCCCTATGCTGTTATGGTATCCAACCAATTTCAAAGTGAACTATAGCAAACGTTCATCAGCAGACAGTTCCTTAACATGTAAAAAAGGCAGGTTTGTAACCTAAGTAGAATGATCACGCTTCCTATAACATCTATACTTAAACAACAAGTTGCTCAAAACATTAGCGATCCTTACAAAACTACCAAGTTCATCGCCACCATCAAACCATGCTAACTGCATCCATAGATCTACAATGCTACTAATACACAGTGTTACAGCGACATCAATTGGCTCACTAGCATCTAAACTATCATATCAACTCACTAGCATTTAAACTAACATATCCGCTCACAATCATTTAAATTATCATATCAACTCACTAGCATCTAAACTATCATGTCAACTCACTAGCATTTAAACTATAATGTCAACTCACTAGCATTTAAACTATCATGTCAACTCACTAGCATTTAAACTAACATATCCGCTCACTAGCATCTAAACCAGGGGTCTGTAACTCAAATTGCTCTGAGGACCAGATGAGTACTTGTAAAGTAACCCGAGGGCTGCATCATTGGATGTATTTTTTTAAATGATAAAAAGTCAATAAAAGCAATATAATAAGAACATAGTGCTGTACAAATTTTATTTAATCCATTTATTAAAACTAATGTGTAACGTGGATGTAATTACCTTATTAGGTTTACGTTTCGGTCAGTTTTTGTTCTGGCTACTTAGCTGGCAGCGTTTTGCATCAACAAGGACCTCAATATTAGGCTTGAACTTATGAGAAGAAACCAATCTCAGTGTTGCTTGCAAATGTTCATCAGTGAGTCGTGACCTTAGCACAGACTTGTTGACCTTCATGGATGAGAAAAATTGTTCACATGCATATGTACTTCCAAACATTGCAATAACCCTTGCAGCATCAGCGAGTAACCTCGGAAACCTTTCTCGTGAAAGAAACGTATAATTCCTGAATCCCCACTTCTGAATATTTTTGCTTCAAGATTGGCAGCGCCATTTTATCAGAAGTACTATATTTTGTTTCATTAGTTCTTTTGTATCTGAACATAATTGAGTTCAATTATACGCTGCATGCTTAACGTTAAATGTACATGGATAATTATTTCATGTGCGCGCATGCGCTACATATATGTGTGTGAGAATACTTGACCGTGTCATATGTATTACACGGTTCGGTTGTTTTAATTTTAGCTGAGTGGGGGCCGTTGGTGCCCGGGTGCGGTGCCATGTTGTGGTGTCCGTGGGGTGACCGTGGGTGACTGTGGTCCGGAACTGACCTTGAGGTCCGGTGGTGCCAGTGTGCGGTGCCATGTTGGAGTGACCGTAGGGTCATGGAGTGACCGTGGGGCTTCTCTATGCTGCCCGTGTGTGGTGCCATGTTGTGGTGACTACGTGTGTGGGCTTGTCTATGTTGACCGTGTAATGCCCGTGTGTGGCGCCTGTGTATGGTGCTTACGTATGCTGCATATATCTCGTCATAAGGACGACGTATTATTTATTTAATATCTTCTTCGCAGTCTCGTTATATGAACGACACCTGCATAATTTCATTCTACACAAATCTCGTTCCATGAACGAGAACTTCAGAATTTAGGATTCACGATTACATATGTCTCGTCATATGGACGACGTATTATTTATTTAATAACTTCTTTGCAGTCTCGTTATATGAACGACACCTGCATAATTGTATTATTTATTTAATATCTTCTTTGCAGTCTCGTTATATGAACGACACCTGCATAATTTCATTCTACACAAATCTCGTTCCATGAACGAGAACTTCAGAATTTAGGGTTCACAATTGCATATGTCTCGTCATATGGACGACGTATTATTTATTTAATATCTTCTTTGCAGTCTCGTTATATGAACGACACCTGCATAATTTCATTTTACACAAATCTCGTCCCATGAACGAGAACTTCAGAATTTAGGATTCACGATTTCATATGTCTCGTCATATGGACGACGTATTAATTATTTAATATCTTCATTCTAGTCTCGTCATATTGACTACGCATTATCTTTTCATATTTGCATCTATCTCGTTATACGAGCCTTTTATATATATTCATATTTGTAAATTCATTCATATACTTCTTTTTTGTCATTACGTTACTGAAATTCATAGTTCCATGTTAGGAACATTTATTTAAATAGATTTTTCTTATATTTTGTAAAATATTGGTGTCAGAGTTGATTTTTAAAATTTGCGTTTATAAAATAAACATCTTATTAACGCAGTTGTGTTCCGTGTCTTCACTAATCCAGTCCCGACTCGGTCTATCTTGTGACACACATTGACGGTGCACCATCTGTGGCCAAAGATACAAGTTTATCCCATGGCAAGCCATATTTCTCAGTGCATTTTTCCAGGGCTTGAAATATATCACGTCCAGCTGTAGTACCCTTCGATGGTATGAAATCTAGGAATTCTTCTGTCAGATTTAAACGGAGTCTATACCTCTGATAAACACAGCACGTTGTACGGAATCTGACACATCTGTGCTCTTGTCGAGAGCAATTGAAAATGCTTTAAAGTCCTTAGTCATTTCAATTAGTTGTTTCTCCACATTAGCTGCTAAATCTGTAATCCTGTTGGCAACTGTATTGGGTGACAAGTTTATGTCTTCAAAAAGTTTCTTTTTATCAGGACATACAATGTACAATGTCACTTGCCTTTAAAAGACATTCTTTTATAAACAAACCCTCTGTAAAGGACCGTGATGACTTTGGTATCATTTCACTTATAGCGAAACTTGCTTTTACTGAATCTTCGTTGCACTGACTAACATTGGTAAAGAAACTTTTTTGTTTGCATAATGCTGGTTTAAGTTACATAACTTTATCCTCTCTAATTTTGCCCTCGTAAGCGTCATATTTCTCACGGTGCATTGTTTCGTAGTACCGACGCACGTTATACTCCTTCGGAACAGATATCGTTTGTTTACAAACGAGACATTTAATTTTATCGCTGACCTCAGTGACAAAATATAAATCCTCCCATTTGACTTGAAAAGCTCTCTTTTCGTCCGCGAGTTTTCTTTTTTTTTGAAACAGAAGACATTTATACGGGCTTTTATGTTTATAAAAATGCAGCAAAATCAACTTTACAGTTCAACATTAACTCGATCACTTTATTAAAAAACGGAAACAGAATGTCCGCATTGAGTGCGACAATGAATAGAAAGACTATGAATAAAAAAGTAAGTCAGAGTTTCTTATGGTTAAAATGGCGCTAACGTTAAAGTTCAAACGGCGGCGAGAGAAAAAGAAATAAATGAATTGTCAATTTGTTGCGGGCAGCGTGTTTTAGACCCCTGATCTAAACTATCATATCAACTCACTAGCATCTAAACAAACACATCCGCTCATTAATATCGAAAAAACATATCATCTAAACTATCATAAACGCCCATTATCATCTAAGCTATCATAAACGCCCATTAGCATCTAAACTATTATATCCGCTTTTAAGCATCTAAACAAACATATCCACTAATTATCATCTGAGGTATCATAAATTAAAATGTCATATTTCAATGATGCAACACCAAAATAAATATTTTACACCAAAATACACTTCTGATATTAATCGGCTCTTTTATAGTCAAAGCGTATTCTCTATTAGCTCGCAAGCCAATTCCTACTTACATAAATCTTGCTTACAGCTGCAAACAAAAGACGTTAGACCAATTTTTAGAGAACTTAATAACGCACATGATTCCCCCAAAATACAAGTGACATCTAATTCCACATAGGAATATCAAGATGAAAGAAAATATAATTACCAAATGTAAAACAATCTGAGGGCACGAAACTATCTGATTTATCTGTATGGCTTTGTCAATTGAGCCAGTATCATAACACAGAGCCGCCCTTAAGCCAACTATTCAACAACCACGGGACAGAGTGGTTGCCCGCCCCTATTGTTTCCCCTTCTTAAACGGTAAATTAAAAAAGAATTTAACACCCAAATTACCCCGCTAGCCCCCCCTCCCTTGCTCGAATCCAAAACAATAAATCAGAAAACCAACTTCATCACACAAAACATTTAAAATATTCCAACTGCGTATGAAACTTCGAGTTCGAATTAACTCAGTATCCACTGGTTTGCCGTAGCCATGGTGCGCCCTCCTACTCCCATTTAACTTGATTCACTGAGCGAAGAATTAAGCTGCAGTACTCCTCCTTACTTCCATCACTACTGGTCTCATGTTCGTTCCTACAGAACTCGAGGCGTACACTCTGCAGTGCCACAAGCTTTGCTGTCTGAACCTTAATGGGATGTGGCGACTTTACCCCTCCTCAGTCTAACCACCCCCATCATAAAAGTCTTCAAGGATGTTGGATCATGAGCAGTTACAGAAGTGTTGAGGATGGTTTTAACTTTAAAAAAAAACAACAAACAATCTGATTCGTCTTACGAAGATTTCTTGTGATAAGGTACGTAACATCAGTTATCTTGTTAACAGTGCACTAAAGTAAAGTCCACTTGATATGCAGCTTAGGTGATTTCCCTGTGTTTTCCAGAGTATACTCCAAAAACACAACATCGCTACCGCACACCTTAACATGAATCCTGAGATCATATGTGACCTCCTGATGCAGACTAGTGGTGCTTAACTTCTTGTGTGCTTCCTTGTTTGCCGTCAACTCTATACCCATATTCTGACAGGAACTGCACACATTCTTTGGGGCGTCGTCTGTTTTTTTTGCGAGATAAATGATCGACAGGCGGATTTAACTCCTGCCTCATGATCAACTTGTTTCGTGTGAACTGTTTGCCTTGGTCAGACAAGAACATAAGAAGGACAACAAGCATACACATAGCATTTACAAGCAACGCTTTTACAATAGTGGTGTCCTCAATGAAAGACAAGGTTTACCTCAATACACGTATTGAAAGGATCCTCAATCACAAAAATGTACTTGCTTCCATCTCTCTATTTGTAAACGGTTCTGCAAATCTACTAGATATCGAATCAGATTCAATATCCGTATTTGCAGCGTTCAGCCTTTTTTTTAAGCAACTGTTTGACCGACAAGTATTTTCGTTTCACAGCCAAAAGTAACAGAGGCTTTGTAAAGATTCTGCAGATAACCCACCATATCCAACACTTGGCATTCACACTCGTGTGATTACTTCATGTTCTGCACTGCTCTTGATGTATTGTCGAAATAATATGATGGCGAACCATTTGCTCCGCAACATCACACGGGAGCTATAGTCTGAATGCTTGGTTTGAATTTGTTAATGCTGATGTATAATGTATGCAGAGAGGAAAATATAAATCCCAAGAATCCCTGCAGACATAATATCAGTTACAACGAAAACATGTCGTCTTTTTTCATCATTTCAAAACTAATAAGGAATTCATCTTCACCACAAGTTTTAATCTCATCACCGGAAGCATTGATGAGCTGTTTTTTAGCACTGATGGGCTTTGGCTTTTACTTCAGCCAAATGTTTCTTTGTACAGAGTGTTGACGATAGAAACAGCAGCGCCCGTGTCCTCTAGCAAAACGAGCTCTATCCCATTAAGTAAACATTGCATGTACCAACTTGGTTGCTCGTTCACATGACGTACAGGTTTGGTGCTTCTACATGTTTAGTTTTATTAGTATTCTAAGTTCCTCCTCTACAGACATCAATCGCCCTCACCGACCACCATCTTTATTTCAAGGCTTGCTAAACTCATATTGCCAATGATCTCAATCATTACAATTCTGGAACTGTATTTCTAAATGCTTTGAATTCTATTTTTTGTATTATATTTGGTAAACATTTGTCCTCTTTTTCTCCATATTTTTAGCTCAATATTTTGTCTCTTTCAATGAATATCGCTCCTTCTGATTCGACTTGCTTAATTTCGATTTTAATAGAGGGCCTTCTTGTCTTCACACGTAGTTTCTGACTCGTCGCGACCATCGAACACTAAACTTACATACTTTTATAAAATGAGTCTCCTATTCGATCCTAATTATTGCTTCCTGAAAGATGCTAAAGCGATATCACCAAATTTAAAGTATTTGGTCTACATCCAAGACGGAACCCAATCTTTTGCGAGTTGATCTCCAATATTAGTTGGGCAACTATATTATGACTGCTAGAAAAGTATATGTAATGTTTAACCTAGCTCGGAAAGCCCTTTAGCCATTCTTCTACGGCTGCTTGACAGCTCTGCTTTATAATCTTCGGTTACGGAGCAAAACGCGAGCTTTCAAGTTCCTAAAGTATATCGACAGGGCTGAACATGTAGATCTGTCAGCGCGTGGAGGGCATGTTCCTGAAGTATGTGGTCAGGTTTAACCCATTCTCGTTCTGATTGATGATTATTGCACAATGGTCAAAACGTGTAATATGTTCCGGAAATGGTTGTGAACAATAGCAAGCATTTGTCATACTCTTTACTTTAGGCTGGAGAGAACTTAAATTATTCTTTAATGACGATTCCCCAAGTCATTTGTGAGGTGCGTCGCATTCATTTAGATTTTTAAAGAGTGAGTGAGTTTATAGTGATGTCTAGCACTGGGACATCATGCCGCAGACATGTAGCATAATGTCCCACCAAGTGACATTATTATGACACCAGGCCTACCAGTCCTAACATTAATCTCTTAATGCTGACCGCCAAGCGAGGCATTAGTTAGTACCATTTTTGTAAGTCTTTGATATGACTTGGCCGGGGATTGAACCCACGACCTCCCGCTTCAGCGGCGGACGCTCTAACCACTAGGCCACCGGGTTGCTACCAAATTTCCATTGTTGTGGCAGTCGTGTTGTCCTTAAAAACGGATGCAACCTAATCTGAGGAGTATGTTGTTCTGAAGATAGCATAGACAATAGATAGACACCAAGGGTCGGATGTAGATTCAAGAAATGACTCAGTGATTTTCTGAGTGAACAACGGCAGGTTAACCATGGTCAATCAAAGACTTAATTTTGTTTTCTCATACGACCTTTCTTCTGTGTAAAACTTGTCTTTGGGATTATTTCCCTAAAGATATTCGAAAGCTGCTGATTTCTTCTATTTTGAAATACATATATCTAATTCAATTAAAGGCAACCGAGTATTATGACAGTAGCAAATGTCACCTTTATATCATTCATCCCGAATATAGACACTTATACAGACTCCTCAAATCCGATCTTTGCAGACTGTTTAGTTAACTCTCCCATTTATATAACATTGAAGATACTGAGTACTGTTATTTCTATTGCATGTTTGGTAATACTCAAAGATCTTTTCGCCCAATCTTTTAACAACCACCTTGTGTAACTCTGGATTTAATATTAAAAAGTGAAATTAAACTAAGAAAAGAAATAATTTGTGTCATACTCCTAAATGTTTAGAAATATATCCGAGAAATTGGGCATTTTTAATATTTACAATTACATTATAAGTAACAAATTTGTAAATAAACGAAATGAACAAAATTATTGTAACTATTACAATGTATTTTTTCTCTTTCGTTAATAAGGATATTATTTAATTAACTACATTCCTATACGTTTAATCTCTTTTTATTTGAAATCATTCGTTTCCGTTATTATACAGTACACATATATTTTATTTAAAAAATAAAATAATTGTCTACATTTTATATAAGTATTGACATTTATTTATAATATCTTGCCACTTTAAAGCATGTAGCATGACATTTCAGCAAACGCGCGACATGTCACGAACTAATTATTCGAACATCAGAGTTTTTTTCTATTGCTCATGGATATGTATGCTTCTTCAGTTCTAAACTAGTTTTTCTAGATGAAACTGCCCACGACTGAAGATGCTGTCACAGATTTGGAAATCATTATTTCTTTGCCGCCTCCTTTACCACCCGCGCTGTTATAAAGGAGGATAACACTTTCAATAGTATGGAAGATATGATCCTTTCAGCCTTCACATTCAGTAGCGGCCCTTTAGGTATGACCATATCAGTCGCTACTTCCTCTCGCGGCACTTTAGATGTGACCGTATCAGCCTCCACTTCCTGTTGCGGCATTTTAGGTATTACCGTATCAGCCTCCACTTCCTGTAGCGGCATTTTAGGGATGACCGTATCAGCCCCCACTTCTTGTAGCGGAACGTTAGGTATGACTCTTAGGTTTAGGGAAAGATCTACGAATATAGCTTAGGCGGAACGTAGACAACTGGGCAAGAGGTCTATGGGGCGTTACTCATGGTTTTTCACACAACATTGGCATTGAGGTCTATGGAAAAACAATTGGCTCCATGATACCTCATTCTGCTGAGAAGACTAACTCTAGGAAACGCACGGTGATTTCGCGCTCAGTTGTTTGTTTGGGCTTTTCGCGGGGTGGGAGGAAGCATGGGCTTTCCCAGACCTGACCATGGCTTCATCTCCGGTCGCGTCACATCAGGTATGACTCTATCAAGCTTCATCTCGTAAACTCGTACTGTAATTCTATCATTCAGCCAAATGTATATGACATTACCCATCAACATAAGGATGTTCGTTCGTACATATCCACGGACAGACTGTATCTCCATATAGCCAACCATCATTGGGAGTGCGGGCATTGGTAAGCAGGTCAGGACTAATCTATTATTCTCAATCAATGGCTAGCAGGTTAGAGCTAAGCCATTATTCCCGCTATAAAAACAAAACATTTACCATAAACACACATACGTGCGTGCGTACACACACACACACACACACACACACACACACACACACATACATACATACATACATACATACATACATACATACATACATACATACATACATACATACATACATACATACATACATTGAATGTAGTCCATTACCTGCTCAAGTAAAGGAAAGTTATGGCTGATTTCGCTTAGCGAGCTGGTACTGGGCTAAAAGCTATTATGCTTTTTCGTGTTGAGGTGGGTAAATGATTATAACACTTAACTTTATTTTTTGTGTTGGGACGGCGTAGGTAAATGATTATAAGATTTGAATATTTATGTTGGGACGGGGTGGTTAAATGATTATAAGACTTAACTTTGATCTTTTTATTGGGACGGGGATTGTAAATCATTATAACACTTAAATTTAATCTTTTTTGGGACTGGGTGGGTAAAGGATTAATGCATTTAAATTTAATCTTTTTTTCGAGACGAGGTTGGTAAAGGATTAGAACACTTAACTTTAATTTTTTGTCGGGACGGTGTGGGTAAAAGATTACAACACTTAAATCTGTTTGTTGGGACATGGTAGGTAAATGATTATAACAACTACACTTTTTGTCGGGACTGTGTGGGTAAAAGATTACAACACTTAAATATTTTTGTCGGGACGGTGTGGGTAAAGGATTACAACATGTAACTTTAATCTTTTTGTTTGGGGATGGCAGGTAAACGATTAACACACTTACCTTTAGTCGTTTTGTCGGTAGCGGGTGGGTAAATGCTTATAACACGTAACTCTAATCTTTTTGCTGGGACGGGGTTGGTAAATGATTAATACACTTAACTTTGATCATTTTGTTGGGACAGGGTGGGTAAATGATTATAACACTTGAATATTTTTGTTCGGATGGGGTGAGTAAATGATTATAAAACTTAAAGTGAATAGTTTTGTTGGGACCAAGTGGGTAAATGGTTATAACACTTAACTTGATTTTTTTTGTTGGGATGGGATGGGTAAATGGTTATAACACTTAACTTGAATATTTTTGTTGGGATGGGGTGGGTAAATGATAATAACACTTAACTTGAATAGTTTTGTTGGGACCAAGTGGGTAAATGGTTATAACACTTAACTTGATTTTTTTTTGTGTGATGGGATGGGTAAATGGTTATAACACTTAACTTGAATATTTTCGTTGGGATGGGGTGGGTAAATGATTATAACACTTAAATTGAATATTTTTGTTGGGATGGGGTGGGTAAGTGGTTATAACAATTAACTTTAACCCTTTTTGTTGGGACGGGGTGGGTAAATGGTTATAACACGTAACTTTAATCTTTTTGTTGGGACGGTGTGGGTAAAGGATCAAAACACTAGTCATTAATCTTTTTGTCAGTGTGTGGTGATTAAATGATTGTAGCAACAAACTTTAATATATTTTGTCGGGGTGGAATGGGTTCATGTAACATGTATTGAATATAATCGAATGCACATAACGGACTGCAGACAGAGCAGACTTGATCAAGGCTGGGGTGAAGGATATACTGAATGAATTTCGAAGAGATGTTGTTTATGTGCAGAGATTCTTTTAAATATAAAACTCAAAACGTGAATGTGATCATATGTCATCGACCCCAATATATCTGGTGACAGGAATTCGTAGAATGACGTAGATAGATACATATGTGTGCATTAATAAATTATTTGTTCTGAAGGCTTATCATTTCATGCATTTGAGGATCATGCGTGTGTGGAGGGAGACGATTGCTCTAGGTAGGCATCTGTAAATTTACATTTCATCATGATAAAGTCGCAAGCGTACTTTTAGTGTGTATCAATCAGTACGTGTAACACCAGTAGCTGACTTTTATAATGTATACAGTGCACTCGATTACATCCCATCGGTCGATCACAAAATCTCACCTGTCTTTATTGTTTGTACTGAATATCTTAGCAAGACCCGCAGTATTTACCGCGATATGTTTACCGGAGAGTTAGTAACAATTGTCGAAGTTATGTCTGTTAAAGAACTGTAGTGCCTCTACGCAGTCAATATAATCGGTCAAATTATAATGACAGTTCATTCAGAAAATTGAACACTATTACAAAGACTTATTATATAGTCTGTAAGATCCAATAAAAAAGATAAAGTCAAGAACTAATGATCACAAACTTGTTATCTATGCATCTTATCGTTACTCCGTTTGCAGCGGTATTTGTAGTACGTGGATTGTTCGATGTCTCTTTGGTTATATACAATATGTGGCCTTCGCCAGGTACTCAGATAAAGTCAGTATCGCAGCTCTATTAAATAACAAGCGCACTGAAGGATGAAATTTGAGAAAACTATTTCGATATGTTTTGTTATCGAGCCTATGATAGTATAATGCGCGTTGTCTTTAATCTATTTTGGAGTATTATGAATACAACGGGCTAAACAAAGGTTCATCTTATTAAAGAGGCGCTTATAAAGAATGGTTCTTAATTTCAAGACAGGATTTGATTATCTATCATAAACAAACACCTGCAAGTGCAAGCCTGTGAGTACGTATGTCTTCGCGCAAGTTGTCCCACAAACACAGATATGAAAAGTGACTCTGTCAAATGGGGACCCTCACCTGGACTAGGGTTTGTGACTTTTCCCAGCCGTCCTGTAACCGCGGACAACAGGGTGACTTTCATGAAGTTGAAAGAAAGGGCCCTGACGGGAAAACCACAACACCTCAGAAATGCTAGAATTAACCTCAAATCCGCTCCTCCTTTTCAGAAAAGGAACCTGGACAGCTTCCCGATGCCACATGGCCGTCAGGATGCTTTTCGTTTTTCCCAGAGCCACAGGAAAGACGTGAAGGATGCCCAGAACAGCGTGACAAGACAGAGACTGGACAGTGCTTCTCTGAGAGAGTACAGTCGTCAAATGTTTGACGATGCTTTTGCTAACACTCCACATCCATTACAGTGGGATTTAGGATTTTCGCTTGAAGCAGATAGGACACCAACGGTCCTATCAAAGTGTAACTCGTACAAACTTGGTCGCTATAATAAACCCACTATTGATGCAAGTATTCTGTACAAAGTCAATCAACAAGTTGTGAATTCTAAACAAGCCCGACCATACTCGGAACCAGTGATACAATATAATCACGAGAGAGGCAAAATGGTAGCACCAGCAATCCGAGATGCAATAACTCGAAGTAGTGAGGAATTCAGGATTGTTCCATCAAATGCTATTTCTCGGTCAACGTCTATGTCTTCCTTATCGATGAGTGATAATTTCGTGTTCGTGCGGAAAGATGACGTTAAAAACAACGAGAATAATTCCTTAGAGATCCCAGATATAAACTGTTTGGATCTCAGTGATGCTTTTGTGAACGCTGATGACAATGTTGACCAAAGGGTAAATCATGAGGTGGTACCAGGTCATGCCAGCACCCCAACGAGACTGATGCCTCCAGACACTAAAGACGTTCTGGATATCTACATAGTATCGTTAGAAGAAGACAGTCCCTCTGAGGCGGGATCAGAGGTCACAAAAGTGGAGGACACTGCATCAGAACAAGGACAACGACCTCCACCCGATGACCCTAAACCAGAGAGTCCCCCTAAATCTCCGGGCAAAAAATCACCTGAAAAGCCAAAATCTGGCAAATCACGACCCAAAAGCGGACGTGTCAAGTAAGTCTCTCTCTCTCTCTCTCTCTTTCTCTCTCTCTCTCTCTCTCTCTCTCTCTCTCAGTGTGGTTAGGTTAGACGTTTTATCAAAACGTTTATCACGTCCTTGTAGTTTAGGATACTGAGCATATATGTAGTATGATGTATTCTGCACAATTGACATTGACGGTATATTCGTTTTATTAAGTATGTGAAACATTTGGGTTTTGAATGTTGCTTTAACAATTTTTCAGTCATATCGCTAAGATGTCTGTAGTGTGACAATTTATTGTGATGTCTAGCACTGAGACATCATGCCACAGACACGTAACATGATTTCCCACCCAGTCACATTATCCTTGCACCAGGCTGACCAGTCCTAACTTCAACCTCTTAATGTAGAGCGCCATGTGAGACTGCTGTTAGTACCATTTTTTACATTAAAGCTCTAATCACTAGGCCTCCGGATAGGTTTCAGAAGTATGCAATATGCACATACAGGACTTTTACCTAATCGTAAGTAGAATAAAAAAAACCTTGCCTTGATAAATATTCTCATGGTAACAGTAATGGTGACATCACCTTTGTCAACCTGACACGCGGCAGTGTAATCGTGAGATTATTTTGGTCAGCCTTACACGTGGCAGTTTGATGGATGAAACAGGGCGTTGCGTATGGATTATAGGAGAAAAATGGGCTGCCATATTTAAGAAAATATGTGTATGTCATGTTCCGTATAGAACAAGATATATAGTTATCGAAGGCTTGAAAACAAGGTTAAATATATAAACCAAGTCGCTAACCATGAAGCAACGTATGTTATCTTATTAGTTTACTGTCTGACTAATTCGCTGGTGTCCGTATATTTCAACCTTTGCAACTTTTCATCTTTAGAGCTGAACTCATTACGTTCCATCTCCTCATGTTGTAGAAAGTTAGAATTGTCCTCAAACTGAAATCCTTTGACTTCTGTTTTCAAGATGAAGGGACATGCAAGTCAAACCTTTATCTGTCTCCCTCTGTCTGTCTGTCTGTATGAACACGCGCGCGCACACTTAGAGCGGTAAAACGAAAGTGAATAGCAACCGGATTTGACCTCAAATACGACCATAGTAACGGTCACGTCATTAGTTTGACCAGTAGTGTCGGTAATCTTAACTGGCAAGGCTAGTGACGATGCTCAGTGTGGTGGGAGTAAGCACAGCCCAGCTTTGAAATGTACTGATTAGTAAGCATGTTATGAAAATTGGATGATGCATTGTTTAAATTGGATGCTATCTCAACTGAAGAACATTTATTTTCACTGAACAGGAAGATTTGACCAACCCCTTTGCTAAACAGACTGTTCACCCGCCTCTGGTCATCATTCTATTATTCAATCAAGATAAAGGAACACTTATATTTTAATGTTTTCCAACCATTATTCACTTTTATTCGCAACTACAAGACTTTTTTCCCATTGCCATTGGCTGACACAGTCATGCAATATTATTTGTAAAGAAACTCGGGGACTTCCCCAACAGTGTTTACTTTAACAAACACCTGGTTTCATTATAGATGCAGACAAAACACACTCACTAGATACAAGTCTCGAGATAATCGACTGCCACATTGCTAAATCCATTCTTAATCCGTGTGCTAAGAGGTGAATACAGAGGAGAATAGTCGGTTTAGGAACTGATCTGATAACGACGTGTCGCGGTTGCCTGTGTCAATAAGACCATCACAGCTTTATAAAAACGACAGCTCATGAAATTTCATTATAATATAATATCTATTGAACAGGGAAGGTTCCCACGATATTTTCTGAATCATGGGATTAAGCGTATTTTATACCAACAAATGAATGTATTTTCTGGCTTAACATTTTGTACGATACGGACATCCTTTAATTTTCAATCGAATGGAGATAACTGCAAGTAAATAGAAGTTCCGTTTCTTCTTTCAAGCAGTTTAATTCAGATTGCCACGTGTATTTGACTAAATAAATAAAGCGCCCTACTGGCATAAATTATTCCCATTGTGTAACAATGCCGTCTTTGCTGATACAAATGAGAGAGAATCAGGGCAGTCAGTGTTATTGACACTTATGATCAAAACAGTGATATCAAAATGGGTATATAGCCCATGTTAGTAACACTTACGATCAAAGCTGTGATATTAAAATGAGTTTATAAACCATGTTACTGACTCTTGTAATGAAAGCTGTGATAGTAAAATTGTATATAACCCACATTTGTTTTTTTATGCTTATGATGAAATCTGTGATATAATAATTGGAATATAACCCATGTTATTGACACTTATGATCAAAACTGTGATATCAAAATGGGTATGTAACCCATGATGTATCCTCCGAAAATAACAAATGAACCTTGCCATTAAAATGTTTTGACATATTAAAGGAATTTGTTGCTCATCAAAGTTTAAAAGTCCGAAAGGATTCCATCATCAATGAAATATTCGTTGATTGCAGGCAGCCAAATGCAAATTACTCAGTGGGAAATGTACGTGACCTGTTGGGTGACTTTTGCCGTTCCAGAATTTGATTCGATCAGTTTGGAATATCTACAAACCACCTAGTAGTTTTCCAGTTTCATATTACTGCAATTCAATATAAATATTGCTTTCAACTGGATTTATTTATTTTTACAAACATTTGTCATCTGTCAAACAGTACACATCTGAGATGATATAATAATAAACTCGATTTTTTGTGTGTGCAAACGTTTGTCATCTAGTAACCTGTATTACATTTGAGATGCTGTAATGACTGACGAAGCATTTAATATGTACACTTCTACATGGCCGTATATTTCGACAAAAATCACCCAAAGAGTAACAAAACATAAAAAAATGATCGAAAAGATTTTGTACTGCTTGATGGCTTTTCTGAATGATTGTATGTTATGTGTATCTATATTGTGTAATTGACCGTAGTCCAAAATCAAATTCAAAGGTCTACCCGATTTGGGAAATTATTTTGTAAATAACATAATACATATCGAATATTTCTAAAAAATTATAGATTAAAAAATCAGATCATTGTTACTGTAGGCAAAAGTTTTTTCCCATGGAAATTGCTAAAATTGTTGAATGTTTTAGTACTGAAACTGACTTACATCTGGGCTTTATTATTGTGTCTTAGCTTTTTGTATCAATGTTGTTTACTTCAAAAATCGCTCATTACCACGGCAACATCCAAAATGGAAACAATTTTATTGTTGTGTTCAGTTTTTAATTCATATATATATATATATATATATATATATATATATATATATATATATATATAGTGTTCACCGGAATTATAAATTGCTCATTCATAATTCTGGGACTAAATCAGTAAATTGCATGTAATGTGAATTCAGTCAAGGACATTTTTTAATTGATGTTATTGTAATACATCAAAAGGTTGTTAATATATCACCACATTCCGGGTCATTAGCACATTTGAAACTACTAGCACATCCGCTTATTCATTATATCTATTGATTCAGATTACTAATATAATTAAATTGGAACTTCATACATTTGGACTTGTGATAGAACTGTTAGGAATGTTTGTGATTAAATTCACAACACTATAAGTTATATTTGAAATTTCACTTTTTATTCAGTGGAAATAAATTATTTGTTGAAATTTACAAAACTTAATGGTATTCACTCTTTTCTGTTACATAACTGAAGACCATAAAATCAAAATTGTAACAACACGTTAACAAAACAAACCTCTTTGCACAGCGAAAATGAAAATCTCAAGAGTATGATGTTTTGTCAAGACTTGAAATGAAACGAACATTTAAGTTTAGTTGGAACATAAAATGTAAAGGAATATACCCATCACGTCATCACCATGATAAATATTTTTATTGACATTGTGTTAAATAATATTGTAGTTCGTCCATGTAAATAATAGTCTAATGTTGAATTGAAGAAATTCAAAGAGAAGCACCAAATATTTTACATCTTGAAAAAAAATCCCTTATTGAACACAAGTTTACCAGACTCAGTCAATCCTTGTGAGCTAGCAAACCGACTATTACATTGATTTTTAATAAACGTAACTAATTGTCACTTTAAACTCTATCATTAACATGTTTACTTGTACAATTGCACGCCGTTGACATGAAATATCCATTACGGCGCAAAGCTACTTCGGAAATAGGAATAAATAAGGAATCAAATGGTGCTTCTTAATATGTTTCGGCAGGTAATCCCACCTCTCTTCATTTAAAATCACAAAATCGTCATTATAAATAGTCAATTCGTCTGTTAATAAACATGTTTTGGTTAATGAAGTTAAGTCTTGCATGATCACAATTGATTGAATCAGTGTTAGCTTCATGATTAAATTGCACGCACTGAAACTTTCCAAATATACTTAACATATATTCGTTGCTTCTATTACCTGTAACTTGTCAGAGTTTATGTAAAATATATTCGTTATTTGTATTACCTGTACCGTTATGTATTATCATTAACTTAACCATTGTATAGTTTGCATATACATTAATTAATTAAGGAAAGTTATGTTCTTTTATGAATCAAGGATGGATTTGTATAAAGAGATCGTAATATATTAATCTCAAAGTATTGTTTGGTTGAAACGACAAATATGTTTTCGTCAGTAAGTCAACACTTACAGAAGACTTTTTTAAAATGTAACTCTAGTCACATAAATGTGTGTCTACTTTTACATGCCATCAATAAAAAATACATTTAAAGACATTAGAATAGTTTATAATGCTATGATTACACTAATAAACCACGAAATATTCATAAGCCCTGCAGTCAGTGATATGTTGTTCATGTGAACTCGTTGACTGATAGAACCTCGTTCCGTAATGCTTTTGCACCTTAAAACAAATTATTAATGCAGCATCCATTAAATTTGACAAAACCCCATACAAGTAACCAAAACATCCCCAAAAGACAACCCAAACACCCCCCCCCAACAATAACAACAATAAAGCAGATAATATTAAAGATTATACGTACGTAGGTATTCCATAGAATCACATATATTCGAATAAAAACAGTTATCTTGTTCATTTGCAGAAATAGACGCGCTAAATAGAAAGCTAGCATCGCATATACTGTAGAATCGATGTTGAAAGGAACTGCATACTATAAAAAATAGTTTGTTCAAATTTGAAATACAGAGATTTCCAGAAGCTGGTGAAATGTGCATGTGCATAAAACAGTCTAACAACAAGCGTATTTATAGTGAGATCACTGTACAACTAAGGAACATTTTCGCCTTCTTGTACCTGCCCAGTTTAAACGATTTTCGATGACATATGATCATAACAGCTCTAAATCCTGTGGCCATGTTTGGTTTTTGGTGAGGGAAGTCCTCCGTGATTTAAGGGATTGTAAGAGTATAGTACTTTTGGGCTCTTAATTAAACTCATTTTCCATCCTAAATTTGAGTAACGAATCTTTCACTAGTTCCGACGACAATAGTGTATTTCGCAATAATTTTGGCATAAAGATTTATAAATTTAAAATCGTTTTTAAGATAAAGATCCCGTAAGGATTTTAGCAATATTAAATCATACTTACATTTGCGAAATTATTAATGGTGAAAAATTTAAAGAACAACAAAAGTTTCAGTGTGGACTATGGTAAGGATCATTTCAGTGTGTAACTTATTCAAGCTTACTACTATTTCTAGAAACAAAAGGATCTGATACAATACTGTTGGTTTAGAAGTGCAAAAACAATGAAAGATATTATTACAATGTAAGAAAGTTAAAAGTGTATGCATATTTATTATTTCCGAAACATTAATGGCAGCTGCTGTTTAAGAATGGGTCAAAATACATACAAGTGCCAGTAATTGATATCACAAGGACGTCTGACCTCGATTTCTCCAAAGGATCAACCGTGATCATATGCCATTTCGCTAACAAAGGTCAAGCTACTGTACATCTGATGTTTTTATTACGAGGGGTATTTAAAAAGTTCTGAAAATTAGTGAGCTGTGCAACAAAGTTCTTCTAAGTGCACATTAGCTTTTGTATCGTCTGCCTCGCAGAGAATCTTTGAGAATGGATCCAGCCAAACTAAAATGGCGTATAAAGCTAGGCAGCATGAAGGATGTGAACATGTTTGATCACGTGATCCCTCAGGAAGTTTGTCATGACGGCGGATTTATGCTCCGGTGCGCTCGTTTAGTGAGTAGATACCTCTGGTGCCTGTGCGCGGACTTGTGTTTGGCAGCACTTTATAGGCATAAATGTGCCCATTACTATTCGCAGAACGAGGCACATGTATAATGACGACCTGGCCTTTTGCATCCAGAAGTAACGCATATAAAACTCTCTTGGTAATCCGACGATGTAGAGCGATATTTGGTCTAACTGTATTATTTCCTCTTGAATCGGGATTAAACACAGTAAATCAATCTACGACAATTTCAGTCAATCGTCTCTGGTCACTAGTTTCGTATTTGGCGAGTAAGCTGTCAGTTAATTTAAACCTGAGCATAATTTTATTCAGCTGTCACTAAAGGCGGACCCATTTTTAAAACGATGAAATGATATCAGAACTGTAGAATCTGACAGAACTTTAGGATCTGACAAAACAATATCTGCGAATTTTTTACAGATGCGCTTTACACAGAAACATAATTGTTCAGCTTGTTCAACATTTTACGTCACCTTCATGTACCTAAGTCAACTTACAAACACATACTGCGCCTATTAGGCGTAGATCACTTTTCAAGAACGTTATTTTGTTTATCGATCGGCATTAAATATATTGAAAGGTTCAAAGATACTCCCCTCCAGAAAAAACAACAAAAACAATCAAACAAATAAAAAAGCAAAAAAGACCACACACACACAAAAGAAGCCAAACGTCATTACAAGATATTCAGAATTTGTCAAATACTCCTAGTATATGTCTTAAATAATTATTTTATAATTAAAAAAAAGACTCGGATTAAGTTGTTGATGTTGTGTACTTTGATTCTACCCCTGTGATCCCAACAAGTGACCATTGGTAAATGACGTAATCCATGACAGTGAGGTCTCAAATCAACACCAGATGCGCATCTGATATACGGTTTCACGTTAATCTCGGGAAAAGTAGACTTTATCGCGAGTTGTATAATGGTAGGCATATAACAAAACAAAATATACTAAAATGTAACGTTGGTCCCACCAGCAGTGTCATTAAAACATAAAAAGAGTATAAAGCACAGTGTCATCGATTTTTAGACATATAAGTTGCAGATTTTGTTTTGCAAAATGGAAATTCGTCAGTTTTGTAACATTCCCACAAAGTGTGTATATAAAGTGGGATGTCATACTGTAAGAATATAATATGCAGTAACAAGTGTCAATATATTATTTGGAGATCATAACGTGTTATATTATAGTGATTCGACTTCGCTTCAGTCTCTTTTCATATGATATTCAGTAAAAACGATTGATAATTTTACCCCCATCTCTAGATCACAGTATTACCAGGACAACATTCTGAATTGCTATCCATCGTGAAGAAGTTAGTAACCTATATGTATTATGATATTAGTAGTTTTGTATTTCTTTTACTGATCTATTTTAAAGTCTTTTACCCCCTTCATGACTGTGCCCTGATAGCACGCGTACATGCCATTGCGTGAACATTATTCACAGGCGCCCTTGTAAGAGGAAACTCATGTGGGGTCGAAGACTTCTACCTATTAGTAATTAACAAAACATCTGTTGTGATGCTACTCAATGCACATCAGTCGATGCGACAAGCACATACGCAGGTGCGGCACGAATATATACATGACGTTCACGTGACCACTATCTTTGTACCCAAATGCAAAACCTCTATTTTCATACTACTCTATCCTATCGATTTTATAACTTGGCACTAAGAAAGAATTCTTGATCTTGCAAACATAGTTTGATGCAATCAAAACTGTATCAATAGCTACATTTTATTGATATTTGCCGCTCATATGAAATATTTATCTCTCAAGAAGTGCCATTCCGTGCAAATGAACAATGCCGACATATAGGGTATGGCGTGCGTGCATGATTAACTACCTGGAATTCAAGAGCTATTCTTTAAAGACATATATTTCTTGTACTTATATTGAATTCGTTCTCAATTAATAAACAAGAATTAGTGACTCATTTCGTATGTAATCAAGTGCAAATAATCCCATTACCCTTAGAGTACTGTTGTATTAATGCCGGTGCGACTTATATACCGAAAAATAATGACGGCTTTGACTCTTTACTCCAGTAAGTAAAAGTAATCACACAATTACATTGATTGGAATGGTATGATCATATTTTATAGTAGGAAAAATACAATTAAAAAATTCTTCATGATAAGAACTGTTTCTTTTGCTTCTTTTATCTCAAATCTCATTAAATCACGTTTCTATATTGAAGTTTTAAGAATTATACATTCAAACCTGAAAAAAGATACCGACTGACAGAAAGTTATTTGTCATCCTAACTTCCTATCTTTCGGAATGACATAACGGGAGGTGTCAACGTACATGTACTTTCCATAGCAACAAAATGAAAACAGATGGACTAAACAAGGTGATGGACGAAATAAGCCATTTACTTTATCGATTATTTAACCTCGTCACTATATCTGGGTTGTGGGGGTATAATGGATTTTGGTATCAAGTAATAAAATAAAGACAATAGGTCAAAGTGTTCTATCAACCTGCAGTTTGAATGGTAAATGTTTGAAAGCTCAAATTGCCGCTGTTACCTGCAAAAAGTGGTATCGGCCAAACCACCAGGTTAATACCGAATTTTGAAAGATATTGGTCATAAACAGTGCTATGTTCCGTTGAAACCAGATAACAGCAACATTTTGTCACATTTTGGGCCATGTAATTTCTCACCGGGTGTGGGAAACGCAGCCATTTTTCACATCCGTACGAATTAATCCGATGTTAAATGCCTACATCGTTGGTCAAGCAGTTTCAGTCGAAAGCTGGAACATACGATTTGAAGATGTCACCGTTTGAAACATAACAAATCATTTCCTTCCTTCCGACTTTAGACTGGAGAATGGGGAAATTTATGAAAAACGGGAGGCATTGGAGATTTAAAGCGGAGTATCGCGTTGGATCCTTGTGAATTTTACCAGTGTGGCTATCAAAAGAGAATCGAGCTTCAACTGACCAAGCCGTTTACAGTATTTCATCTCAAAACTTTCTAATATTTTATCGTGGATGGTAATAATTGTGTTGCCTGAACTCTCTTTCAGGACCAACACGTTTCATTGATGAAGATGTAATTAAGTCAAATAGTCATACACAGACACGCACAAGCACATACATACATACATACATACATACATACATACATACATACATACATACATACATACATACATACATACATACATATGTTATGTAAGAGAGTTTCTGTTATGTAAGAGAGTTTCTGTTATGTAGTATGTTGTGATTAGCTTTACATAACCTTCTTCTCATTTCTTGCTATGAGAAGGAATTACTCGTAAGTTAGGAAGCGTCGATATCCATGGTGAGAGAGAGAGAGAGAGAGAAGAAAGAATTCAGGCTCTCTTAAACAAGTGTGGTGCCACGATGATAAGACAGCTACACTAAAATGATAAGGTCGCCAGCTACCAGCTATATCTGAAATGATAGCCGTCGCCGCGATGATAAACCAGCTGCACTACATCAGCTATATCTGTAATGAGAAGGCAAACATCTATTTTCTTTTGTCGGTACGGAACTGACCTTTATTTAATTAAACAACACAAATATATTGACTACATTCTAGAAACACTTCTAAAAACTTTATAATAAAAGTTCATGCAATACATATTATATTTTCCTATTAAGCTTTCCAACTTCATTTATTCGTATAACTTCTACTTTTTAGAATATTATACAAATAGTTAATTTCAATCATTTTCAAGATAGCCAAGATATAAAAATGTAATGAACATAATTAGTGTAACAATTAATTTAAAGAAATGCATTTTACTTATTTTAAAATAGAATATTGATTTAGAATATATTGCTAGATATTACTCTTTCTTGCTTAAAGAATACTTTATTTCAATCATTAACTCAAAACACGAAGCCGGCAGCGAATTCAATCTTACAATAAAAAATACATAAATATAATTAAATAACAATTCCCTAGAACATTTAAACATTCCGTTACAATATATTATAAATAAAAGAATTCAGTAGCAGTGTTGCACACAAAACAGTTTTACCATTAAAATCTCAATCATTAAAAATACTTATTCCTAAAATAAGTTATAACATATACAATTATTTTACCTGTAATGAGAAGGCAAACATCTATTTTCTTTTGTCGGTACGGAACTGACCTGACCCTTAAATGCGTGGTCTTTTATATGCATCCTGTGTCAGGTTAACGTACCCTTGGAAATAGATGTTTATTCTCATTAAGTAAAATTCAGTTTTTCCTGGTCCAAACCGGTTTAATTTGACGTCATCTGACATAAGGTACAACTCAGATTTGTAGTTCGTTTGGCATTAGTTACGTCCGAACATGATAATCCCTAAATATTCTAAATCAGCAACATGTTTAATATATTAGGCCAGCAGCAATGTCCGTCAAACATTAGATACTGTCCAACATTAGACAAGAACCATTCTGTATTTACGTCAGTACGGAAGTTTGTTCTGTGTTTTACCGATAAGACTTTAGGGGTTGACTGACTTCATTAAGATTTTTGCCAATGCCTGGTTTTACAAAATATATGTTTCACTGATAAGACTTAGAAGCTGACTGACTTTTGCTTTATAACCTATTTCCACACAATAATGTACATTCGTATAGCTAATGATTTAAGTTGCCAACGTTTTGCTAAAAATGAATAAAACATTGCTTTAATAATACAATTTAAAGAAAATATCAATCTTATTAATTTTACTAAAAATTCAATCCTAACACATACATACATACATACATACATACATACATACATACATACATACATACATACATACATACATACATACATACATACATACATACATACATACATTCATACATACATACATCAGGGTTAGAAAACAACAACCGTGTAAAAGAGAAACTTGTCGACTCGGGATTACAAAACTGAGGAAAAAAAAGATATTAGTATATGTAACTTTCTGAGAAAGAGATATATCCCACATTTGGAGATAAACTGGTACCTTCTATCCATTTTATAGTTTTTTTTTTATATTGAATATTTCCTTCATTCACTTTTGAAGAGTGTTTACAATTCATTTTTGATAATTTAAATTTTGGGGAGAAAGGAAGTTGTGTGTAAAAACGTTTCTGTTATCTTAAGGAAAATGTTTGCACCGATACTCAAAAATTTACTATGAAAAAATACATTAAATGCTATCTTCAGACTATATGATTTGTTTAAACAGGAATCTTAGATGAATTGACAAAAATGGATGAATCGTTCTTATTTAATTTTTTTTTTTACAATAAAACTGAAAATAAAATATAATGAAAGAAAGGTTATGAAAGACCTGATGCATTTCGCATGTCATAACAAAGTTACATTATTATTCAAAGTTAGATCAGAATTTAGGCCTAGGTTTTGAAGATTATTCAAATAAAATACTAGTATTTATAATTTGGTATTCAGTCCAATCCAGTAATGGGCTATTAAGGCTATCTTTCATTGTGTGTTTATACATAAAACTAGCTTGTAACTTGCTGATTAGAGCATACCAAGTCACAAAAGCTAGAATGTCGTGACTTGTATCTAACATACAAAATCAACAAAAGAAGCCTCTCTAGACTGCGCCGTATTTATCTCCATATTTGCTCTCGAGGTTTGTACACCACAAGCATATTTCAAAATTAACGAAAAATTTTGATGCATCAGTGGATACATGAATGTTTAGAGACGTAAATTTCGATTGAATATTTGAAGTTCATAGGTTATCTTTGCTGTAGAAAGCACATTCTATACATTGTTAGAAGTTGTTGACCTCGGATGAAATCCTATGGCATCGAATATGAATTTAAAATTAAGGTTATACAGTTTTGATTTATATAATATTCAATGCAATATTATGGCGTCAAACGGGCGCGCGCTGTGTGTGTGTGTGTGTGTGTGTGTGTGTGTGTGTGTGTCTTTGTGTGTGATTTGAATTTATAACGTAGCTTTAAAAGTTTTCCTGACCTCTACGGTGGCGTAATGGTTAGAGCGTCCACCTCAGATGCGGGAGGTCGTGGGTTCGATTCCCGGCCGAGTCATAAGACGATGGTACTAACAGCAGCCTCGCTTGGCGCTTAGGACTGGTGAGAGAGAGGAAATGCAATACACTAGGACATTTCATGTTTTTCCTTGTCTTTATGACGTGTTGAAAGAGTACTGTTGTTCACACCTTTGTCAGGTTTTTTACATTGTGTGCAGAAGAAATGTAATACAATAGGATTATCCTGAAATAAATAAATATTAATAATCATAATAATAATAATAATAATAATAATAATAATTATTATTATTATTATTATTATTATTATTATTATTATTATTATTATTATTATTATTATTGATAATTAACATCATTGATTTAATTGTACGTAAGATAAGGCTTCCATAAAAATAGCGGTCTCTACGGTCTTTCTTTTAGAAAGCTCTTCCCTCAACAACCTTCTCCCATTCTCTTACCATCTTAGGGTTGAGCATAGTTTAAACATGTGCATGAAGTTTTCCATCAGTGTATCTGTTCTACTTAGACAATACGAAGAAAAATTAAATCGATAATGAATATCAGGCAGATAAATGACTAAAGTTGACTCGGGCATAATGAAAGACATCAATACTATTTTAACGATCCCGCGATGTTTATGTCGCTTGCTTGCGAAGAGATCAGCGTGTACAAATAGTTCACAGATTGTTACGCCCTACTTTAGACAGGTATTTGACAGGCAAGGATCGAAGTCGAGAAGTATATTGTTTAGAAAAGTAAATAGCACTCACTGGAAGTCATAAAAAGATTTACATCATTGAACAATCTATCATCGTATTTACTGACAAGAAATTCTAGAGAAATGAATAATCCCGTTAGGTAATCTGACTGTGAGAAGTTAAAGGTTTTCTGTCATTAGCGAAAACATGGTCCGATTTAGCTTCAGTTATGGAGCAAAGTCAAACAAAAAGGAGAGAGAGAGAGAGAGAGAGAGAGAGAGAGAGAGAGAGAGAGAGAGAGAGATTAACAGTGTGTTGTTTCTTGTTGTAAGTTTAATATCGGACACATTTTCAGCAGCAGTTCAAATTTAAGGAACGATAACCTTGTACAAACACATACCGTAATCTTTGGGCTAGAAATAACAAATCAATAAAGGGCGCAAAACACACTTTGCTAAAATTAGGGTCGGAGCTCAGACTTATGATAAGGCGCTTCGACCCTCTGTATCAACCTAACTGGCACACTGGATTATTCTGTATCATGTTTCAAATTTTTCTGTAAGGCCTATAACCTTTGTCACCATTATGATGGATTTGGCATGGAATATTCTGTCTCACTGCCAGATAAGGCTCTGCATTTCAGTCTCCGTTGTGATGGATCTAGCATAGCCAGAGGCGGCGTTAGGAGTACGCGGGGCCAGAGTATCGGTATCTCGATTGGTATGTTACTGCAAACATTGATTTTGGCCTGAATTGCTGTGTCCCTTCAAGAGCGGGGCCTGGGGCGGCCTAACGTTGTTACCTTTGTGATTGATTTGACATGAAATATGTTGTGGTCTTCGTGGTACAGGAGTTTGCATGGAGTGTTTTTTGATAGTTCAATCAAGTCTCCAAATTCAGTCTCCTTGGGGCAGGGTGTTGGTTACAGTTATTTTCGTTATCTAGACAGGTCAGCAATTTCCAGCTCCTTGCTAAAATAATTTGGAGGTTTTTTTCATTGTTTAGTCAAACCTCCAATTCTGTCCCTTTGGTATATGCCTTTGAGTGTTTTCATTTTTTCCGTCGTGCCAAGGGGCCGTCAATTTAGTATGTAAGCATGGAGAAGATTTAACCCAAATTTATATGCTTATTTGTGGGTGTGGGTGATCTGATGATAATGTACGTACGCACGTAAAACGGGTGGGCGGACTGAAACCTCATTAATGATTTGTCTAATACGTAACCTGTTATCTTCGTTTGAATTTTAGCGGACACTAGACATACTTTTTAAAGTTAGGCACCTTATTTTTGATGTAGCCAGACATTCAACTTCGGTGGAATATCTGTTTTATTAAGCAAGTTAATATTATTAATCCTTGATCGTTTCTGCGTAAATTAAATATCGGCCGTTTTATTGAACTCGAGAAGGGGGAGGGGGGAGGAGGGGCGTCAAGCTTACGTACGCTATGGCCTGGGGTGGGTGGGGTGTTGGTTCAAAAGTACGCATATGCACCGACAAGAGGAGGGGTAAAGCTTTGCCAGATTTTTTGCGTACATACTAAATGGATGTCCCCCAACGATTTTGGTCCCGTTAATGATGTATACGGAATTCAGTGCCTAAACAGGTGTATAATTTCGATCCCGTTTCTGGTGGATTTGCCATGAAACATTCCGTATCATTGCATAGTCTTGCTTACAATGAATTCTCGGATAACACACACACACACACACACACACACACACACACACACACACACACACCTTTAATTTGATTAATTTGTAAATTTCCATCACATTGTATTTTATATAAGTCATTAAATGCTGTCTGAAAAATTTCAATAATAAACATCAAATGACAACTAGAGTGTCAAATCCAGCATGGTTATTTTTTCACACAAGTAGTCTGACAGATCCAACATGAAAATCTGCTGCATTATCGTTACACACAGGTAGGGTGACATCCAACATGGAAATCTGCTACATTATCGTTACACACAGGTAGGGTGACAGATCCAACACGGTAATGTTCTTACATTATCTTTACACAGAGCTAGAGCTACATAACCATCATGAAAATCTTTATATAGTATCTTTACAAATCCAACATGGAAATTTTCCTATAGTATCTTTACACACTGCTAGAATGACGAATCAAGCATGGAAATTTTCCTATAGTATTTTTACACACAGCTAGAATGACAAATACAACATGGAAATTTTCCTATATTATCTTTACACACAGCTAGAATGATAAATGTTGAATGGTAATGTTCTTATAGTATATTTTACTTACATAACTATAGTGTGAGATCCACCATGATAAACTTCTTGGTATATGTTTTTTACACAAATTCTACGATCGATTATCTCTAGCAGCATACCTTGATAATAGAAACGTAAACACTCGGTGGAAAAATGTTTTTTTTTTTAATAAATATATTAGAACTACATATTTTGCGTTTGAAAGAAGAAGGCATCCCGATTAGTATGGTTTTCAAAGACATTACAGAAGATATTAAATTATTTTGTAAATAACTGTTTTGAAAATAAATCGACAGCATTGGTTTTAAAATGCAACAATCATCGATATACGAAATGAATTGCTTTCTTGTTTCTACTATTTCTGTGATGTGGTGCTAAGATAGTTCTTATTAAGTGTAATTAAGTACTGGTTATACTGCATCATGTTATGTGCGTGCTTCAATACATAACGTCGACAGTCAACTCCAGTATTAAGTACAGTTGTCAATCTCTGATCGGTGATTGTTCTATAATAATGGACGTGTCACATTCCAGGAACTGAAATATGAGGTTTACAAGATACAATGTACATTTCTAGCCCCTGAATCATTCTTGGAGTTTGACTAGATAAGCTGGACATTTCGGGTCAGTCGGATATTACTTGGAGTTAGACGAGATAAGCTGCACATTTCGGGTCAGTCGGACATTACTACGAGTTTGACTAGATAAGCTGGACATTTTGGGTTAATCGGATAGTACTTCTGTAAGCACCTGCAATAATGTATATCCCACTATAGATCTACATCGTGTGACTGCTTGTCCTCGTGATAAGCCCACTATAGATCTCTACATTGTATGACTGCTTGTCCTCGTGGTAAGCTCACTATAGATCTCTACATCGTATGACTGCTTGTCTTCGTGGAAATTCCACTATGGATCTCTACCTCGTATGATTGTTTGTTCTGGTGGAAAGCCTACTATAGATCTCTGCAATGTATGACTGCTTGTTCTCGTGAAAAGCTCACTACAGATCTCTACATTGTATGACTGTCTGTCCTCGTGGAAAGCTCACTACAGATCTCTACATTGTATGACTGTCTGTCCTCGTGGAAAGCTCACTATAGATATCTACATCGTATGACTGCTTGTCTTCGTGGAAATCCCACTATAGATATCTACATCGTATGATTGCTTGTTCTGGTGGAAAGCCTACTATAGATCTCTACTTTGTCTGACTGCTTGTCCGCGTGGAAAGCTCACTATAGATCTCTACATCGTATGACTGCTTGTCTTCGTGGAAATTCCACTATGGATCTCTACCTCGTATGATTGTTTGTTCTGGTGGAAAGCCTACTATAGATCTCTGCAATGTATGACTGCTTGTCCTCGTGATAAGCCCACTATAGATCTCTGCAATGTATGACTGCTTGTCCTCGTGGAAAGCTCACTATAGATCTCTACATCGTACGATTGCTTGTCCTCGTGGAAAGCTCATCATACATCTCTTCACTTTGACTGTCATGGAAACCTATACACATAAAAACTCCTTGATAATATTCATGTTGTCAACCTTAAACAGTCAATTAACCAACCAACTCATAAACATGGTCGCCTTTTAGGCTGGATTCCTCATATACCTGATGATAATATTCTACGATCCACCCATGCATCCCACAAACTTGCATCATATCATCTCTGCATTATATGCTACTGCACGTATCAGTCCCTACCAACCCTTTATTTACTAATAAGAGAAACCTCGGTATGAGAAATAGAACCTAACTAATGCATGACATCCAAACACATCTAACAACTGGCTTATCTCCTACACCAGAACAACTCGATAACTGCCTGCGTTCATTGCTTGAAAAAAAGAAAATGACCCAGCCACCAAGTGCAGAGTATCAATTCAAAAGTCACAAGCATAGTCCATTTAGCCCAATTATCCTACTACAGTACTAAGACCACGGAGATTTCCAGCTTCAAACAGATCTTCGAGATTACTAAGAAGTTAATGTCAAGGAATAAATGTTCACTGCTTCTAATTGCCCTCTCTCCAGTAGACCGTCCGGACCTGTTCGCAACTTTCTTCCGAGACAGGGCAAAAACTATTATAGATAAGCTTGACAACACACTTTCAAATGACTCGTCGTCACCATACAGTTGTGATACAGAATTTGAGCGACAACCGTTAGCAGCATTTGAATATGACTCTATGGATTTAGTACGAACAATCGTGATGAAAAGTGCACCAAAGTCATGTGAACGTGATTCTCTTTCAACATAGCTACTGCTTGAGTGCTTAAATCCAATATTTCCTTCACTATCTCATGTTATTAATACCTCACTCTCATCTGAGGATTTCGCATCATTTTTAAAAACTACCATTGTAAAGCCTCTGCTGAAGAAACCAACACACAACCATAACGATATAAAGAACTACCGCCCAGTTTATAATCTCCAGTTCATATAAAAAAAACTCTTAGAAAAAGTTGTTCTAATCCAGCTTGTATCTTATCGCCCTTGCCACATAATTGAACTACTCTTCGGAAAGTAGTTAATGACATTTACTCTGCTTTTAATAGCGAAAGGATTACGGTCCTCACCCTCCTTGATTTGTCTGCAGCCCACTATTTATATCGACATCGTATGACTGCCTGTCCTCTTTAAAAGCGTAATATGATAGTGCCTATACCGAACAAATGGTTTAACTTTCAGGGTGGAAATTTGTCAAATGTATGCAAGAATATGATGATTAAAAAAAACACGAATCATAACTTAGAAAAAGAATTCACATTTGGTTCTTTCTTTCCAAAGACACAGCAAAGTAAATTTAAAAAAAAAAAAACAATATACTGCAATTGTCTTGTGCTGATTATGAGGGGAAAATAAACATGCAGCAGTTTTATAGCTTTATTTGTGTATGTCCATCATCTCATTAAAACCATGTCAGAAAGTTTAAATGATAAATTGTTTACACGTTATTTCAAAATCTGCATTTCCTGCACCTGGCCGTCATGCTATCACAATGCTATTTGTGACCATGTTAAAGTTATTTTTGTATAATAAGTTTTGTTCTTTTTCAGATCTGCGAAAGGGGGAAAGAAGGGAATCGCTGGAGGAAAGACTAAAAAGCAGAAAGAGGAGGAACCCACTCCTCCGCCGCCGGAACAGGAACCGGAAGTCAAACCTTTGGAGATTAAAAAACCTTTGCGGGGGCCCCACTGCTGGGTTGATGACGTTAGTGTGACAAGTGAACTTCCCACCAACCCCGAAGTATTGGACGTAGACGGGACACAAGTGACCTTAAAGGGACAGGAATCGAAAGCTGACACTCAAGATGAATGTGCTGTTCCTACCAATGATAAGGATGTTAAAGGTGCTCTTCAATATGAAGCAAAACGGGCAGAAACCACGCGTGTAAATCTAAGTCAGATCAAAGAAGAAGTGATACGTCTTCCAGATTTCATTTGTCGCACCTCTGAACGTAAATCCAGAGACACTGCTGTCAAAGACTGGTTGGCAAGTACGAACTTTAGGTACGCTAATCGATGTGTTCCACTGCTTTGATGAAAGTTCCAGACAGACAGGATGAACACTTCGAGATCCGTGTTGCATGGAAATGTTGTATAAAATATGTGAACCATCTGCTACAAAAAAATTTACGTAAAAGAAAATGATAGTCACGAAATAAAACCTTTGGCACAAGAGAAATCACAAAATTGATCTCGTGTTTGAAATTGTCTGCCCTAAAACTATGGTATATTATTTGTAGTTTTTTAGAGAACAACGAATGCTATTTTCAAAGAAACAAAACTTTGCATTTAAAAGATTTTTCATATCATGTATGGACATTATGCAATACGTTTCTCAAAAATTATTCATTTTAGTTTTGTGTGATTTTGCGAGTTGTACAACTCTTAAGGTAAAAGCGAGACAGAGAAGTAATGGAATCCATTCAAATATTAAAAGTACTGTTATCAGTTTTAGTGATTGCTTTTTTTTTCTTGATAAATGCATTGAACTAGTGCAAATAAATTATCTTGTAGAGTATGCGATAAACATAACACTAGATTTTAATACCAATACTGTTACTACAGCAATGTGATGAGAGTTATTTTCTAGTTATACGATATTTTGGATAAAGGTTTAAATCATTTCGACTTCTATTTGTGAAGATTTTTTTAAAACATTTACTTGTTCACTAGCTGTTTATTACAATCGTTCACTAGCTGTTTATTACAATCTTTCATTAGCTGTTTATTACAATCTTTCACTAGCTGTTTATTACAATCTTTCACTAGCTGTTTATTACAATCATTCACTAGCTGTTTATTACAATCGTTCATTAGCTGTTTATTACAATCGTTCACTAGCTTTTTATTACAATCGTTCATTATCTGTTTATTACAAACGTTCACTAGCTGTTTATTCCAATCGTTCATTAGCTGTTTCCGTTGTACATCAGCACGCATCAGACTATGCATGTATTATGTATTTGTAAGGCATATGGTAAATATGGCAAATTGTGTTATATATATATCAGCACGCTTCAAATGCTAGCTAATGCTTCTCCGGTAATTTTTTTTTTTTTAATATGTAGATCTGTGTACAATTTCAGTGTTCTTTCTCACATTTGTGCTATTTCAGTATTTATTCCGTTAGCACAAACACTTAAAAGAAATTAGCATTTGTTACAAATTTGTTCTATAAAAGTAAGAATGAAGAAAAACAGCTATATGGAGCTAACATTTTGGCTTTACGTAGATGCTACATGTGAATGACCACTGCAATACTCAGGGGACCAGGTAAAGTTTGACGATGATGATGATGATGGTGATGATTATATTGACAAAGACGACGAATGTAATGATGAGAACAACCATGCTTCTGTTACTGCTGATGTTATTATTGATAGTGCACGTGATAATGATGACGATGATAATGGTGATAATAAAAAAAACGGCTTAACGTTATATGAGGAAGGTAGTTTTTGTACCACATGATGAAATATAGCCGGTATTAACGTAGAAAAAGACAATATTCTTTATATTATATACCAAGCTTGCTCCAAAATCGAAGTTTAGAAGATCAAACTCACTCTTTGGCACACCATGCTGTCACCCCAACCCCTTTTTCTTATGCAGTGAGTACCAGTAGATCATATTCAAACAGTCAAAAATAGATTTTAACGCATAGACGTTGATAGTGGATAGCAAGAACGTACCTGTATACATGTCGGAGATTTTACTTACGATAAAAATATTTCTACATGATCTCTAAATTTTTGAATGAATGACTTATACTTTTATGTCCGTTCAAGCGAAGAAATGTGTCGAAAAAAATTTAACAGGAATAAATGGCCATCTTCATGAG
The DNA here is from genome assembly GCA_030141615.1 of Unio pictorum. NCBI lineage: Eukaryota > Metazoa > Mollusca > Bivalvia > Unionida > Unionidae > Unio > Unio pictorum. Next base: position 4,823,578 of record JARLTB010000219.1, on the reverse strand, counting down.
GGCAATGACTGATCGGTGAAAACCCGAGACTCAGACCTTATGAATTGGCCTATCTATTAATGCTTAAAGTTTTGTATGATCGATGGTATTCAATCCAATAAATGGTGTTTTTAATTGCACATTATGCATGTCAGAATTAATATCCCGTAGCGTAAAGCATATTTGTAATAAATGGATTTTTAACCACCATAGAATCAGGGACGCCATTCGCGGCTGAATTTGCATTTGCAGTAAAATTACTGTATCCTATATACGAAAACTAATAAGTCCTTCAAATTTTGCCCCCCTCCCCCTCCCCCTCACCGCAAAATTGAAATGAGGTCCCTGCCTAGGATGGTGTTTTGACAGAGTACGTGGGTTGTTTGTTTATCATCCAAGGATGGTGTTTATACAGGGTACGTAGATTGTGTACCACCCTAGAATTGTGCTTAGGGAGTGTAAGTGCTGAAATACTCCCTTAAACATACAACAAAATCTTGACACCAATGACAGTAAATCACATCAATGTGTATTGTTCCTTAGATGGTAGAAACATTAGAAGCATAAACTCGAAACAGAAAAGGACAAAAAATGTCGTTCTTCTATAAGAATAAATCATATGATATGGTATGAAATATAATGATTGGAAATATCCATCTGGAACTGGCAAGAAAAGTAATGAAAGAAACAAACAAATTGGAATTATGTCATTAAAATAATCAGTGATACTAGCCGCGGATTTGAAATTTCATATTAATATGGGGACCGTGAGCACATAGTAAATCTTAATTACTGATCGCCCATATTTAATTAGTTTTACCCTCATACAAATCTTAATCACTGATCGCTGATATTTAATTAGTTTTACCATCATACAGATCTTAATCACCGATCGCCCATATTTAATTAGTTTTACCCTCATATAAATCTTAATCACTGATCGCCGATATTTAATTAGTTTTACCATCATACAGATCTTAATCACTGATCGCCGATATTTAATTAGTTTTACCTTCATACAAATCTTAATCACTGATCGCCGATATTTAATTAGTTTTACCCTCATACAAATCTTAATCACTGATCGCCAATATTTAATTAGTTTTACCATCATACAAATCTTAATCACTGATCGCCAATATTTATTTAGTTTTACCATCATACAAGTTTCTGTTACTTTTATGTTCTCATTTGAATTTGTTGAGAATATAAAATGTTGAGAGTAAGCATACGTTTCTATGAATTAATAAGTTTCGTTTGACTTGTCTTTAATCATTTCTTCAAGCACCAATTTCTACAACAAAAAGAAAGGAAAAAAAATTGACTCTTTTTTGGTCTTTTCGTTTAAAAAATAAAGGAAATCCTTTAATATTAATATTGCTATTGATACATTTCCGCGAGATTTGCTTAATAAAGCTCTGATTTCGCATACTCCTGTTTTCGCAGTTTGTTTCTATATTAGACGATTACGGCTTAAGAGAAATAAATAAGGTTATTAAAACTAGTGTATCTAGATTTATCTCCCTTGTACAGAAGAGCGTGCCGTGTTTGCTAAGCCATGCTCTGTGCCCTTTGCAGTCTCATGACATTAGCTAAAATTCAAGACGCATGATATTCTTTTAAATTTTCTTTTAAAATTAAAGAATAATTGCCTTACGTTTATGTTAAAAGCCGTGAGATTTCGTATCCTGCATTTGTTTTGCTTTTTTCTGCTTGTTATTTTGTGAACGACTTTTAAGAAATAAACTGCTGAGATGGTAACGAGAATTATATTATAAATACGGCAGGCGATTGTAGTCTGGAAAAAAGAAAATACTTTCTTTTAAAAAAATTAAAGTTGTAATCATGACTCTCTGACGGGAGAGGAAAAGCTACGGCAGCTATGGATTGGGGATTGAAGATATCATTCCTAATAGGGAATTTGTGCGACTGGTTATCGGGCCAATCCCCAACCTAAGAAGCTAAAAATGTCCACCCAAGAAAGGGAGCGACAAGAAAAGTTAATATCAGAATATAATAGTATAATAAAACACAAATAGAGCTCACAGTATTCAACACAAGACAGAAGATATACATAGACAATACTTTGAAACCAAATACATCCACGGGGTTATGTCCCTTAAGCAAGAGACGTTGATGATGAGATACAAGGCTCGCAGACACTAAACGAGGTAGACAGGCTCAAATAAAGGTCTAAGATATCGCGAGAACAACAGAAATTGCCTCCACCCTCAAATAGGAATATTTACAACTTTTTCTTTCTCTATCTCGCAACTAAAAAACGAACACAAATAGACTTTAACAAAACTACCCTTAATTCAATTTACAGTTATAATAGTTAAGAACTAGAGGATGTTAGTGAGTAGAATGGCCCTACCCACCACCGTCACAAACTGAAAACGTTCCCCTACCTCACATCTTCACCTATCCTACAGTAACATATTTGTTATAAGTCCTAATGATTACATATTGGGATTCTGTTTTAAAATACAATTTGGGCTCGACGATGGAACGAACGGAAATCTGACAACGGGAATCTACACAATTAGATCTCTATCAATAGAAGAAGAAAAAAAACCTTACAAAAATACCGAAATATTGTTTTCTTAATAAATATTTTTTTAGATTTGTTTCGTAAAGTACCTACATATACAATTGGGGAATGAACATACATATATAAACCCGTTTTCACTTTAGCTCAATACGGGGTCACCTCAAAGGCTTTGGAGGTGCCAACAAATGAAATATCACAACGTCCAGAACCAAAGAAACTGTTCGTAAGTCCAACAACGTTAATGCTCCTAGGAAACAGATGGCTACCAAGGAAGCTGGTGATTTCCAAAGCCGTTCGTGAAAGCGCCACAGCAATCGACGAAAGCACACATAGATAGGATCGGCACTCTAAGTATGAGATAAATCAGGCGATGCCAAAGAGCACTGACCTACCAGCGTCTAGACCTTGAAAGCGATCTAGATTTGCAAGTCTGATTTAAGATTCCCGATTGTATGTTCTCATTGGTATTCAGGATGTTAGGAAGGTCTGTCTGTTATACTATACCAGCTTCGTGTAGTATCCACGCCAAAAGAGGCACCACCATTCCTAAAGATAGACAGCTTGTGTAGTATCCACGCCAAAAGATTCATCACCATTCCTAGTGACAGATAGCTTGTGTGGTATCGACGCCAAAAGAGTCATCGCCATTCCTAGGGATAGATAGTTTGTGTAATATCTACACCAAAAACAGCCACCACCATTCCTATGGATAGACAGCTTGTGTGGTATACACACCAAAAGAGTCACCACCATTCCTATAGATAGACAGCTTGTGTGGTATCCACATTAAAAGAGTCACCACCATTCCTAGAGATGGACAGCTTGTGTGGTATTCACACCAAAAGAGGCACCACAACTTCTATCCGAGTACACTGGCATATACGCAAAAAAAAAAAAAAAAGACGAATCCTCTGGTGTGAAACGTTCATCTATATTTTCAAAACCGTTTATTATGTAAGTCCCTCAGTCAACGCAGCATGTGTACTGTATTACCTAGTCCATATAGACACAGGTATTCTACTTGCATTTTCTTTTGGCACAAATATCGAATTCCATACTTATCGTCAACATCATTTCGAGAAAAATAATATAGAAACGAACCAAAATATCCTTATGTTAAGCTATCAACATCAAGTTCTGCACACTGATGCGATCGTGGCCAGACAATTTCTTTGAGAATGTTTCTTTTAGGTCCGCAAGAATATTTTAAAGACACTATCTTAGTCATCGGTACATCGGTACTTATTCATCGGTCAAAGTTACCTTTGGTCCCGACCAATCAAACAGCCCGACCCTTGGGGATTAACTGGTCGTGAAAGCACATAGTTGCGCATTGCGACCTTAATTCATATTTTAAAAAAATCGGTACTCTCTGTACAATACATACAACAATAAGCTCTAAATCTGAATGAATAAATGAACCTTGCTCCTAACGGATATTGTGCCGGGATTAATAAATTGGTTTGGAACGCGCTTTCATTAATTATTACACTGTGCGTACATTTATTAAGCAGTCGAACCCCCAACCCACCCCAAACATTAGGTATTGGTATTCGGTCTGTATACTGATCAGAAGATAAACAACAACTCACAATGCCCATAAGTGGAAACAACGGTGCTCTACGCGTCACACCAAACGCACAATCCGTCGTCATGTACGCATATGTGGTGTTAAAAGAATTCCTGAATTCATCTGCGAAGAAATTAATGTTTTATTCAAGGTCATCCTGGATAGCCCTATCCGCAAAGTTGAGACCAATCCAATAGTTTAATTAAAGTGCTTCTTACACGGTGGTACATTTAGCACTGGTTTATGCTAGCAAAGCTAGCTATTTAATTAATCCCGGGGTAAGGAATAGTGCCACATCCCCGCGGACGTTAATGCATACAAAGTATACTATTTAATTAGACCTTCAGATCGTAGTCGCTATTGAGCGACCATCGCAATGAATGAAAGGCCGTGGTGAGTGGGAATAGTACCAACACGCACTCAACCCTATCAACCAATCGGATGAAAGATACTAGAGGTGCAATGGCACCAAATAATAGCGAGAGAATAATAGTTTTCTCATATCGCTATGTTGAGGGGTACTGGTCGCGGAAAAGGAGGAAAGAGTCTCAGAAAGCAAGCCGATGTTGTAGATGGATGTCGTTTACGCCCTGGAACGCCCTAGCCATACTTATTTCAAATCCAGTCCAGTTATACTAATGGACGATAATATACCAATATTGTGTAAGCCACCTGTGCAATTACATCAAATTCTGGAGTTATGAAATTTCCTAACACTGAACAAACCAATATTTCTAGTACATAGTGTACATATAATAAATCCCTAACAAATTTTGTTCTAAAATGTCTATGCGATATATATAGTTCGGTCACTGTTTGGTTAGAATAGATTGTAAATTTGGAGCGGTATTTCGAAATGATCATGTCAGTTTTCTCAAAAGGGCTTGTTCGAATAGAGTTCTCGTACCAAATGAGAGTTCACAAAATAATGGCAATGAAAAAGCCCTTAGAAAGGCTGTAAATCAGGAGGGCGTAAGGTCCCCCGCCTGTCTTCCACCTCTGCCAGGAATGCAGCGGTTCTTTCCTCCTCTCTGGAAACTCTAGGGAAGTAAATGTCATGAAGGGAGGCGATGTGTTGTGCTGCATCGAACAGGTGGTGGAGGGGTCGGTCTTCGAATATCTCGTAGTAATGCCAGGTGAAGATCTTCAGTGCGATATGCCACTGGTTTATCCAAGGTGGGGAGGTTTGCAGCGACCTGATGCCAATGTAGGTTACCGCTGAAATGAATCCACCTGCCTTCCTTTTGTCCTTAAGGAACTCCGAGAGCCCCAAGTCGCTGCAAAGTTTCCCCATTATTTTTTCCTTGATCTTTGCTGGCATCCGGACCGTTTTCACTGGGGACGACCATTCGTCTTTGGGCGAGGCCTCTTCCAATCTTCTCTCCAAGTTCACTTCCACACTTGGAGACTGAGTAGGGGTGGGGGTGCTTGTCTTCATCACCCCCTTTTTGTTCTTCCCCTGTGAGGGTGGTGGTGGTGGTGGTGATGGTTCAGGCTCAGGTTGTATAGGCGACATGGCCACATCCTCCGTCGTAGCCGTAAAAATGGCCTGAATTTGGTTGGATAGCTCAGCTACCCTGTCAGTGAGGGCCTTTATTACATCCCCCTGTACAGTACCCTCCTTCTTAGGTGGCAGGTTCCTCAATGACTTCTGGTTGTGGGGGTGGGGTGCTGTGGTCCGGCTGGGTTGCCCTCCGCCGCCGTTGTCTTCTTCTTACATAAATCTCCTGGAACGAGCACTCTCTTCATTTTGACAATATTGCTTATTATTAAAAATCATATCGTTATCCCATCTTTTACAGAATAATATCGCCTATAATACATAAATTTTAAGACAATATACAAAATACAACCTGTGTTATAAGATTGGTTCATTAATATAACAATAGCAATACAAAATGTATGTGTAAGCGTGTGATTAGAATTTTTAACGTAGCTTTTTCAGTCTTATCGCTACGGTGTCTGCAGTGAGGCAGTTTATTGTGATGTCTAGCACTGGGGCATCATGCACCAGTAGTGTATTATGAAGTTCCACCCAGTCACATTATTCTGACACCAGGCCAACCAGTCCTAACACTAACCTCTTAATGCTGAGCGCCAATCGAGGCAGCTGTTAATACCATTTTTGTAAGTCTTTACTTTGACTCGATAGGGAATCAAACCCACGACCTCCCGCTTCCGCGGCGGACGCTCTAATCACTAGACCAACCGAGCGGTAAAAATGTATGAGGTAATACATCCTGAAAATTATCGCAAAAGACACATTATAATATTCATGAGTATACTAGAATAAACAAGCGTATGACATTATTGAGAAGAAATAATTTGTTTCGCAACCGGGCGTTAGCATGCTACCCCCCCCCCCCCCCCACAAACACACATGAGATGAGACAACTAAATGTAAAACCACAGACGTATCTACTTATTTAAAAGGTGCGGCGATGTGTGGGTTGCAGCCCACATGAGGACAAACGTAAATATATGGGCTTCTGATATGGGTATATGAAGGTAAAAAACACAGTCGTCAAGTGATACACAATATAGAATAATGTCGCTCTAATTGTAGTTTGTTTAAATTTATTATATGACCACGTCACAGAGATACGAAAGGAAAAGCTTGAATACCCGCACTCTCTCGCAGATACCGCATAGGCAGCCATATATATCAGGTTTGCTGTGTTTGCACACAATTGTTTAGGAGGAAATTGAATTACAGACAGACGGATGATATCACAATTGTTTTTCCCACTCCACCTCTCCCCATTTTCGAGTCAAAGCGTACGGATACGAATGCATCGTAATTACAGTCATATTACGGGTGGTCAGAATAAGCTGTCACTGACAGAACGGCAGCGTAACAAATGCAATGATGCTAAACATGACAAAACCGGAATTCGACTTACTCTATCAGAGGATGCTATTTCAGGTATAAGTAAATCAGGTGATATATTCCACTCCTCGCAGCAATACCAGCATTAATCACAGCTGCTGCCCTCGGGGCTGTCGGAACAGCGGCGGAAATGGCATTAAATAAATCAACTGGAATAGGATTTTTAAAAAAAGGAACGAGTCTGAGATTACCAGGGAGTAGTTACTCGTAAGGAAAACTTCTGAGTCTACCAGGGACGAATTAATAACACCAATGTCAAATTTTGATTTAATCGATGCTGCTAAAAAATTAAAAATTAAAAACTCTAGAGGTGTTTTTATGCGAGACTAGTTGCCTTTCAGAAAAAACAGCGCTGAACCCGGTATCATCAATGTTGATAATTCCACCGGACCTGGAACTCACTGGACCGCATACGCGATTATTCCACGTGGAATTATTTATTTCGATTTGTATGAGTTAGCTTCGCCAAAAGAATTTATCGAGTATGTCAATCCTCACAAAGTTCCGATCTGGTATTCAACATTACCAACACAGGCAATAACAGAGGCACCAATATGCTGCAAAAGTCCTGTGATACAATGATAGGCGAACTCAACATGAACGGGAATACAATAGCCGTACTTGGAGATCCAGTATCCGACAAGAATGCGGTAACGAAAAGTTATGTTGATGTTAACTACATCACCGTAGACCATACACTATCAACACTGCGGGACGAGTATGATGTTCATGTAAACGCGTTTGCAAATCTCTGTAGTAATTTTAGAAACATTAATGAAATCACAAATAATTTCTTTGGAAAACCGTTGAATATTGTCATGAAACTTTCTGATATCAAGGCGAGCATTGACACGATTCAACAAACACATGATAATATTGGTAATGACTTTCCTGCTATCGCTGAAAGGCTTGATATTATTAAAGTGCCACATAAAGAAAATATCAATACCGTGTACTCGATACAGCAGGGATCTTTCACCTGGAGACCTCAAACTAACACTGTTCAGATTACTATATCTGTTTGAGGCATATACAGATTAACTGTGATTTCACCGTTACAGTTTAATGTGATCAAATGTGATCAAATGTATCAACTGGCGTTAATAATGTAAGTGTAATAATAGGTAATGGATCCAATGAAACATTTAGAATAACTCCCATCAATGATAATTTAGCATCAGCGTCACTCACATAATATGCAGAATTTGTAATTAATTTAAGCTCATAATATAATGAACGTGCAAACTGTATAGATACAATCAAGTGCGTGAATTTCAAACTAAACCAAAAAATCTCATTGACATGTACGGGGTAAAAATAAAACAATATCGTAGGCGTGTAGTCGTAGTTGATATAATTATGTATTGGGTTCAAGCTGTTATTGCTGCAGTTGGTGTATTGATATCAACAATACCTCCAATGGGTGCAGTTGTAACAATCTGTGTTTCAGCGGCAACACCAATTGCTGTTGTTCTTAATATAATTGGCAAAAATATATTCACGTACAGCCATAATAAACTACATATAATATACAATTAAGTTACATAATGCGTCTGCAAATTATCCTGCCTGATATCAACAAGCCTTAACGACGGACTAATATCAGATAACAAGTTCTCAGCGATGATTAAAATTTACGACGAGGCAACGACGTCTGATTTAGAAAAACAATAATAATAATGTCGCAAGAACTACTGCAACAGTTCGCTACGAATACAACCCCATCAAAGGAAATAATGATCTCAATAACTTCACCCAGCCTGAATTCAGCGTACACTTTTCACGAATATACTACAGTTGGCCAAATATCCGCTCAAAATCATCCGGAGGCCAACAGTCAAATATATCACTGGTATTTTGCAAAAAATGAATAACCCATATGCAACCCCCGATTAGTGTGTTGTGGAATATCAAAAGGTTATTATGATATCGAAGCTTTCAATGATGAATTCCATCGTAGAATTAAATCCATTAGAGGAAAAGAATTAAAAAAATAGATATACCAGTTCACGAACCAACATTATCAGCCGCGATATAAATAAATTCGCAGCACCATGTCGTGGATATTTATCATTCATCAATTAGAAATGTTTTACGATGGCCTGAAATAGCACCAGAATATCATAGAACACCAGAATCGCGTCGAGATGATTTTATCACTAACAAATTATTTTGTTTGTATAACAGATGCAGTCAGAGATTTATTAAATATAGACCAGGAGAATAAACATTTTAGCGATGAAAAAAGTATCAAATCTGAACATGAAACAATAGGTAATAAATTACACAATTTATTTTCCCGTGTCGTACAACATTACAACGATAATAAAAAGCAACATATCATTGAAATAATACAACATCTAAACCAGGTTACATCAGACCTCGAGTTTATCAATAAACAGATAAGTTGTGAATGTATTTGACTTTGGTGATTTTTTAATATATCATAGTCCTCCAGTAACATTTAAACAATTGTTTTGAAGACAATACGCGATCACTGAAAACCAATTACCAACATTTGTAATACCGTCAATTGCAACCGATGAACTAAAGAAATCACTCAGCTTTCGTATCAACGAAAACATTTCTCGAATACATACCGCATGGAGAAAGATAACACCGCAGCAGGATAATATTCTCAGATACAATAAATGATCTATACGGTGGCTGGTAGACATATATCACTGGGAATAGTAAATATAACCTCGGTGATCGCCGTTAATCTTGCATGTGATGCAATTGATGGAAGTTATCACACAAACACAGAAATACCAAATCAGGCACCGAATGGATATATTCTGAATACATTTACCCTCAAGTATCTCCTGGAAATTTGATTGTACAATAGCCCGTTAATCCTAATATCTCTGATGTCATAATTCACTACTGACAAGACTAAATTTCAAACTTACGGATCAGATCGGTAGAGCAATTAATTTATCTGGGGATAGTCTACAACTGAATTTTTTGCATAAACTTTTAATGACAGTCGGAAAATTCACTGACCTTACAATCACAATAAACCCGACCTGTATCCATGATTGATGTGGAAACTTACAAATAGAAATATAATTATGGAAGTTTCCACATCATCATTAATCTCAACCCGCGGAAAAATATCATGATCGAACACGAATGATAAAAAAGATAATTAAAATACAGATTCTATTTAATCAATCCAAAGTCTCCAAGACTGATGTGGAAACTTTCATAATTACTATATAATTTAATAAGTATGGAAGTTTCCACATCACATATAATTATGTGTTGAACGTCAATATATCGTTCAGTATTTTTGATGATAAAAATACAGATGTTATTTAATCAATCCAAAGTCTCCATAATTTTTTTGGGGAAAAATACCGGAATCATATATAAAAATTGTACACATGATCTTGACACGCGGTGAAATGTCATGATAGAGCCGTTATTTAACCAAAGTCTCCATATTAAGGGAACTATCCAAACCATATAATATTAATGTTTTTGATACGAATGTTATATTTTAAGTTTCGCTCATCACCTCACCATCAGGTGTGAAAATAAAGACTCTCGCTTTACAAATTCAGAACCATATAGACTTCTGTATTTTTTTCGCTTTCTACTCGCGGTTACTACTTTCACTTTCAATAATCCTATTTAGTTGTCTTATACGTGTAATGATAATTTTTCTTGTGTTCGTATTTATTTGATAGTTCTAATCTAAATTTTTCTACTGCGTTTAAGACAGGTACCATTATCTTTAAGTCTATAATCTATATCATCCGCTAATGAAGCAAAGACAGCTTGTTGAATTTCCTTCTTAACAAATTTATTTTCTGATCGCAGAGTACATCTATCCACGGATTTTAGCTCTTGCAAGTATTAGAAATCAGAAATATTTTTTTTCCGGACTTGGGGCATTCTTTAAAACAATCTCTCATCCAAGGTTTACCTTATGACCCGACATTCTTTGAATGCTGTATGGGGCATCCTTGGTCACTAGAGATTTGAAGTACATCACCTACTGTTTAAATTTGGGGTCACTCCACCGAATTTTCTAAACGAAACGTATCTTTTAGAATATTCAGAAGGTTGTTTATGCATTTCAGTTTCACACTCTCCCAAAATCAACCCCGAGAGAGTGCAAAATTGGCACACACTACGTGGTGACGTGACGGGAGAGTTTGATTTTGCCGTTTAAATTCGATCATTAGGGTCGATCCTCAATGCTAAAGCTAGCTATATGCTATATAATTTAACCAATACTCGGAAATCAGTAAGAAAAGTTTGTGATTCGTATATTTTCAATTATTTAATTATTAATAGACAAAATCTAAATGAAGCATGAAACCTTGACAGATGCAGAAAAAGAAGGATAATGTTTCTGTAAAAAAACAACAACCAGAACATTTTTCATTAATAAAATATTTTAGATTTAACTCTATATAGAATTACGTGATTATGTCCCTTAAAAGATTATAAGTATTCCTAAAAGAGTTATCTCCCTTACAAGATTATTCATAAAATTCCAAATAGAGTTATCTCCCTTAAATAATACCGATTGGGTAAATATCGTTCTTTAATTTAAATAGTTGTTTTTAGAGTTAATATGGTCATTTACAAAATAGTCTTTGATTTTCGAAAATGAATTTATGACAAAGATATCTTTTTCCAGCAATAAATCTGAGATAATCATGATTATTGGCAGTACCGACATGCTTTGTCATTCGACCGTTTCTGATTACACCATCATGAGATAATTCTTGATCGTGGGATGTTTTACATATTCCTGGCTCATTTATAATACTATTATTTGTTTAAATCATTATTTGTCTAAATTGTTACTTGAGAATCTAGACAAATAATTTTGTACATTTCTTATAGCCTTGTCACTGTCTATATTTCTTTTCTCATAATATCTTTTAAGTTCTCTATATTTTTTACCGCCACATTGCAAACAAACTTAAGGGTTAACTCCAACGCCACATTGTAAACACGGTTTCGGACCTAAACGTCCTTGCCGTACACTTTGCAAATGTTGTCTGCAGAATTTATTTATACATGATTTATTACAGGATGTTAAAGACCCAATCATCAACCACCTGCACTGATTCTTTGTTTGAGTCATTGTATATATAATATGTTTTTAAAAATATTTGTCTTAATTATAGCATGGTGGAGTCTGAGTAGTTATACAAAAATCACGCTTTCTAAAAATAAATGTAATATCGATGGAATATCTCCTGACTTAGCAATTAAAACTCTGGTTGATCCGAAGAATAAAAACGTTAATTAATAACAGTCACGATGCCAAGAAGGAATTCAACAAAGATGGCGCATCTCACGTATGGTCAACATTCAAAAGCATACGCGACACCACAGGTGTGGACGTTACGATGAACGACACATGAGCGGTAAATGTCATTAATTATCTCGATAATCGGAATTATTTAACATATCTTTAACAATTTTTCAGTCATATCGCTACGATGTCTGCAGTGAGGGAGTTTATAGTGATGTCTAGCACTAGGGCATCATGCCACATACATGTAGCATGATGTCCCATCCAGTCATATTATCCTGACACCAGGCCGACCAGTCCTAACACTAATCTCTAATGCTGAGCGCCAAGCGAGGCAGCTGTTAGTACCATTTTTTTAGTCTTTGGTATGACTCGACCGGGATCGAACCATGACCTCCTGCTTCTTCGGCGGACGCTCTATAACAGGGGGCCCCAAACTTTTTTCATGAAGGGCCGGATAAGACTGTAGGGATGCCGAGCGCGGGCCGGACGCATGTTTTGTTCAATAGATTTAGTACAGAATACTCTGAATGTAAACAAAATACAATGTCATTCATCCAATCAATTTATTATCACATAAAAGTTAGTGCACAAAATAACAAAAATCAATGAACAATACTTATATTGTACCAAAATATCTCCAACTTAGACTGTTTAGCTGACATAGTATGCTGCACAAACGTTAATGAGATGTGTGAAATTGGTGTTTCATTTTCAAAATATCATCAATATTTGCTTTATGATTGCTGCATCCAACCATAAGAATTGCTTTTAAATGTTCATCAGAGAGCATTGTTCGATACATTGACTTGACATAGTTCATCCTTGAAAAAGTTTGTTCACAAACGTAAGTTGTTCCGAAAACTGATGCCATGCCTGCAGCAAACTTCTTCAATTTTGAAAAGTCGTCATCAGGTAAGCAGCGATAAAATTCAATGAGTTTTTCTTCTCTATGCTTCTCTTTCAGCAAAGTATTAGCTTGCAAGTCAATGAGCTCAAGTTGTAACTCAGTTGGTGTGTTTTCAAGATTACAGCCAAATGGATTCTCAAACAGACGAATGTCATTCTCAATTTGGTCAAGATCAGAAAATCTTTCTGAAAAATGCATCTGTAAGTCCTGAATAATCTTTTTCTGAAACTCGAGATTGACGTCACGTCCAGCATTTTCAGTGCAAAACTCCTGGAAACACTGAAAATGAGAAAAGTTTCCTCCTTCTAGTTGTGCTTCAAACAATGATAGCTTTCTCCGAAATGCTGTGATGTTTCTGTAGAGTTCACAAATGAGGTTTTCCTTTCCTTGCAATTTCAAGTTCAGTTCATTCATATGAGAAGTGATGTCAACCAGAAATGACAACTTTGACAACCATGAAGGATCTGAGAACAGTGGTTCTGCTCTATTTTGCTCAGTGAGAAAAAGATCTATTTCTCTTCGGAGATTATAAAAACGAAGCAGGACTTTACCACAACTCAGCCATCTCACTGCAGTGTAATATGGCAAATCACAGAAATCATAATCGATTTCTTCAAGGAAAGCCTGGAACAGGCGGTGATTGAGCCCATGATTCCGAATTAAGTTCACCACACTTGTGACTGGTTTCAATACACAAGAAATATCTAAGTGTTTTCCACAGAGTGATTGCTGGTGTATGATGCAGTGTATTGAGAGCGCTCTTGGGAGTAGAAGATCCCCCAACTTAGCTAGGATCTGCCCTATCAAACCTTTTTTCTTTCCTGCCATGTTTTTCCCCCATCAACAGTTACACACCGAAGCTGATTCCACTGAAGGTGATAACTTTGCAAAGTTTTCTGCACCTCCATGAAAATATCTTCTCCAGTTGTTCTTTCATGCATGCTGCAAACTGATGCCAATTCTTCTGTAATTTCAAAATTGCAAGTAACACCACGGATGAAGACAAGAAGTTGTGACGTACTCGATAAATCGGTAGACTCATCCATAGCAAGAGAATACCACAAAAAGTCCTTAGCTTTTTCATGTATCTGAGACTGTATGTTCTCTCCAAGTTCTTCCGTTCTCCGCACAACTGTACTTGCTGAAAGGCTGATGTTTTCAAATAAGCTAGCTTTCTCAGGACATAAGTCATTTACTGCTTCTATAATGCACTCTTTTATGAATTTTCCGTCAGTAAATGGTTTTCCTCGCTCTACCATCCTATTCACTATTTTGTAACTTGCCCGAGTGATAGATTCATTTTCAGCAATTATTTTCGTGAAAAGATTCCTCTGAGATTCCAAACCATGTTTCATAGACTCAAATTTCTCAGTACGCAGCTTTCCAACATATTTTGAGTGTGTTGAGAGATGTTTTGTTTCATAGTGACGACGTATATTGTACTCTTTCATGACAGCAACAGTTTGATGACATATTATGCAACTGGCCCTCTAACCGTTTACTTCCACAAAGAAATACTTTTCTCCCCATTCTTTGTTGAAAATGCGACATTCCTTATCCACCTTTCTTTTCTTAGTAGCCATACTGATGGGTGAAGATTATGGAAGAAAAAGGTTAGTAGCACAATCTGGCGAAACACGTGGAACAGTATATTGAGTAAAAAGCAAATAATACAAGTCCCATTAGATACACTTCATACATGAAACAATCAATATTCAGAAAATGCACACCACCCCGTACTCCATTATCGCCCATCGAAAATCCTACACAATCCTGAACACTAAAAACCACGTGAAGACATTTCATTTCCGCCCACTACTCTATTCGCCAGATGACACTTCACCTATCCTCGTGATTAACGAGATGGCGCTCACGACAGTCCCAAAATCATACCGAACCTAAATTCACAAATATCATAATGCGCCCAAAAACGAAACATCCACAACATACTGTATTTTTTTAGCTGTGTGATGTGTGTAGCCGCTGTAACGTATGACGTTCCTGGCTCAATATACTTCATTATGCGACATGCTTAGTACGTTGTACGTGCTGTCTGTTATATGGGTCATCAAACTCTGGCCAAACTACGGGCA
Organism: Unio pictorum; assembly: GCA_030141615.1. Taxonomy (NCBI): domain Eukaryota; kingdom Metazoa; phylum Mollusca; class Bivalvia; order Unionida; family Unionidae; genus Unio; species Unio pictorum. The sequence goes on along the minus strand of JARLTB010000219.1, from coordinate 4,808,298 downwards.
GTTTTAACAATCCACAGGCAGAGTAGTTTGGGTTAAAAAGTAGGATTATTTTTTTTTATTTTTGGGGGTTATTCTGGGGGCCGGACAAACTGATGCCGCGGCCCGCGGGCCGTAGTTTGGTGACCCCTGCTTTATAACCAATAGGCTCCAAACAAGGAATTTTGACTGGTATTGACAAACCGTATTATGAAAGAGCGTATCCTGTAACCACGGTTATTTATGAAATTTATCCGATAAATGAAAAACCCAGTTCTGATAATCAAAAACAAATGAAATTGTCAAGACTAAATTGTGTGGCGAAACAAGTAATTGAACATTTCTCAAACGTGTTACGTCGATACGACGCAAAGATAATCAGTGGCGTCGCATTCCAGTAAAAAAATGACTTGAGGACAACAACGGGAATCAGTATTTTCTGTGCTACTGCTGAACACTCCAATGATGCCTCCTCAAAAACGTACACAAGACAAACCTCGGCGTTCTGCTGTCCAAAAAGGAAAAGGAAATAGACAATCTTGTCATCCCACAAAACGCTAAAAAAACCAAGCATCGACACGTTCTTCGTCAAAGGATCCAAAAGAAAATACCCGTCCGTCAAAAGAAAAAGATGTTGGTGCAACGCGGAGGATTTATAATGCCTCCTTTTTTAAGAGAGGAAGTGATGCCAATTATAAATCAAGCGATGGCACAACAAAAAAAAAGATAAATCGGTGTGTGTTCGAAGTCATTGACGTCAGTGGTATTGTGGAACGAACAAGCAAAGATGGTACTAACGCAGAAAAAATTCTTATTCACTCCACAAAGGAATGAAAAGGAAAGGACTACCTCCTCGTTTAGCCAAACACGGAGATGCGTTGTCCGTCCTGTCCAAAGCCTCTCCACCTATGCGAAAACAAATCATTAAAACATCCTCCAAAGATGTCATCGTACCGTGTGCGAATGTTATTTGAATGTCTTGAAAGGCACGATACCTTTGTCTCCACACCAGAAAAAATGCTTAGGCAAACATCGACACGTTATTCGTCAAATGGTCCAAAAGAAAATACCCGTCCGTCAAGAGAAAAAGATGTTGGTGCAACGCGGAGGATTTTTTCCCTTTCTTCTTTCTGTGTTCGGAGGATTATCGAAAGCCGGCATGGGTATATTGCCAGGTTTGTTACAAGGGCTTGCACGGGGGATATCCCAAAGTTGATCCTTCCAAAAGATAAAAGGAACCCATGGAGCACCACGATCTCAAATGTAACCTTTGGAAACCCATGGAAGGACAAAGACTGACTTTAGTCTCTTATAAACGATGGATGGAATACCATTGTTGGCAAAAATAACGTATCCCCCATTTACCACCCAATCCTGATTTGACCGAGATGTCCCAATTACAACACGAATTGCAATCCTTGATGTATCACCACGATTTGTCCGAAACCGAAAAATCGCAAAAGTACGGTCAACTCGTGCAACAACTACAACTCTTTCATCGAAAAGCTGTGGAACAAGCAGCTCTACCCACTCTGACTGATTTGAAGGCTCATGAATAGTCCGTCGCTCTCACAATCTACAGTGACCAAAACAGAAGTAACACCCCACCATTACACAAGGAAGAAGAACCCCATGATATCTTTCAAACACCCACCGCCACTCCCATTCCGAATAAGATTGCCGCTTCCTTGTCGACCCCTTCCCCCACTCCCCAACGAGAAAAACTCAAACCTTGGGTTAAAAAGATGATGGCCACTCCTCCTTCGACAGATGTGAAAAAGAAAGAAAGGAAACCAGAAGTGAGAAAAGAAAAGATTTTCGATCCCCTGTAGAAATGAACCAAGGACTCAACTTGATGTTTGTGTACTCCGATGTGGTGGAGTACAACGTTATAGGACACACCTCTGTACCGTTACTGCGTGTCATTCCTTTCAAAGTGGATGAGGAAGGTGGAAATACCTATCACGTTCACCGCGAATTTGTACATTCTCATTATTTGCCCGTCAGTAAGTTGTATTTCGACAGTATTAACATTACTATAAAAGGAGAACTGGAACAAAATATTCCATTTACCAAAAGGGAAAGTAACAGTGAAACTCCATTTTCAAAAACGATTCTCAAACAACTGAAAAAGTGATGTATCCCATGTACCAAGGAGTCACTCGACAACGAGGACATGGTTTAGGAGATATGTTTAAATCAGCCTTTTGTTCCGTGGTCCCTGTTTTGAAACCGATGGTGACATCGCCTTAAAAGATGCCGCATTGACTCACGGCAAAGATTTTCGTCACAATGTCCTCATTGACCAACAAAACCCCAAAGAAGCATTTTTGAGAGCAGGCAAAAATGTCTTGCTTCAAACGGGTAAAGTGATTTTGGGTCGACGATAAAGTCCTATAAATGCCCTGAACGGTACCGAGTCTGGCATTCCTGCTTCCCTGAGGACACAGCAAGGACAAGGCAGAAAGCGTCGACGAAGACACCGTTCCAAAAGTCTCCGTACCTCTAAAGTTAGAAAGACGAAGAATAAAAGAACCGCTCGAGATTTAGACATTTTTGATTATTAAAAGTAAAAACATAGAGACTGAGAGAAAATATGATGCACCAAGAATCTTGTGCCATTTCCAAGTCGGAACTGGATCTTTTTGCCATGCCAAACACGATGATGACCATGCAAGAAGCCTAATGGGTTGAATTTCATCCCGTCTCCTCTTTTGACGGATTCAGCTCCCATCGAGTTTGAAATCAAAGGAAAACCCGAAGATTACATCCATCTAAACAGCAGTTACTTGTATTTGAAAGTGAAAGTGATTAAAACGGACAACTTCGTTCCAGTAGGCGATGCCCGAGTAGCTCCCGTCAACAATTTCATGCATTCCTTGTTCAGCGATGTGGATTTGTACATGAATAACAAACTGGTCAGCAGTAGCATGGATACTTACCCTTATCGAGCGTACCTCGAAAATCTCCTGACGTACGGAAAAGAAGCCTAAAACACTCATTTAGATGCTTGCGTGGTATGGAAACCTAACACAGCAGGTGATAAGAAGTTTAACGACACAGCCGTGACCGCAGATGACGATCCTCACAATGTGGGTTTTCACGAGCGTCGAAAGAAAATTCTGCAAGGACGTAGTTTAGAACTGTTCGATCGTTTGCAGTTGGACATGTGGTTTCAAGAGAAGTATTTGCTGAACGGAGTAGATATTCGCTTGAGACTGAATCGCATCAGTACTGCTTTCCATTTGATGGCTCATGTCAACGAATAAAAAACCATTATCCAAGAAGCCAGGTTATACGTGATTATAAGATTGTCATCCCTCCTCGTACACAAATAAACAGCCCTTTTCAGGGCTGATGATGATGATGAGTTGGTGTTTTATAGATGCCACCGTCCACTAAGGGACATATGGGCAACTTTTATAGCTACCATATCGGTAGCCATTTGAGTACCCTTAGGGAGGGGTCGCTACTCCCTCCCCTCAGGCATTTAAGTGCTTAATTGCACTATTAATTAATATAAGGCGTTCTCCTGAATTACTAAAAAGTAACTATCAGGAGAAATGAAATCCCATAGGGTGGGTAGGAATAGTACCTACACACACCCACCCCTATCGATATCAACCAATCGTAAGCAGCAATACTGGTAGCGAGGGAAAATGTTTTCTCATTTCGCTAGTAATTTAGATGAGCCGGAAGCGGAAAAGGCGGAAAGGGCCCAGGTCCAGGAGTCGCCAGCAGCACAGTAGCCCACAAAGAGAAAGACAGCAAGGCCACGGACGCAGTCCACACCTGAAACGAAAGGGTCACACTTATTTCAAATTCAGTCCAGTTATACTAATGGACAACTTAACATCCAATAATGTGTTAGCCACCTGTGCAATTAGTCAAATATCTAAGTCAAAGAATTGTTATTTATCATCCTATCGTTCTAAAATTTCTAGTACATAAGTGTACGTAAAATAAGTCCCTAACAAATTTAGAAATTAAAATGTCTAAGCGACATTTAATAGTGTAGTCAATGGTAGTTTGTTTTAGGTCATAAATTTGCTGGAGGCGGCACCAATAGGGCCAAATTAGTCCCTTTAGGGCCACGGATAGTTGTTCAAAAAGGGGTACTCGTAACCAAATGAGTCCCCTATTATTCAGGCAAAAGAAATATGGCAATGAAAAATCTTTTCATTGTACGGCTTTCCTCGTAGTCCGGTGGTGGCGACCATGTCTGTATGATAGCTGTATTTCTATCATACTCCTGGTTATCTGTGGTAGTATTTCGCTGACGTGGTAATATCTTCTTATATCATCATGTAGTCCTGTGGGACAATCTCACTCATATTCAGTCATCACCAGTCAGCGCGCCCCAGGTCCGCCATATTGTTTAGATTTCCATGGCTGGTTACAATATGGTTCCATTAGTATGATAAAGCAGCATATCAACATCCATAGCAGCCATTTCTCTTCAATTCGTAATTTGGTGACCGCTAGTTTCTCTCCATTTCTATCCCTGCCACAAAACAAGTTCGGGACTTATGAGATATCCATTTTAAGAAGGTCGAGGTCGCTGCCGCTGTACAGGTTTCCCTCTATTTCTGTTTCTGCCACAAAACTAGTTCGGGACTTATGAAGCTTCTATGTTGGGTTTTCTGTATGCGCCACCGCTGTACAAGCTGATTTTTCTTTCTGTATGAAGTGACGGGATAACATCACAATATACGTCCTTAGCAATAAGCCCGGGATTTCATCATGCTTTCGCACTCCCATTGTGACGTCACCAGGTCGCCAGCCCCAGAAAAGCCGTCCTACTCGGTCCGCAGTCTTCGCCTGAATGAATGAATGAATGCTTTTCAGGGCTATCCAATATTCTCGAAAAGAATTAATAATTCAATTTGTTAATCGTATCTGAGGAAGTTAGAAAAAAAATAGAAGTGAGTCTATAATCACAATGTCTTTTTACTTTTGTTTGAAGTGCGTCTATAAGCACAACGTATTTTTCAAATAACTTGTTAAATTTATAATTTATGTTAGTAAATTATAAAGTGAGTGAGTGATTTCTTTTAAGTCCGCGTGTTTTGGTGATGATATGGATATTGTAAGTTTTTTTATCGTATAGAAATAAAGTTGAAAAAGATCATAAACATATATTTACAGATTTAGGAACCAAAAACTCTTATTTAAATGATGAAATTACTATCAGTGAATGGTATCAAGCCATAAAAACTAAAAAAGACACCTCACCTGGAGAGGATACAATAGGTTATTCAATATATAAAAAATTACCTGTTAACTTTATTAAAATAATATTAAATATGTATAATATGATATGGAGCACTGGAAAACTCCCTATAAAATGGAAAACAGCAGTAGTTATCCCAATATTAAAACCAAATAAAGATAGAAATGATGTTAATTCATATAGGCATATTTCCCTTACTAATAACATATGTAAAATAATGGAGATTATTATTAATAATAGGCTGAAATACCATTTAGAAACCAATAATCTCATATCTAACAATCAATGTGGTTTTCGTAATAATAGATCTACTATAGATCAATTAATTAAATTAGAAACTGCAATTAAACTTGCTTTCAATAATAATCAATATAAAAACAGAAATCTTATTGCTGTTTTTCTAGATATGGAAAAAGCATTTGATCTGGTTTGGACTAAGGGACAAATAACTAAATTAAATCAATATGGAGTAACAGGTAATATATATAACTTCATAAATGACTTTCTAATTGATCGTAAAATTATTACTAGGGTAGGAACAACTTATTCTGAAAAATACAGTTTAGAAAATGGTACCCCTCAAGGGAGTGTACTCAGCCCTACACTTTTTAATATTATGATAAATGATTTAGATAAAAATTTAGCTACTATGCAAGTTGAACTTTCACAATTTGCTGATGATAGTGCTCTTTGGAGAGCAGGTAACCCATCAAATCAAAAACATATTGCTGAAATACAAAATAGTTTAGATAATATAGGTAAATGGGCTGATAAATGGGGATTTAAATTTTCACACCAAAAAACAGTAGCTGTCCTATTTACCCCTCATAAACATAATATAATATATCCAAAACTCACCCTACAAAATCAGGATATAAAATTTGTAAAAGTAGTTAAATTCTTAGGAATGTATTTTGACCAACACATGAAATGGTCATATCATATTACAGACCTAGTTAAAAGATGTAATTTAGACCTTAACCTAATTAAAAGTATTCAAGGTACACATTGGGGTGCCTGTCAAAAAACAATAATTACTCTCTATAGATCACTTATTCGATCTAAGATTGAGTATGGGTGTCAGATTTATGCTACGGCATCATCTACACTACTAAATAAAATTATACAAGTACAGAGAAAAGCTCTTCTTATAGCAACTGGAGCATTACCGTCTACATCCACAGAGGAGTTACAGGTCTTGGCAGGTGAACTTCCACTTCATTTGAGAAGACAAGAGGTCATGTTAAGATATGTTGCTCGTTTGTCAGCTCATAAGGAAACACACCCCACATTACAGATTATTAAAAAATGCAATAAACCCCTAATAAAACGAGGTAAATATTCTAACTCATGTGGTAAGCAAATAAATACTATAAAAACTAAACTCCCTGTGGATATATTTCAAGTACAAAAAATTAAACCTCCAATTATAATTCCCTGGAGACTGAATCATATATATGTAGATCTCTTCCTGCTAAATCAAGGTAATAAAATACAGAACCCACATTTTCTGAAAATGATTATAAATGAAAAGTTAAATAATAAATATAAAAATCATTTAAAAATTTATACTGATGGTTCTAAAACAACTGATCCTACAAGAACAGCAGCAGCATGGGTCATACCTAATTTACAAATAAATGAAGGCAAACGCTTACCAGATTATTGTTCTATATATAGTGCTGAATTCTGGGCTATACTACAAGCCATGATATGGATTCAACAAAATAAACCATCAAAAGCTCTAATTGTAAGTGACTCACTCAGTGTCTTAAAAACTATACATAATAATAACTCTAATAGTAGGAAAAACTTTCTTTATCAACTACAATACCAAATAACTAAACTTAAAACACAAAACATTATAGTAGACTTTCTATGGGTACCCTCACACATAGGTGTAAAGGGAAATGAATTAGCTGATCAGTTAGCTAATAATAAAATAAATGAATTACATTATAACCCATTGCAGTATAGCCATACTGAAATGTATGGATTAATATATAACATGATAAATACTATCTGGCAAAATACCTGGAGCTCATCCAATAAAGGGAGAGTATTACATAATATTATTAAAACTGTTAAAAGGACAGCAATAATATTAGGTAATACAAGGAGAGAGCAAATTAAAATGAATAGGATAATGCTAGGGAAAACAAAGTTAGCTAATAGTTTTGGTAAATACATAGGACCATTCCCCCATAATATAAATTGCTTTAAATGTAAGCAAATAGAAGATTTAGATCATATATTCAATAAATGTGTAAACAATACTATATATAGAAACATACTTAAAAATAAACTAAAAATAGGAAAATCAGCAAATGTATATCCAAACCTACTAAATTTAACACAACCCAATATACAATTAACAGTAAAAAATATAATTGATTTTCTTATCAATTCAAACTTAATTGATAAAATATAATATCATCATAGAACATCAAATTATAAATATTACAAAACTTTTATTCACAATAAATAATTAATTTATAATTATGCTTCAAAACTAGCCTGTGACTCTGTTGAAGTTGTCATATGGGTGGGTGTCGATACGGAGTTCATAAAGAACTTACACGCGTCTTGCGAGTCTACACTCACTCATAATAATGATTCTAGCAGAGATCATCGCTATATAGAATATATTGATATATAAAACTAAATTAATTAGTTAGAATTCTATTATTTTAATTATAAATGTTTAAAATCATTCAATTAAGAATAACTAATTACTTAATAATCAGTTTAAGACTAGCCTGTGATTCTGTTGGAGCTGTAATCTGGTGGGTGTCGATACTGAGTTCATACTGAACTTATACGCGACTTGCGAGTTTACACTCACTCATGATTATGGTCCTGACAGAGATTACCGCCATGTAGGTTTAATATATAATTAATAAGTGTAGTCTGAGAAAAATCTCCATACTAACATCACCCTCTTCCTGTCAGAATAAAAGCTAATGGCACACAATATCCAAAATTATTCGATAACAACCTTGAACTGGACTACAATGGAAGTAACAATTGCATGGACTATATTCGAAGGATAATAAATGGAGCTGTGGATGCTGTCATTGACAACAGAGGAGACGTGGATAACCTGACTACAAATCAGCCCTTCTCAGGGCTATTTTAAGTTCAGCCTTTCTGAGGGCTAATTAATGTTAATGTTGATGTTAATGTTAATGTTGATGATGGTGTTAGTGTTGATGTTGATGTTAGAGTTAGTGTTGATGTTAATGTTAATGTTAATGATGTTGATGTTGATGTTGATACTAATATTAATGTTAATTGTTAATTGTTATTGTGTTGTCCTGTTGTAATTGTCTTGTAATTTTACTATTTCCTACCCTTTGTGACTCTTGGGAATAGGGGAAGGCTAGTGAAACAGTGGGGACACAGGCTCTTTTCTATATAGAAATCGCCTGGATTGGTGTACGCACATGTATACAGCCTGGTATACCTCTGTGCCTACGTACAAGTATACAAACAGGTATACCTCTGTACTTAATCCAATCAGTCTCTCTGGGAAGCTGGTGTTGACCCATTTCCATCTTCTATTTCTAAAATCTCTATGTCCTTGTATATGTTTAATGTTTTTTCTATAGATAGAGAATTCTCAAACTCGATTGGTAACAGAGAATTCCATTTGAACAACCAAACATCAAATCTCGAATATGGCATTTTCGGATCACACCCAACCAAATTTACAACTTAAAACAACCTACCGAGAACAAACTTTCATAGTCACTCTGACACACTAGTGTAGGTATTTTGTTTTTCTTAGGGTGAATTTCCCTCTCCGAGAAGGGATTTTTGCCGGTAGGATGGTGGCGATTGTATAGTACACTATGTACTTACTTAGGGGCATAGTGATAAGTGATAGGAAATTCGTAACTTATATAGCTTGACTCAATTGCACAGGTGGCCTACACATAATTGGTATAGGGCATCCATTAGAAAAACTGGATTAAAATTGAAATAAATCAAAAGGGATTGCAACCTCATGGACACATATACATACATTGCACACACTCATTTATGACCCTATTAGAATATATAAGGTAGTCTTAATCCAGGACTATCAGACCCCCGCAACACAATGTTGCAATAGTAATGAAATACAATAAATAACATTAAAACGGTACACAACACAACATAGTATAGCACTTCCACTTTTTATACATGTCTTATGTGGTTGCAAGTATAATAAGGGTGTGGTACTTTGGCTCCTCGTGTTTCTTTGTTTTTGGGTCCGGTTGTATGTGCGGCTCTGCCTTTGCGTGTGGGACGACGATGAATTAAATTCCGGAACCTTTCCGCCTTTGCCTCTTCCTGCTGATCTGCCGACGAAGTTGATTGGGGTAGGTGTGGATGGGACTTGCCTACCTACCCAAGGGCTTCCATTTATACCGATAGTTACTTTTTAGTAATTCGGTATAACGCCCAAATTGAGAAGTGTACTACTGTACACATATATAAAGATAAATAAATGTTCAGCGATATGCTGGATATAAAAGTTGCCCAATTGTTCCTAGTGAACGGTGGCAACTTTAAAACATCAATTAGTTAGTTTTTTTATCGTAGTGGGTGGTGGCTTACACATTATTGGTTGTTAGGCTGTCCATTAGTAAAACTGGACTGAATTTGATTAAAAGAGCGTGCTTGGCTCTTCGCACCACTGCTTCCCGCTGCAGTAATATCTCGTGCTTGCACGACCTTACTATGCGGACAAAAGCGATATGAGTAAACTATTTTACTCTCGCTTTGCTTCACTGCTATTGCAGAATGGCTAGGCACTATGAATACAAGATGGATTGGGTGGGTGTGTGTAGGTTCTATTCCTACCCACCCTACGGCCTTACATTCACCCAGAGGCAGTTCAATAATTGCCCCGTGGTGACGGCCTAACTAAATAAGTGCTTACTTATAAGCACATAAACGCCTGCAGGGTGCGCGGCACCATTCCCACCCTCAGGATAAATTAAATAACTCCCCATTGGGAGATAAAACAGTGACAAGAGCCTTCGGGACGAATCACTTTAAATCCATCCTATTGATTGATTGATTGTCTGGCATTTAGGGTTGAGTGCGTGGCTGTTCTATTCCCACTCGCCAAGGTCTTTCATTCATGCCAATAGCCCCTTATAGGGGTGCGGCATGACGACCAAATTAAATAGCATACTATGTATGCATAAACGCCCGTGGGGATGTGGCACCATTCCTTCCTCACGGGAAAATCTAAATCACTACCATATTAACTGGTAGTGTAAAATAGTGAACAAATGACCCTTCTAGGCCGGTTTCACTTAAAACCATAATTCATTCATTCAGTCAGTCTGGCTACTCGCAGCGAACGAGCAAGGAGTAACATGGCATTATTGAGTACGCTACCGGTGGAAGTCATACCTGCACAAGTCCTTCGCGCCATTTTTGGTGTAGGGCTTAAGGAGGCCACAAATTGGAGTCTCCGAGCGGCCGACAAGAGGACAACACTTCTTCTTGTCTGGTACAAGGGTGTTGTGGACGTGGCCACTTCACCGATTCCGGAGCTTCAACCTACACCACCACCACCTCCCACCCCACCACCAAAACAGGGGAAGGCAACTAAAGGGAAGGTAATGAAGACCAGTACACCTACTACACCTATCCCTACGCAGTCACCAAATTTGGCAGTAAACTTGGATAAAATGTTGGAGGCTGCCTCGCACTCGCCACTGGAAGAGGATACATTTAAGTCACCAGTAAAGGCCGTCAGGATGAAAAAAGCTGCTTAGGACCAAATCATGGGAAAATTATGCATTGACCTGGGGCTTTCTAAACTACTTGACATAAAGAAAGCAGGGAATTTCCTCCACGAAATTACCTATATTGGATTCAGGTCATTACAAACATCGCCGCTTAGGACGACCCAATGGAACTACGCACTCAAACTACTGACGAGCTTTTACTACGAGATTTTTGAAGACAGGCCTCTTCACCAACTCTACGATGCTGCGCAGCACATTGCCTCCCACCACGGGCCTTACTTCCCAAGAGTAACAAGGGAGGAAGAATGAACAGCTGCCTTCATCGCAGAGCTAGAGGATAGAAGGGGCACCTTCTACCCGCCTGCACAACAGCCCTTTTAAGGGCTTCAATCACTGCCATTAATTTTTAATAGAGCTCTCATTTGGCAAGAGAACTCTCCTTGAACAAGCTTTTTTGAAAATCTAATACGATCTTTTTGAAACAACGCCTCAAAATTTACAATCTATTCCAACCTAACAGTGACACTTTTAGTTTCTAAATATAAATACTCCATATTTTATTTAATACTCCAATTTACATTTAACTTTAATTCGAAATTCCACAAAAGAAAATGGACTCTAAGTCACTTAAGAAGGCATTTAAATTAAGAAGCCGCCTTAATTTGAATGGCAACGCATTGAAGATAAAAGTAGAACAGCTTAACGCCAAATTAGACAAAGAAGCCATGCTTAACTTGAAAATTGGTCAAATTGACATCAGCAAAAATCAACACAAAAGGGAGGTGCAAATAACAAAACTCAATGTAATTTCTACACCAGAACTCAATCTAATTAGGAAAGAAGCGGAGAAACTAAACCCGCTCTCCCCAATAGAGTTTAATTTATACGATAAGATTATTAATGATGAAACACTGTACGCCACTTTGGAACAGAGCGACCTCAGTGTAAACGGTACACCAACCCCTAATTTAAATATCATGGCCGCCTCCCCTATCAAGAAACCGATAGGCTTAAATATCATCATGTATAACAAGCATACTGACGCACAAGTCGCTAGCACAAACGCGAACCATTTGCTCAGGCCGAATACAAAGGCTCCCCTGGGAGTTCCTACCTCGTCTGAAGGCAGTAAACCCAAAGCTACCGTAGTACTCTAGTCAGACACCAGGACCATCCAAACAACTAACGGACGCTGACTTAATTTATCCATCTCAAAGCAAAAAAACCCCACTCCCCCCCCCAATTACTCAACAAAAAAAACAACATGGAATGGAAAAGGAAAAGGTAAAAAGCCATTAAACCCTACGAAAATAGCGCACGTAAAAACCACAACGGTAACACAGGCTCAGGACAAAACTAAACAACAAAATAGAAATCGCACTCAGGCTGAAACTACCCCCCCCCCCTCCAAAAAAAAAAAAAAAAAAAAACAGTAAATACTCAAAACCAAACTAGGACAGCAACAAAGAAGAAATCCAACTATCACAGACTGGACTTGACGCTGTATATTAAAAGCAAAACAGTTCAATTCAATAATTTATCTTCAAACAGTATTCATAGGGCCCTCTTAAAAGTTCACTCGGGACAGAGCAAGATAATTAGGCCAAACCAACACTACATTATCATACATTGTAGCACTAGAGCTCAAGTAGCCAAATACTTAGAATTAGAGCAACTCTGTGGTATGCCTGTTATAGTCGAAGCAAATAAACAAGTTCAAGGAACTATCAACACTCCAAAAAATAAGCAAATTAACCAGAACACTACCATCACCACTACCACAAAGCATGTACCGGAAAAGATTACGTACAAAGCGGTACTCAAAGTAACTGGCCAACTAAGTGTGCTTAGCAATCAAGAGCTAGCAAATAAAGTCATAGAAGGAGGCAACCAAATTACCAAAAATTATCAAATAGTAAATAAAAAGGCAATTAAAAACATTACTGTTCTGGAAACGCCCTTCCGACTCTAATCAAACTAGGAACAAAAGGAACAAGGTATATATTAGAGCCTTACATAAACAAACCTAAGTTTTGCCCCCCATGTCACTTCAAGGTCACCTGTAAATTCCAGGCCAACTGTAATAAATGTGGGGGGGGGGGGGCAACACCAAGAGGAATGCAACAGAAAAACCCCAAAATGTATTAATTGTAGAGGCCCACACCTACCTGAATCACCTAACTGTCCCTCTACAATTAGGAAACAAGCTATAGTAGGATTATGAACACCAAACACCTAAACTACAAAATGGCTAAAGTTACTTATAACGACTCTATTTCAACTAAACAAACAACTCAAGTAATGAAAATGCAGGACTCCAAATTAAAACAAAAAAGGATAAGCTCAAGAACAAGAATAGCAACAAAAAATAATAATCTACCACAACAGGCTGAAATAATTAAAGAACTGGGTGAAGTCATTACTCGACTGGACAAATTGATTGGCAAATTAAAACTAATAGATCAAAATGCACAAAATAATATACAACTGTCTATCAAGAATGTCAAAACCCAACTTGAGCACCAAATTACAGTAAACGACCCTAATAAAATGGCTAATACACCACAAGGGAACGTTTCTATATGACAGTGGAATGCACAAGGATTGTCAGGAAATATCAATGAACTTAAACTTAAACTAATAAATACTGTTAACAAACCTGACATCCTATGCATTCAAGAAACTAAACTTTCTGATAACTCGAAAACATTGCCATCAATACAAGGCTTATCCCCTGGCTATTTCCAACATCGAAAGGAAGGCCATGGTGGGTGGGGTGGATTAGCCATATTTATAAATAACACCTTACCATCTGCTACCATAATACCAATAAGATCAAAGGAAATTAGCAATTCACTAATAGAAATTCAATCTCTATTAATCAATACTGGAAAATATAAATTACAAATCTTGAATGTTTATGACCCAGGATAGAATAATAAACTTAAACATCAATTAGCATTTAAAGAATTAGCTAAATATATTAAATCTGAACTTGTGATCATTTGCGGAGATTTCAATGCCCATAATAAGCTTTGGGGTGGGGAAATGACAGATGGAAGGGGTAAGTGGGTGGATAAATGGTTTACAGAATCCACCTTACTGTCCTCAATGATGGTGCTAAAACCAGACTTAATCCGGTTGATGGCACCCTCTCCGCCATTGACCTCACCCTATGCACAACCATATTGGCTCAGGTGGCAAAATGGGAGGTGGACCAAACTGACCCCATGGGGAGTGACCACTTCCCAGTAATTACCACCCTGCAAATGGCCGTACAGTGCGAATTAAATAATAAAATACCCAGATGGAATTATTCAAAAACCGATTGGGATACTTTTAAAGAAATAATAAATAATGCCAATCTATCAGATATAGAATCAGATGACATTGACCTTTACTATGACAACTTAATTAAGATCATCACTCAGACAGCCACCAACACTATACCTAAAACTAGCTGTCAATCAAGAAAACTTAGTGTGCCATGGTGGAACGATGAAATTAAACAAACTAGACAGGCCATATTTAGAGCTTTAAATAAATTTAAAAGAACTAATATACTAACGTCAACCGTTGTGTCAACCGTCCCAGGGATACCACTACGTATTGCATTATTCAGCGCTCAGTCAGTAGGATCACCGGAAAAGCGCACAGAAATTGTTCATTTTATCAATGACCAGAATATTGACGTCTTCTTCCTGACCGAAACTTGGTTACATCCCGCAGGTGATGAATGTAAGTGCGCGGATTTAACAGACAGCGATTACACCATCAAGTTACAAAGAATTCCATGATCAAATGACTCAAGTACAACACAACCTTCAACTTCTGCCACACATCGTTTGAACTAATCCAAACAACGCTCACACTGGAACAAATGTCAGTCCATTTTTTCTGTCTCAACCGTCCTCCTCCTAGTAGAAAAAACAAGCTGACTGAATCTCTCTTTTTGGAGCAGTTTCCAAATCTTCTAGAGTATGGAAATTCGATAGGTGGCAACCTAATTATTTTTGGAGATTTCAACTTTCACTATGACTGTCCTGGTAAACCAAACACGTCAAAACTCCTAGATTCCATTCATGTTTTCAATCTTAAACAGTCAGTTAACCAACCCACCCATAAACTTGGTCACATTTTAGACTGGTTTCTTTATAGACCTGATGATAATATTCTGCAATCAACTCTTGTATCCCACAAACTTGCATCGGATCACCTCTGCATTGTATGCCATCTCGACGTATCAGTCCCTAACCCTCCACCTCTATTTGCTAGTAAGAGAAACCTCCATATGATAGATAGAACCAAATTCATGAATGACATCCAAGAAAACCTAACAACTTTCTTACATCCAACAGCGGAACAGCTTGATAACTACCTGCGTTCATTGCTTGAAAAACATGCTCCAGCCACCAAATGCAGAGTATCAATAAAAAAAGCGTTCTCCTTGGTATAGCAGTGTTAGGGACTAGATTCGCACTGCTGAAAGACATCCCCGAAAAGCAGAGAGGCTTTGGCTTTCCAACAGAATCACTATTCATAAACAAATCTACGAAGCCGCTAAGAAGAACGTCACAAACATTGTCTATTTAGTCAAATTATCCCACTACAGCACTAAGATCACGGAGAGTTCCAGCTGCAAAGAGCTCTTCGAGATAACTAACAAACTAATGTCAAGGAACATATTCAGATCTAAACAATTAAACATTTCTGCACCAAGTACATACCCAGAAGTAATTCAATTGACCAACAGTAACCCTCAAAAAACATTTCAAAATATAATTGAATTACTCAGAACAACAGTGCTCATTGATAAAATATAAGATTAAAATAATT
Organism: Unio pictorum; assembly: GCA_030141615.1. Lineage (NCBI taxonomy): Eukaryota > Metazoa > Mollusca > Bivalvia > Unionida > Unionidae > Unio > Unio pictorum. The sequence goes on along the minus strand of JARLTB010000219.1, from coordinate 4,792,500 downwards.
ACATCAAGAGCAAATAACTCACTAGTCCTAGATTTTAACCTTATATTTTAAAATAATTACATCCTCGCGGAATGGGAGTGTACAGGATCATAAGGGATTCCGTTACCCCTCAAGGGGAGCCCACCTACACTACGCTGGGTATAACGATCTCATGACTATACCTGTGCAACCAAACCTAACTGGATGATGTAACACTCTAAAGAAATTACCAGGACAAACAAAATAAACATTGAAGTATGTTAGAAATATCAACATATAGGACCGTACAAAAATTATAAAATAAGTGTCTAGGAATCCACCTCTCTTCTGTCTGCTCCTAAATCTCTCCCTATATACAGGCTCATTGACAGCATTAGTGTACAACTAAGTTATGTTCAAATTAGAACCCCAACAATCCGGGATATCGTCATGGTCTAAATTGTGACCACTAAACCGTAACCCGTTTTATGGCCTCAAATAGATATTATGAGGTAGTCTCAAAGTCCAAAGACTATCAGGCCCAGCGACACAATGTTGCAATATAAATTTATTTTACTCTAAGTCAGATCCTCAAATTAATATTACTATAAGGTAGTCAAAACCAGACTATCAGGCCCTGCAAAACAAGGCTGCATGATAAACTAAGCTATAAGAACTAAGGCCTATAACATGGATATAGGTGGTCAATACCAGACCATCTAGACCGGCAGCACACTGCTGCAATAAATTTCTTTCACAATAGCATTAATTAATTAAAATTTTTACTTTGAATAACTACCAAAGCGAAAATAGGCTGTCATATGAGGCTGTATACACTATGTTAACAGCACAAAGTATCCCAAATTGTTAGGGGAAAATCGGAAATATTACGATGAGAGGAGGCGAACATCAAGATGGAGGATCAACAATAAGCAAGACACACCAGAAAGACACAGGGACTCGCCGCTCGGAATGAGGGAACATCGGTTACACCCTGTAACCCTCCATAAAAAAAGCCCTTTTAAGGGCTATTACCATTTATACTTACAGAGTTTTCTTATGGCTCGGAAACTATTCGATAATCTCGTTCTTCAAAAATCAAACTTGATCATTTTTGGCTTTCCACCATCAAAATTAGCAATCCACAAAACCTGACATTGACCAACCTTCACATGTCACTTGACATACCTAATTTACAAAATTGTTAGGGATAACACCAAATGTACACTCTGTACTAAACAAAATTGGAATGTTAGGATGTTAGGAAAAAATATAACTTGGAAGATTGACTCAATTGCACATGTGGCTTACACGATATCGGTATAGGGTGTCCACTAGCAACAACTGGACTCGATTTGATATGGCTAGGGAGTGCAAGACGAACAACATCAACGTGCCAGTTCATAGACCCTTTTCCGCTGCCGGACTCCAACACCAACACATGACTAGAAGTGGAAACCTTTTTTTCACTGGTCACCATTTGGTGCCATTGCATCTCTAGCTCTGCATCTTCCGATTGGTTGATAGGGTTGAGTGCGTGGCTGTACTATTCCCACTCACCTTGGTCTTTCATTCATGTCGATAGCCCCTCATAGGGGCGCGACATGACGACCAAATTAAATAGCACACCATTCCTTCCTCACGGGAAAAAAAACAAATCACTACCATATTAATTGGTAGTGTAAAATAGTGAACAAATGACCCTTCGTGGCCGGTTTCACTTAAAACCAAAATCATCATCGTCAGTCTGGCTACACAAATTACAGAGTTATTTTTTTTGTTAAAAATTACAAAGTTTTTACCTCAAAATCACAGCAGCCCCGATTACCAGCCGCCACCTAGCTGAACCCATCAACCAAAAGGACGACAAGAACTGGTAAGAAATTAAAACTATCCCTTATTTAAACCTTCGGGTAATTCATTGTGCCACTATATAAACTTATTTAAAACTTATTTAAGATAAATCTAAATCATAATAACAGTAATTAATTGTTATTTCACTCGTAATATTACTAAAAAAAACAACACCTGAAATGGTTAAAACAACCATAACAATAACAACAGACGACTCGAAGGAAAAGAATAAAGCGAGAAACAAAGATGAAACAATCAACGAAAAAGATAAACAAGGAGTGAGAACTGACAACACAACAACAACAATAACACAGGAAACAGAAAACACAACAACAATAATAACACCTGAAATGGAAAAAATAACAACAATAGCAAAAGATGACCCACATGAAAAGAATATAACAGGAGACAAAAGATATAAAATGAAACAAACTCCAATCTAAACCATGACAACAGGGACAACATCAACATAACAGAAAAGAAAAACAGCTACACCTTACACAGCAGTCAAGAACCCGGACCATCTAAACACATCTCGGATAGAGAGATGGAAGAGATAAACAAAGCAATTTGTGAGGCTGATCGAGTTGAACGAAACGGAAAGGAATACGAACAATGGCAAACACAAGTAACAAAGACAACAAAGCAAAATGCATATGGAAATGGAAATAAAAAAGATAAAGGGAAACAACAATAACAATAACGCAGGAAACGGAAAACACAGCAACAATAATAACACCTGAGTTTGAAAGAATAACATCAACAACAACAGATGATGCACATGAGAAGAATAAAGTAAGAGACAAAATACACCAAATGAAACAAACTCCAATCTACATAAACGATGACAACATCGACAACATCAACATTATAGAAAAGAAAAACAGCTACACCTTACACAAGCAATAACCTGGACCATCTAAACACATATCGGATAGAGAGATGGAAGAGATAAACAAAGCAATTAGTGAGGCTGATCGGGTTGAACGGTACGGAAAGGAATACGAACAATGGCAAACAATAGCAGCAAAAACAAGGCAAAAGGCATATGGAAATGGAAATAAAGAAGATAAAGGGAAACATCCAATGAAAGGCCCACAAAAAATAAAAAGTATCAAACACGCTAGAACGAAGAATGACAACAGTAGCAAACTAAAACAATTGTGCAAAATGAAAAAAAAAACAGCACCAACGATAATATTGGCAACACCATCCAAAAATGTAGGTACACAGAAAATACCTCTAAGAAAAAAACGACAATTGTAATCAACAAACAGGAGATAGCAACAAACAAAAGATGTATCAGCAACATCAACAACAAAGGAAAATGATCAATCACCAATACCAGTACCATGCACCAGAACACACTATCTTCATAGCCAGTGCAAGTGCGAGACTGCTACGCATTAGTAACAGGAGCCTAGCTAACGCACTCATACAACAACATGGCGGAGAGTTTAGGATTGTTAGACCGCCCAAGGATTACCGGTATATCATAATGCAGTGCAACACATTGAAACAAGTCTACAAATATATGGAAATCACAACCATAGCAGGACTCCCTGTACAAATCACAAGGCACAAAGCCGCAATCAAACATCACAATAACAATAACAAAACAAGCACAACTCAAGATAAGGATAAATCCACCCAAAGACCATATTTAGCAAACCAAGCTAAATACAAAGCAATCCTTAAACTACATCGAACAATGGTGTGGAAAACGCAAGAAAACATTGAATATGACCTCAGATTTCACAAAATAACTTGCAAAAGGGTTGTCAAATTACGAAATCATCTAGGAATGGAAACGTCAACAATCCTACTAGAATTCCAACAACCCCCACCAGCACACGTCAGAATTAGACCACATGGAACTAAAGTAAAACTACAGCAGTACATCAATAAGCCCCGATACTGCAATAATTGCTGTAAATGGGGTCATTTTCTTCCCGCTGCCGTTCACACCCAAGATGAGGAAAATGTGGCGGCAAACACACAGGAACATGCTTTTTCAAAATACCAAAGTGTGCTAACTGTAGGGCTGATCACAAATCATATGATACCCAGTGCCAGTACAAGAAAAAGTTATCATTCGACTAATGGATCAACAAAACATCTCCTATAATCAAGCCAAGAAAGAACATATGCAAAAGAAAATCATATCTAAAGCAAAAAAAGCAGAAGCACAACCCAAACCAAAGACAACTAAACAAAATAATGACAAAGATACAACAAGGCAAGCTTCAAATCAGGAACAAACACTAACACCTGCGAGAACGAGAAACCTAGATACAACCGCAAACCCAGAGCTATTTTTCAATAGAACAACCATTGACACCTATTGAAACCAACTACAAAAATCAATCAGCAACCAAATGAGGAACGACCGAATTAATAAAGATGAATTTATTAGCATATATATGCACCAAATACAGGACTACCTAGCATCACAACAGGTAGAAAGCTCAACCCATCACGAATAAATTAACAACAAACAAAAAATATTAACAACAGCATAAACAATGGATTCTGGAAATAAAAATAATGCTTCGTCTAACAAAACAAAAAACAAGACCCCAGACAAGTTACTTATATGGCAATGGATTTGCAGAGGGCTAAATAAAAACCATGGAGAACTAATCGCAGCAATCCACGGAACCATCACCAAGCCCAAGATCATCTGTCTTCAAGAAACTCTACTTAAGGAAACCATTACAAACATTCCTAAAATAACAAGCTATCAAACTACAGTCTTAAAACACAGAAGTACCGGCAAAAAAGGAGGAGGTCTAGCCATATATGTACATGACACCATCACAGACGCAGTAGAGGAAGTTATTAATGTGAACTCAACAGAAACACCAATTGAATTTCAAAAAATTGTCTTCACAGTAGCAACCTAAACAATACATCTGTACAACATATATGATCCAGGACAAAATAGCCAAAACAACAACCAACTTTTTCAACAAGTATTCAAGAAAAGGGGCACGAACACTATTATCTGCGGCGACTTCAATGCACATCACACATAATGGGGTAGTGACCGCACAGATACGAGATGGAAAAACATCATAAAATACATAACAGAAGAACAACTAGAACTTTTGAACAACGGAACCCCCACACGTATAGACCACAGCCAAGGCAAACTCTCTACCACTGACCTCACCATTGCGACGCCTAGCCTGGCTGTAATTACCCAATGGGAAGTGATGCAACATTCTACATTAGGCAGCGACCACTTCCCCCTATGTACCACCATATACGTCTCGTGCCCAACGGAACAACAAAAAACACAACAAAGATGGAAACTCAAAAATGCAAACTGGAACAGCTTCAAAGACCAACTTAAAGTAGTAAACCTTGCAGAAATCCAAGATGAGGATACAAATAAATATTACGACAATCTCATACAAATTATAAATGAACGGGCAAAAAAGAGTATACCCAAAACAACATTATGCACAGACTGCAATTCCCTGGTGGACAGAAAAGTGCAGAATTGCCATTCAGAAGAAACAAACAGCCTTAAATAGCTTTAAACACACAAAAACCGCCTCCGACTTTCTTATATACAAACAAACAGAAATCAACACTAGGACGGTAATAAATGAGGCAAAAAAGGACTCATGGAGAAGATACTGCACAACGCTCAATCATAAAACAAATACTAAAGAATCTGGAATAAAATAAAAGCCATGAAAGGCAAAACACCCACAATAGCGCCGAAAATCCAGGGAACAAAAAACAACATGGAAGTAGCAGAGAAATTAGCCCAACACTTCGCTAACTCCAGCAGCGATAACAATCACAAGCACGAGTTCTTACAGCAAAAATCAACATTAGAAAAATAATTTCCCCACATTTTCAAAGATCGAGACAACAGAGATTCGCCACTGAATGACCCTTTTAATCTGAAAGAATGGAGACAAGCCCTCAGCAAAAAAAAAAAGTACATCACCAGGAGAGGATAACCTAGGCTATGAAATATACAAACAATTACCACACAATATGCAGAGCATTACCTTAGACTTAATAAATCTGATATGGAGAACAGGTCGCACCCCCACACTACGGAAGCGAGTCATAATCATAGCCATCCCAAAACCAGGCAAAGACCCTACTAATGTAACCTCCTACAGACCTATTTCACTAACAAATACAATCTGTAAGGTAATGGAAATAATGGTCAACAATAGATTAAAAAACACCACCTAGAACAAAATCAACTACTGGCTGAAACCCAAAGTGGATTTAGGAATAAACGATCTACACTTGATCAATTAATCCGTCTGGAAGCCAACATCAAATTAGCATTTCATGCCAAAAGGAAAAGAGATAGACACCTTATAGCAATATTTCTAGACCTAGAGAAAGCCTTCGACCTAGTCTGGACCAATGGCCTCATCTCTCAACTCAACCAATTCGGCGTAACAGGAAGAATGCACCGCTGGATAGCAAACTTCCTTACGGGAAGAACGTTTAAAACCAGAGTAAGAGAAGCCTTGTCCCAAACATATACACTGGATAATGGAACCCCACAATTCCGGAAGTGTGATTAGCCCAACCCTATTCAATATAATGGTCAACAATCTAACCACCTATCTCAAAAATTTCCCAGTTGATCTGTCACAATTTGCCGATGACAGTAGTATATGAAAAGCAGGTAACCCCACTAGTGAAAAGAACATCACTCAAATTCAGAAAGGACTAGACATCATCGGCACATGGGCCAACAACTGGGGTTTCAAAATATCCCAAATAAAAACAGTTGCCATGCTCTTCTCCCCAACTAACAAACAACCTAAATACCCTAAACTATATATACAGAATCAGCCCATCCAATTCCAAAACGAGACCCACTTCCTGGGAATGCTACTAAATGAAACAATCAACTGGAAACTACACATACAACACACTATTCAAAAAAGTAAAAAAAATCTAAACATACTTAAAAAACTCAAAGGTACTACATGGGGAGCTGATCAGCAAACTATGCTAATGATCTACAAATCTTTAATCCGAGCTAAGATAGACTATGGCTGCCGGATCTATTCCTCAGCCAACAAGGAAACACTTAGACAACTAGACAGCATCCAATATAGAGCACTTAGACTCTGCACCGGTGCATTACCGAACACCTCCCTGGAAGAACTACAAATCCTTGCATGTGAACCACCATTACAACTGAGAAGAAAAGAACACATACTTAGATACGCCTGTAGAATCTCAATACATAAGGAGATCAATCCCACCAGAAACAAAATAAGTAAATGTCAAACCACCTTTAGCTCAAGACTGGTACCACATCCTCCAGCATCTAACAAAAAATACACACACTCTGCAAATAGAACTCCAAGCAGAACAACTACTTATCAAGGACCCCACACCTCGGAGAAATAACCAACCTAACATCATCCTAACAGCAATCGAACTGGTACATAAGCGCGACATCCCCAATATCACATTAACACAAGTACAAATCGTGGTCAACAACAATTATGATGGATATGTAAAAATCTATACTGACGGCTCAAAATCTAAAGAACTACATAGACCGGCTGCAGCGGTAGTGATCCCAGAACATCATACCACATTTACGACAATACTACCGGATGACTGTTCCATATATACCGCGGAATTCTGGGCCATGAACCGAGCCCTAAAATGGATAGTAACACAAAATCAAAAACAGTATGTCATCATAACAGACTCACTTAGTGTATGTGAAAGTATTGAGACAGGTAATTCCAAAAGTAGACAAAACCTGCTAGAGGACACTATGCTGACCATCAAGGAAGCAGATAAATCACACCAAACCATACACTTCTTGTGGGTGCCATCTCACATCAATTTGCCTGGAAATGAAAAAGCAGACCAAGCAGCAAAAAGCAGTCTGATGAAAGACCAAATTGAACTCGTACAGTACAACACTCAGGAACTATATAGTCAAGTCAGGGACAGAATTAATAATAAATGGCAACAGCAATGGGAGAACTCCACCAAGGGTAGACATCTACACCAACTACAAAAAGAGGTCACTAGAACCCAATGTTTACCAAAAAGCCTGGCAGCCATTGATATTAAAATCATCAACAGAATCAGAACAGGTAAAACACTACTAAATGGCAGCTTTATGAAACATATAAGTACAGGACCCACGCCGGATAAATGTCCACACTGTCCAGAAACTGAAACATTGGAACATGTATTCAACATATGTAACAAATACCATCGATAACGTACCATCCTCCAACTACAACAAAGAAAACTTGACTCAGTTACATCATTCCCCCAAATTCTAGATAAAATTTATAACAAAAACGTAAATACTACCTATATAAATATACTTAATTACCTAAAATCAATAGACATAAAACACAAAATATAAATATCAAAACCATCAAATAAATAAATAAACATAAACATAGCCATAGAGTTAATATTTATCAATCAACGGGCCAGAGCAGATAATAACATCGCTAGCTCAAAAACAGACCCACGTAACAATGCCTTAAATAAACAGACGCAAAATAAATATTATAACTACCAAATAAATAAATAATTAACGAGGCAATATCGGTTAAAGGGACCAGAGCGGATAATAATACCGCTAGCTTAAAAAAGCAGAACCACTTAACATTACCCTGAACTAATTATATAAAATAAAAGAGAAAAGGGGAAATGAAGGGAAAGGGGGGATAATATAAACATTGTAATGCGAGGAAAAAAGAAAGAAAGGGGTGAAAGGGAAGAAGGAGAAGGAAATAAAAGAGAACATTACACTAAGTAGTGGCACAATGTAGGTACAGTAAAACCAGTCAACCGACAAGTGGCAAGATAAATACAATTGTGATGAGAACACCGGGATCAAATAGTGATAGCTCAAGGAAACATAAAACCAACCAACCGACAAGAAAAAGTAAAAAAAACTAAAGGGAAAAGAAGGAGGGAAGAAGGAAAAAGAAAGAAAGAGGGAAGAAGGGAGTAGGAAGAAAGTGGGAAAGAGAAAAGGGAAAAGAAGAGAAAACGAAGAAGGAAGAAGTGAAATAACACCAAACACACCCCACTCCAACTGTATTTTTTTCCCCCAGCGTTCTCATTTGGTATGAAAATCCTTTTCGAACAATCTCTTTCTCGAAATCTAACTTGATCAATTTTGACCACCGCTCAAAATTGACAAGCTAAAATACCTAACAGTGACTACACTCATTTATGTCGCTAAGACATTTTAGCAATTAAATTTGTTAAGGACCTACACCATGTACACTATGTACTAGAAATATTTATTGATAGGAAATATGAAAAACTGTATGACTATATGGATTTGATATAATTGCACAGGTGGCTTACACATTATTGGTATTTTTTCTGTCCATAGTAAAACTGGACTAGATTAGAAATAAGTGCGACCCGGGCGTTTCAAGCGTAAACAATGGCAACATCCAGAAGTGTGGAGAAACAGAACTAGGCTAACCTGATTGTCGACGAAAACATGGCCGATCCATTTGACTTTATCTACTTTTACGTAACACGGGTTCTGATTAGATGTTGGAAATCTTGATTTCAAGCTCGGCCTATTCTCACACTGATGAATAGTACAACTAAACCATTTGTCAATTCACTAATTACACAGATTCTTAATATTTCATTTTAGAAGTAATAAGATATCAAACCGATTGGATTCTGTCTTTGACTAGAGTGAAACAATTTGACAAACTAGCTTTCATAAACCGGGTGCCTTCCTGCTTTGCCGTGACCCGACATGTTACTCTAAGGTGAGACTGACATTTAACGCGGGTGCCGGGGAGACTGCGACAACACAGCCTAGTGTAGTCAAAGTTACCTTTGGTCCCGACCAATTAAATAGCCCGACCCTCAGGCATTAACTGGTCGCGAAAGCACATAGTTGAGCATGCGACCTTAATTCATATACAAAAAAATTAGAACCATTCCACGGAATAACCATAGAAGATGGTGACAACATCAACTTTATTCAACAATTTAAGACACAGCTATTTCTGGATATTAGACGGGGAATATGTAGTGGAAAAACTACATATTGAATGGAAGTTTACGAACAGCCTGGACTTTGCAAAAAGACTGAAAATAGCCAGGGAGCTCTTAGAAGGAATGCTAGAAGAAGAGCCGAAAAGCTACATGGCTGCATTAAAAAACCCTATGCTAGAGTGGGGACATTGAAGGAAGTGATAGATATTGTTGAAAACGTAAAGTGCTTTTTGGATAATATCTTGACAGAGTGGCCCCATGTCCAAAATGTTTGGACCAGCTCAAAAAAGATGTAGAACTGATGAGAAAGGAGTTATTAGAAGAAGTGAAGAAGATAAAAGATAACTGGAGTAAGGAGAGAAAGGAGAGATAGGAAAAAGAAAACAAAAACAAAAAGAAAGAAAGAGGAATGTGAAAGATTAAATAACAATTGGATAAAGATACAAGAGAAGTTTAGAGCTATGTGACATCCTGACTGGATTCCCGAGGACGAAAAGAAGAAAAAGGGAATCATTGGTAAAATCAAAAGCTGGTGGAACAACAGTAGAAAATAAAAGAAGAAGAAGAAGCAGAAGAAGTACCCAACGACCCTTTTCAGGGCCACTCATATGCCTCGAAAAGATATTAGCTTTCTTTGCCTCTATTTTCCCCTTGTCGCTAGACAGTCCCATATACAAATACAAATACAAATAATATTTCCCATGTTCAATTTCCCATGTCGCTATACAGACCCACCATGTTCAATTTCCCTTGGGGCCAGATGGTACCAAATAATATTTACATGTTCAATTTCCTTGGGTCTAGAAGGTCCCACGACTTTTGGGCCTAGAAGGTCCCACGACTTTTGGGCCTAGAAGGTCCCAAGCTGCTTTTGACTGGATTTCCCATTGGGCCTAGAAGGTCCCAAGCTGTTTTTGACTTAATTTCCCATTGGGCCTAAAAATCTTGGGCCTAGAAGGTCCCAGCCCTTTTTGACTGGATTTCCCATTGGGCCTAGATCGTCCCATATTACTACTGATATTGTTCTAGTTCATGTAAGTGATGTTGAAGATGCACTACGAGCTGACAAATCTCCATGGACACTGGGATACGCAATGACAGTCCATTCATCTCAAGGATTAACCATCACTGATACGGTTGTTTTGATTATTGATGATCGTATAGAGTGGTCAAACCTAGTCTATCTCGCAGTATCACGAATTAGAAGAATATCCCATTTGCGGAGGGTTATTGTAAATTTTACTGACACCAACAACGAAATTGTTAGTGATGATATAGTAAGAAACAAACTCGCTGGTTAATCACAAAGTGACAAAAATTAATCGCGACTTTGACATTGATGCTGAATTTATAATGGAGCTGAAACAACAAAAGAATAATCATTGTGCGAGCTGAAACTTAATAATGTTGTTGCAATATTCGGATAGAGAATCCAAGACAATTTACCGCGGATAAGAAGGATAGTAGTCGCAGACATACACGTGAAAATACGATGCTGACCTGTCTTGAATCGGCGTCGAGGTGCTAGTTAAGTGATCGAGGTGGTAATTGTGTACACTCGGGAATTACTTGCAACTGTTTACTGAGGAGCAGTTGAATATAATCTATAAATTGCAAGTCTTCCCGTAGATCTGACCACGCTGGAAATTGTATGTGTTGTAATACTCCAGATAGGATAAGTCGCTCTTTTTTTACCACCTTCAAGTTCACCCAGTTAATATAAGCATCTGACAGTAACATTACCTAATACTGGTTGTTTTGAAAAATTATTTCATTGTACGGGTACATGTTTTCTTTATCGATTGCATCAATGGGTTTCATGGAAGTATTTCGAGTAATTTCATTATTTAATGCATTTATCACACTTGGTAATCTTGCGACCCATTCTTGAGATCTTGTATTCTGAATTATTTCCCTCGCATATTGATACAAAAATAACAGCTCAGCAAGTGTTCGATTAAATCGTTCAACAATTTCTTGATCACGATGAATTGCAGTATGTCCTCGTCTGATTTTGACATTATATTTTTTCATCAGCGATCATACTTCACCAAGAAATTCCTATTGTAAAAGATATGGTTAGCAAAACAGCTAGAGTCCTGTCTCGTATGTCTGATACTATAAACGCTAACGCTAACGTCAGAACGTGTTTTATGGTCTCAGGTATCCGACTGCGTTTTTGTGCAGGCAAACGAATAATTGACGAGATATTTATATTACAGCATTCTTCCCCATGGACGCACCAAACGACAAGCAAGTGTCTGCGTTTGGATTTTGTCTTTATTTGTATGCCTATTTTACTAAAATAAACTATAATGCTGACGCTTACGTATCATCCTTGAGGAAATCATTTACAGAACTGAGAAACTGAGTTGAACATAAAACTGTTCGGGTATAACCTGATATCGAGGTATACCTTGATATGAAAGTATACCCTGATATAGAGGTACACTGAGGCTGAAGCTCCGTCAGCTTCTGCTTAATGTGCATATATTATTCATCTTGTAATTTCCGCTGTTGAATGAATGCATAATTGTGGAAAATCTAAAACCTATATACGTGGATATATGATATTCCATGTGTCTGTCATTACCATTCGCTGAATCGAATGATCAAAAAGGATTTATTATATTATATCAGTGTTATATGCATATGTAATGGTGGCTCGTTACATAGACAGTCATTACATGCAAAAACAATCGTCACTGGCTTTGTACTATTAGTGAAATAAAACAATAAGACAACATGATGGTGCCATACATAGGACAATCGATTATCTGTTTCATAAGAAAGTTTCATACAGATATGAAATGTTCTGGCTGTAATCCTCAGGACTGGGCGTGTAATTTATAATTTAGCATATTTTGAGTTTATTGTTCAGAGGTATGAAAATAGTACTAACAGCTGCCTCGCTTGGTGCTCAGCATTAAGAGGTCAGTGTTCGGACTGGTCAGCCTGGTGTCAGGATAATGTGACTGGATGGGACATGGTGCTACATGTCTGTGGCATGATGCTCCAGTACTAGACATCACTATAAACTGCCACACTGCAGACATTGCGGTGTTACGAAACACCCAAATCCACTAAAATCAACCCCAAATCCACCCCAAATCACCCCAAATTCACCCAAATCGACTAAAATCAACCCCAAATCCACCCCAAATCAGAACGAGATCATGCATGATATGAGATTTATTGCATTATCACCTTCCAGTATATGTAATATTTACTTTAGGGCCACCCAAGACTAGCCTCTACACACACACACACACACACACACACACACACACACACACACACACAGACACACACACATACACACACACATATATATATATATATATATATATATATATATATATATATGTATATATATATATATATATATATATATATATATATATATATATATATATATATATATATATATATATATATATATATATTCACGTCACTTAAATTCGGCCACCATCTTATTCTCATTTTGTATTATGCACACTTTGAGTAAATAGTCACATATACTTTTGCTTTTGTGCCGTTTCCACATCTCGACCCCTGGCCTGATCTGTCCCTGATTTGTGTTACAATAGCCTTGAGACAAGGCAACAAATTTGTGTTGAACCAGTGATAGTAGAAATGAAATGTTCTGCAAAACTCACCAAGGAAAATAACTTTTGAATAAATAATAAAGTTCGTTTCCACATATATAATTATTCCACCAAATTTAGAATATACAGAGATCCTAATAATCTCGGATACATTCGTAATGTGATGCTTTCTATGTTTTATCTACGATAACCTGTGCTGAGTCGGACTTTACACATGTGCATATTCTTGCCATGATGAACACACAAGTGCTTTAGTAGCATCAACTGAAAGATATTTACGAATGGAACTAATGCGTCTCAATTCAAGATATGCAGCCTTGCATATGTTCATGACATGCTGGTGCAATGTGAGAGTACTGTCTAGAGTAACGCCTAGGTTTCATACTGACTGTGAGAATTTAATGTTGGTGTTGATGATATTTATTGTCTGAGGTAAAAGGTGTGAATGAGAAAGTCTTTGTTTTGTGATCAGAATAGCCTCAGTTTTATCATCATTCATCTGCAGCTTGTTACATGTCGTCCATGATTTAACTTTATAAATGCACAGCTCTACGCCATTGATGGTAGCATCAACTGCAGTTGGGTGCTTAGACTTGTATGTTTGGGTGTCATCAGCATACAATTGGTGCGACAATGGGTGATGATATATGACACTTGAGAGCGGCTGAGTGTATAGAATGAAGAGAACAGGTGCAAGAACAGATCCCTATGAAATACCACAACATACGTCAACTGGGCTGGAGTGTATTCTATTTGCAGATATAATTTGTGTCCTGTTGACTCAGTAGGACTTGAACCACTGTAAAGCTATATTCTGAATGCCAAATGAATGCTGGAGACGGTGAAGTAATATATATATATCATGGTTTATTGTGTCAAATGCTGCAGATAAATCCAGGAGAGTGAAGGCTGTAATTTTTCCACTATGCAGAGCAGAGAGAATGTAATTAAATAATTTCAGAAGAGTAGTTTCCGTACTGTGGCAAGGGCGATATGCAGACTTTACACTGCAAAAAAGACTGTTTGAATTCAAATGAGATACAAGTTGAGGTAGAACAACCTTTTCTAAGATTTTTGTATGAATGGCAGATTAGAAACTGGGCGGTTATTCTTTAAATCGTTATGGTCAAGTGTTGGTTTATTCAGCAGTGGCTTTACGATAGCAGTTTTAAAAAATGATGGGAATTCCCCCGATGAGAGATAGAGAGAGAGATATTAATAACATCAGTTAGTGAAGGCAATATTGGGTCTAAGCACTCAAGCAGCAGTGATGTCGGAATTGGATTATGTTCAGTTGCAGGAGAAGTGTCATGAGCAGCAGATGCCCCTCTACATTGCTTTCATAGACCTGACGAAGGTATTTGACCTGGTCAGTTGGAGTGGACTCATCAGAATCCTGCAGAAGATTGGCTGCCCCCCCCCCCCCCCCGTCTACTTGCTGTTCTCATGTCATTCCACGAGAAGATGCACAGGACAGTGTGCTTCAGTGGCGCAACATCAGTGGCCTTCCTAGTAATCAACGGAGTGAAACAGGCCTGTGTGCTTGCGCCGACGCTCTTCGCCATATTCTTCTCCAGTATGCCTTAAGAGCGCTGCAGCGATGGAGTCTACATTCATACCAGGGCCGACGGAAAGCTGTTCAACATCGCCCGTCTCCGTGCTAAGACTAAAATCACAAAGGTACTCATCCGTGAATTGCTTTTTACCGATGATGCAGCCTTGCCATCCCACACGGAAGATGGACTGCATCAGCTGGTATGCCGCCTCTCCAATGCTTGCATGGAATTTGGACTGACCATCCGCTTGAAGAAACCAAACGTCATGGCACAAGATGCAGACTCCCCTCCCTCTGTCACCATCAATGGATACAACTTGGAAGTTGTCGAGACATCCAACATCTCCAGCTCACTCTCAATTGATTATGAGGTGAATGGTAGGATTGCCAAGGCAACTGCAGTGATGGGCAGACTTAACCAGAGGGTATGGAACAACTCCAACGTCACCGAGAAGACCAAACGGGGTGTCTACCAAGCCTGCGTGCTCAGCTCAGTCCTCTACAGCAGCGAAACATGGACCAGCTATGCAAGTCACGAGAGAAAACTCAACAGCTTCTACCTGAGATGTCTGCGGCGCATTATGCACATCAAGTGGCACGACAAAGTACCGAACACAGAGGTTCTAGAACGCGCCAACATCAACAGCATGTTCGCCATTCTCAGTGAGAGGCGCCTTCGCTGGATCGGCCATGTCAAGAGAATGTACCCGGGCTTCATCTCTGAGGACATATTATATGGGGAACTAGCAGAAGGTACACGAACTGTACGCCCACGCCTGCGTTACAAAGACATTTGCAAGAGGGACATAAAGACGGCCAACATCGATGTCAACAAATAGGAGAGCTTTGCTATTGACCGTCTCATCTAAACTAAGTAAAAAGTCCCTTTTCTCATCAAATGTACTAGGAGTAAGCCGGCTCTAACCGGTTTAGAACTACTTTCAACTAGTTAGAACCGGTTAGAACCAGTTGGAACCGGTTGGAACCGGTTTAAATCGGTTTAAACCAGTTTTTACTAACCGAAACTAAGTAAAAAGTCCCTCTTTTCATCAAATATACTAGGAGTAAACCGGTTCAAACCGGTTTAGTACTACTTTCAATTAGTATCAATTAGTTATAACCGGTTAGAACAAGTTGGAACCGGTTTAAACCGGTTTTTACTAATCGAAAGTAAGAAGTCCCTTTTTAACTAACCGAAACTAAGTAAAAAGTCCCTTTTATCATCAAATGTACTAGGAGTATACCGGTTCTAACCGGTTTAGAACTACTTTCAACTAGTATCAACTAAAATGAGCATGACGAACGCCCTCAAAGTGAAATTACCGCAGGCAAAATTTTTGCTATGTACCAAACACATTAATGACAATGTCCGACGACATCATCGAGAAAATGGGGCATGTGCACTGGTACGTAAACGAATAATCCAAATCATTTTTGGAGAAAAAAAATAATATTGCCTAAGATGATAGGGAATTTGATTACAGATGTCAGAATTTAGAACCCTATTTAGAACAATTGTCAGTTTCAAATCATATTAGCAAAGATTCTTATTGGGATTTTAGTGGATTTTAGTGTTATTTGGGTGGATTTGGGGTGGATTTGGTGGATTTGGGGTGATTTGGGGTGAATTTGGGTGGATTTGGGGTGGATTTGGGGTTGATTTTAGTGGATTTGGGTGGATTTGGGGTTGATTTTAGTGGATTTGGGTGGATTTGGGGTTGATTTTAGTGGATTTGGGTGGATTTGGGTGTTTCGTAACACCCCAGACATCGTAGCGATATGACTGAAAAATCGAATATCACACAAACTGAAATTTCGTTTAGCGTTAAAACCATAAATTCCACCCCTGTTTTTAATGAACAAACTCTAGTGTGTCTGTGAAAAATCGCTTCTACTAGCAAAACGACAATCTAAAATAGATAATGAAATCATTGTAATAACGTATTACCAGAAGTTAAACAACTAGGAAAACTGAAACAAAATAGCAGCTCGGAGTTATCATACTTGGCAAGGTGGGATTTCATGTACACTACTCAATTTCATGTGCATTTGTTACACCTAATTAGTTTGAGAAGTGAAAAGGCAAGATGGAGTCTAAACTTTGTTATTTTTTAGCCACGAACTATTTCATACATTAAGAAACCTTTATTGGTAAACTGTGGCTGGCAAATAAGACAGAATGACACAAACACAAAAGTTGCTGAATGCATGTAAAAATATTTGCGTAAAAATATATCTGACAAGTTTGCACATCGTGAGCTAGAGTTATTAATTCATGCCTAGTTTGGTTTCAACCAGCACCTAATCAACGTACGTCATCTGGAACAACATAAAATCAGATACGTGATAGATGAAATGAAAACATTAACCCAACACGCTTTGAGAAGATTTCAAATTTAGGAGTGCTATATCGGTGAAGTAAGATCGTTGACTTTTAAAGGCAATAGGGGCGATACATTATTGCAAACTGTAACATAAAGCTTGGTTTATTTTGTTGACGTCATTCAGAACTGAGTCTCTCGGAAAATTAAGGTTCGTTATCTTTCTCTGTCTCTGTCTTTCTCATTTTACATTTATTTACCTCTTTCTAATATTATTAATATAGGCGAGATTTTAATGTCCTTATAACAATAAAGCTTGACAGTACAGTACTTTGGATTTTTCATTTGCGCATGGAAATAAAGATCCATTAGTCCACTGAATGTATCGTGATCCTAACTGTAACACTTTTTGTATAATTTTGTGTTGACCTTTAAAAATAAATTGTACACAGTAATCTTGTGCGTATATCTTTTTTAATAGACGGATATATTAATACAGTATAAGTCAATGATGCAGTTTTCTTGAATCAAATATAGCCAGTTAACATCTCGGCTGTAATTAATCTGACATTTTGCGACGGTGCATATGTGTTTTCTTGTCATCTGTATAGGGGTACAAATATATACATGGAAATTAAATGGATGAAAATGTACAAGTGCTAATGGTTACATTAGAAGTCCTACGAGTTACGATCAGAGATGAGGTTACTTTGTATTGTTTGTTTTAAACAGAATCTCCTATTCATATCGGGCTTAACATTATGTTATGTAATGAAAAAGTAGTTGGTAGTACGGCTACATCTTTGAGAGAGAGAGAGGAAGAAAGAGAGAAGGCTCTGTTAAAAGAGCTACCGCCGCGATGATAAACCAGCTGCACTACATCAGCTATATCTGTAATGAGAAGGCAAACATCTATTTTCTTTGTCGGTACGGAACTGACTTTTATTTAATTAAACAACACAAATATATTGACTACATTCTAGAAACACATCTAAAACTTTATAATAAAAGTTCATGCAATACATATTATATTTTTCCTGTTTAAGCTTTCCAACTTCATTAATTCGTATATTTTCTGCATTTTAGAATATTATACAAATAGTTAATTCTCAATCAATTTCAAGATAGCCAAAAGTGTAAGATGTAATTACTATAGTTAATGTAACAATTAATTTAAAGAAATGCATTTTACTAATTTTAAAATAGAATATTGATTTAGAATATATTGCTAGATAATATTCTTTCTTACTTAAAGAATACTTTATTTCCACATTAAATCTAAACATGAAGTTGGTAGCAATCTCAACCTTTACAATAAAAACTACATAAATATAATTAAATATAAATTATTTAGAACATTTAAACATTCCGTTACAATATATTATCAATAAAAGAATTCAGTAGCAATGTTGCACACAAAACAATTTTACCATTAAAATCTCAATCATTAAAAATACTTATTTCTAAAGAAGTTACGAATATACAATTATTTTACCTGTAATGAGAAGGCAAACATCTATTTTCTTTGTCGGTACGGAACTGACCTGACCCCTTAAATGCGTGGTCTTTTATATGCATCCTGTGTCAGGTTAACGTACCGTTGGAAATAGATGTTTATTCTCATCTAGTAAAAATCAGTTTCTCCTAGTCAAAACCGGCTTAATTTGACGTCATCTGACATAAGGTACAACTCAGATTTGTAGTTCGTTTGGCACTAGTTAGATCCAAATATGATAATTCCTTAAATTTTCTAAACCAGGAACAAGTTAAAATATTAAGCCAGCTGTAATGTCTGTCAATCTTTAGATAAGAACCATTTTGTAGAAACGACTGTTTATCATTAGTTAAGAACCATTCTGTATTTACGTCAGTACGGAAGTTTGTTTTACTTTTTTATTAACCGAATTAGACTTTTTGCCAATGCCTGGTTTTACGGAATATATGTTTCACTGATAAGACTTAGAAGCTGACTGACTTTTGCTTTATAACCTATTTCCACACAATAATGTACATTCGTATAGCTAATGATTTAAGTTGCCAACGTTTTGCTATAAATGCATAAAACATTGCTTTAATAATACAATTTAAAGAAAATAGTAATCTTATTAATTTTACTAAAAATTCAATCCTAACAATTATGCAAACCTTATAGTTTTGGTTCATTGATTAAATGTTAAATGTTGCTATTAGTCTTAACTTGGCCTGGAACTTCGTCCGACTGGGTCAAACAGAATAGATTTAACCTCTCGTATCATCGAGTTCACTAGAGTCTCTTCAAATGATGCATAATTAACCTCTAATATAATCAAATTCACTAAAGTCTCTTTACCTGATATAGATTTAACTTTCGTATCATCGAGTTTACCAGTCTTTTCAAAATGATGTAGTTTTAACCTCTCGTATAATTCAGATCAATAGAGACTTTTTATAAGGTTACAGATTTAACCTCTCGTATTATTGAGTTCAATTGTGGCTATAGTATCTTCAAATGATATAGAGATATCCTCTCGTATCATCGAGTTCACTAGAGCCTCCTCAACTGATATAGATTTAACTTTCGTATCATCGAGTTCACCAGAGTCTCTTCCAATTATGTACATTTAACCTCTCGTATTATCGAGTTCACGAGAGTCTATGCAAGTGATATAGATATAACCGACGGTATCATTGAGATCAATACAGTCTCTTCAAATTATATAGATTAAACCTCTCGTATCATCGAGTTCACTATAGTCTCTTCAAATGATACAGATTTATCCTCACGTATCATCAAATTGAATAGATTCTCTCCAAATGATATATATATATATATATATATATATATATATATATATATATATATATATATATATATATATATATATATATATATATATATATATATATATATATATATATTTAACCTCTCGTATCATCGAGTTCAATTGTGACTATAGTCTCTTCAAATAATATTTAACCTCTCGTACAATCGAGTTCAATTGTGACAATAGTCTCTTCAAATGATATTTAACCTCTCGTAGCATCGAGTTCAATTGTGACTATAGTCTCTTCAAATGATATTTAACCTCTCGTAGCATCGAGTTCAATTGTGACTATAGTCTCTTCAAATGATATACTTTTAATTGAATCATTGTATTGATTGTCGTGAACATTATAATTAAATCAATGAACCAGGGCTGTTAAAATAAACGTCACGATAATAATATGTAAAACTTTTGCTGCACAGATCGATATGTAGAGTAGAAAAATGCTGCAGAAGAAAGGATTTTTAAAAATGATTTTATTTTTAATTTTCGGATACAAGAATAAATATGTAATCCAGGAAACTGTCTCAAAATTAAAATCGAAATAACGAGGATTGTGTATTGTGTAATGGATCACCCACTTCACATTACGTATTACTCCCAAAAGGGGGAACTTACAATCATCCTACATGTATTAAAAATGTTACAATATCAACGTCATATGCACTTAGACTCGATGCAAAGTTTGATATATCTATTTAAAAATAATGTTCATTATATCTTGCGACAAGGACCAGTTCGGTTTGACTTCTTGTCATGTACTCAATCTTGTTTAAGAATTGCAGTATTTTGCCGACGTCCATAGTTTTATTTTATCAGGGTTATAATCTCAAGCAACGGTCACACTTCTCAATCTTGCATACTGTATGCATGCAAGAAAGAGCAGACACACACAGAACATTAAAATGTATGAATCACAGCTTAGTTTAAACATAGTGTATTAATCTTACTGATCTCGGATTGATCTCCAGTTAAAAACCGATTTCACCTGATCATTGCTACATCTTTTCAGAAAATAAGGATGAAGTTTTAATTTTATTCTTTTCTCTTTCTCGCAGAATTATTTACTACACGATCTTCAAGGATGCCCATCACTAATTCCTTGGGAAAGGGAAAGTCGGTTAGAGAAGTGTTTGTGAACTTCGCAGAGTTGTGCTCAATGCAAGGGATTCCATACATACATGCCGCTACATTTTGGTGGTCCCGTTTAATCTGGGTTTTTCTGACGTTTACAGCAATAGGCGCTTTGATATTCCATTTGTACTATATCATGAGTCAGTACTATGAGTATCCGGTACAGACAAAGGTATCTATGGGGTTTAACAATCTGCAATTACCCGCAATGACCATTTGTAATGTAAATGTATTACGCAAGTCGCAGCTGTATGAAACGAATTCAACAGAAATGGAGGTACTGAGGGACGTTATACAAGCAATGGCACCGAAAACGTTGGATGACGATTACGTAACTCTCTCTCTCTCTCTCTCTCTCTCTCTCTCTCTCTCTCTCTCTTTTGCTTATATTTATGAGGCTCTTCATCTTTTTCTTGGTCCTAATCTTTTAGTGTCTTTCTTTTCACTTAACATCCAAGGCCAACTTGGGTTCGTTGCCTCAATGTATCCTTGGGAAGAACACTGAAGTCTCATTCCTCCACATGATACATGCAGTTGTGTGATTGTGCGATTACAGTACTACTAAAACCACAACATACCTAAACATTTACACAATAAAAATCTTTATCCAAAGGCATCTGTGAGTTTCTTCAAATAATAATCCATTATTTTCCAGTATACTATGTATACACCTCCAATTCCACATTACCAACATCAACATATGCGTGGTATATATGTTATCATTAGCCATTGCTACAGTTTGATCAATTAATGGACGCTTTTAAAAAATTTCAGAATCGCTGGAAAAATACATCCCATGAATCCCTAAAGCGCAATGACACAAGTATCATGTATGATCCTGTTCGTCAGTTTTTCTTTAACGTTGTAACTATAAAAGTAGCAAAGAGGCATGAGTTCTTGGAACTTACCGAAATTATGATTAATTGTTTTAGTCATTTTTGATTTTTTTTTCATAAACACGCATTTTAAAAACTATATTTATCACAATGTTTCCTTTTGCGAGCTATTTTGTAAGAGATTTTTGAAATGTGGAAATTTGTCTCACTACTTGTTAGATTTATTTGTTGAAAATATCTTTTCTCCAACATATATTACTTTATAAAACCTAATTTGGGTGGATTTTAGGTACCTTTTTGTATGATCTTTGTTCAGGGCTACTGTTCATCAAACTTTAATTCGAGAATCGCAACCATCGATCATTCAAATTTGGCAAAAGAAACCAAGGTAACTGTTTGCCAAAATTGTACTAAATAAATTACGACCACTGGTACAAAACGTTTACAAAATATCTGAGGCCGAAGAATGCCTAATTTCTGGCCATCGGTCTATTAAATAGTACGACTTTTGTGACCTTCAAATCTTGTGTCCTTAGCTATCGACCCTTTCTGTTTTGACTGGGTCACCTACATGCAGCAAAACTATAGAATAATATTTTCTTGTAGACAGACGTATTGTTATCTGTGTTGTATGCTGTTAGCTTTAGGCAGTAACATTCCCCACTCAGTATTATGCATATAACACTATTACGCACAGGGCGTCTCATGACCAGTGAATCATATATAGGGTGAGCGTGGCGTGATTGTCTATGCCTACCCTATTACCAAAGTTTTGAAATCTGCAAATGCAACAGTAATTTACTCTTAATCTGCTAATGACCACATCATCACGAAATTTAGTTTTACTCTGTTTGTTTTGTCCTAGTCTCCTTATTGTGTCTTTTTTAAAATAGTTTTGTTGAATGTCTTTTTACGAATTCTTACTACAGATTTTCCAATTTTGCTTTGTTGTAGAGGTTAGCAGGCAAGTATTTTCATCCGGATGTACTCAAAATTAAGTAAATTATCATAATCTTGTATGATATTCAGGTTTATCACGACATCGATTTTAGAAATATTTAGAAGACTAGCTATCAAATTTGATGTCCAGTTGTCCAGGTTCTTTTCAAAGTTTTGGCCAATGCTGGATCGATTAAAGTTTCTAATTAAAGTTCGAAGATGTGTGGTTGAGGCATTTCACTTACATTGTTATTATTTTGACGATCATTGACCCGGGTTTGTTAATAAAATTGTGAAGAACAATGGGTGGACCTTTCTTATAAAAATATTACGGACCAGTGACACAGACTTTTAAAAAACGCTTGAAAGCCAGTGGACTAGAGTTTTCCATAAAACTTGGAGAATATGAAGATATGGGTGGCCTTAGGTATTTCAAAACTAAAATATGGCGGAAATTCAAGTGTTGGTTTAAAAACTGGTTTCACGTGGATGAAAACTTGTTAACTGTTTAAATATAGAAGAAGATATTCAGTGACCCATGACTAATATTTTTCGAACAACTTATAAAACAAAGAATCGGCCTATTCAGTATTTACCATGCGTTTGCGTTAAGAGAATGTCAAGCGTCATTCTATATCCGCTTCCCGCCAGCCCCAAATAAAAAATAATAATACAAACAATAATAACCTGACGATCGGATGATTGAACAGGAGATTAAAGAGTCACATTGCTAAAAATCATGTGCGTTAAGTTCACCTTAATATGCTCTTAAAAAAAAACAACAGGTAAAATGTGTTCCTCAATATCTGTAGCACATTAGAAACTCAATATTAGTGTGAACCCCCCCCCCCAAAAAAAAAGCTGATGTTATAATCATGTATTCGAATTGGATTTCGCAAACAGAGCGTAAACCTACAACTCAAATCTATAATCAAGTGATATGCTTGGTTGAAAATGAAGTTTGTCCATTCAACTCTAGACCTTACAGTACGACCGATATTAAAGAAAGTGGGTGTGCTTATAAAAATAACATTCTTTAAGACAAATCGTCCGTGAGAAAGATTTAAATCGAACATTGAACTGCTTGCTAGTAATGTAGGTTTAAGTGGCATCACCTGTTTGCCCTACAATTAACCATGAAACTCATACAGTAACATAACAAACACCACAAATTCAAGTGTATTGCCTTACATAGTCATAGGATACGTACATTGAAGTACAGAACGATGTAATCAGGTGAACTTATCGTTGTCATTTTAATTCTAACCATTAAATAGACTCGAATAACAAGACCAGAAATAAGACAGACAGTCACGTCTAAGTTCATTACAGAATGTGGTCACGTTCCAAATCAATAAAACCATGGACATCATTGTGGCTGGGGGGGGGGGGACATCCCACGGATTTGCATGTGGTGTAAAAGTGCTGAAGCCTATATAAGAAAATTAACAAGCCCGTCAAGTTTAGCTTCCCTCCCTCTGAATAAAATTGAAATAACGTCCCTGAATAATACGTCTTAACTCTGGTAATGGACAGTTACTGTCCATAGGGAATCATTGCTTTGATGACAATAAACATTTTTTTTTAAAAAATTATGACTGCTTTAAACCATATCGTTTAAGTTCTCGAGAAATCTTTCTCTGCGATTATTTATCAATACATTTCATACGAATGCGGTTCGACCATGTAATGTTCAGTTTAATCAAATTCATCGACTTATAGACGATCAATATCATATTTATATTACAATATATGATTTAGCATTCGCTTCGAGATACAAGAAAGCCAAGTTCGATTTAACTTAGCGTGTTGATGGAATGTTTATCAATGTTTTAAATTTGTTTGGGTTTTGTTTTCACGCTTTTGTTCTAAGATTGGAAGTTTGGGTTTATGTACAATCTTCTGTCAGTGTGTATTGAGTCAAATTATTCGATTAATAAACTTAACTTAAAGTTATACATAGCTTGAGGACGATTACAGACATCTTTGAATTTCATCTCACCTATTTTGGCAATGCCGGATCTTTTTGGGATTGTTTATGTGGGTATATAGTTTGACAGGCAAGTAGGTTTTTTTTATAATAAAAAACTAACGTTATGACACGATACGGTTCAGAACGTTTAATACTGGTCTTCGACAAAATGTTTTATAGTAGAACTATTTTTCCTTGCTTCGATATCTAAAGTACACATCTGTGGCCTTATCCTTTTATCCGTCATGTATGTATGTATGTATGTATGTATGTATGTATGTATGTATGTATGTATGTATGTATGTATGTATGTATGTATGTATGTATGTATGTATGTATGTATGTATGTATGTAGGTAGGTAGGTAGGTAGGTAGGTAGGTAGGTAGGTAGGTAGGTAGGTAGGTAGGTAGGTACGTGCGTACGTACGTACGTACGTACGCACGTACGTAAGCAGGTAGGTACGTAGTACGCACTTAATTATGTATGTTTTCTGTCTGTCTGTCTGTCTCTCTGTCTCTCTCTCTCTCTCTCTCTCTCTCTTGTGCACAATCGCGATTCTTCACTTTCGGCATATACTGTAGGTTCATAAATAAACAGCCCAATTGTAAATACATGTAGTCTAATAATTTTGATGAGGGCATATCTATGGCTTCTAACCGTCTTCCCCATCCTTGGGCATAACTAAACTTGTACTGAGCCGTTGAATTCTTCATTGATATATTGGATATTTTTGCCAATATAATAATAATAATAATAATAATAATAATAATAATAATAATAGTTATTATTATTAGTATTATTATTATTATTATTGATATTATTATTATTATTATTATTATTATTATTATTATTATTATTATTATTATTAATGGTCACATTTGGCCGATTATCAAATACATGTATACCTTTTATAATCTCTCTCTTCATTTCCATTCTTTTGTTTTTCCTTATTTCATCAACTGTTGACGTAATAAAGAGGACGCCTGTAAGACCTGATCTCTAAATATGTATTTATCTTTTTTATGTTGGGTGGATGTTTTTTGAAGGTAAGTAAGTAGGTGGTTGGAACGTTTTGAGTTTGCTGCTTTCGTCTCGGAGTATTTAAATCACGTAATCTCTGTCTATAATCTATAGGTGTTCTTAAGCAAACTACTAGACGTTTTTTTTTCGCATTTAACACAAAGATATTCGACACAGGTGTAAAAGGAATAAACTTTACCAATTGCATAGACGTGCTGTTTAAAAATTTGTTTTTGTTTTCATTATTTAGTCCGAAAGAAGAAAACGTTTCGTAGACGGAAACTCAGAGATCGATGTTACGGTCTATGATGGAAGTTTCTATAATGAAGATGATAATGAAGATGAAATGACATTTAGTTTTATTATGAAACAACTGTTTAAATATACCTACATGAACTTGACAAGGTATGATCATATAGTAAAACCTAATTCCTCTCACACCAACTTGGTTCTTCTATGCTAACATTGGTGTTTTTATTGCTGTTGTTGTTCTTCTTCTTCTTAAAATATTATTATTATTATTATTATTATTATTATTATTATTATTATTATTATTATTATTATTATTATTATTATCTTGCTGATGATGACGGTATTAGCTTTCAATTAACTCCAAAGTTTATTACTTGTGTTTCTATTATTTATTGATGTTGCTGCTGCAGATGATAATATGGTAACTGTAACTACAATAGCGATAACTAAGAGACGTAATAAAAAAGCTGAGGAAGATGGAGATAACCTAATATTCTTTATTGCATATTTTATTAACTTTTATCATTATCCATTATCCGATTACAGTCATATATGGTAGGTGTACAGCTAATTAACGCTAACCTGGCGTGATTAATAAAAATCTTACATTACGTATATGTTCTTTCATTTGGCTTTTATTCAGAAATTAATTTCTGTGTTATTCCAGGGACGTCCGCAAGGATGCTGGCCATTTTATGAGCGACATGATCATGACTTGCAGTTTTGCTGGCAGAGACTGCACAGCGAAGTAAGAAAAAGTATTCTAATTGATATGTTCACATTTAACCTTTTCTTGTTTCGTTATTTTTTTTGAGTTATAGGTCAATCAAATTGTACACGCGTATATATGCAGAACAGTAACACTAAATTATAAGTAAGTTAAACCTTTATGTAAACAATCATGAAAAACATTATATAGTGTCTATTTCTTGATTTCATGTATATTATCGTGCTCAGAGTACAATATTATATTAAGATTACAACTAAATTATGTCTTGTGTACATTATATGCCATTAACTGATGACTTAAACCCTTTCATGTACTACGGAGTACATAATGTTTTGTAACTTGCGCTGGCTACTTATCAGACTAATACAAACGGAATTTTGCATGTACATACAGGTATGACTATAAAAGAGTCTTGTAATGGTATTACATACAGACATGACAGTACAAGAGTCTTGTAATGGTATTACATACAGGCATGACTGTAAAAGAGTCATATAATGGTATTACATACAGGCATGACTGTAAAAGAGTCATATAATGGTATTACATACAGGCATGACTGTAAAGAGTCTTATAATGGTAGTACATACAGGAATGACTGTAAAGAGTCTTATAATGGTAGTACATACAGGAATGACTGTACTATTGTATTGTAATGGTATTACATAAAGACATAAGTATAAAAGTGTCTTGTAATGGTATTACATACAGACATGACAGTACAAGAGTCTTGTAATGGTATTACATACAGGCATGACTGTAAAAGAGTCATATAATGGTATTACATACAGGCATGACTGTAAAAGAGTCATATAATGGTATTACATACAGGCATGACTGTAAAAGAGTCATATAATGGTATTACATACAGACATGACTGTAAAAGAGTCTTATAATAGTATTACATAAATATATTACTGTAAAAGAGTCTTGTAATGGTATTAAATACATACATGCCAGTAAAAGAGTCTTATAATGGTATTACATACAGACATGACTGTAAAAGAGTCTTATAATAGTATTACATACAGATATTACTGTAAAAGAGTTTCGTAATGGTATTACATAGCGGTATGACTGTAAAAGAGTCTTATAATGGTACATACAGACATGACTGTAAAAGAGTCTTATAATAGTATTACATACAGATATTACTGTAAAAGAGTTTCGTAATGGTATTACATACAGACATGACTGTAAAGAGTCTTGTAATGGTATTACATACAGACATGACTGTAAAAGAGTCTTGTAATGGTATTGTAAAGTAGTGATGACTGACAAATCATTCACAGTGTATACTTGTCTGTATATAGTTGGTACATGCAGGCAATCCACAAATGATATATCAAGGAACTGATAAATGGTAATATTACCTATAAAACCTTAGTTACTGGTAAAAGTTTGACTACGAAAGAAAATTATCATAAATGTAGTAGAGTAGTATAATACTACTAAATCGGATCAGGTTAAGTTATATAAATATTAAACTGACCAGATTTTAAAAATGTGTATTTATCTACTATCGCCAGGGCCTTTACATTACATCAGACGGCTAAAAATGTGTATTTATGTACTAACGCCAGGGCCTTCACACTACATCAGACGGCTAAATATGAGTATTTATGTAGTAAAGCTAGGGCCTTCACACTACATCAGACATCTAAAAATGTGTATTTATCTACTAACGCAAGGGCCTTCACACTACATCAGACGGCTAAAAATGTGTATTTATCTACTAACGCAAGGGCCTTCACACTACATCAGACAGCTAAAAATATGTATTTATCTACTAACGCAAGGGCCTTCACACTACATCAGACAGCTAAAAATATGTATTTATCTACTAACGCAAGGGCCTTCACACTACATCAGACGGCTGACTATGGAAACTGTTGGGAGCTGAACACAACCAATATGGTTGTCAAGACGTCTGGTGAAATTGGAGGTATGGCATCGATTTATTTTATAGATCTCCCGGCTATATATACTTAGGGCTATTCCACAAGGTTTAGTTTTTCAACACCGATTTTGTTTTTAAATTTCATTTTTACGCTCCAATCATTTCTTCTTGAAGATAAAAATCTAGCAACAGAGTAGATTATGTTCCTCTATCAAATATAAACGATACAAGCTTATCTGACTATTGGGTCCCTAAGTTTAACATGTAAATGAGATACAACATTTATTGTGATAAATAGTACATATATATATCTGTAATATGTGATAAAGGTGTCATATGCAGATATTGAGCCGAGTGACAGTCTCCTGAATGTAATCATAATTCAACATCTACATCCTCCTATCTGCATAGTCTTAGCAAAATATTTTTTGTCTCCTAGATGTACAACCATGGTATATATTGACAATGGTTAGTGAAGTTAGCAATAAATTATGTCCCTAATATATTTTCTTAAGATTGTTTTCTCGAATACATTTATTTGGTAATTTCAATAGTGACTTATCCTCTTTATTTAAATTTCCCCTTCTATTTCTTGCTCTGTCTATACAGTTAAAGTAGCCTCCCTTTAATCATGTTTTCCATTGCACAATTCTTTACATATTTATTCATATCTTCAATAACCTGTTTATAAAATGTACCATTAAGGTGCGAAAATACACATTTGTCATATGTTATCTATTTATTTCTATGATTTTCCCATTTAAGCTTTAGTTTGTTGATATTTACCATTTGAATTTTCAGGATATTTTTTTAGAAGACAGTCAATCCCAGAGAATGCTGACATTGTATTGTACTTTAATTTATTATGAATATTAAAACACTTTCATATTTCCAGATAAAATAATCACATGAAATCAATAATTTGAAGAAACTGGTTACAACATAATACATCTTTAAGTGCTAGATGTTAAAGCACAATTGGTAAACTCATCACAGTCACAAGATAATGTTGTTTTTAGTTTGACCTTAGGTCACAATTAGCAATTTTGTTAAAGCAACCATTACCTAATGGAAAACAAATCCCTATAGATTTATCTTCAGAGCCTGCCTTATCTATCTACAATACAGTAACCTACAAATTTAATTTAGGAATCTCCAAAACCCTGACCCAGATCAACATATTGTATAATTCTTTATCTATCTGAAAGCTTATCCTGAAAATAAGCTCATACACATAGAGAATAGTGAAGTTATTATTAGTTGAAAGAAGTAAAAACATTAGGTCAAGCAGAAATGGACTCAATTTTGGACAAGATCAAGTCCAGCAAAGAATGTTACAATACAACAACATGTATTGATATTTATAACAAAAAATTAAAACTAAGAAACAAACAATTAGATTAAATATTCATAACAATATATTAGGCAGTGGCTCATTGATAAGCTTTGCATAGTGACCCAGATATCCTAGTTGCGCCACTGCTCACTTTTTTCGATTTCATCTAACCTGTGATTTTCTTATAGAAAAGTTACATCAAGCAGTTTTGGAAACATTTTGTTTTAAATTTATTTATCTTATTCCTTTTACGTTCATGCCATTTTTGAATATTTAGAAATCAAAGAGAGTGCAGGTAAATTCCAACATTAGGAAACTAGTTATTTATATACCGTGATTGTCACTGATTGTATCCTAAAATAGCATGAAGTTAATTTAAATACATACGTATCTGCTCAGTATGTTTTAAAAGAGTTTAGTTAAATAAGGAAGAGGCAATTTTTAAATTTAAGAAACATTTATGGGAGAGAAAACCGTCGTCTGTTAATCGAAATGCCATACTGCTACTAAAATACAATTGACAAAAGGGATGCAACTCGTACAACCATAAATCACATTCAGACTTATCTAGGGCAGCAAACCAATGCAGGCAGACAAAAAAAGAGAAATGGTTTCGGTTTGTCACGCAACAGACCCGTCACCCATGGCGCTGCGCAGACGAATTGATATGGTAAAACGCTTTACGATTTCAACCGAATATTTGATCAAGTCCGATACGATATCTTGATATCGGGTCGTGCAAATTTATCGTTACAAGTCCATGTCGGATTGACTGAGCGTGACTAAAGAAATTTTTAAAGAGATTATAATCCATATCACCGCCGCACCAAGTTTGCCAAATATTTCGTATCGTATGAATGTCAACTCCATTGAATACAGCAAGAATATTACAATTTTCTCTGATCATTTTAGGTACTTGTGTGTATTTTTGAGTAACATAAATCACATCAATATTTTTATGTCTACCTCTGGAAAATATCCTGGTAGGGTTTGCTTATTTATCCAATACCACATCATCATATACGACTAAATTGTTAATACTTCCATCAATATCATCAATGCTCGGTGCTTCCTCGATATCCTTTATAAACTCAATAATATCCTAATCGATTTCCGATTTTGCTTTCTCGTTAAAATCCTTTAACACCTTGTAATATCGCCGATCGTCTACACTCGGGGCTACCAAATATAGTTTATCCCATTTCATCCATCTCATTATCAAATTAAGTAGCAGTTGCAGATGAGAATCATGCGAATAGAATTTGGTGGCGCTGCATGATGCTTAACTGGTAGACCGCCAGTCTATAGGTTGGATTCAACTGCTTCTCAGCGAGGATTTACTCGTGAACAACTACAAGTGATACCCGAGGATACTCAATTACCGCCGCGTGGTCTTAACTAGCATGAACTCAAGACAAGTCAGCATCACATTATCTCTGGTATGACCTATACTGCTATTCTTTCTGTCTACGGTAAATTGGCAAGGATCTTTATCCGACCAACACCAACGCATTATACAGTTGCAACTCGTGAAGTGATTATTCTGTTGTTGTTTCAATGTGATTATAAACTCGGCATCAATATCAAATTTTCTGTTATTTTTTTGTCCTGTTGTTTATAACCAGAGAGTTTTTTCTGATTATATAATTGCTGACAATATCACTTATTGTAGTGTCGTTATAGTCTAAAACAACTCTTCGAAGTTGATTTATTCTTCGAACTCTGGACACCGCAAGATAAACTAAATTCGACCACTCGATGTGATTATCTATGATCCAAACAATTGTATCGGATATAGTCAATCTCAGCGAAGAATGTATCGTCGCTGCGTATCCTAACGTCCATGGGGATTTATCAGCGTGCAATGCATCTTTGACAACACTGATATTAACTAACACACTATCTTTTAACACTAAAATCTGCTTCTCTGTCAGGCCTGGAATATCATCTTCGATATTTTGTCTTCGTGTATCCTTGGGTCTATAACACAGCGGCACTGGAAGTGTTGCAAATTTTTCTTTATGCGTGTTAAATAACTTCATCTGAATTGTATCTCTGACCATCTTTCTACTTGCCACTATCAAATCGTTTGGTCTCCACGCTTCCCAGAAATCATTAAATGGAGGTTCCGAAATTATTTCACGTGCTATTTCACATTGGATTGTACCCGTTTGTAATCTGATTAGTTTCTTGAACTCGCGTAATTGTTCATCAAGTGATCTATGATCAGTACTAATTTCTTTATAATGGTCTACAAAATTCTTTAGCCAATCATGTGGAGACAAACCGACAAATCGTGGTGGTTGACAATGAGCGCCACACATTATCACTTTTGTATTCGCTAGCAATAACCAATCTTTAAACTTTTGTAATACATCTAACGACACAGTGCATATCTCATCCCAAATGAGGATTTCAGGCATATATTTTTCACCCATTCGATCAGGAGTCCATTCGTCACCTTTCCATCGAAAGAAACTATGATAAGTGTAAGCATTAATTCCTCGTTGTTTCCTCTCTCGTGCAAGTCTGTGTGTTGGTGTTAGCACAATCATGTTTAATTTACCTCGAAATAATTCAATCTCCCGTGTCGTCTTGCCTGACCCACCACAGCCGTTTAAATAACTGGTTTTATATCTACATATTGGATCAGAACACGACGGTGCATTATATAGTTCTGATATCTGATTATTTTTCAAGTAATTGTTTTCAATTGTAACATCTGCTGATTTAGAATAATCACGCAGTATTTCCTTTTTAATTCTCCATGATACCCAACTCTCGTCTGAATTAGTGAATTCAGCTACCGCTTCTTAATATTTTACGTCAATATAAAAATGAATCAGTGGCGACTCTATCTGCGGATTCAGGAAATCTATTTATCAACGAAAGTAAATTAATAGAAGCATAAGCCAGCATGGACGACCTTAAGTACGTATATTGAGGATTTTCTCCATCTGTGTAAGTAACAATTGTACCTAATTTGGTTCCATCGGATAAGAAAGCGTCTTTACGATTTACATATATAGCCTAGATGTTACATCTGCGATAATAAAATCGTATTCAGCATCATCTGTAATCAACCGCGAATAATGTAGTTTATGGTCGTATTTTCCACCTTGTGTAAACTTACCAATTATTCTTCTACCGAGATCTTTTGCTTGTTTATTTCTAACTTCAAAGATTTCGTCGAGATCAGGGAATTGTTTTTGTTTTCGGTGATTATACTATGTAGACTATCGGGTTGTGTTAACCAGACTTCAGTCTGCGCTCGATATGATATAATTGCTTCACTGACAATCAGCGATATCAGCATTTTAGAATCAATCATATACCGTAATAACACTATTGGCATCCAGTGTTTTTCAGAGATGTGTCTACCAAAACAAACATAACAACACGGATGAAGTCCTTTAGCCAGTTCAAATGATACCACACGAGCGAATCCGGTTAAATCAAAATCGGGCAGTGGTCCATTAATCGCAACACGGGTCATCTCATGTGTGGGATGTCCAACTCTTTTGAAGTACTCAGAGCACTCTCCGTAATCAAGAAAACTCCCTGGATAACACGCAATCATAGCAACCGAAATAATACTTTCATGGTCGTATTTGGTATTCCATAATCCACCATGGCCATACTTAACACAGCTATCTTGGATATCCGAGCGAAATACTGTTCTTGTTGGTTTCCATAGATTTTTCTTTCTGGTGAAAAGAGCTGCAACTGATGGAATTGTAAAACATTTTCTTAATAATTGTTCGTCTTGTTCCGTTGAAAAAAAACTAGCTAGTTTTTTCATCTCATTGTGGAGGGCTTTAGTACGATATAATTTGCCATTGGGTCTTACAAATTGATCGAATTTACCCTCTTCGTCTTCAAAACTCTGAAATAAACACACCGACACAGGATCTTTTTTAACTTAACTCGTAAATAAAATCAAATAAACATCCCCCAGAGTGTTCTCCGGAGAACTCCACAGGTAAATATTTTATGGTTCTATCCCGCGAAAATATTGTTACCGCAGGTGTCCAAGCGTGTGCATTATGGTCAATAATTTTGATTGGAGATCCTCTCGATTTATATTTCGGTTCATATAATATCTCAACTGTTACTGTCTCCACGGATATTGGGAATTTTAGTATCCGCTCTAATGCGGCCACATTTTGAATTGTTGCTCCACTCTCTTTCACTGTTAATCCCCATTCATTTATTTTTTTGCGTCTTAAATCCGTGAATTTGTTTACACTCAACGCATTTGTGAAGTGTTCTATTGTTCGTTCTGCTACACAATTCAACGACGAATATTTCATTGGTTTTAGTTTTCAATACTAGGTTTATCATTTATCGGATAGATTCCATAAACAACCGCTGTTACAGGATAGGACCTCTCGTAATACGGTTTGTCAATTTCAGTCAGAATTCCTCTTTTTGAATCCTGACTCACAGTGACAATTCTCTTATATTTCAGGATGGATTCAAATTTGTCGCGCATAATCCAATTCCCCGTTTCTGAGCGGATAATGAATTTCATTCTAAAAAATACTTTTTCTGGTCAAGATGTGAGATTATCACTACTGCTCTTTCGTCGTTCATGGTAGCATCAACACTACCATCAATTCGAAATGTTGACCATCAGTGAGATTCTCCATCGCGCTTGAATTCATTAAAACAATCACTGATTTTACCCAACATGCTTCTATCACTTATTAGACTCTTTGGTACATCAGTGGAGACTCTATCGAGATTGAATTCAACATTTTTCCAAAGCGTAATTTTCGATAATCTCTCGAACTCCACCATATTATAATTAAAACAAGTATTTAAATAAGGAATTTATTATATAATGAATCATTGCAAATGGCTTATGATAGGATCAGTAACCACTTGTAACAAATCATGCAGAAATGAATTCTGTGGATATCATATGCAAAGTGTACTTTGTGGGAGCTTAGGGCCCTGACTTTGCATACGATGTGGGGTAGGTGTGCGTGGGAAATCGCAATTGTGTCTCAGCTGTGGTGGTAAGCGATACAGAGAGCTAAAGCGCTATTATGATAAACGAATAAAAGATTCCGTTAAAAATACCATCAAAGATTCCATCAAAGATTCCATCAATGACCCTGACTCTGTCCTTGACAAAATCATAAGAACACCTCAAGACTATATTGAAAGATTTTCAAGTATATAATTAAATCAAATAATAAATTAGACAAATAGTATTTAGTATATAAATGAACCAAGAATTTCGATCACATCCCTTGATTACCAATTATGAAGCATCTCGTGACGGTATTGTCAGAAACCGCAGGCTGAAGAAACCATTTGGTTCTGACAATGGTATGGTGTATTTGATGTTTAATGCTGGAGGGAAAATGTGTCTTTATCAAAGAATAATATATGAATGTCACAATGGATTGATCGAAGATGGTCTTGTTTTTGATCATATTGATTCCAATCCTAAGAACAATTCTTTAGATAATTTACAAGCTATTTCACAAAGTGAAAATTTAAAACGAGGAGGGACTGGGAAACATAAAAAATGCAAAATGTATAAAATCATTTAATACAGAAAATAACAAAGAAAGAGTATTTAAATAAATGAATGAAGCCGGTAGATATTTCGATATTTGTAGAACTTCGGTACGATTTGTTGCAGAAGGAATTTATCGGTCAGCGATTTCAAAGCGAACCGGACATAGAATTCAATTTACATATGTCTGAATTCTGTTTTGTACTATGTGTATATAGCATTAAGGGAAATAACTCGTGCGGGCATGTGTACGGTTTATGAAAGAGTTACGGATCTGAATGGGATTTTTCGATGACTGAATGGCTTGTTGTTGTTGGTGTTTAACTGCCACGGATCTCAATGGAAATAATTAAGTATTTGTTTATGAGAAACTGAATCAAATAGGTGGTATTACAACAACTGAATTCTTGTGTTTGATGTGGTTTTTTTTTCAAGTATTCAGTTTTCTTTAAATGCTGTGAATACTCATAATTAGGTACACGAAAGAATAAAAGTCGCACACCTGTGTCATTGCTTTTCATGTATTAGTTAGCTTATATACCATGCTATCTCGTATAGCATTGGGGCTTTAAGCCATTCGAAACTCAAACTGAAACAACCATATATCACACACCGTCACACGCGATGTGAATGTCTTTTGCATTCAAACCGGATTGATCTTGTGAGGTTTATGATTGGTCGCAGTTTGAATGTAGAATCGCCCCCCCCCCCCGTCATACCATCATACCATTGTCATCCTATAGTCCATTGTTATATTTCATGTATCATTCATTGTAAATATCATAACCATGTCATTGCATATATTTGTGCCTTACAAACTCACCATAACACTCGAATTGGGAGTTGAAAAAGGCTGTGCTGTCCTATATATCAAATATGTATATATGTAAATTGGAGTTCTAACCCGTTTTTTGACGAGTTAGATCTCCTCTTAGAGACTATGTTTCGTGGTACCTCTGGGCCCGGTCAGATCCGAATAAGACTTGAGGGGTTCCAAATGGGGATGTGTTGTCTTATATATGTAACCTCTGGGTCCCTCCGATATGAATAACACCTGAGGGGTTCCAAATGCGTTTTTTCCATGTATATCTCTAGGCGCAATAAGACGTGAATACACCTTATTGCGAACGGAGTTCATAAAGAAACGGTAAAAAATTGACCCCCAATTTTTTTGTTCTTGAAAATGAAATATATTAGAAATATAATATATTATATAAATGAATTCTGAAAATATCAGTGAGATTATAACCGAAATTTTAAATTAAAAAAATTAAGGAATTCAATTGTCAGATAAATTAAATTGTGATTAGATTTTTTTCTGATTTTCAAGATATTGAAGACAATGCTCGAAGTAATAAATACGTGCTGCCAAAGTCGTACTCTTTTATCAAGCCAATTCAACAAACGATTTATGAATCATTCGCATATGAAAATGACATAAACAAATTCGTCCCGTTATTCACTGTTGTCGAAAAAATAAGAAAAGAATTGGGGCAGCAATATGAAATCAAAGGCACAATTAATTCGAAGATCAAAACAATTAAAACGATTATCCGACAAACTGAGAATTCTACTTTGATCGCCTCATTGGATTGACGTATATAATACCCATACCTGTTTGTAAGTTTATAATAGACAGGTATGCGCTTACTCACATAGAATGAATTTGTATTTGAATTTTTTGCACGGTAATTTAATCAATGGTGACTTTGTCAATGGTTTGTCACTATGCGGCAGTAATGTAGTGAATTGGGGTGGGTGAAGCAATCTACGTATTTTTCACTGGTGACTTCCTCACAACATTTAGATCGTATATTATATTTATAATGGTGGGTAAAGCACTGACAACTAAATTAGCAAGACAACGATTAGCTTCGATTAAGAAATTTATTCCAGTTCGTGATTCCGTTCGAAATATGCTCCAAACGAGACAGGACCTTCAAACCGACTTTACGACTGACACTCAACTGTTATTCAAATCCATTACTACAGCAACTAAAGACGTCGTATTGACCACTGAAAGAGCAATATGGGGAGATGTACCCAAGGAAGGAAAAAGAAAAGAAGCGGCTCTTCTTTCTGTGATTGAAAAAATAGCAAAGGAAACTGAACGAACATAAAAATCTTTTAAAACACTTCCGGGTGATATGGTAACCGCTGTACAACTTCAGGAACAAGAAGAACGAGAACAAGGTAAACAACGAGAGCAACAACGACCAGAACAACGAGAACAAGAACCACTTGAACTACTAGAGGAAGATGAACCTCAAGTAAAAACTTTAAAAGAGAGAAGAGACTATCCACCTGAGAAGATATTTAAGAGTAATGTGTTGGATGAAATTAAAAAAAATTAAGATTGATAAAGATTTCGCTAAGTTTGCAGCTGATTCATTTCCAAAAAGATAAGAGATGAATATATAAATGAAGGATCTGAAGATGCTATATATTCCTTGAAAAGTTGGGTATAAAAACTATATTTGGCAAATATTGGTAAATCTAAACTCCCACCCAATGATAAAAGTTTTAAGAAGTTTGATCAAATGGTAGATGATATTAAAAAACCACCATCACCATATTTGAGCCGACCGCCCGAAAAAAAATAATGGCAGGAGTTGAGCCCATACAAGGTAAACTGATACAACTGAAAAATTCGCTAATGGATATCAAAGGGGTTTTCAGGTAGTGGTTTAGTTAATTGTCCTAGTAGTATTCTCGGGGATATATCACGATTAGTACAGTACGTCTCGTAGGAGGGAAACGAGCCGGAAACAACTCACCGGAAATAATTAATGAGGCAGCTGATATCTGCAGACGACTATTTGAGGGTGATATCATGGATATTGGTGTATACCGAGAGTTTATTGATGAGCTAGCCCAAAATCCTACGGATTTGTACGGTTACCATAGTGATTAAATCACCACATTAGATAAATAGCATTTAAATAAGATGATCATACACTACAACCACAACAAATCAACTATGATCTATGTAGTAAACTCACGATTGCCTGTTTAAAGAGCATACTATGGAGATGGTCTCGTCAATACCATTGCAGGGTTATTTACAAGAATGGCTCCAAAATTAGCACCAATCGCAAAACAGTTATCAATGAAAGCTATTGATGTTATTCGTGATAAGGGTATTAGCGCTGTTGGTGATGTTGCCGGGAGGGCATTTGCCGCGGCTAAAGAAAAACTAGTAGCGTTAGTTCGGCGGCGAAGGAAACCGATGACTTCATCATCAGTGACGAAATCACTAGAGAAACTACCATCTACGGAAATTATGCCTGCAAGTATTAGTCAAATAATAAACAATGCAGTGGAGAAGCATATAGCATCACGGATAAATGATGGATATGACACTCAGGGAAATATTACTTCAAATATGACAGCGGGAAGTGGCCAGATCACGATTTAGATCAAGAAATACATAATACTATGTCCAAATCGGCTCCTGACTCAGCGTTTGATATAGACGCCCCAATGCCGAAGAATGATTCTGTATGCGATTATCAGTATTTGACTATCATGCAGCACAACCGAATGTTCGATCAAGAATCGATCTTTAAGTCCATGATACCAGCAAATACTTTCTACCCGCTGAAACGTTTATCGAAATAGAAGGAGAACTCGTAACAAATGTTGGAGATGCACCATATCTAGATGATGAAAATATCCGAGTTGGTTTTGTCAATAATGGTATCATGACGCTATTCGAGAGTGCTAGATACATGATTGATGGAAGAGAAATCGAGTCTGTAGAGCGTGAGGTTGATATTGCCACAACAATAGTGGGGTTAGCAAATTACTCCGATGACTATACAAGATCGGCAGGTCCGTCTATGATGTTCTCTAAGGATCTCACTGATCACCCTGAACACATCCCCGTATACTAAATTGCTGACACCAGTAGCTACTGCAGTTAATCCACAAACAGTTGGTTCTCTTGTACATGAAGCAGTACCAGTTGCTCCCTTTGATATTATAAAAAGCGTTAATCCTAATTACAACTTGGGGTTTGCAACACGCGTATCAGTGTTGCAAGGACAGCGTAGACAATTTTTATGCTCGATTCCACTACATCATATTTTCCGATTTTGCAGAAATGTTAGAAAAGTTATCTATGGATGAAGCATACAGTAGCACTCGTGAGAAAGGGTAGTGATAATGATGCAAACTGGCGTAGTTCTGGTGCTCCTGAGGGTAAAGTCATTATATCAAAACTATCATTGTGGTTTCCAGTAATGGCTCCATCAATCACCGTGGAAGAAAAAATACTATCATTTATGAGTACAGGCAGCAAATCATTGCTAAGTTGGCTAACAGTGACCACAGATTCCATGGATTCTAATATTGATGGTACACTTACATGGCACCTGGCATCAAAACAAGGTGTTTCAGCTCCGCGTCATATATTTATTGCGTTACAGGATATGACGCGATTGAATTCACAAGCACTCAGCCATATGATATTTGATCAAATTGGGTGTAATGAAGTTTCGTGAAGATAAACTGTCAACAAGAACCATCCGAAGACATACAACTTGATTGCGGAACCAACCAATAGCACGTGCGTATCATCGTTTGTTGTCATTTATGTGACGCGATAATAATCTGGATACTGGTCTGAAAATGTCACAGTTGGATTTTAGAAAACAATATCCCATCTATTACTTCTCGCTGGAACATCTTGACTTAACAAGACAATCCGTAGTTGACATATACTTCTGAGCTCGTGTAACCCGTCCTGCTGATATTGTTAATTACAGAGCAGTTGCTGTCATTCTCAGTGACAAATCATTGTTACTCGAAGGTGTTATTGGACGAATGAAGGTAGTAGATGCACCAGTGGAAAATATGTAATTTAGCAATTAGATTAATCTGTTATTAAATAAAATGTCATATAGTCATGTTAGTATTACGTTAACTCCTGGTCAAATTAAAAAATTGCAATGGGAATCAGCTATAAAATGTGGAACCACAATATTGTTTAAGCACAATCAGATGTCTGACGGTCAGAATAAACTATCACTGACAGCTCGTCAGATAAAACACTTCAATGATGCCATCAAAGATTAAAAAGGTGTTCAGGTCTCTCCCAGCGGCTGCGATCAAAGACATGATAAAATCAGGTGGTATATTCCCGCTGTTAGCTGCGTTACCAGAGTTGATTGCGGCAGGAAAGGGTCTAAGATTACCAGGAACTCCGTATTCATGGTACAGCGGAAACATCATGAGACTAGAAACAGTTTACTAACAGTAGTTCCTATGTCAAATTTTGATTTACTCAATGCTGCTAAAAAACTAGCGATAAAAAACTTTAGAGGTGTCTTTATGAAAGATCAATTACAACAACAACCAAACAGCGTTGAAACCGATATCATTAATCTCGATAACAGCAGCGGACCTGGAACTCACTGGGTTGCATACGCGATTGATCCGCGTGCAATTGTTTATTTTGATTCATATGGGTTAGCGCCGCCTAAAGAATTTATGCGTTATATAAACCACTTAAAACTCGTATATGGTATTCTACGCTACCAACACAGAAAATGAATGACCCACCAATATGCGGCATAGAAGTATTAAATGTACTCAAAGCTATTTCATCATCGAGAAACCACCACATAAAACCGTACACGAATATACGAGTAATCGCTTTTTAGAGAGAAATTATATAAAATAACATGATTGATATTCGGGGGAAGATCTTTATCAAGCCTGAAAAAAACCACCGCGGAAATATCTGCAACCGGTGATGTAACAAAAATAATCGAAGATGAAATAGCTGAGATGTTAAATCTCGCAAGTGTTGATCCCAATGAAATAGTTGTATTTCAAGATCGTCAGGGTAAATTGAAAACTAGTAATATTTCCCTTGATGATATTTTAGTTAAACAACGCAACGCAGTAGAAGATAATATCGCGTTGTTTTCTGATCAAGGTAAACTCAAACCGGGTGTACTTATTTAAACTATTGTGGATAGAATTAACAATTTAGAACCATTATAAAAACTACGCGATGAATACGACGACCATATAACTAAATTCGATCAGTTTTCTGAATTACAAAGAAATATAATTGAGAATATTGACAAACCTCTATTAGATTTCCTTGGAAATCCACCGGAGACCACACCGAAACCGATAAAAACCTCCATGGATAATTTGTCAAAGATGCGATCCGAGTATGACGCTCATGTATCTCAATTTACTACGTTACGTAAAAACTTTAACAAAACCGATGACTCCATTGATAATCGGCGAATAGACGTTGTTGGCTAAGATATTAAAACGACCAATGATGTCACCAGGGATGGTCTACCGAGGATGATAGAAAAACTTGAAAAAATAAAAATTCCTCACGAACAAAATATATCGTAAATAATGTGTACGCGATCCAACACGGATCATTTACGTGGACACCTACAAACAACAAATTAGATATCACCGCGGCCGTCAAAGGTATTTATCGATTAACACTAGTGTCGCCGACTCAATTTAATATTTCATCAACGATTTCATCTGCGGTCAATAATATGATATTAACGATCATCGACAAGGGAACAACTGAACGATTCACAATAGACTCCACTGATAATAATTTGGCTAGGGTTTAAAAAACATGGTATGTGGAATTCGTAGCGGATTTAAGTAAACAACTAAATTGAATTATGTTGTAATAAATAAAATGTCATCACAGCAGTATCGCTATGATCAGTTCAGAGAATTTCAAACTAAACTCAAAACACTCACTGAGGACTATCAAGTAAAAATAAAAAAAAATACCGACGAAGAACTACCGCAGTTGACGTTACCGTGTACTCGGTATCAGGTGTAATCACCGGAGATGATATTATACTATCCTCGGTGACAATGATTGCTCCGATAGCTATTCCAATTTGTATATCAGCGGCGACAACAATCGCGGAAATTATTTCGATTATAACAAAAAAATATCATCATGCAGCCAGCGTAAACTGCAAAGTTACGTAGTTAATAAATTCCATATTGTGTCAACAGCGTACTCGCAATTATCCTCGATGATATCGTCGTCACTCGATGACACATTAATATCCGATAGTGAGTTCTCAGCGATGGTACGTGTTTATGATTCCGCGATGTCAAAATTAGGAAAACAACACGAATATAATAACCATGGCGACATCGCAAGAACTACTTCAACGAATAGCGGAAAATACCACACCGGTGAAAACCAGCATGATCTCAATAACCTCAACCAATCCTGAATTCAGTGTCAATTTCCCTACTGCGATTCCCGTGAAGGAAATAGCGTTAGCAAAATTACGAGTATATCACAGTTGGCCAAATATTAGATCGGCACCTTTCGGTGGTCAGCAACCGAATAATTCCTTGGTGTTTGCGACTTAGAATAAACCAGATGGTACTCCAAACTGGAACGTTGTTTCGTTACCACCTGGGTCCTACCAAATTGAACAAATCAGTAACGAATTACAACGCAGAATAAAATCCATTACTGGAAAAGAATCAAAAATCGCTATAACAGTTCCTGAGCCGACGTTATCATCTGCCATTGAGATAAACTCGCCCGGGTATGCCATAGATATCTATCAGAGTTCTATAAGAACCGTGTTAGGATGGCCTGAAAATCCACCTCGACAAGAAACCATTAATATACTCGAACCGAAAAAATCTGATTATATTTCAACTAAGGAGGATTATCATAGCTATCGTGGTTGGATTAACGGTACATTCACAAACCGTTTAGGTCATTATGTTGAACTACTAGATAATTCTGGTTTTGCTCATGGTTTGTTTTAGTTAGAAAGACCCAGGGACGATAAGTATTATGTAATAAAGGAATTCAACACGAACAAACATTTCACGGATATGAATTCCAGTTTTGAAAAAAAAGAAAAAAATAACATCATAGAAGAAATTAATAAAACCCCACCTAACCAAGATGAAGCCATTAAATACATGGAGGTGTGTAATAAAGTTATCTCAGACAGGGACTTTTTCAATTCGCGATTTGTTTGATTTATATTAGATCATAATAATCCTAAAACAACAGAATTTGCAGCAAAGTATAATATACGCATGAAAGATATCCTTAAGTTGCCAGGATATAATGCACCAGAACTAAAAAAATCTCTCAATGATGCCATCGACGATGGTTTCAAAAGGATTCACGACGCATGGAAAAAAATGCCACAACCACAAACAAATATCCTCAAACATAATAATGACCCAGTCTGATACGGGCGGCATATCGCTCCTCAAAACGTCAATATATCCTCGGTGATTGCATTGAATTTAGTATGTGATGTTATCGAAGGAAGTTACCAAATAAATCTCGAAAGATCAAATGAAGCCCAACAAGGATATATTTTATATTCATTTGCACCAACAGCTCCTCTAGGGTTTTTAATCATTGAGGATACAACTATTCCAGTCTATATGCGATGTCATAATGATTAGTTAACGAGAATTAATTTCAATTTCACCGACCAATCCAATAATCTGATTGATTTACGAGGTGAGGTTTTTACAAATTAGTCTGTTTGTGAAATCGCAAAGAGTTTTACCATAACAATTCGTCTCTGCAGCGCCATCGGTGCCGGGTCTGTAGCGTGACAAACCGAAACCATTTCTCTTTTTTCTTGTCTGCCTGAATTGGTATCGGTTTGCTTGAAATAGTTTCGGTTTGCTTGAAATAGTTTCGGTCTGTCCACTTTCTTTGCTGCTTCTCGGTATTGATGTTTTTATTATACTCGGGTTTTCAGTGTGTGTGTGTGTGTGTGTGTGTTTGTGTATGTGCACTACTGTGTGGGGACTCGAGTGGCTTTTATTGTTTGTGTTTCACTCAGTAGTTTGGAAAGTGGTCATATTCGAAATTATCTCGACGGATCAGGAAGATGAGGGTACAACGTATACATGTAGGGAGAGAACTATTATTTGAACTAATCAATCCTTATTTCTAATACCAAAGAATATCTGACGAT
This sequence comes from Unio pictorum, assembly GCA_030141615.1. Taxonomy (NCBI): domain Eukaryota; kingdom Metazoa; phylum Mollusca; class Bivalvia; order Unionida; family Unionidae; genus Unio; species Unio pictorum. The sequence goes on along the minus strand of JARLTB010000219.1, from coordinate 4,747,744 downwards.
TCAAATTTACTATTCGATTACTTTTCTCCACAATGAGACCAAACTATTTGCCCCTATTGTAATCACTGAAGAAGTAAGGGATATATTAATTGCCGGATGAAGTCACTGGTTATTGTATATGTGTTCTGAATAAAGTCACTAGTTACGGCATATGTTTTCTGAATAAAGTCATCATTCGTATAAATGTATAACCGTATCATCAATCATATATGCAGGATACACCATGCGTATATGTGTATAACTGTATAACCGGTCATATATACAGGACCATCATGTTTATATGTGTATAACCGTATAACCAGTCACATATGCAGGATACATACTGTTTAGCTAGTCCCTCTTATAAAATGAAACAAGTGAATTTGTATGCATCTGTCTTTTAGGGTTCAGCATTACGTTAAATCTGCAAAACTGGGAGATTATAGAAGGAGTATCGCAGGGATATGGAGCTAGGCTCGTAGTTCATGAACCAGGAACCATTGCTTTCCCCTCCACAGAAGGAATCTTTATTTCGTCTTCGTTCGAGACAAATATAGGGCTTCGTATGGTATGTATATTAATATATAATTTGGCCTACTTTGACGACTATTGCAATTATTCGATACTATAGATGACTTTATAATTAAAAGAGAAAGAAAAACAAATTTCCATAGAAACGCTCGTATTGTTTCTACGGAAACTGAGAAAACAACTGAATGAAGTTTAATGTAATTGATTTTTCAACAGCAGATGATGACAAAGGCTAACATTAAAGTAAGGTAATTAGGCAAGGCAAAACATGTATCTCTTAGCAACCATTTACAAATAAGGCCTATTCAACAGGTATGATCTCCAATTAAATAACATAAATCAATAGAAAAATACTGTCTTCACCAGACAACTGAAAAAGCATATCCTGTATTACATTCATGTGTCACGTATTTATTCAAATACCAAATTATCGGTTTTATTCCCGATATCGTTTTTATGAGCTACTTCTTCTGCTTGTTTTTCCAATTGTGTATTTGTCCATCTGTCACTCTTTGTTTTTGCACAAAGCAAAATCCATAATCTTACATAGATGTATTGGTATCTCTTTCCAGGTGGCCGTAAGTCGTCTAGGCGAGCCTTATTCTTATTGTGATGATGGAAAGGCATTTCAGGAACGTTATGGAGTAACTTATACGAAACAGGTAAATAATATACTTTTGTCATCCTACGTTACGAGCCGACAAAACATTTCTGGATTTTTCGGCATAGGTTGTGTGTGTATGTCAGCCAATCGCAGCAACTGGATGCCGAGTTTGAAGAAATCAAATCAGTTCAGACAAGAAATCCAGTCAAGACAAATAGCTACTATGTTAGTGTATTTGGATCATATAATCTGTTTGAAGAAATATTGCTTACTTTAAGACATTTGGCAATAACTACTTCAAATCGAAAGCGTCGATTTATTAGATATATTTTAGTAAAGGTTTGTTTTTCCCTTCATTTTTCCAGTGTGCAATGATTTGTGAAATTGGTGTAAGACATCAAAGATATTAATGCATCAACTATATATCGATAATGGTTTTCTTGTCTCAGTGATTTCAGTTTCTTCCAAAAATTATCGCATTGTCAAGGTCACCAGTTGTTTTATACACTGAAGCTTGAAGCTAATGCAAAGAAACTAATGTGATCCAAATGTCAGCAATATGCAACGGTGGTCTCAACCGAAATCAGCGGGTAATTCGCACCGTCAACCAAATTTATTCAGCTAACAAAACAACCACACTATGTGTTTTGCACTTTATATATATATATATATATATATATATATATATATATATATATATATATATATATATATATATGTCCTGATCCTTGATACACTTAGAATATGGATTCTTTGCCCTAAGTAAAGTCATCTGTACGAGTACTGAGATAAACGAAGTTGAAAAAATAATTTAGTGTAACCGTAATTATTACACACAGTGAGAAAAATAAACAAAGAGCACAATCTAAGTGTAGGATTTTGAAACATTTGTTCACAGTTCATGTATATTTTTCAATCTTTTTTATAGTTTCAAATCACATCATGTGTGCAAATCAACGCCCAGTACACACTGCATACAGTAATTGTACACGAACTATATTAAACATCAAAATATTTTGTAACGTACAAGTGATATATTTATCTAATAATTTAGTAACCTTGGGGTACAGATAGGACTTTGTTTGTTAAATGTCAATATTAATAAATTAAAAAGTAAAGTACGTGTAAAAGGCAATTGAAACCAGTCAGTGTCATGATTAAAGAAGTGATAGAGAACTGGGTGGTAAACGAAATGACGATTCCAGGAGAGTGCGTGAATAACGTATTTGCCTGGTATTCAAAGTATTGTGCAATCAAAACGTATGTAATATATATGGGGAACTGGAGTATTTGATGCTCATTATATTATACTATCAAGTTCATTAATATTTATATATTGGGTAGTTGATGATCTGTTCATATATATATATATATATATATATATATATATATATATATATATATATATATATATATATATATATATATATATATATATATATATATATGAAGAAGTGGAAATTCCGCATGGTTTGATGCAGGGCGGATGAGAACTTTTGTTTTCGTCCACTTGTCGAGGACAATCAAATGTCCGAACTATTTAATCAGTTGCCAAGATTGTATGACATATATGTGCTATAATCCAAAGAAATAGCAAAGAAAATGACACGTAAATCCAGCCGATAGAGCCCCTGACTTCAGGACCTCTTTAACCGCTAGTTGAACCAGGCGAACTCATGGGATGGAGAAAGGCGGGGGAAAAATTTATGGTCAGCCAAAAACGAAATACATTATCTTGTTATTCATTTATTACACTGATCTACAGCCTAAATGCTTCTGAAATAAATGTGAGATGCTTAAAATTGTTGACTGGCTCTAGTCGTAAAGATATGATACTGGGTTAGTGTATACGCCCCTTGACGTGGTAATGGCGTATGATAAGTGAGTTATGAAGGGAAGGGATCTCATTTTAAACCAGAAATGACTAAAATATATCTTTGACTGGATCTATGAATAAATCTATGACTGGGTTTGGTCAGCACATGCTTTGTAGACAAAACAATTAACGACGCAATCTTAATCGTACTCAATGCAGATAACATCTGCTATCTTAATGGTGAAGTGACTTTTGCATCAAAAAAGCGCAGTATAACCACTGTCGTTAAGAAAGCCTATCACCTTTATTTTGGCTGTAAAATTGGAAATGAGGACTAGAAGTGGACATTGTTCATAATCGAGATGAGTAGAGACTATTCATTGATTTATCTAAAACGAATCTTTAAATCTGTTTTGCTGCATTATGGCAATGTTTTGCCACCACGTTCAGCTGATCATGCACACCAAATGAAGTAAACCAATGAACACACGAAACAACGTTTGAGGTGCATAAACTTTGAGCTTCATCTGGAGCAGCCTTGTGGTTATTTTAAATGTTTTGTTCTCTTGCTTTGTGTGCAGACAAGGTACGGATGTTTTCTCCGCGAATAGGATAGACGTGCGAGAGTGTCCCTACATCATGAGAGACTGGCTACTGCGACAGTCATTGGAGCCTAAGAGTTCAGCATGCACCACTTGTTGAATCAAGGAAGATTTTGTTACCACCTATGCACATCAGCCATGAGCAAAAACACTAGCACCTTCAAGTAACTGCGCGCAAACATTCCAAGTTTATGCGAATCTAAGATAAAGGAAGGTGTCTTTTTTTGGTCCTCAGATTCATGAATTTCTTCGAAATGATGCACTTGACAGTGCACTGCGTGGCCAAACAAATGCGGCATGGAAAGTCTAACAGTTATTGGCCAAAACATTTCTCGGAAACATCAAATCAGACAACTACAGAGTGTTGGTGGACAACGTCAAGACAATCAAACGCCATGTTCGCAACACGTCACTAAAGATATATGTTTGCACTCTCATCTAGATTTTGTTCTTCTACCAAACTGCGGAGCAGTGAGAGACAAGTACGGCGAGCGATTTCATCAGGACATTGTACCAATGGAGAAACGCTATCAGGGCAAACCTATGGCACACGTGGTAACCACACCGTCGTACCGCCATTAATACGCTACTACTGCCAGAATAAATCTCCAAGGAGAACTTTCATCAAGATAGAACAAATAATGTTTTTCGTTTGGAAATACTCTTTTCACTAGTATGAGAGTTGATCAGAAAAACATGTTTAACAGGTTACTAATTAAGACAGAGCCTCCAAACCTACCAAGACCAGATACAACTAATGATGAATACCAATTTTATTTAATAAACACTATTATCATCGACATCTGCAGAAATGTTTCTTTCTTAGATTGTTTTTTTGTGTTTAACCGCACTCTTAAACATTTTTGTATATATAATGCCGATGAAATGCGAGCTAATTTGTCTTTCCAAATGACACTTCGACCCAGGCTGACGTATGGCATTTATTGAGCCCCCGAACCTTGCATTACGAGTCTGATGCTATATCAACCGAACTACCAGAGCTAAGCAGAAATATTTACTCTTTCGATTAGATTTCCTACTGTCCTACTGAAGACTATAATAGCGAGATAAAGCTCCTTCGTTCCAAAACAGAATTGTGTCGCGCTGAAGTCAATATATTGACGATTTATGCAAACATATCTTTTTTATATATATATTAGTCTTACGCCGAAGATGACTTAGGTCATCATCTTCATCCTGGTTCCAATTAAATCATATCAGTCGTGAAGTTAGGTCTAATACATTTGTTTCTTGTGATGTTAAAGTTAGATATAAATTCGAGCCAGTCAGAATGCTAGATTCTTTCAGACTTCATCTTTCCCATTTATACTTTACAATCTTGTCATTTTATACTTTGTAATCTTGCATATTTATACTTTGCAATCTTACCTATTATACTTTGCAGTATTGCCAGTTTATATGTCTCGCATATAAACTTCTACACGTTTGTGGCTGTTATGAAGAAAGTGAAGAAGAATTGGCCATGATGGTAGAAGGAAGTCGTCGATGTAAAACCTATGAAGGTAATTTCTTTATATACAAATCTTAAGACACTTCAAAAACTTTAATCGCGTTTGCACAGTTTAGACAGTTGGCGCCTTAGAGAATTGAAAAGCTTTATGCATACTCGCCGTTTTCGACTGCAGGAACAAACTTAGAGACCTAATATTTTTTGTACCTTAAATGTTTCTAGCATGTTTTATGTTTTCCAATTGCATGGTTTTTGTTTTTTGTTTTTCTGTAGTGTAATCATATCATTATGGATGTTGTAATGCGCTTAGAGCTTCTAAGGATTAGGCGCTATACAAATTCCTCAGCTTCTAAGGATTAGGCGCTGTAAATTTGGATCATTTTTATTTATTAAATGCCTGTATGAAATCCACCAACCAGCTGTTGCCATCCAGTTTAGTATATCGTGTCAGAATCCAATTTCAAATTATGCTCGTTATCTATGCACAGATTTATCAATGCCAAACTTAATGAATATTTAATCATACAGGTGAAAAATTATTTTGATTTTCATAAATGTGTGTTCAATGTTCAAATATCCTATTAATTTTATTTCAGTCAAGTATACTAGCTGGACATGAGTAAGGTCAGGTATCCATCATTTTAAAAAAAATCTGAAATCTATTTCAGGAACTTGAACTGGTCTTTAAGACATATGGAAAAGGTTTTCCATTTTATTTCAAACATGGGGTATTGTTTGCCATTTGTATCAAAATAAACGCGAAATTTGAGATAATATACTTATTTTATATCAAACGTTTTCTATTTCCATGTAATGCCTATAAAATATGTATCCAGCAGATCTACTAAATGCATTCTTTTTAGTGCCATACAGTTCTTATGAAGTTGGTTTTGAGTGTGCCAATATACACAGGTTTGGTATTTTGTATTTCCGTTACATGCCGGAGATCCTCTATTGCAATTGTACCGTATTTAATTGTACTAAGCGTACATCTTTCACAGTACCCTGTGTTCATTTTACCATTTGGTTACTGTAGTTTAACCTTCATGATGTTGATTAAAAATGAAGTTTCTGTGAAATACTTTTTTAATATATATATATATATATATATATATATATATATATATATATATATATATATATATATATATATATATATATGTGTGTGTGTGTGTGTGTGTGTGTGTGTGTGTGTGTGTGTGTAAATGCACGTTTCAACCGGGCTCGAGTCTACTGGTTGATGTTGAGCGTTATTGCAGTCCTTAATTGACTTTGGTAAAATATCATTCAATTGGATAGTGTCATTTTGGGTAAAAGTAAATTAGTCCCTTTGCTTCTGTTAAGCCTTTGCACCTCCAGGTTTTTTTTCTTCAAGAGTAAATGTGAAAGTATTTAATGGTTACCATTTCCAGCACATCTGTAATTTTAGGTTATATAATTTGTTTTAAGTTTTAGTGGAAAGCTCTACTAAATATATAATGTATGTCTTATTTACACACTTCAGATATAAGTAATTGAGCAGATATATCACTGTCAAAAATGCATTTGCATCTATAGTTGTCCTTTACATATGCTTTCGTATTAACAATATATAACTGTAAATGCTCATTAAAATACACAGAACCTTCTGTGTGCATTTGCATTTTTTCACTGGCTTGTTTATTAGTATGAAGATTGTTCGGTTCATCATTTTGTTTATTTCAGTCTGTTTTTGTCTGTTCATCTTGTAGTAAAGATGTCTTAAATCCTGCCGTTGTCGGTGAATTAAATTGAAAACAACCAAGAACGCTTGATAAATTGGGTTTATGTGTTATAAACACGTTAACATGACTAAGATCCCAAGCAGATGTATATAGCTTCAAGAAATTGTTAACGTTTCTTCAATTATTTCAAAAGTATAAATTATTTTAGCGTTATGTAAAAGTTTTTCATTCTTGTGTAGACTGTTATTTATATACTGAAACACTGTGCATTGCTTAGAAATCGTACTTTCTTTTCATAATTTTTGCTTCTGTTGTGGTCACACCGTTCAGAAACTAACCGAGATCGTTAAGCTGCACTGTACATTAAGCAGTGGATCTATTTGTTTATTTACCCACATCAAATAATAATTTGGTACCCGTTGTACTCTTGTGCTCATCAAAGCTAAGGCTACTTATCACTATGTTATGACATTTTGAAGTCATGTGCAAATCAGCAAAAGTTTCAAACATTGAAGCATATTTATTACGTTTTAATTCATTAAATTAATACTTAGTTTCTTGACGTCTTGTTTCTTGACGTCTTGAACACATCCAGCTTTGACCATATATTTTACTGTCAACATTTTTAAACAGTTGGTCATTTTATCCCTTCACATACATTATTGCCATCATCGTAAATTTAGGAAATAATGATCTCAGCTTTCTATAATGGTTCATGACAATATAATATGGTTTGTAATTTTGTGCGATATATTTCAAATTGTTAGTGTTTGTCGACATCATTGTCTTCTACGCTAATTCTTTTTAAAGTCTGACTGGTCTTGTATTGTTGATCTTTTCAACAATACCATCAAGTCTCATTAAGTTTAGTATTTGTGTTCCTAATTTTAATTTTTAATCTGGCCAATAGGGTACTGGCGATATAGATTTCCTACTCACAGTTCTTTCTAGTAGTAAGATCGGAAGCAGCTGCAATGACCCTAGCTCCGGATGTGCATGTTTAAAACATCAAAGTTTTTGGATATTAATGAAATCGAATGTGCAGTGGAAATGCTAATAAAGACATTCATCAGAGAATAAAAGGTGTCACTTATGGATAGGTGTTCTTACAATGTAGGACGAATATAAAAATCAATAGGTAATTACATTTAAAAACAAAGAGGTAATACATATTAATTTGTATTTGCATGTGGCTTTATATGGATGTCTCTACAAAGGGAATTTTAATTTATCTCATGGTTTTCTTTTTGTTACTTTCTGTCTTAGGTTAAATTTGAATCAGTATGTACAGATATATTTGACTCGTTTCCAAACATATCAGTCATTATTTTTCTAATAATAAAAAAGCCGGCAAATTTCGTAACTATATGAACTCTCCTAATTAGTCGATAAACAATTCTCGCATGTTTGGTTTAACTTTGCTGTCAGAAGGTTTTTTTTGGTATTGTCTTCAAATGCAACTAAATACCCGTTGCTATACTCAACAACGCTTCTTACAATGACATTTCCAAAACATTTTGTCAACTTAGGACTTGCGAATTATAAATTGACAAAACAAACGTAACTACTGTAATGAAATTAAAGTAGAGACTCATAAATAGTGGTCACTATTCATAGTGGTCTTGTTTGTTTTATCTGTGAAGCAAATTACTCATTACATTATCTTATTTACAGATCTTGTATGCTTAAGCAAAGTCGTTCAAGATTATCAAGATAAAAAAATTACATGTGACTGTTTAAATCCGTGCAAGTAAGTCAGACTTTTAACTATTTCATAATGAGATTGAAGTACAGGATTTAGACAAATAATAATGCTCTCTCTCTCTCTCTCTCTCTCTCTCTCTCTCTCTCTCTCTCTCTCTCTATTTCCCCGAAGCATGAGTATCAAAATTTGCACTACCTATACTGTGACATTTCCGAACTTAAATGCAATTGTCTATGACTTTATGAATCTATGAAGTATGAATATTATCAGCTATGATGTATGGGGTCAGGAAGTACTAATTATGGCTACATTGCCTGTTATATATAATTTTAAATATACGTGTGTTGAAAATAAAGTGCATGATTTCTTTAAAGAAAACTCCTGCTCAGTTACCCATAAGGCTGCTGTGATACACTGCTGCTTCCGTCCAGCTAGAACGCGACCCTGTGCCCTAAGGTACCGGTGTGCAGGCCTGCAGCCACAGCTCCTATTTTATACACATCTGCTGATACATGTATACCACAGGCACAACGCAACAGGATCTGAATGTATCAAATGGAAGATAGTGACTTGAGTTGAACTTGAGTCTGATTCAAGTCCGGAAAATGTCCCCAGAGTCGCACACTCTCTTGTCATGTCCTGTCTGAATCTAGTGGCACGTCAATGTCGATACGTCTACAGACGAGTCTAGATGTAAAGATGACCATCAGATACTACAGCACACGTATTGATACCCTGTGCATTTACGGCCGGGAAAATTAGCATGTCTGTTTAGCAGCCTGATCCACCAGAAGATTTTCCAGAGGGAGCTAGGTGTAACTGACCATTCTATGTCAACATTCATGTATAGTACCTTCTGCTATACTTAAGGTAGCAGATGTAGCCTATACTGACCTCGTACGATGTAATGGAAGTCAGCAATCTACAATATCTGAGCATTACGGCAGTGATGAATCAATAGTACAGGAAAGAATTATTGGTGAAAAATTTGTATTTAAATGTCTAAATGAAGTAGACGATGATAAATAAATGAAATAAAAGTGCCATATACGAAGGGGTTCTGCTTTCAGAAGAATATCACAGAACTTTGCCAAATTATCCAGACATTTTATTTCTCACCTAACGACATGATCATTTCTTTCGCGCCAAATGATATGAAGGGTATATCAAAATTCAACATCAGAGGTTCAGTTTTGATAAAGTCGCTCTTGAGTTGGAAATTGCTATGCTTATCTCTAAAGGCATTCGCCTTTTTTAAGGTAGCACTCACGAAGAATGAAAACCCACGATCACTGAACACCAATGTAGTTTAAACCAAATTTTACACTTGGCCATATAAGACTGTATTAACTTGATGCCAAAAACCTGTGAATTTTTCTCTTCTAGTCTCTTTTTCTTGTGCATCCTCGACTGAAAATACAATAACAGATTGTTTTGATTGCAGCCATCAAATCTGCTTCTAGTTCGAGAACTATCAAGATAAATCTCCGATATAAAATCTGAAACCCTTAGTCATGCATATATATATATATATATATATATATATATATATATATATATATATATATATATATATATATATATATATATATATATATATATATATATATATATATATATATATTGTGCAATTCATCCACCTGTGTACTATTCATAATTAGGATTTATCCATTTTCAGCGAAATTGGTTATGTCAAGACTATATCCAGCAGACCGTGGCCGACAGACGAATATGCGGTAATTTTTTTTAATTTGAAGGATACATTGCCTTTTACGATGTTATATCAAATTTATTCAACCAGATTGTTATTCTAGGCCATTTATGAAGGAAATTCACGTGCTAAACATTAAAAATTATGAGTTTCCAAATTCCAGATACCAAATGCATTAAAAATGGTAAGCACAATCAGATGTCAAACGCTATGCTTTTGTCGTATTAAATTTCTCGCTCATTTTACGTGTGTATGTACCTTGTCTTGCTTCTGATAACCTTCAGACTTGCGAAAATATGTACTTAACTAAAGACAATATAAACATCGCACTGATGATATATTAAAACACAAGTATGAACAATATAAACAGTGTCTGAATGACTTCGCACATATGACATATTAAAACATACGTAGGAACAATATAAACTGTGTCCAAATGACTTTCATTGATCATATTTTAAAACATACCTATTGTCACAGGATAAGCTGGGTTGGGACAGGATTAGTGAAGACACCGAAAACAACTGCGGTAATAAGATGTTTATTTATAAATGCAATTTAAATATAATAAATTCTGACACCATTATAAGCAAAAGATTAGGAAAATTATAATGTTCCTAATATGGAACTATGAATAATTAGTAACTCAATGACAAAAACCACAAAGGATGATTTTAACGAAAGGTATTTGAAACTGACGTGAAATACGTCTGATCACCAGATGAACAAATACAAGTACAAATTTACATACATACATACATACATACATACATACATACATACATACATACATACATACATACATACATACATACATACATACATACATACATACATACATAAATACATCAAATCTGCTTCGATTACAAATATATAACATTCCCTAAAATATGTAATATCATTTCACAAAGCATACCCTAAAAGTATGTAGTGTTAGTTCATAGAACATGTAGAATTGCTTTATAAATCATACCCTAGCAGATGTAGTATCGCTTCATTGAGCATACCACAGAAATTGTGGTGTCACTTCACAGAATATATCCAACAATTATGTTGCATCGTTTCATAAATCATACCCCAAACGACGTAGTATTGTTTCAGAGGACAAACCCCACCGAATGTGGTATGGTTTCATAGAACATAACTCAAAGTATGTAGTATAACTTGATGGAGTATATCCCAAAGTATTAAGTATCACTTTTCATAGCATACCTTAAAGTATGTATTATCACGTTCTATAGCAAACCCTACAGAATGTAGCATCATGCAACATAACATAATGTTTTATAGCTTCATAGAGCATACCTGAAAGTATGTATTATAACTTTACATAGCACAAAGTATGTAGTATCATTCATAGAATATGTCACAAAGAGAACACCCCATACATGTTTTAACGCTTAATAAAGTATATCCCAAAGTATATAGTATCACTTTTCAGAGCATACCCTAAAGTATGTATTATCACGTTCTATAGCAAACCCTACAGAATGTACCATCAGGCAACATAACATATAAGTGTGTAGTATCGCTTCATAGAGCATACCCTCGAGCATGTACTATCGCTTCCTGGAGCATACCCCAAAAAGGATGTTATCGCTTCATACAGCATATATGCCATACAAAAGGTATGTTGTTTATCTCATCGTAGAACATATCCCAACGGATGTAGTAGCGCTTCATAGAGCATACTCCAATATAGGTTGTATCACTTCATAGAGCATACCGCAAATTATGTAGTATAGCTTGATAAAGCACACATCAAAGTATGTATTATCGCTTCATATAGCACACCCTAAATAAAGTATGTAGTATAGTTTCACGGAGTATATCCCAACGTATTTAATATCACTTTTCAGAGCATTTCATATAAAGTATGCGTTATAACGATATATATCATACACCAAATTATGTAGTGTCACGTCACAGAGTATACCCCAAATGTATTGGAGCATTCCCCAACATATGTAGCATCGCTTCCTATAACATACCTAAAGTGTGTAGCATCGCTTCCTATAACATACCTAATGTGTGCAGCATCGCTTCCTATAACATAACTAATGTGTGCAGCATCGCTTCCTATAACATACCTAATGTGTTCAGCATCGCTTCCTATAACATATCTAAAGTGTTTAGTATCGATTCCTATAACATACATAAAGTGTTTAGTATCGCTTCCTAGAACATACCTAAAGTGTGTAGTATCGCTTCCTATAACATACCTAAAGTGTGCAGCATCGCTTCCTATAACATAACTAATGTGTGCAGCATCGCTTCCTATAACATACCTAATGTGTTCAGCATCGCTTCCTATAACATATCTAAAGTGTTTAGTATCGATTACTATAACATACATAAAGTGTTTAGTATCGCTTCCTAGAACATACCTAAAGTGTGTAGTATCGCTTCCTATAACATACCTAAAGTGTGCAGCATCGCTTCCTATAACATAACTAATGTGTGCAGCATCGCTTCCTATAACATACCTAAAGTGTGCAGCATCGCTTCCTATAACATACCTAAAGTGTGTAGCATCGCTTCCTATAACATACCTAAAGTGTGCAGCATCGCTTCCTATAACATACCTAAAGTGTGTAGCATCGCTTCCTATAACATATCTAAAGTGTTTAGTATCGCTTCCTATAACATACATAAAGTGTTTAGTATCGTTTCCTATAACATACATAAAGTGTTTAGTATCGCTTCCTAGAACATACCTAAAGTGTGTAGTATCGTTTCCTATAACATACCTAATGTGTGCAGCATCGCTTCCTATAACATACCTAAAGTGTGTAGCATCGCTTCCTATAACATACCTAAAGTGTGTAGCATCGCTTCCTATAACATATCTAAAGTGTTTAGTATCTCTTCCTATAACATACCTAAAGTGTGTAGTATCGCTTCCTATAACATACCTAAAGTGTGTAGCATCGCTTCCTATAACATAACTAATGTGTGCAGCATCGCTTCCTATAACATATCTAAAGTGTTTAGTATCGTTTCCTATAACATACATAAAGTGTGTAGTATCGCTTCCTAGAACATACCTAAAGTGTGTAGTATCGCTTCCTATAACATACCTAAAGTGTGTAGCATCGCTTCCTATAACATACCTAAAGTGTGCAGCATCGCTTCCTATAACATACCTAATGTGTGCAGCATCGCTTCCTATAACATACCTAATGTGTGCAGCATCGCTTCCTATAACATTCCTAAAATGTCTAGCATCGCTTCATAGAACATACCTAATGTGTGTAGTATCGCTTCCTATAACATACCTAATGTGTGCAGCATCGCTTCATAAAGTATAACGCAACGACTGTAATATGGTTTAACAGATCATACCCCAAAATATGTAGTATGCCTCATTGAATACCGCAAAGTATATATTTTATCACTCTATTTAGCATATCCAAAATTATGTAGTATCATTACATATAACATATCCCAAATTATGTAGTATCGCTTGATAGAGTAGACTCCAAAGTATTTTAGTATCAATTTCTATAGTATATCCACAAGCATTATGATTTTATTTAGCGTATGTTGTATTGTATTGTATTGTATCAAACAGCATACCCGAAAGTATGTAGCATCGCTTCATAATGTATATTTCAAAGTATGTAGTATTCCTTCACAAGGCATTCATTTTTTCTTGGCAGAAAGGTATCCTGTACGACTTATGCATTATTAACAACTATAACGAAGCGGCTTGTTCCACTATGAAACAGTACACAGCAAGCAGATCACTCAGGTAGGCAGGATATGCAATTTTGTTTTCTCCTGAGTTATTTTCATAATTGTTCGGTTTTAATTTTATAAAATGTATTCCTATAACATGAGATTAATACGAAAGCGTACGACCAAGATCTGCAGTTATTTAATTAATTGTTTGATCTTGAGGTCAAGGTTCGCCAGTTTTAAATTAGACGAATCAACTACTTGTTGATCTTAACCACCAACAGGTTAATAATGTAATTCCCACAGAGAGGTGTTTGATTATATGCAACGAGGCCAGGATGAAATAGTAGGATAGAATATGCTTTGTTCTTCTTAAGAAATACCTGACCAGTATATCATGCTTAAGTCAGAAGAAGTATGTATGTATGTATGTATGTATGTATGTATGTATGTATGTATGTATGTATGTATGTATGTATGTATGTATGTATGTATGTATGTATGTATGTGACTTCCGGAAAGATTGCCGCCATCGCTTAACTGCTCGAGATAGGCTCTTCCGATTTTGTGCTATTTTTTATGATATTTGTGCTTGTTCTCTATCATCGTCTACATTATTGTGTTTCATCATGCATTGGCTGTTCCGTTCGTATGTGTTAATTCATTTCCTTGGTTTGGAAACGAGAACAATTAGAATTTTTCTCAGCTGTTTTGTCCCAATGTTAAGACGTCATTTGTTTTTGAATAAACCGCCGTCACGTAACCGTTTACAATACGACGGACCCTCATTAATTGGATTAAATGACCACACCTTGGTTCTAGATACTATATTGGGCTCAAGACTAAACGAACTGTGAATACATTCATCGTTTCTTAAATGTAAACGGAAGCGAAATAGAAACATTCTTTCAAAGCTGGCCGGCGTAGAACAGGAAGAAAAATTTCAGTTTTCTCCCTTTCGCCCGTAACGGATAAACAACTTAAAAATTCTGCCTTTAGTAACCTGGTTCAAATTCCTCTTAAATCGTCAACCGTTGTGTCAACTGTCCCAGGGATACAACTACGTATTGCATTATTCAACACTCAATCAGTAGGATCACCGGAAAAGCGCACAGGAATTGTTAATTTTATCAACGACCAGAATATTGACGTCTTCTTCCTGACAGAAACTTGGTTACATTCTGCAGTTGATGAATCTAAGTGTGCGGATTTAACACCCATCGATTACTCCATGAATTCGTTCCCCCGCAATTCTCGCGGAGGTGGAATTGCTGTAATTATAAGTAATTCCATGATCAAATGCCTTAAGTACAACACAACCTTCAATTTCTGCCACACATTGTTTGAACTAGTCCAAACAACGCTCACACTGGAACAAAGGTCAGTCCATTTTTTCTGTCTCTACTGTCCTCCTCCTAGTAGAAAAAAACACGCTAACTGAATCTCTCTTTTGCAGCAGTTTCCAAATCTTCTAGAGTATGGAAATTCGATAGGTGGCAACCTAAGTTTCTTGGAGATTTCAACTTTCACTATGACTGTCCTGATAAACCATACATGTCAAAACTCATAGATTCCATTCATGTTTTCAATCATAAACCCACCCATAAACTTGGTCACATTTTAGACTGGTTTCTTTATAGACCCGATGATAATATCCTGCAATCCACCCTTGTATCCCACGAACTTGCATCGGATCACCTCTGCATTGTATGCCATCTCGACGTATCATTCCCTAACCCTCCACCTCTATTTGCTACTAAGAGAAACCTCCGTATGATAAATAGAACCAAATTTATGCATGACATCCAAGAAAACCTAACAACTTTCTTACATCCAACAGCGGAACAACTTGATAGCTGCCTGCCTTCATTGCTTGAAAAACATGCCCCAGCCACCAAATACAGAGTATCAATAAAAACAAGTATTCTCCATGGTATAACAGTGTTAGGGACCAGCTTCGCACTGCTAAAAGACAGCACCAAAAAGCAGAGAGGCTTTGGCTTTCCACCAGATTCACAATTCATAAACAAATCGACGAAGCCGCTAAGAAGAACGTCACAAACATAGTCCGTTTAGCCAAATTATTCCACTACAGTACTAAGATCACGGAGAGTTCCAGCTGCAAAGAGTTCTTCGAGGTAACTAACAAACTAATGTCAAGGAACTAATGTACAACACTTCCAACAACCTTCTCTCCACTAGACCTACCAGACCAATTTGCAAATTTCTTCGATGACAAAGTAAAAACTATTAGAGATTCGCTTGACAGCACAATTTCAACTGATTCGTCACCATACAGTCATGATGCAGAATTTAGCGACAACCGTTAGGAGCATTTGAACCTACTTCTATTGATTTAGTACGGACAATCGTGATGAAAAGTGCACCAAAGTCTTGTGAATTTGATCTAATTCCGACATCACTGCTGCTTGAGTGTTTAGACCCAATATTGCCTTCACTAACTGATGTTATTAATATCTCTCTCTCATCAGGGGAATTCCCATCATTTTTCAAAACTGCCATCGTAAAGCCACTGCTGAAGAAACCAACACTGGACCAAAACGATTTAAAGAACTACCGCCCAGTTTCTAATCTCTCATTCATATCAAAAATCTTTGAAAAGGTTGTTCTAATTCAACTTGTATCTCATTTGAATTCCAACAGTCCTTTTATCAATGTACAGTCTGCATATCGCCCTTTCCACAGTACGGAAACTACTCTTCTGAAAGTATTTAGTGACATTCTCTCTGCTTTGGATAGTGGAAACATTACAGTCCTCACTCTCCTGGATTTATCTGAAGCATTTGACACAATAGACCATGATATATTACTTCACCGTCTCCAGCATGTATTTGGCATTCAGAATATAGCCTTACAGTGGTTCAAGTCCTACTTAGTGAACAGGACACAAATTATATCTGCAAATGGAATACACTCCAGCCCAGTTGACGTATATTGTGGTGTTCCACATGGATCTGTTCCTGGACATGTTCTCTTCATTCTGAATACTCAGCCGCTCTCAAGTGTCATAGATCATCACCCAATGTCGCACCAATTGTATGCTGATGACATATATATATATATATATATATATATATATATATATATATATATAATATACAAGTCTAGACACCCAACTGAAGTTGATACTACCATCCATGGAGTACAGAAGTGCATTTCTGATGTGAAATCATGGATAACATATAACAAGCTGCAGATGAATGATGATAAAACTGAGGCTATTCTGATCATAACACAAAGACTTTCTCATTCACATCCTTTACCTCAGACAATAAATATCAGCAACACCAACATTAAATTATCACAGTCATTGCGGAACCTAGGCGTTACTCTAGACAGTACTCTCACATTGCACCAACATGTCATGAACATATGCAAGGCTGCATATCTTGAATTGAGACGCATCAGTTCCATTCGTAAATATCTTTCAGTTGATGCCACTAAAACACTTGTGTGTTCATTAGTACTTTCAAGACGGACTATTCTAACTCAATTCTGTCTGGTTCGTCACAATATTTACTCCAGAAACTTCAAAAAGTTCAAAACACAGCTGCACGGATCATCTTTAGAGTACCTCGATCACAGTACACCTCACCACTGCTCTGTACCCTACATTGGCTATCAATTCGATACAGAATCAAACACAAAATGTGTTCTCTGTGCTATGTTTCAATGACAGACTCCAGTCCAACATACCTATCCAGCCTCACCCATGTGTATACACCAGCTAGATCCTTACTCCCTTCTTCTGATAATCGTATACTCATTGTTCCCAAGGTGAAAATAAAGTCATATGGACAACGTTCGTTTGCATACCAGGGCCCAGCGACGTGGAACGAATTGCCCATTGAAATTAGACGCAAAGACACAGTGGTCCCTTTGAAGAGTTCTCTTTAGACTCACACGTTTCGACTGCAGGGACAAACTTAGCGACCTAATCATGTTTTGTAATTTATATCTTTTCAGCATGTTTTTATGTTTTACAATTTCATTGTTTTTATCATTTGTTGTTCTGTAGTGGATTCATATCATTATTGATGGTGTAAAGCACTTAGAGCTTCGAAAGATTAGGCGCTATACAAAGTTTTCAATATTATTATTATAATTATTATTATTATAATTATTATTATTATTATTATTATTATTATTATTATTATTATTATTATGTATGTATGTATGTATGTATGTATGTATGTATGTTTGTGCGTGTGTGTATGTATGTATGTATGTATGTATGTATGTATGTATGTATGTATGTGTGTGTGTGTGTGTGTGTGTGTGTGTGTGTGTGTGTGTGTATTTTGTCCAGAAGTTTGCGACACATATAATGTTATCATTGTACTGTTATGAATATTTTATAATTTTTTTTATGTCGTACGTATATGTCACTAAACAAATGATTACTCTACTTATCTGAATGTGCGAATAACTAATTAAAACTAGAATATCGAAATGGGAAACAGGTAAAAGATGCACATCAAATTCTACGCTACAGGCTATTCCACATGGCCGTTGTCTCCAGTGAGTGTACATCTCTAGATTAAACATGCATCCGGGCATAGTAAGTAGCACTAGCTATGACATATATACTAGCCAAGACATACAACATGGTAATACAGCTGTGTACAGCACTAGTCAAGACATAGATCATGGTAATACAACTGTGTACATCACTAGCCAAAACATACATCATGCTAATACAACTGTGTACATCACTAGCCATGACATACAACATGGTAATACAGCTGTCTACAGCACTTAGCTAAAACATACATCATGCTAATACAACTGTGTACATCACTAGCCATGACATACATCATGGTAATACAACTGTGTACATCACTAGCCATGACATACATCATGGTAATACAACTGTGTACAGCACTAGCCAAGACATACATCATGGTAATACAACTGTGTACATCACTAGCCATGACATACATCATGGTAATACAACTGTGTACAGCACTAGTCAAGACATAGATCATGGTAATACAACTCTGTACATCAGTAGCCAAAACATACATCATGGAAATACAACTGTGTACAGCACTAGCCAAGACATGCATCATGGTAATACAACTGTGTACATCACTAGCCAAGACATACATCATGGTAATACAACTGTGTACAGCACTAGTCAAGACCGACATCATAGTAATACAACTGTGTACATCACTAGCCAAGACATACATCATGGTAATACAAATGTGTACAGCACTAGCCAAGACATACATCATGGTAATACAACTGTGTACAGCACTAGTCAAGACCGACATCATGGTAATACAACTTTATACATCACTAGCCAAGACATACATCATGGTAATACAAATGTGTACAGCACTAGTCAGCACATGCATCATGGTAATACAACTGTGTACATCACTAGCCAAGACATACATCATGGTAATACAACTGTGTACATCACTAGCCAAGACATACATCATGGTAATACAACTGTGTACAGCACTAGTCAAAACATACATCATGATAATACACCTGTGTACACAACTTGCCAAAACATAGATCATGGTAATACAACTGTGTACAGTACTAGCCAATACATGCAACATGGTAATACAACTGTGTACACCACTAGCCAAGACATGCATCATGGTATAACAATTGTGGACATTTTCAACTTTGCATGTATACTGGTAATGCAATTGTGTATATACGAGACTAGAAATTCATCCTGTTAATACAACTGTGTACAGCGCTCGAGTACATATGCATCCT
Source organism: Unio pictorum (assembly GCA_030141615.1). NCBI lineage: Eukaryota > Metazoa > Mollusca > Bivalvia > Unionida > Unionidae > Unio > Unio pictorum. Next base: position 4,728,178 of record JARLTB010000219.1, on the reverse strand, counting down.
GGTAATACAACAGTGTATAGCATAAGATTAATCATGCATCGTTGTGATACAATTGTGTCTAGCACTAGACTAGAGATGTATACTTGGCAATACAGTTGTGTACATACTGGACAAGACATGCATCTTGATGATTCAACTGTGGACACCACTATCCTAAACATGTATACTTGGCAATACAAATGTGTACACACTGGATAATACATGCATCTTGGTGATTCAACTGTGTACACCACTAGACTAGACATGTATACTTGGCAATACAAATGTGTACACTACTAGACGAGACATGGATCTTGGTAGTTCAGTTGTGTAATTGCAGTCAGTTGTAAACAGCAGAGAGGAAGAATGATAACCAAGGTGGTTCGATTTTGCAATAAAATAAGAAGAAAAATAAAAGGATGAGCACAAAATAGTTTTGTAAAGATCGTACAATTCCTAGAAAAATAAAAGAGCTTATTTAAGTTTGTTCTTTCCAGTTCGTATTGAAATAATAGAGCTAGTTTGCTTTTTACTTTCTAATTCCTGTTGCAATAATGCTGTTATTTATTTGACTTTTCAATGCCATAGCCGGCCACTGCTTGACAACTAGCGCTGGAATTGTAGCTCAATTCAGATCGTTTCTCATCGTTTGCATTTCCAGTTTTTATCTGAACTCATAACTTAAGTGCCAACATAGTATTTGGGACAACCGTTTCATAGATGTATGTTGTTAAACAAGCTTTTTAAATTTCGACCATATTAAGGAAATTGAAGAAGACCGGGACAATATGACATGTCGAAAACTTAACATTGTAGATTTGTAAAATCCTAATGGTGCTTATCTTAAACCAAAGTAGCAATATTTTAGTGAAACATCGCTTCGCATTTCTCTCTGTTGCATGGTCTTGATAGATTGCTACTTTAAATCTCTATTTCAGGTACAATTTCTTGAAACTAAATGTGTATTTTGAAGATTTGAATTTTGAAATGATTGACGAAGCTCCAGAAATTTCGGTATGTACATCTCTCTCTCTCTCTCTCTCTCTCTCTCTCTCTCTCTCTCTCTCTCTCTCTCTCTCTCTCTCTCTCTCTCTACCTTTTTACCCTTTAGTCTACCTTTTTACTTATTTATCCATATACTGGATTTCAAATGCAGCAGCAGGGAGGGTGAATCATACAAATTTATCCAGCCATTTGTTTGCTAAATAACAGTTCCTTGTAATTTCATCACTGTCATAAAATCCTAGGGTTTTATCGTTGAAAACCCATAGGATTTCAGGAGGGAGGGTGAACGCTACAAAATTGTAGGGTCTCGTTTTTGGTAAAATAACAGTTATTTGAATTATGATAAAATCTTAGGTTTTTATCGTGTTTCAGATATTCCTTTCCGGGCCGAGTATTGCGATTAATTAACCGTATAATTTATATAAAAATAGCAAATATCGGATAAGCACAAATAACTAGGTTAACTAAAGAACGATTGGCGGCGATTGAGAAATTTCTCTCGGTGAGAGATTCTTTCAGAAATAGTTTGCAGGCGAAACAACAACGAAGAATTGATTTTGATGTTGATGCTGAACAAGTATTTAAACCGGTAACTACAGCTACTAAGAAAATTGGTACAGTTACTGAAAAAGATGTAATACCAGTACTCGAAAAAATAGCGAAAAGATCCAATCAAACTAAAAAAATATCTAAAAACTCTTCCAGGTGATATAATCGCTGTACAACCTCAACATGATCCTGTTGTCGCACAACCTGAAGCTCAGATAGAGGAAGTTGTTGGTGATATTTCACCGGTAAAACCATTTGAAATATATTCACTGGAAGAAATATTTACTAAAAATGCAATGGATGTTATTAGAGATATTTCTACATTGGATGATTTAGCTGATTTTGCATATAAAACATTTTCTACGAGGTCAATATATTTGAATCCTGGATATGAAAAACCGGTAAAAGATTCCGGGGTCTGGCGTAAAAAGGTATATTTGGCGAGATACAGTGGAAATAAAACTTCAAAGGATAATCATAATTTTATCGCGTATATGAAAAAAATACAAGATATAAAAAAGGTATGCCAACGTATGAGGAATTGCAAATACCCGATGAGATAAAATCTTTTAGAATAGTGACTCCCTCGTACAGGGTGCAGCAGGTGTAACCGATAAGAGATATTCTCTTTCATCGTGAGTTCACGATACTGGTCTCATTCCTTGTTCAAGAAGTATCGTCGATGATATATCACGATTAGAAGTTCTTATCGGGGGAAAACGAGCTGGAAATAATTCTGACGAGATCATTAATGAAGCAGCTGATATCTGCCAACGACTATTGCATGGTGGTGTAATGGATATTGGTTTATATCACAAATTCATTGATGAACTCGTTGATGATTATCATAGTGACTAATGTCACTCGTGATTAATTTACTGATTAGATAAATAACATTTAAATAAAATGATCATATATCGTAGTCATACAGACCTACTACTGTTCACGTCGTGCACTCACGGTTACCTGTATATAAAATATACTACAGAGATGGATTTGGTGATGTTATCAGAGGACTATTTAATAGAATTTCTCCAAATTTGTACCTACAGCTAAAGAATTATCAATGAAAGCTATTGGTGTTATTCGTGATAAAGGTATCAGCGCAGTTAGTGATCTCGCCGGTAGCGCATTTAATGCCGCCAAAGAAAAACGTATGTTGTTAGTTCGAAGAAAACAAAAACCAGCACCGGTAAAACTACCGTCTACTGAACAAATGCCACCTCGGATAAGTAAAGTAATTATTGATGTAGTAAATAAAAAATTGGCTCCGTTGGAACAATCTCGTGATGATCAATCTCAAAGAAATATTGTTGCAAATTTGGTTGCCAGTTCTGGTTTTAGAAGATCATGATTTAGATCGAGGACTATATAATAAAATATTCCAATCGATTTCAGATGAAGCCATTGTTATGGATACTCCTGTACAAAAGAAATGATTCTGTTTGCGATTATCAATTTTCGTCATATAGCGCGATAAATCCCAACGCTAGATCACGAATTGAACTTAGATTTGATGATACATCTAAATACTTTTTACCGTGTGAAGCTTTCATTGAGGTAGAAGGTCAATTAGTACAAGCTGATAATACCCCGTATGATAATCTTTCAACTACCGCGGTCGGGTTTGTCAACATTATGGCGTTGTTTAGTGGTGCATAATATATGATTAATTCTAACAGAATCGAATCTATCGATAACGATGTTAATGTTGCTACTACAATACTGGGTTTAGCGAGATACTCCAATGATTTTCTCCGATCTGCCGGACATTCAAGGATGTTCGCAAAGAATATTAGTGATAACGCAGATCATAATCAGTTTCTTGTAAGAAGATCAAAGAAGATTACAGTTGCTGCGGGTAATGCTGACGTTGAAGCTATTGTTATAGGTAAGAATCCCGATTACAATTTGGGATTTGGAACGCAAAAAATGATGTTAGATCCCAATGGCAGATTTTCATGTGTGATCCCATTGTCTCATATATTTGGATTTTGTAAATATGTTAGAAATGTTATCTTTGGATCTAGTCATACTGTAGTTCTTATGAGAAATTCGAATGACAATGATGCAATCTGGCATAGTGATGCTGTTGGTAATAGTAGAGTAAGTGTATCCAAACTTGCAATATGGATGCCAATTATGACTCCATCACTCGCCGTAGAACAACGGTTGTTATCTTTTATGAATCATGGAGGAACATCATTGTTATCGTGGTTGGATGTTACGACAGCTACTCATATAAATAACACAGTTGGTACGTTTACTTGGCTGGTCGCGTTAACAAAAAATTTCTCCGCGCCAAGATACATTTTGATGGCGTTGAAAAATAAACCAGTAGAGGGAGGTTATGAACAAGAGCGTAATCATATGATATTTGATAAATTGAACATCAGTGAGGCATCATTATATATCACAATATGATTTCGAAATTTGTATTCCATTTATTACTTTTCGCTACATCCTAAATCAATTATTTATTTTGACTCGTATGGGTTAGCTCCACCAAACGAATTTCTCAAATATGTATCACAATTAAAACCTCCTGTTTGGTATTCAACGTTACCCACGCAGATATTAACCGATCCTCCGATATGTGGCCAAGAAGTCCTTAACGTGTTAATCTCAAAATCTTCTAAACTTCCCCATAAAACAGTGCACAAATACACCAGTAATAACTTTTTAAAGAGATTATAAATCGTATAATGGTAGATATTTGGGGAAAATCACTCACGCATGGAAAGGGGGGGGGGCCTCGAAGAAGCAAAGAAGCTTATATCACAGGCGCTATCAGAAACATTAGACACATTTGGTGTGAGAAAAGATGATATTGCCATATTTAAAGATTGTCAGGGTAAATTGAAAACTAGTGGTGTTCACATAGATGATATTTTAGTTAAGCCAGTCCCGGTAACAAAGATGCTATCACGGTGTTTGATAATAAAAGTAATCTTAAATCGGGTGAAAGAATTGCAGTCATCAACTATAAAATCGAAGCGTTAAATAATGATTACCATACACATATACACCAATTTAACACTTATGTAAATAACTATGATGGCCATGTAAATCAATTTGCAGGATTACAAAAGATGTTACAGATGTTCAACTTCCTATCGCTAATTTCTTTGGAGTTGCACCGGTAACTAAGCCGAAGCTCGCAGAAATAAAAACCGCCATTGGTTAATTAGCAACACTTCAATCCGCGAATGAAGATCATGTAAAACAATTCGGAAATTTTCGTAAAAATATCGTTCATAAAACCTTTGGGGCCCAATAGATAACATCGATATAAAACTCCCAGATATTAGGACATCCATCGACGAGATCAAGAAAACTCACGAGGCCATCAAAGATGATTTTCTAAAGATGATTAACACACTCAATAAAACAAAAATTACTCATGAAAAAACTATCAACGTGGTATATACGATTCAACATGGATCATTTGCGTGGATGAAACAAACTAACACGTTAGATATCACCGCGAACGTCAAAGGTATTTATAGACAAACATCGGTGTCACCGACCCAGTTTAATATTTCATCGACGAAGTCTTCTATTTTCAATAACAATGTCAACAATGACTTTATCATCGACAACACAGCAGCATCGATATGATCAGGTCCGCGAACTACAGAATAAACTCAATTTGTTGACTGAGTAGTATCAAATAAATATAAAATAATATCGGCGAAGAATTACCGCCATTGACGTTATCATGTACTCGGTTTCAGGTGTATGACGACGATGAGTTCTCCGCGATGATACACGTTTATGATTCCGCGATGTCAAAATTAGAAAAACAACACGAATATAATGGCAAGATCACAAGAACTACCTCAACGAATAGAGAAAAATACCACCCCGGTGAAAAGCACTTTGATATCAACAACGTCGAAAACACCAGTATTAGGAACTGAATTTCGAACTCCGATTTCAGCTAAAGAGATCGCGCTAACTCAACTTCGATTATATTACAGCTGACCCAATATCAGATAAGAACCATTCGCAAGAAAACCACCCAATAACAGTTTTATATTCGCGTACAAAACCAAAGAAGATGGAAATCCCGATTGGCAAACAATATATCTTCCACAAGGAGTTTAAGGAGGAGGCTGTGACTTCTCTAAAGTGTATTATATAACTTTAGTTTACTAAACTAACGGTTTCTAATAATTTAACAATATAGTCCTTATTTTAGCAGATTAACAATTTCTTGTAATTGTATCAACGGTGATAAAAAATGCTCGTCGGAGTATTTCAAATACAACACCAAAGGAACCTCCGGACTACTCGTTATACGGGTTTATTTTACCAAATTATCGAACAATAACCCAAACAGTTTTTTGTATCCCGGACAAATCAGGATGATAAAATCGTATCGTTGGAAATCTTATGGATTTCTGCGATGAATTAATGTTATACGGAGAAGCACTAAAAGTATATACGATCTAATCCTATTCTATATCGTGTTCCAGGGTCAGATAAATTTATCGTTACAAATCCGTGTGGGGCTGCCTGTGCACCACTAAAAAAATTTGTGAATGTGTTATAGTCGTAATCGGAGCACCAGGTTTGCCAAATGTTTGTAAGGGTATGATTATCAACCCCGTGAAATACCGCTAAAACATTACAATTATCTCTGATGACTTTAGGTATCTGAGTGTACATATATCACGTCTGCGTTTTTATGTCTTTCGCGGGAGAATATTCTGGCGAGATTTTGTTGTTTGCCTAGCATGGCATCATCGTACACAATCAAGTTATTTAGGATGAAATCAATGTCTTCCACGGATGGTGCTTCATCGATATCTGTGAAAAATTCAATGATGCATTCTCCGGTGATCTCCGAGGCTCTCTCGTTGTAATCCTTTAGCACCTGATAACAATGTTGGTCATCCACGCTCGGTGCCACCAAATATAGTTTGTCCCATTTCATCCATTTCATAATCAAGTTAAGTAACAGTTGTGTTTTACCGCTACCTGATGGTTCAATACTTATCATCCTGACTGAATTAGGTAACATTGGATGGTGTTTGACAAGTACTTGTCGTTTCAATGCGGAAAATTCAGTAACTTCCATTAAATATAACTTACTAGTATTATGAATTTATATTGTGTGAAATGTAAAGCTAGTACACCGACAATTAGTCCAACCCCTTCCACAACGCGCAATAACATAAAAGCTATCACTGGCAAGTGTGCGCGGTGTGGTATTATAAAAAATCAGATTTGTGATAAAAAATAGAGGTGATATCGCCTCCAAGTCAACAAAACTCCCTGGAACTCCGTGGGCGAAGTGTCCAGGAGAAAAACACCTTCCCGGATATAGTTATTTTGTGGTCCGGGAACACGATTAGATATCAGACTAGATAATCAAGATAACCTCTAACCGGATGAATATCCGATAAACGCCATCGATGAAGCTTGTCGTGATCATGATATCGAGTTGAATTATATCCCTGATAAATCCTTCAGAGAGAAAATAGCATCCTGGATAATAAAAGCCGCCAAGAATGGTAAATTAGTTGCGGAGTTCGGTATTTAATATGGAATCAATTTATTATTCTCCGACCTGATACTACGAAGGTAAATCGGCCATCGAGAAACTCGCGAGCGCGGCTAAGATTACAAGTGCAACAGCGGCGGATTGGTTATCCCGGCAGGCTATATGGCAAATTTATCTACCGCCGCCTAAAAAGATTCAATATGCGTCGTTTGATGTTAATGAAGTTCATCAGGCCGATATATTATTTCTGCCGCACGATACCGTCAAACAACGTGTTTACAAATACGTGTTGACGGTAGCTGACGTTGATACAAAGAAGCTGAACCGTTATCAACAAAAACCTCCATTGAATTTGCCTCTGCATTTAAAAAAGATTTATCGTCGAAGTCCTCTACGATGGCCAAATCTCCTTCAGGTTGATCCTGGTAAAGAATTTCAGGCTGAAGTATCATCAATGATGAAACAACATAACACTATAATACGACGAGGACACACTGCAATTCATCGCGACCAGGCAACTGTGAAACGATTTAACAGAACTCTCGCGGATAAATTGTTTCATTATCAGTACGCGAAAGAATTCATCGATAATAAACGATCTCGCGAATGGGTTAAACGATTATCAGAAGTGGTTGCAGCAATCAACAACGAGGTTACGAGGAACATAAATACGAAACCCGTCATCGCGATAACATAAAGATATATAAATGCACCAAAAAGGATTTTCAATCATAGATTCTACATAGCAATGTCACAGTGAGGTATTTATACGAACCCGGTGAACTTGAAGGTGGTACAAGAAGGTCAACTGATCCGATATGGAGTTATCACATCACATAAAATATTTTCCACGATAACATCTAAAAATAGACAGAGCACGTTACAAACTTGACCCAAATGCACCACAACGGAGTTTTACCCATGAATAAATACAAGTGATTCCAGATGATACTCAATTACCACCAATTAATCTCAACTAAGAGCAATTCTCCGAAGTTGATTTATTCTACGTACTGGTGACACAGGAAGATATACTAGATTTGACCACTCGATAAAGTCATCAACGACCCACATAATAGTATGGTTGATAGTTAATCCTGGTGATGAATGTATCGTCATCGCGTAGTGCGTTTTCAACTACGGCGATATCAACAAATATAATATCGTTTAACACGAGTTCTTGTTGCTTGGATTTCCCTGGGATATCAACGAGGATGTTTTGTCGTCGTGTATCCTTGGGTCGGTAACATAACGGAACCGGTTCCATTGGAAATTTCTCTTTGTGGGTGTTAAATAATTCTACTTGAGGTTTATCTCTTAATTTTTTTTGCTGGCGACAACAACATCAGTGGGTTTCCACGTGTGTAAAAACTCATCAATGGGAGTTTCAGGGATTATTTTACGTGCTATTTTGCATTGTACATGATTGGTTGTAGTCTTATAGCGGATTTTAACGCGGTTATATCTGCATCAAGTGTTCGATAATCCTTGTTAATTTCTTTGTAGTAATCCACGCTATTTTTTTAGCCGACAATGAGGTGATTATCCGACAAATGGCGGTGGCTGACCACGATCATCGCACATAATCACCTGGTATTTTTCTATAATAACCAACCAAGGAATATGTTTAACAACTCCAACGATGTTGTATTTCATCCCATATACTTATCCGCGGAACATATTTTGTTCCCATGCGATGGGGAGTCCATTCAGTTCCGCTCCATCTAAAGAAATTATGATACGTGCACGCGTTAACTCCTCGGGATTTCATTTCTCTGGCAAGACGTTGAGTATGAGTAAGCACGATCATGACAGCGGTTTTCACAAATAAATCGATCACATGTGTTGTTTTTCCACATCCTCCTGGACCGTTCAAATAAACCGTTTTATGTCTGGTTATTGGATCATATACACAAGGAAGCAACGACAGTTCCATATCTTTGTTTCCGTGATAATTATCATCGATGGGTTCATCAAGTTCTTTGATGCAATTGTATATTTGCTCTTTTTCTATTCTCCAAGTGCCCCAGTGCTCCTCCACGTTAGTATATTCCTTGATGCTTTTCCGGTGTTTTAGATCGAAATAGAATGAGTACGTCTCGACTCTAACCGCAATATCAGATAATCTGTTTACCATCGAGAATACATTCATCAAAACATAACTGGGCATCGAAGATCTTAAATGGGTAAATTGTGGTGAATCTCCCTCGTAGTATGTAACTATGGTTCCGAGTTTTTCTTTGTTGGATAAACAAGCTATTGATCTACCTATATATGTTTCCTTCGTGATTGTATCCGCGATGATAAATCCAATTCTGTGTTATCGAGTAACAATCTGGTAATTTTTCTTTTATGATCATCTGCTCCACCTTGTGGTAATATTTGTAGGAATGAGTTCTGTGGGATTCATATACAAAATATACGACGAGGAAGCTTAGTTCCGAAACCTTGTATCAGATGTGGCATTGGAGTACGAGAAAAATCAGAATTATGCTCTAGTTGCGAAGCTAAAAAAAAACGATAACTTAAAAGATATTACGATAAAAGTACCCACGTTTCACACCGTGTTAAAATTGTACAATCTCCTGTTGATTATCTAAACAAAAAAACAATTAATGCTCAAACAACCAAATTTAGACAAATAAAATCACATATTAAAATAAATGAATCGTAACGAGTAAGTCGTTCATCCGATTTACGTTAACTACGAGTATTAACGAGGTGGAATCGTCCGACATCGGCGACGAAAAATCCCACTTGGACATTTTGGCAATATGGGATATATAAAAATTACCGTGAATGATCAAAATAAAAAATTAAAAAAATATTACCTTCATAGACTCATCGCGCAGTGTTTCATAGGAGAGATCGGTAGCGGTTTCGTAGTTGATCATATCAATCGAGATCCTCTTGATAATCGTATAGAGAACTTGCGAATAATTACTCAGAGTGAAAATTCACTTAATTCGGTTCCAAGGATAAAATCTCAACCACGAAGACCAGTAACAGCGTTTATGGCTAGTACAATTATTAATTTTCCATCGATAAATTCTGCTGCTAAATACTACAAGATTCACATAGAATCTGTGAGACGAGCTGCATATGGTACAATTTTGACAGTGTATTCGAATAGATTCCGTAACAGAGTATCGTTTACATAATCGTGAATTTTGTAAAGTACCTAAATTATAATTTAGACAAAAAATATTATATAACATGAACGATGAAATCACGTCGACGATCGCCGAATACGAAATCGAAGAAAACAACAATGGAAGTTGGTACGATGAAGATTGGGATCCACCAGCTGGAATTTACGATGATGATCCGAACCAAAAGAGAGTCTACGATGGGGAAATTTACGATTATTTTTCCGCCGATGACGAATTTGACTCCGACGACGATTATTTCTATGGTAGACCCATTAAAGCGCCATGGAAATATATGGTTTACCATGATACAAATTCTATGATTTACAATCGTAACAGATTTTATGAGCATCGAAGAAAATTTATTAAAATTTGCTGATTAAAATCATAAATGAAAATTTAAAGAATTTTCCATTAGAGAAAAAATAGTTATAATATAACTATGAACAACGAATCCATCGCCGAATTTAAAAAAAAAACTTGATCGTATACGACAGTATCACCACAGTAAAACATTTACCATTGATTACGTCGACGTCGAATACTCAAAAATAACTTCAGCGCGACGTTTTCCTACGTACAAGTCGGTATATATCGTAGCAAAGATCCTCCTCCAGGAGCGAAATCGTATCATTTATGAAAACTGCGATAAGAATTCCCCAAACAAGAATTTTTTGCGGTATCAGCGATGTTAAGAAAGATTGTAAAAGCCGTCGGTGAGATATTCAACAAGGGATCATTGATAGAATGCACCGCGAAAGAATTCAAAAATAAGTATCTGTGGAGAAATCCTTAGGATTTCCACGTAAACGATTTCACCTAAGAATTTTCAAGGATTTCATCAGGAGCAATAAGCTCTAAGACCATTTTTTCCCGCGCATAAACCATTTTTGTGAAGTGGAAAATCAAAGATTTTCGCCGATAATTTCTCGTTGAATTCCTTTGGTTGTAAATCGTTTACGATTTCATCGGTGGGAATTCCTTGAATTTCACTTAGTTGTTGTTCGATTTCGTTATTTTTATTTATAGTTTCTTCATGTTGTTGTATTGTTTGTTCTTGTTGTGCTATCAACGCGAGTTGTTGTATTGTTTGTTCCTGTTGTTGTTGTTTAATATTTGTTGCAATTACTTGCTGTAGTTTTATTCCATCGCGTTCCAATTTATTATCAATATCTACCATTGATAGCATTATTTTTTTTCTTGATCAACGTAACGTGTTTGATATATTCGGTTTTTGATTTATCGGCGTGTTGATATTCTTGTTTGATTTTGTCATTTAATTTTTCAATTGTATCGGTTAAATTTTTACGAGCTTGTGTACCAGCTAATCCTCCAGGAAACTTTTTATTATTTGACGGGGATGTCCATATTTTATATAATCTTGTTAGTCCGATACTATATGTTTGAGCGATTTTTAGTGGTTTTTCTTTTCCTCGTAATTAATTATCGCGGATGTTTCCCCTGGGGAAAAATATCGCGCACGTCTCGGCTTGCATATACACGTAAATAAATTATATCATCGGGAATTATACTTGGTAATTATATCTGGTAATTATGTTGTAAACCTATATCCGGGAATTAACAAGTAAAAAAAATATATCCATGATATAATTATCGTACATGATTACTTGACATAATTACCTGATATAATTACCGTACATGATTACCCATATCATAATTATTTTTTTATATGCGATGAAGGATCCGTCAATCAAAGATCTTCCTCGCTGAGTATTTCTTTAAGACGATCCACGGTCATACGCAAGTGAACATAATTCATTATCTGATCGCGATTACAGCTAATCATCGTTATAGGATCATGTTGAAGTTGTTTTATCTGATGATCCGTAAGTACAAAATCCTCATTGCCAAATCTGTCAACGTAGAATTCGAAGTTACCTACGATTGTTTCATCTAATGAATTTCTAATGGCGTCTTGAAGTTTATCCTTGTCGTTGACGAATACTTGTGCGTGAGTGTACATTATTATAATCGTTATAATTTTAATTTCGACCGATTTGGAAATTCAAAGCATTTCACAATTTCACATCGAGGGTAATTTGTAGTTGTTCCCCTGATAGATCAATCAAGTTAAAATCATGATCAACTAGTCTGAAATCCATTCTTGATATCGAGGAATTAATCATTGACAGGTATACTAAATTAGTTGGATTCTCTACAATCAAACTCCCCCTGGAAACAATTGGAGAAAACGTAAACAGGATGTTACCTTGATCAGCTTCACTTGACGATGATATATCAACGCTATAATTACCTAACACGTCATCGCAAATAAGATGTATCGCGATGATTTCTTTTATATAGGAGTTATTCGGTGCTACGTGTCTACCTGTTTCAACGGGGGCGTTATCCCATATCTACGGCGGCTTTTGATATTTCCCAACGGTGATATATCCGCAAAAACTACTCATCGATGAGATCATCGAGTGATTTTTTTCAATTCTGGGACGTTATATCCTGGAAATTTATATTCAGATATTTTAGCCGCGGGTAATGATCGTTTTTTAAAAAATCTCTCTTTGCTGCTATCGTTTATTATTTTAACCAATCGGTCATTGAGATAATCTATATCGTTTGTAATCTGATTTAATACCTTAACGCGTTGAATTACATCATAGGGGCAGGTTTTGCACACACACACCCAACGTAGAAGTTTGAAAATATTGTCGTAGTTGTTATAATTTTGTTTGATAGAATTTATTAGCGTTATTAAAAATATCTTGTACGGTATTTAATGTAACAAACCAACCACCTTCAGCGGGAGCTTGCCATGTTATAAACCCAGCTAGATTATAATGATAATCTCCGGGTTCGTAGATGACATATTCGTATGGGATATTATCATGCGTTTTTAAAAAGTTAATGGTGAGATGACCGTAATCAAAATGAATTTCAGGATCAGGAGGCTTATCTGTGATCCAATCATATTTGTTTGGTTCTTCTAACGCCGGTGTTGTATTTTTCCCAAGTGTCGTGTATGTGTGAGAAATACTCATGGATGAGATCATTGAGCGATTTTCTCAATTCTGGGACGTTATACTCTGGAAATTTATAATTGAGTAGCGTGTCATTGGTCAAGTGAAGCATTGTTAAAAAAATGTGTTTGTTTGGGCCGTTATTATCGATTATCATCTTAAGTAATCTCGCATTGAGATAATCAATATCGGACATAATTTGGTTTAACACCTCAACGCATTGAAGAATTGTATCGAGTGAAACCATTGTATCGCTGATATACTCCTGAAAATATTGCCGTAGTTTTTGTAAATTTGTTTGATATGTTTGTTTGATTTTACCAAAAATACCGCGTAAATTTTTTCTGTAGTAATAAGCCCTTCTTCAACAGGTGGAATATAAAAACGCCATACTATATTACTGTATGTTAGTTCTTCATAGTTGGGGGTATCGTAGACGCTATACACGTATGGTAAATTTGGGTTGGTTTTTAAAAATTATTTTCGAGAATGTTAGATATATAATCCAGGTAAAATATAGTAATATCTATAAAAACGATGAGAGGAAAACAGACAAACGAACATGGGAAGTATTTAATCATACTGAACGGGTATTGTATTCAACGAAACAATATGTAAATTTGACAGAAAAAACTAAACCGGGTACATTGACTGGAATCAATGACAAATACTATCGTCGTGCATATCCTGAAACAGCACTGACTTATGGATTATACCAGATAAATACCCCTAACATAAAAACCTCCCCAGGATGAAGATTTCAAGTATATTAAACTGCGTTGAAGAACGAGTCATAGAACAATTTATGAATACACAACGATTAAACGGTTTAACAGAATTGAGAAAATCTAACATATCTGACTGGGGTTAGTCTGTTAAACAAACAGGAGCATCGATAAGCAATGTTGCAGAACTGGAAAACAAATTAAGATTTCCAATTACAGTGAAAACTATCACAGAAGAGATTTTATATTAATCAAAATATAAAAAAACGGCGCTTCGATCTTAATTATCAATCATAATGCACATGCATGGAGTAGTTCCGTACGAATATTCCCAGTATCACGAACGGTAGAATATTATCATGGAGATATATTCGATTACATCAACGAAAAGAGTAAAACAGATCCTGTTTCAGTATGGTTGTTTAAGAGTGATAAAGAAGGAGGAGGATATCATCAATTCGTCAGGACGAACGGAGACTTATATCGAGCAGAAGCTTTTCAAACGAAGAGGAATAATCTAACGTTGAAGTACACCAACAACCCCGATGAAATTACCCGAAATAGTTTCACGGTGCCATCGGTTGCAGCCCATTTTGTCAGAGAAAAAACTCATGAAAACCAACTCGATACGACTTTATCAATGATATCCAAGCTAGCTGCATAGAACATGGTCACGGTGGATCATGGAACACGGAATATAACCTCGATGATATGATGTACGTTGACATGGCAGCGTGTTACCCCGCGTGTTTTCTCGGGTACGGAGAATGTCATGAATATTTTATACGATTTGGTCATCGCACACACGAGATGACAAGGGTGGCGATAAAAAAGAGTTTACCCGATTTCGATTTAACAAGATTTGCCAGGATAACATCATTCAAATTTGCAGATGGTCTTCATCCGATATTTTATCTCTGGGTGGGAAAACATCTCTTTGTGAAAAATATGGGCTCCGATAGCGCTATTAAGGTTCCTGTTCCTGTTAGATAAAGGGATGTTGGCCTCGTCGACTGTATCGGAAATAAACCGATGTCTGGATACCAAAACCAGAAAAAAATCGATAATTAAGAAATTGTATTTTTACGCAAACTCATAGAAGAAGATGAAAGAAACTTGGAAGAATAATTATTGGGAAGTTTACTGAAGGCGGAGCAGACGATCATAAATGGGAATGCACCAATTGGTGCTCAAAGTCGCAGAATTGGATTTTATCATCGCTGACACAACCTCAAAAGAGATATTTACGTCGAAGGAAACAGCTTATTTATCCAATAAGGAAAAACTGGGAACTATCGTTAAATACCTCGAACGAGAATCAACTCATTTAAGATCTTCAGTGCTCTGTTATCTTTTGATGAATTTACTGTCATTGATAAACAGATTCGCTACACACTCATTCTACTTTGATAGAAAATATTACTTCGATGTTAAGAAATATCTTACCGATGAAGGTGACTGGGGAACATGGCGAGTAAAACACGAATAACTACACAAGTATAATAAATCGAATGATGTTCCCGTGGAAGATAAATATCACGGTGATACAAACGATGAGGTATCACCATATCCTTCTGCGTATGATCCAATAAGGAGACATAAAACGGTTTATTTAAACGGTCCAGGAAGATGTGGGAAAACAACACGAGTAATCGATTTATTCGTGAAGAATTCTGATATGATCGTGTTAACCCCAACTCATCGTCTTGCCAGAGAGATGAAATCCAGAGGATTAAACGCTTGTACATATCATAGCTTCTTTCGATGGAGTAGAACCGAGTGGTCTCCCGATCGCATGAGAACAAAACATATTCCTGAGATAGTTATGTGGGATGAAACGTGTACAGTACCATTAGAACTGCTAAAAACATTTCTTGGTTGGTTGCTAAGGAAAAATACAGCCGTGATATTGTGCGCGATCACGGTCAACCACCTCGATTTGCCGGAGAATCTCTTCATGAATGGCTAAAAAAACAACGTGGGCTATTACGAAAAAGTAAATACCGAATATCGTTCACTCGATGAAGAACTGATATCGCTAAAATTCGCGATAAGACTACAACCGGAGCATGTACAATGCGAGATAACATGTAATACAATTCCTAAAAGTCCCATTGACGATTTCTGGGACACGTGGAAACCAACCGATGTAGTTGTCGCGAGCAGAAATAAAGAGATCGTCTCCAGGTAGAATTATTTAACATCCCACAAATAAATATTTCCGATTGAGCCAGTACCGCTATGTTACAGACCCAAAGATACACGACGACAAAACATCTCCGTTGACATCCCAGGAAAATATGAGCGTCAAGAACTCGTATTAAATGATATTGTATTAGTTGATATCACCATGGTAGAAGACGCATTTAACGCTGATAAATCTCCGTGGGTGTTAGGATATGCGATGACGATACACTCATCACAGGGGTTGACAATTACAGATACTGTTGTATGGATCGTTGATGACTTCATCGAATGGTCAAATTTAATTTATCTTGCTGCGTCACGAGTACGAATAATACATCAACTTCGGAGAATTGCTATTATTTGAGACCGCGCATTGGTAATTGAGTATCATCCGGAATAACCTGTAATTGTTCACGGGTAAAACTTCGCTATGGTGCAGTTGAATCTAGTTTATATAACGCTGGTCTATTTTTAGATGTTATCATGGAAAATATTTTATGTGTGGTAATGCTCCATATCGGATCAGTTGATCTTCTACCACCTTCAAGTTCACCAGGGTCGTATAAATATCAAAGATAATTACTCCGATATGCGATATCATGAACACGGCAGGCTTCGTCGATAGCGTTTATTGGATACTCGCCTGACCGAGGGTTGTCTTGGTCATCAAGTCTGATATCTAATCGAGTTCCCGGCCCAGAATAACTATATCCTGGAAGGTGTTTTTCTCCTGGATACTTCGCCCACGGTGCTTCTGCAAGATTTGATAACATGGAGGCGATATCACCTCCGTTTTTTTAAAAAATAAATCAGAATTTTGTTTATACCACACTGTGCACACTTGCCAGTGATCGCAACTCTGTAATTTGTTCTCGTGGTAGGTGTCAAATCAATCTTTGGTGTACTTGATCTGCAATTTACACAATATAAATCCATAATATTAGTTGTTATATCTAATGGAAATTCATCCTTTTTCAGCATTAAATAACCGAACACCTGTAAAACATCACCCGATGTTACCAAATTCAATTCGAATGATTATGGTTGGTCCTTCAGGGAGCGGTAAAACACAATTATTACTTGAGTTGATTATTAAATGGATGCAGTGGGACAAATTATATTTAGCTGCACCGAGTGTGGATGATCAACACTGTTATCAGGTGTTAAAAGATTATAACGAGAGCGCCTCAGAGATAACCGGGGAGGATATCATTGAGTTTATTACAGATATTGACGAAGCGCCTTCCATTGAAGACATCAATGGGAGTATTAACAATTTGGTCGTGTACGATGATACTATGTTACATAAACAAAAATTCCATCGATGATATTTTCCCGAGGGCGACATAAAAACACAGATGTGATATATATCACTCAATGATACACTCAAAGACCTAAAGTGATCAGAGACAACTCTAATGTTTTAGCGGTGCTCAACGGGGTTGACACTCATACACTCAGAAATATTATTCAAACTTTGTGTTGCGGTGACATGGACTATAACAAATTTTAAAAAAATCTTTAGTCATGCTCAGGCAACACCACACGGATTTGTAACGATAAATTTATTAGATCCTCGAACAAGATACCAAATAGGACTAAATAAATTATACGGTTAATTAATCGCAATACTCGGCCCGGAAAGGAATATCTGAAACACGATAAAAACTTAATATTTTATCATAATTGAAAAAACTGTTATTTTACCAAAAACGAGGCCCTACAATTGTGTAGGGTTCATCCTCTCTGCTGAAATCCTATTGATTTTCAACGATAAAACCCTAGGAATTTATCACAGTGATGAAATTACAAGGAACTGTTATTTAGCAAAACAAAATGGCTGGATAAATTTGTATGGTTCACCCTCCCTGCTGCTAATGCAATAATTTAACATTAAACTTATTAAAAAAAGATTTGAAATATTTATAGTTTTTGATGAAATATCAGTCCATTTTCATAAACGTGTATATTTCAACGCCGTCATCTGTATTTGATGCAAATGACAAAATAATTGAATTTCAACGAATCATCTATTGAACATGTAACTTTGCTGTAGATGATATGATTAATTGACCTGTGTACACAGTTTGTATATGATAGGCCTTATATATCTACACATTCAGTCTGATATGCTTTATGTTAAAATAAAGCATAAAAATATTATTCGTTTGACCAGAGATATCAATGGAAGTTCAAAGCAAATGATATTTATGCACTCAATCCCAAATATATATTTTTTACTTCAAAGGTCATTTTTGACAGCAAGTGATGCTCTCAATTTAAAGCATTTAGGTGACACTTTTGAAAAAGGAAACACTGTGTACCAGAAAGCTTGATTCCAAATAGCTCCCATCCAAGCTGTTGTTTAAGATATTCTACTTGACTTGAACTTAGGTTTGTATCGCTAGCTATTTATATTTCACTGTCTACGTACCACGAAGTAACTGTGTAACGTGCACATAATGTTCGAGAACAGCACAAACCGGAAATACCTAAATCACAAATATAGCCATGTCTTTTATTATAAAAGAATAACAGCTGAAAAATCATATTATAGACTTAAGTTGATGTGTTGATGCGAAGATCTTGCGCGCGCATATACGTGAAATCATTGAGGTCGTCAATGGAGCAAAAAAGTCGATGATGAGTTCTGGAGGAATCGCTAACATAGGTGTGTTATGCAAAATCAGCTGCTAATACAACCCCCGATTGTCCCGTCAACGATTACGTCTATGAACCGGAATTCTGTGTGGTTTTTCGGACTCCAACCATCGCGGGATATTTCTGCATAATCGAGATTAGTGTAGCATCATTGCATGTGTACTAACTGATCAACACCCTTTTGGAAAGCCGTGACGGAAATAACTCTCCAGCCAGTGTTCTCGTCAGACGGTGGTTCGACCGGGTTCCCAATTAGGATTTCGATGTTGACTGAAAACAATTTAAAAATCATCTCAATTGCGATTGAATCTACGCCCTGCTCCTTTATCTTGATCAAATGT
Source organism: Unio pictorum (assembly GCA_030141615.1). Lineage (NCBI taxonomy): Eukaryota > Metazoa > Mollusca > Bivalvia > Unionida > Unionidae > Unio > Unio pictorum. Next base: position 4,709,074 of record JARLTB010000219.1, on the reverse strand, counting down.
CGCGAAGTCGTTGATCATATAAATTGTCGTTTTGCCAGTGGCGTCAGAATTTGTCGACGACTACTACTGCTTTATTGAACTATGCCTTGCAAACGCGTGCCGACCGATGACGCAGTAAGGGGACAACTCGTCATTCAATTACCACGTGTACTCAATCGTTCACGAATACCACAAAAGCATGTTGATGTTGAACGTAGAAATTACGCATAGCATATACAAAATGTACAGCAATTATTCTTTGCGATCACATCATTAACATAAGAGATCTGATTGACCCTCAAAGTTACCGACGTGCGTAAATAATTTAAGGGGATCAAAAGCAGTTTGATGAAATCATTAGTTGATCCTCAGTACTCACAAAATATAAATACATGCGTATTGTTCTGGATGCATATGCGGATTCGCTGCTATGATCCACATTTGGTCTGGCTGTTGTGACTGCTGAACAATAAAAGGTACACTAGTCGCTTTTTCTTTCATGGCTATATCGATAGGTATTTGTGAGGCAGTCTAAGCTGGTGAAAAATGTTGTTACAACAGTATAAACGACTACGCGTTGATTAATTAAATGAGAAAATTGTCATGGTCGTTAAACACAGGCTCAAACAAATTACGCAGCTGTCCTCAGTGGCCATTGAAGATAAAATAATGACCACGGCTGAGTTCAAAACCTTATTGGGCAAAATGAAATTTTTTCGACGAAACTGAAATATTCGCTGAGAGGAAGAACCGTAACAACGATGTGATTTACCAGAAGTCGACTGTTGAAATGTGTCGCTTCAAGTCAGATGTTCAGCGGGGTTTCGCTCGTGCAAGGCTCATTATAGCGAACATGTATCCGTAAACTGACGCTTCACTCACAATAATAAAGTCATGTGGTAAAGAGTCTGTTGAACCAGATCGGTGAGCTCAGCGTCAAGCGCCCATTATTATGCTACCAAGTGTCATCCATATTTTGACTACGATACAGAATGTGTTTAGATTGTTAGAAGATAGGTGAGAACCACCCGCTCATTCCCCAAAATTCTACACTCGCTGAAATGAAGCACAGTACCAGTAACGTCATATGCTTATGTCGGTGTCGTAATATTTTACAGCGGGTGGGATTCGTCATAATGTATTATTGTCCTTTATTTGTCGTAGAATCTCAATATGTGTTAGTGAATTAAAGGTCAGATTCTGTAAAGGTTGTTGTGGACTAGTCGGCGAAGACGATACAATGTTGTTTCGATTACATACGTTTCAAGAGAACGTTATGGTAGCCCTGAGAAAAATGAGTTGTAAGGATCATATGCTTGAAATATTCTCTGACCCCAGCTTCCTCAGCTTTGTAAGTTAGAGTGCTAGTGCAGCAGAAGTACAAGGAAATTGCAAATACATGTATAAAAGTATGTGTCACATACAAATACAATGTTTGCTACTTTATTTCAGCTTAGCCAGTTGATGTCAGATGTGGGCGGAGCAATTGGACTCTGGATTGGGCTTTCTGTTCTCGCTCTCTGTGAAATATTTCACCTCATAATCGAACTATGTGCTTTAGGCATCAATATGTGTTGTTCAAACGGTCAAACTCA